>CM067843.1:105328866-106528866 GCA_034509565.1 Triticum monococcum
TATAGGCCTCCGGTAAGGCCCATTTGGTTCCCGGGGGGTTCCGGTAACCTCCCAGTACTCCGGTAAAATTCCCGATTTCACCCGGAACACTTCCGATGTCCAAACATAGGCTTCCAATATATCAATCTTTATGTCTCGACCATTTCGAGACTCATCGTCATGTCCGTGATCACATCCGGGACTCCGAACAACCTTCGGTACATCAAAATGCATAAACTCATAATAACTGTCATCGTAACATTAAGCGTGCGGACCCTACGATTCGAGAACAATGTAGACATGACCGAGACACATCTCCGGTCAATAACCAATAGCGGGACCTGGATGCCCATATTGGCTCCTACATATTCTACGAAGATCTTTATCGGTCAGACCGCATAACAACATACGTTGTTCCCTTTGTCATCGGTATGTTACTTGCCCGAGATTCGATCGTCGGTATCCAATACCTAGTTCAATCTCGTTACCGGCAAGTCTCTTTACTCATTCTGTAATACATCATCTGACAACTAACATCTTAGTTATAATGCTTGCAAGGCTTATGTGATGTGTATTACCGAGAGGGCCCAGAGGTACCTCTTCGACAATCGGAGTGACAAATCCTATTCTCGAAATACGCCAACCCAACATCTACCATTGGAAACACCTGTAGTACTCCTTTATAATCACCCAGTTACGTTGTGACGTTTGGTAGCACCCAAAGTGTTCCTCCGGCAAACGGGAGTTGCATAATCTCATAGTCATAGGAACATGTATAAGTCATGAAGAAAGCAATAGCAACATACTAAACGATCGGGTGCTAAGCTAATGGAATGGGTCATGTCAATCAGATCATTCAACTAATGATGTGACCTCGTTAATCAAATAACAACTCTTTTGTTCATGGTTAGGAAACATAACCATCTTTGATTAACGAGCTAGTCAAGTAGAGGCATACTAGTGATACTCTATTTGTCTATGTATTCACACATGTATTATGTTTCCGGTTAATACAATTCTAGCATGAATAATAAACATTTATCATGATATAAGGAAATAAATAATAACTTTATTATTGCCTCTAGGGCATATTTCCTTCAGAAGTCCATCTCAATGTGGTCAAACTTCCATTCTGGAATGGCAAGAGGTTGGAGGAGACCAGCTGGTCTTTGATGTTCTGCCTTCACTCTTCTGCAGACATCACATTCATTCACGAACTGAGCAATCTCGCGCTTCATTCGAGTCCACCAATAAGCCTGCTTGAGGTCCTGATACATCTTCGTGCTCCCAGGGTGGATGGAGAGGAGAGAATTGTGAGCCTCGTTCATGATCACTTTACGAAGGTCACCTTTAGGCACAACAATACGATCCTCGAAGAAGAGAGTGTCCTTGTCATCAAGGCGGTAGCACTTGTACTTGGGTTGACTCTTGGCAATCCCAATCTTCACCTTTTTCACCATAGCATCAAGAAGCTGAGCTTGGCGAATCTGGTCTTCTAAGGTAGGAGAGACTTGAAGGTTGGCGAGGAAACCTTGAGGAACATCTTGCAGATTAAGTTTGCGGAAAGCTTCACAAAGCTCGGGTTGATAAGGCTTGAGAATCAGACTGTTGCAGTAAGCCTTCCTGCTCAATGTGTCAGCAATCACATTGGCCTTGCCTGGAGTATACTCGATACTTGGATTATACTCTTGAATCATTTCGACCCATTGAGTTTGCCTGATGTTGAGATTAGGCTGAGTGAAGATGTACTTGAGACTCTTGTGGTCAGTGAAAATGTCCACTTTTCTTCCCAATAAGAGATTTCTCCAAGTCAAAAGAGCATGCACAACTGCCGCCAACTCGAGATCATGAGTGGGGTAGTTCTTCTCATTGGGCTTCAACTGGCGAGAGGTATAAGCCACAA
This sequence comes from Triticum monococcum, assembly GCA_034509565.1. Classification (NCBI taxonomy): domain Eukaryota; kingdom Viridiplantae; phylum Streptophyta; class Magnoliopsida; order Poales; family Poaceae; genus Triticum; species Triticum monococcum. Next base: position 105,330,749 of record CM067843.1, read on the forward strand.
CTTTCTTCTCTTGCATCAACACTGCGCCAAGACCTTGGAGAGAGGCATCACAAAAGACCTCGTACGGCTTGGATTCATCAGGCGGAGTCAGAACTGGAGCATTGACCAATTTCTCTTTTAAAGTGTTGAAAGCAATGTCACACTCCGGAGACCAAACGTACTTGACGTGCTTCTGGAGAAGATTTGAGAGAGGCTTCGTGATCTTAGAAAAGTTTTCAATGAATCTTCGGCAGTAGCTTGCGAGACCGAGGAAGCTACGGAGTTGCTTCATGTTCTGAGGAGGTTCCCAATTCACAATTGCAGACACCTTCTCAGGATTCACCGCAATGCCCTTGGCAGAGATGATATGACCAAGATAGAGAACCTCATCGAGCCAAAATTCGCACTTGGAGAACTTGGCGTAGAACTGGTGTTCCCTCAGCTTATCGAGTACCAAACGCAAGTGATTGGCATGATCTTCCTTGTTCTTCGAGAAAACCAGAATGTCGTCGAGATAGACCAAAACGAAGTCATTGGTGTAGGCGTTGAAGATGAAGTTCATCATGCGAGAGAAAATCGGAGGAGCGTTGACGAGGCCAAAATACATGACAGTGTATTCATATGAACCATAGCTTGTCCTAAAAGCCGTCTTGGGAATATCTTGCTCACGGATTCGAATCTGATGATAACCCATACGGAGATCAAGCTTGGAGAATACTTGGGCACCTTTGAGTTGTTCGAACAGCTCATTGATGTTGGGCAGTGGGTATTTGTTCTTGATGGTCTTCTTGTTCAATGGACGGTAATCAACACAAAGTCGGTCCGTTCCATCCTTCTTCTTCACAAAAAGAACACCACAACCCCACGGAGAAGAACTAGGCCGGATGAGACCCATTCTCTCTTGAATATCGAGTTGCTTCTTCAGCTCCTTCAACTCTTCAGGTCCGAGCTTGTAAGGACGCTTGCACATAGGTTCCGTGCCAGGCTCAAGATCATTGACGAATTCAACTGGCCGGTGCGGAGGCATTCCTAGAAGCTCTTCTGGAAAGACGTCTTGATATTCGCAAACGACTGGAATCTGCAAGATAGCATCCAGTTCACCCTTCTCATTGAGAGAAAACAGGTGGATGGTATCATCATGAGCGGCAAAGACAATTACATCCTCAGACGAATGAGTCAGTTGAATCTACCTGGCTGCACAATCAAGATGCGCCTTGTGCTTAGAAAGCCAATCCATTCCGAGAATAAGATCAATATCCGAGTCACCAAGAACCGTTGGAGAAGAAAGAAATTTGTAGTCGCCCAAAGTGATAGTAACATCCGGAGCAATGGAGTTAGCATGCATGCGTCTACCGGGAGAGACAACTGCTAATGTACTAGGCAAAATTTGCAAAGCCAAACCATGCTTAGATGAAAACGGTCTCGAGATGAAACAATGCGATGCACCCATGTCAAAAAGAACTTTAGCTGGAATATCATTAACAAGAAGGTTACCCATGATGACATCTGACGAGTCCTCTGCCTGAGATGCGTTCATCAAGTTGACCTTGGCGTGCTTGGGGTTATGCTTGACCACAGATGTACTTGCCGATCTCACAGGAGGAGGAGGAGGAAGACGCCTCTGGTTGAAACACTTGTTGGCATAGTGACCCTTCTGTTGGCACTTGTTGCACGTGACCTCTAAAAGCGGACGGTGATACAGAGCACTCGATCTTGGAGCTTGAGACGAAGTCTTGTTCTGAAAGCCAGGGTTGGGTGGGTGGGAAGATCCACTGCCACCTTTGCTCATCTGGTATGGCTGACGGAATGGAGGAGGAGGAAGCCAATACTTCTGCTGCTTGGCCACTTGAGTAGAGGAAGAAGGAGTAGCATCTCTAACTCGCTTCTTGGAAGCATCACACCTCAGTTGAGCGGCCTCTTGCTTCAATGCCATGTTGTAGAACTCATCGTACCTCAAGGGCTCAAAGAGAACAAGAGCTAGCAGGATTTCTTCTCTGAGACCACCCCCGAACTGGTATATCATGCTCTTCTCATCAGGGACGTCCTGCTTGGCAAAGCGGGCGAGCTTCTGGAACAACTTGTTGTAGTCATAGACAGACAAAGAGCCTTGCTTCAGGTTGCGGAATTCCTCACGCTTGCTTTCAGCCACGCTCTGAGGGATATGATGAGCTCTGAAATCTTGACGGAATTCATCCCAGGTAATCACACATCCACCTCTGGAATCCTTGTACTGCTGGAACCACTCTGCAGCTTGGTCTTTGAGTTGGAAGGAAGCAAACTTGACAAAGTCCTCAGGCCTGACATTACTGCACTCGAAATGCTTGCACAGATCCACGAGCCAATCATCAGCATCAGATGCCTCAACACAACTGTTGAAAGTCTTTGGCCCGTTAGCAAGGAACTGGTTGAGTGTAGCAAAGTGATTCTGATTGTTGCCTTGGTTCCCTTGGTTGCCTTGATTCGCTTGATTGCGCTCTTGAAGAATTTGCATGATCAACTGCGTGTTTGCATTGGTTGTGGCCATCACAGCTTGCCATGCCTCCGGAGGAGGTGGAGGTGGTGGTGGATCTTGATTCGGAGTCGTGCGCGTTGGAGGAGCCATCCTGAACAGGTTGACAACCATTAGCACATTGATAGAAAATATTGAAGCTAAATCCAACGGAATGAAAATTGCAACATATAGTCTTCACATCCGAACAAAATGAACGAATGCATTCCTCTTGAAATGGTCACATATCCATAAATTGAGAAGCCACTTAGAATTTAGGTAGAGAAATAAATCAACAAGGTACGGATCAAGAACGAATACTCGGTAAGAACTCCCAATCTCATACCAAAAATCCGTGGAAGAAGAACTAGAGCTACAAGAATTCCCACCTATGAAACTCCCGAACCTTTCCGATTATGCAATCAGGTGTTGGGGATACAGGGGAAGCATAATATCTCACCCAAATCTAGCAAATCCTACATCCACCTGTATCCATCCTTCAACACATAACCGAGAAAAACTTCGGAAACCATCTACCTCAACCTTCGAAAAGCATCCGTTATACAAGTTATGGCGATACTCCCGAACTCCCGCCCCAGTACTGGGTGGCGTCGAGGTTATCTCACCAACAAACTGCATAAAAGAGATTTTCGATGTCGGCGTACTAAACTCAGGTATTCCAGAACTGCAACGATAAAATTGTGACGACAACACCTCGGAGCTCAACTCCCCGGGACACTTCCACAAAACCCTTGACAGGAGGCACCAAGACAATGTTCTCGTCACAAAACCATCGGAACAATTTCAAGATACTCGCGTGATCCTAAATTTTTTTTAGTGAAATTTGAGAAGAGAAGAGTCAAAACTCTATGTCAGGATGCCTTACCAGAGCGATGAGGAGACTTGGAAGTAAAAAGAATTCCTAAACTCTCCGATATATAATTCCTAAATGACTTAAAACATTTTTCTAGACACAACTCGGCTGCTAAAAACGATCAAGCAATGGGGCTCCTAAGGTCGGGGAAGGCTCTGATTACCAACTTGTAACGCCCTCGATGCGGCTATATCTCCCACGTGTCGAGGCACGACTTAGAGGCATAACCGCATTGAAAGCAATGTCGCAAGTTAGGCAATCTTCACAACAACCCATGTAATATATAGATAATAAAAGGGGAGATAACATAGTTGGCTTACACTCGCCACGTCAATCAAGTACATAAATAACATTACAACATTCAAACACTCATGGCCCGACTACGGCGCCAAAATAAAAGATAACCCAACAATGCGACACGGTCCCGATCACCCCAACTTGGCACCACTACTGATCATCAGGAAAAGAAACATAGTATCGTTGAGAGTCCTCGTCGAACTCCCACTTGAGCTGAAGCGCGCCATCTGGAGCGGAATCATCAGGCCCTGCATTTGGTGTAATAGTAATCTGTGAGCCACAGGGACTCAGCAATCTTGCACCCTCGCGATCAAGACTATTTAAGCTTAATAGGTAAGGCAAGGTTAATGTATGTGGAGCTGCAGCAAGCGACTAGCATATATGGTGGCTAACCTGTTCGCAAAAGAGAGCAAGAAGAGAAGGCAAAGCGCAAACGAGAAACTAGAGGGAAATCCTGCGGCAAGCATTACTCCAACACCGTGTCCACTTCCCGGACTCCGTCGAGAAGAGGCCATCACGGTAACTCACACAGTTGATTCATTTTAATTAAGTTAAGGTTCAAGTTATCTACAACCGGACATTAACAAATTCCCATCTGCCCATAACCGCGGGCACGACTTTCGAAAGTTCAAATCCCTGCAGGGGAGTCCCAACTTAGCCCATGACAAGCTCTCACGGTCAACGAAGGAATAGACCTCCTCCCGAGACGTTCCGATCAGACTCGGTACCTCGGTTCTTCAAGACACTTCGGCAGATTAAAACAAGACCAGCAACACCGCCCGAATGTGCCAACAAATCCCGATAGGAGCTGCACATATCTCGTTCTTAGGGCACACTTAGATGAGCCAGACGTCGGGTAGGCCAGCCCAGAGTTGCCCCTGGTAGCCCCGGACATCGCTCGGTTGGACCAACGCTCAGAGGAGCACTGGCCTGGGGGGGGGGGTTTAAATAAGATGACCCTCGGGCTCCGGAAACCCAAGGGAAAAAGAGGCTAGGTGGCAAATGGTAAAACCAAGGTTGGGCATTGCTGGAAAAGCTTTAATCAAGGCGAACTATCAAGGGGTTCCCATTATAACCCAACCGCGTAAGGAACGCAAAATCCGGGAACATAACACCGATATGACGGAAACTAGGGCGGTAAGAGTGGAACAAAACACTAGGCGAGAGGCCGAGCCTTCCACCCTTTACCAAGTATATAGATGCATTAAGATAACATGGCAATATAATGATACCCCAACAAGTAAATAATGTTCCAACAAGCAACGGTCTCCAATCTTCACCTGCAACTAGCAACGCTATAAGAGGGGCTGAGCAAAGCGGTAACATAGCCAATCAACGGTTTGCTAGGACATGCTGGGTTAGAGGTTTGACATGGCAATTTGGGAGGCTTGAAAGCAAGTGGTAGTCATCGAAGCATGGCATAGCAAAAGAGCGAGCATCTAGCAAAGCAAAGATAGTAGTGATTTCGAGGGTATGATCATCTTGCATGTAAAGTTGTCAGAGTTGACTGGATCCTCGAAAGCAAACTCAATGGGCTCCTCATTAGCGAACTCGTCTCCCGGCTCTACCCAAACAAGACAAACAAGCAACAAGGACACAATCAACCATGTGCAAGGCTCAAACAATATGATGCAAACATGGTATGCTATGCGGGATGCAATATGTGATGCATATGCAAGAATTGACAAGGAATGCATGAACCTAGCCTCAACTTGGAGAACCAAGTGTGCCACTGGAAAGATGAGATGAAATCTCTTGAAAACGATATAAAGATCACCGGAATCGGAGTTACGGTTTGGAAATGGCAAGCGATTCAAATATGACACCGGTCTGCGATTTACAGCAAGTAGCCATCTAAATGCAACAAGATGAACATGCTACAGCACCCAAACATGGCATCAAAATACATGGCAGGTATCCACTCAAGATGCTTAACAAAAGTCTAGCACTGCTACGGCCAATTCATCCATTAACAGGTTCAAACAAGCATGGCAAAAATGCATTTGGCAAACAGATCTCAGACTTAGTGAAATTAATACTTGTCTGGAATTTCAGATCAGATAGCACTCTTCGGAGCAACAAAACTACATGCTACAGGACCTGAACATGGCAAAGTAAAGCATGGCATAGAGCTACTCAAAGAGCTTAACAAAAGTCCCTTAGTGACCTTGAGCCAAAAGGGATCAGAAAACACATTTGCAGGCATGTGAACATGGCAAAAACATAATCAGTTCTCAGACTTAGTGAAAACTGGAGCATGCTGAAAACAGATATCAAGTAGGCATGTTTACGAGCTCATGCACTCACTATACAGCAAGTCATGACAATCTAAGCATACGCCCATCAAGAATACACAAAATGCAAGCTAGACATGGCAAGAACAATGACATAGCATGCACGGATCAACTACAACATCCTCGGCAAAATCGCTAACAAGCAGACATTCTGCCCAGATTCACGAAATAGAAAAAGTAGAGCTCGATTGACTCAAGCTAGGGTGCTTCATAATTGCAAACAAGGACATGGATGGATAGAGCACTACAAGATTAACAAAACATCCTTACTGGTTATCCTCAAAAGAGGAACGGATCACTAGGAAACAACATGAACATATGGCCATATGAGATAAACAGCTCAAGGACTTAGTGGAAATGCTAAGTCCCTGAAATCAGCATTACCAAGTGCCTCACTTTGCAAGCTTGTGCTAGTCACCACACACATCACAAAAATACATGGGTTGCACCTCTGGAAAGATGGAAAACCCCTTAACAAAACACATGTAGAGCTCATGGGCATATCATGCACACAATAATCATGGCAAAAATGACAAATATCTAAATGGAGCAGCAGATCTGGCAATTATCTCAAGTAGCACTATTCTAACAGCATTTCGGGCATCAAGATGAACTCAAATGAAAATGATGCAATGGATTGAAATGATGTACTCTCTGAGACGAACATTCTGATATGCTATATGCCCAAAACGGAGTTACGGATGCAAAGTTACGATGTGATGAACATGGCAATATGAACTAGGGTTAGGGACGGAAAGTCAACCGAGTTTGGATCTAGATCCAGATCCGGACAGCACGCTTCCCGAGGTTCGTCGGCCGGAGTTCGTCGAGCTCGTCGGAGTTGCGGATGAGGAGGAACTTGAGGGGGAGGAGAGACCGGCGTGGAGGAGGAAGCTCGCCGGGGCGGCGTGGTGCGGCGGCCGGCGGGATGGAGCGGCGCGGTGGCTGAGGTGGCCGGCGGCGGCCATTGTCCGGGAAGAGGCGCGCGGGCGGGCGGTGCGCGGGAGCCGGGCCGGGAGGGCCTCCCGCTGGCTCGCCGGGCCGGTGGCGCGGGGGCAGCGGCGCCTGCCATGTGGCGCATCGGGAGAGGCGGCGGCAGATCGGGCAGACGCGTCCGGTTACGGCCGGACGTGTCCGATGGCGGCGGAGCTGATTTTTTTTAGGGTTAGGGAGAGAGGGGATCCGGGAATTTTCGACGAGGGCCTATTTATAGGCATAGGAGGAGCTAGGAGAGTCCAAATGAGGTGCGGTTTTCGGCCACGCGATCGTGATCAAACGCTCTAGATGATGGAGAGGGTTTTGGTGGGTTTTGGGCCAACTTGGAGGGGTGTTGGGCTGCAACACACACGAGGCCTTTTCGGTCCCTCGGTTAACCGTTGGAGCATCAAACGAAGTCCAAATGGTAAGAAACTTGACAGGCGGTCTACCGGTAGTAAACCAAGGCCGCTTGGCAAGTCTCGGTCCAATCCGGAAATGTTTAATCCCCACACACGAAAGAAAGGTAGAAATGACCACCAGAGGAGAACGAAGCGCCGGAATGCAAAACGGACAACGGGGAAAAAGCTTGAATGCATGAGATGAACACGTATACAAATGCAATGCGCATGATGACATGATATGAGATGCATGACAACGATAACAACACATGGAGACAAAGACCCGAACCCGAGAAAATAAAATAACTTAACGCCGGATACGGCAAGAGTTGGAGTACATATTGGGTAAATCATATCCGGGGTGTTACAGCCATAGAACATATGAGATGTTTGAAGAGCTGAAATTGGTATTTTAGGCTCATGCCCGTGTTGAGAGGTTGAGACCTCTGACAAGACCTTTGCCTAAAAGATGGAGGAGAATAGCTCAGCCAGTGAGCATGTGCTCAGAATGTCTGGGTACTTCAATCACTTGAATCAAGTGGGAGTTAATCTTCTAGATAAGAGAGTGATTGACAAAAGGTCTCCAGTCGCTATCACCAAGCTACTAGAGTTTCGTGATGAACTATAACATGCAAGGGAAGATAATCCCGGAGCTGTTCATCGTGCTTAAGGCCGTAAAGGTAGAAATCAAGAAGGATCATCAAGTGTTGATGGTAAGAGCACTAGTTTCAAAGAAGGGCAAGGGCAAGAAGGGACAATTCTTGAATGGCAAGCCAGTTGCCGCTCTAGTGAAGAAACCCAAGAACCCAAACACGAGACAAAGTGCTTCAATTAGGGGAACAGTCACTAGTAGCGGAACTGCCTCAAATACTTGGTAGATAAGAAAGCTGTCAACTTCAACAAAAGTATATTTGATATATGTGTGTTATTGATGTGTACCTTACTAGTACTCCTAGTAGCACCTGGGTATTAGATACCGGTTCAGTTGCTAATATTGGTAACTCGAAACAAAAGCTACGGAATTAACGGAGGCTAGCTAAGGGCGAGGTGACGATGTGTGTTGGATGTGTTTCCAGGGTTGATGTGATCACCATCGCACGCTCCATCTACCTTCGGGATTAGTGTTGAACCTAGATAAATGTTGTTTGCATTGGTGTCTACGTTGAGCATGAACATGATTAGATCATGTTTATTGCAATACGGTCATTCATTTAAGTCAGAGAATAATGGTTATTCTGTTTACATGAATAATACCTTCTATGGTCATGCACCCAATGTGAATGGTTTATTGAACCTCGGTCATAGTTAGACACATGTTCATAACATTGATGCCAAAATATGTAGAATTGATAATGATAGTACCACTTTCATGTGGCACTGCCGCTTAGGTCATATTGGTGTAAAGCGCATGAAAGAACCTCCATGCTAATGGACTTTTGAAGTCACATGATTTTGAATCACTTGACACATGTGAACCATGCCTCCTTGGCAACATGACTAAAACCCCGTTCTTTGGAACAATGGAACATGCAAGTGACTTGTTGGAAATCATACATGCTGATGTGTGCGGTCCGATGAGCGTTGACGCGCGTGGTGGATATAGTTATTTTCTCACCTTCACTGGTGAATTGAGTAGATATGGGTATATTTACTTAATGAAGCATAAGTCTGAAATGTTTGAAAAGTTCAAGCAATTTCAGAGTTAAGTTGAGAATCATCGTAACAAGAAGATCAAGTTCCTTCGATCTGATCAAAGGTAAAGTATCTGAGTTATGAGTTTGGCAATCACTAAAGACAAGGTGGAATCGTTTCATAGTTGACGCCGCCTGGAACACCATAGCATGATGGTGTGTCCGAACGTCGTAATCGAACCTTATTGGATATGGTGTATGATGTCTCTTACCAATCTACTGCTATTTTTGGGGGTTATGCATTAAAGACAATTACATTCACTTTAAATAGGGCACCATCTAAGTCCGTGGAGACGACACCGTATGAACTATGGTTTTGCAAGAAACCAAAGTTGTTGTTTCTTAAGGTTTGGGGCTACGATGCTTATGTCGATAGGCTTTGGTCAGAAAAGCTCGAACCCAAAGCAGAAAATTGTATCTTCATAGAATACCCAAACAAGACGATTGGGTATACCTTCTATCTCAGATCTGAGGGCAAAGTGTTTGTCGCTAAGAATAAGTCCTTTCTCGAGAAAGAGTTTCTCTCGAAAGAATTGAGTGGGAGGAAGATAGAACTTGATGAGGTTGCTGAACCTTCACTTCAACCAGAGAGTAGAGCAGCACAAAAAGATGTTTCTGTGGCAACTACATCAGTTGAAGAGAAAGCTAATGATGATGATCATGAAGCTTCAAATCAAATTACTATCGAACCTCGTAGGTCGACAAGGGTGTGTACAACTTCTCAGTGGTAACCCTGTCTTAAAGGTCATGTTGTTGGACAACGATGAACCTATGAGCTATGAAGAAGCGATTGTGGTCCCGGATTCCAATAAATGGCTAGAAGCCATGAAATCCGCATGATAAGACTTTCACAGAGCACATACCTTGACATGATCTTGAAGGAGTTCAAGATGGATCAGTCAAAGAAGGAGTTCTTGCCTGAGTTGTGAGGTGTGAAGTTAAGACTTGAAGCTCGACCACGGCAAAAGAAAGAGAAAGGACGAAAGTCGTCCCCTATACCTTAGCCATAGGCTCTGTACGATATGCCATGCTATGTACCGTGATGTGCGTTGCCACATGTCTGGCAAGGGGGTACAAGAGTGATCCAGGAGTGGATCATTGGACAGCAGTCAAAATTGTCCTTAGGAATAAGGAAATGTTTCTCGTTTATGGAGGTGATAAAGAGTTCGACGTAAAGGGTTACGTCGATGCAAGCTTTAACACGTATCCGGATGACTCTGAGTAGCAAACCGGATACGTATAGTGGAGCAACCATTTGGAATAGCTCCAAGTGGAGCATAGTAGCAACATCTACAATATGAAATCGAGATTTGCGAAGAACACACGAATCTGAATGTTGCAGGCCCATTGACTGACACTTCTCTCGTAAGCATAACATGATCAAACCCTAGAACTCATTGAGTGTTAATCACATGGCGATGTGAACTAGATTATTGACTCTAGTAAACTCTTCGGGTGTTAGTCACATGGTGATGTGAACTATGAGTGTTAATCACATAACGATGTGAACTAGATTATTGACTCTAGTGCAAGTGGGAGACTGTTGGAAATATGCCCTAGAGGAAATAATGAAATGGTTATTCTATATTTCCTTGTTCATGATAATTGTCTATTGTTCATGCTATAATTGTATTAACTGGACACACTTAAGTTTCGGTGACGCTAGAGTTGTTATGGGAAATAATGTGGTTACCGAAGGTTGTTCGGAGTCCCGGATGAGATCCTGGACATGACGAGGAGTTTCGGAATGGTCCGGAGGTGAAGATCGATATATTGGACGAAGGGTATTGGAGTCCAGAATTGTTCCGGGCGTACCGGGTGACGACCAACGTGTCCAAAAGGGGTTTCGGAGGCACAGGCAAGTGTTGGGGGCCTTATGGGCCAAGGGGAAGGGGCACACCAGCCCACTAAGGGGTTGTGTGCCCCTCCCACCCCATCTCACGTAACCAGGAGAGGTGGGGGCGCCTCCCCTAGGGCAGCCTCCCCTCCTGGCTTGGAGGGCAAGTCTCCTAGGGGTGGGGGCGCCCAAAACCCATCTAGGGTTCCCTCCCTGGCCGCCGCCCCTCCCCTAGATGGGATCTGAAGGGTCCGGCCCCCTCTCCCCTTCTCCTATATATAGTGGGGGTGGGAGGACTGCCAGAACACCTAGACATTTCCCCTGGCGCAGCCCCTACCCCTCTCCTACACCTCCTCCTCCTCTGCAACGCTTGGCGAAGCCCTGCCGAAGAACCACGAGCTCCATCACCACCACGCCGTCGTGTTGTCAGAGTTCTCCCTCAACTTCCCCTCTCCCCTTGCTGGATCAAGAAGGAGGAGGCGTCCTCGGGTTTTACATGTGTTGAACGCGGAGGCGCCGTTGTTCGGCGCTTAGATCGGAATCGGCCGCGATCTGAATCGCTGCGTGTACGACTCCACCAACCGCATTCTTGCAACGCTTCCATTTAGCGATCTTCAAGGGTATGAAGATGCACTCCCTCTCACTCTTTGCTAGCATCTCCTAGATTGATCTTGGTGACACGTAGGAATTTTTTTGAATTATTGCTGCGTTCCCCAACAGTGATCTACTCAAGATGCTTGACAAAACATGAACACTGAGCTACGGCTAAATCACAAAAGAGCAAGCTCAAACAAGCATGGCAAAAGTGCAAAAGATATCAGCATCACAGACTTAGTGAAAATACTAACATGTCAGAAATAACATCAGGAAGCAATGTTTAGAGCAAGCAAACAACATGCTACAGGAACAGGTCATAGCAAACTAAGGCATGGCATGAATCTACTAAATGCATAGAACAAAAGTCCCTTACTGATCATGAGCCAAAAAGGCATAGAAGATATGATGGCACTTATGTAAACATAGAAAGTTTTATTAACAGATTCAGACTTAGCAGAAAACTGAGCATGGCATAAACAGAGTTATGAAGGCATCTTTGTGAGCTCAATTCACTCACCACAAGGCATTGCATGACAACACAAGCATACATACAGCAAGATGACATGTTCATAAAGATACCATGGCAAGAGAAAGTTCAAAGCATGCAAAGATCAACTACAACAACCATGGCAAAATTGATTAACCTGTAAACAATCTGCCAGGAACATTTTATAGCAAAACTAGAGCAATATTAAGACATGCTAGGGCACTCCATAATTGCAAACAGGGGCATGGATTGATAGAGCATAACCATATGTCCAAATAATACTTAATGAAGCAACTCAAAACAAGCATGGATCTCACTGTAGCATCATGTTTACATGGCATAAAAATAACAACAGGAAAATGACAGTAAAATCCTAAGTCACTGAAAACAACAATATCACGAGGCCTAGTTTGCATGCTTGTGCTAGTCACCACATTGATCACAAAAATACATGGCAAGCACCCCTGTAAACATGTCATGGCATAGATCAAAACACATGCAGAGCTCATGTTCATATGAAGCACCCATCAAATGTGACAAAAAGGACAAATCCCCGTAATCTGATAAGTAGCAGCAGTAAACATTTTATAGCACTCTTGCATCAATGATTAGGGCATCAAGATGGACTCAAATAAGCATGTCACAATGGAATGGAATTAAGAGCATCTCCCAATGAACATTTTGATATATCATGCGCATGAAACGGAGCTACGGTCATGAAGTTATGATGCAACGAAGGAGGCATGAAAATGTCACAGTAAAGGACTTAGTGAAAAAAATAGTTGAGCGGGGAATAGCTATGATGCGCGCAGGGCGGGGTTTAGCACTGCTCACAAAGGGCCGATCGCATCTAAGGAGGAGGGAGCTGGGCCGGATCTGGGCCTGCTGTGCGGGGAGGGGCCCACACGGGTGCTCGCGGGGCCCACGAGCAGAGGCGCGGTCGTCCCTGCCGAACCCGCCTGGATCGAGGAGGCAGGGGCGGCGGTGACCAACAGCGACGACGGCCGACGGAGAGCACGGAGAAGGGCGACCCGCGCGGCCGGGTCCCGGGCGGAGCAGGATGCGGGCGACGGGCGGCGTCTGGTGGCGCGGAAGCCGGGGCGGCGGGGACGTGGTCTCGGCCGGGCGGCTCGGCTCGCCGATGGGGACCTGCGGGTGGCGGCGCGCGGGATCCGGGCGGCGGGGCGGCGATGCTGCGCCGGGGCCGCGGGCGGATGCCGAGGAAACTCCGGTGGTGGAGCTCACTAGCGACAACGGCGACGAACGTCGGGGAAACTTCGGCGAGACGGGCGCGGGCGGCGGCGTGCTCGGGCCAAGATGGGCTTGGGCGGGCCGGAGATGGATCTGGCGGGCCCACGCGGTGGGAGGCTGCGGCTGGCACTGTTGGGGCATGGAAAACGAGGCATATTAGGGTTAGGGTGTTCTCTCTCTCTCTCAGATTTGGACAAGGAATGATTATTTATACGCAAAAGGAGTTTGGAGTGTCCAAATGAGGTGTAGTTTTCGCCCATGAGATCGTGATCTGACGGCAGAGGACATGGGAGTGGTTTGGAAGGGTTATTGGGCCGTTTTGGAGGGGTGTTGGGCTGCAACACAAACGAGGCCTTTACGGTTCCCCGGTTAACCGTTGGAGCATCAAATGGACTCCAAATGGCACGAAATTTGACAGGCAGTCTACCGGTGGTGTACCAAGGCCACTTGGCAAATCTCGGTCCATTCCGAGAACATTTAGCACCCGCTCACGAGAAGAGACAAGAGGGGTGCTCCCGTGCACGTGGGAGTGTCGGATTGCGAAACGGACAACAGGGAAAATGCTCGGATGCATGAGACGAACACGAATGCAAGTGCGATGCACATGATGACATGATATGAAATGCATGACATGAACAAAAGAAAAACAAAGACAAAACCCAACCACAAAGGAATCTCACAACACCTCTCCAGAAAAGGCAAGAGTCGGAGTTACAAATATGGAAAGTTGTATCTAGGGCGTTACACAAGTCAACCAAAGTCCACACTTTCATCTCATACATGGATCCCATCTCAGATTTCATGGCCTCAAACCATTTTGCGGAATCTGGGCTCATCATCGCTTCCTCATAGTTCGTAGGTTCGTCATGGTCAAGTAACATGACCTCCGGAATAGGATTACTGTACCACTCTGGTGCGGATCTTACTCTGGTTGACCTTCCTCACTTACTGGTGTAGGAATCACTGGAACTGATTTCAGTGATGAACTAGTTTCCAATAAGGGAGCAGGTACAATTACCTCACCAAGTTCTACTTTCCTCCCACTCACTTCTTTCGAGAGAAACTCCTTCTCTAGAAAGGATCCATTCTTAGCAATGAATATCTTGCCTTCGGATCTGTGATAGAAGGTGTACCCGACAGCCTCCTTTGGGTATCCTATGAAGACACATTTCTCCGATTTGGGTTCGAGCTTATCACGTTGAAGCTTTTTCACATAAGCATCGCAGCCCCAAACTATAAGAAATGACAACTTGGGGTTCTTGCCAAACCACAATTCATAAGGTGTCATCTCAACGGATTTAAATGGTGCCCTATTTAACATGAATGCAGTGTTGGGGAACGTTGCGGAAAACAAAACTTTTTCCTACGTTTCACCAAGGTCAATCTATGGAGTCAACTAGCAACGAGAGGAGAGTGCATCTACATACCCGTGTAGATCGCGAGCGGAAGCGTTCAAGAGAATGGGGATGATGGAGTCGTACTCGCCGTGATCCAAATCACCGATGACCAAGTGCCGAACGGACGGCACCTCCGCGTTCAACACATGTACGGAGCGGATGACGTCTCCTCCTTCTTGATCCAGCAAGGGGGAAGGAGAGGTTGATGAAGATCCAGCAGCACGACGGCGTGGTGGTGGATGCAGCAATGATCGCAGCAGGGCTTCGCCGAGCTTTTGCGAGAGGGAGAGGTGTAGTAGGGGAGAGAGGCGCCAAGACTTGAGGTGCAGCTGCCCTCCCTCCCCCCTTTATATAGGCCCCCTGGGGGGCGCCGGCCCTAGGAGATGGGATCTCCTTGGGGGGGGCGCCGGCCAAGGGGGAGGCTTGCCCCCCAAGGCAAGTAGAGGCGCCCCCCACCCTAGGGTTTCCAACCCTAGGCGCAGGGGGGCCCAAGGGGGGTGCACCAGCCCACTAGGGGCTGGTTCCCTCCCCACTTCAGCCCACGGGGCCCTCCGGGATGGGTGGCCCCACCCGGTGGACCCCCAGGACCCATCCGGTGGTCCCGGTACAATACCGGTGACTCCGAATCCTTCCCGATGGCCGAAACTGCACTTCCTATATATAATTCTTCACCTCCGGACCATTCCGGAACTCCTCGTAACGTCCGGGATCTCATCCGGGATTCCGAACAACTTTCGGGTTGCTGCATACTAATATTTCTACAACCCTAGCGTCACCGAACCTTAAGTGTGTAGACCCTACGGGTTCGGGAGACATGTAGACATGACCGAGACGCCTCTCCGGTCAATAACCAACAGTGGGATCTAGATACCCATGTTGGCTCCCACATGCTCGTCGATGATCTCATCGGATGAACCACGATGTCGAGGACTTAATCAATCCAGTATTCAATTCCCTTTGTCAATCAGTACGTTACTTGCCCGAGACTCGATCGTCGGTATCCCAATACCTTGTTCAGTCTCGTTACCGTCAAGTCACTTTACTCGTACCGTAATGCATGATCCCGTGATCAACCACTTGATCACATTGAGCTCATTATGATGATGCATTACCGAGTGGGCCCTGAGATACCTCTTCGTCATACAGAGTGACAAATCCCAGTCTCGATTCGTGCCAACCCAACAGACACTTTCGGAGATACCTGTAATGTACCTTTATAGTCACCCAGTTACGTTGTGACGTTTGGCACACCCAAGGCACTCCGGGAGTTGCACAATCTCATGGTCTAAGGAAATGATACTTGACATTCAGAAAAGCTACAACAAACGAACTGCATGATCTTTGAGCTAAGCTTACGATTGGGTCTTGTCCATCACATCATTCTCCTAATGATGTGATCCCGTTATCAATGACATCCAATGTCCATAGTCAGGAAACCATGACTATCTTTTGATCAACGAGCTAGTCAACTAGAGGCTCACTAGGGATGTGTTGTGGTCTATGTGTTCACACATGTATTACGATTTCCAGATAACACAATTATAGCATGAACAATAGACAATTATCATGAACAAAGAAATGTAATGATAACCATTTTATTATTGCCTCTAGGGCATATTTCCAACAGTCTCCCACTTGCACTAGAGTCAATATTCTAGTTACATTGTGATGAATCGAACACCCATGCAGTTCTGGTGTTGATCATGTTTTGTTCTAGGGAGAGGTTTAGTCAACGGATCTGCTACATTCAGGTCCGTATGTACTTTACAAATCTCTATGTCTCCATTTTGAACACTTTCATGAATGGAGTTGAAGCGACGCTTGATATGCCTGGTCTTCCTGTGAAACATGGGCTCCTTGGCAAGGGAAATAGCTCCAGTGTTGTCACAGAAGAGAGTCATCAGGCCCGACGCATTGGGTATGACTCCTAGGTCGGTAATGAACTCCTTCACCCAGACTGCTTCTTGTGCTGCCTCCGAGGCTGCCATGTACTCCGCTTCACATGTAGATCCCGCCATAACGCTTTGCTTGCAACTGCACCAACTTACTGCCCCACCATTCAAAATATACACGTATCCGGTTTGTGACTTAGAGTCATCCAGATCTGTGTCAAAGCTAGCATCGACGTAACCCTTTACGACGAGCTCTTCGTCACCTCCATAAACGAGAAACATTTCCTTGGTCCTTTTCAGGTACTTCAGGATATTCTTGACCGCTGTCCAATGTTCCATGCCGGGATTACTTTGGTGCCTTCCTACCAAACTTACGGCAAGGTTTACATTAGGTCTGCTACACAGGATAGCATACATGATAGACCCTATGGTCGAGGCATAGGGGACGACACTCATCTTTTTCTCTATCTTCTGCCGTGGTCGGGCATTGAGCCATGCTCAATCTCGTACCTTGCAATACAGACAAGAACCCCTTCTTTGACTGATCCATTTTGAACTTCTTCAATATCTTGTCAAGGTACGTACTCTGTGAAAGACCAATAAGGCGTCTCGATCTATCTCTATAGATCTTGATGCCTAATATATAAGCAGCTTCTCCAAGGCCCTTCATTAAAAAACACTTGTTCAAGTAGGCATTTATGCTCTCTAAGAATTCTATATCATTTCCCATCAACAGTATGTCATCCACATACAGTATGAGAAATGCTACAGAGCTCCCACTCACTTTCTTGTAAATGCAGGCTTCTCCATAAGTCTGCATAAACCCAAACGCTTTGATCATCTCATCAAAACAAATGTCCCAACTCCGAGATGATTGCACCAGCCCATAAATCGAGCGTTGGAGCTTGCACACCTTGTCAGCATTCTTAGGATCGACAAAACCTTCCGGCTGCATCATATACAATTCTTCCTTAAGGGAACCATTAAGGAATGCCGTTTTGACGTCCATTTGCCATATCTCATAATCATAGAATGCGGCAATTGCTAACATGATTCGGACGGACTTTAGCTTCGCTACGGGTGAGAAAGTCTCATCGTAGTCAACCCCTTGAACTTGTCGATAACCCTTAGCGACAAGCCGAGCTTTATAGATGGTCACATTACCATCCGCGTCTGTCTTCTTCTTAAAGATCCATTTATTTTCTATGGCTCGCCGATCATCGGGCAAGTCAGTCAAAGTCCACACTTCGTTTTCATACATGGATCCTATCTCGGATTTCATGGCTTCCAGCCATTTGTCGGAATCCGGGCCCGCCATCGCTTCTTCATAGTTTGAAGGTTCACCATTGTCTAACAACATGATTTCCAAGACAGGGTTGCCGTACCACTCTGGTGCGGAACGTGTCCTCGTGGACCTACGAAGTTCAGTAGTAACTTGATCTGAAGCTTCATGATCATCATCATTAACTTCCTCTCTAGTCGATGTAGGCACCTCAGGAACATTTTCTTGAGCTGCGCCACTTACCGGTTCAAGAGGTAATACTTCATCAAGTTCTACTTTCCTCCCACTTATTTCTTTCAAGAGAAACTCTTTCTCTATAAAGGACCCATTCTTGGCAACAAAGATCTTGCCTTCGGATCTGAGGTAGAAGGTATACCCAACAGTTTCTTTAGGGTATCCTATGAAGACGCATTTTTCCGACTTGGGTTCGAGCTTTTCAGGTAGAAGTTTCTTGACATAAGCATCGCATCCCCAAACTTTTAGAAACGACAGCTTAGGTTTCTTCCCAAACCATAATTCATACGGTGTCGTCTCAATGGATTTCGACGGAGCCCTATTTAAAGTGAATGCGGCAGTCTCTAAAGCATAGCCCCAAAATGATAGCGGTAAATCGGTAAGAGACATCATAGATCGCACCATATCTAATAGAGTGCGATTACGACGTTCGGACACACCATTACGCTGAGGTGTTCCAGGCGGCGTGAGTTGTGAAACTATTCCACATTTTCTTAAGTGTGTGCCAAATTCGTGACTCAAGTATTCTCCCCCACGATCTGATCGCAAGAACTTGATTTTCCTGTCACGTTGATTCTCAACCTCACTCTGAAATTCCTTGAACTTTTCAAAGGTCTCAGACTTGTGTTTCATTAAGTAGACATACCCATATCTACTCAAGTCATCAGTGAGGGTGAGAACATAACGATAGCCACCGTGAGCCTCAACACTCATTGGACCGCACACATCAGTATGTATGATTTCCAATAAGTTGG
This sequence comes from Triticum monococcum, assembly GCA_034509565.1. Taxonomy (NCBI): domain Eukaryota; kingdom Viridiplantae; phylum Streptophyta; class Magnoliopsida; order Poales; family Poaceae; genus Triticum; species Triticum monococcum. The sequence goes on from CM067843.1 coordinate 105,349,480, forward strand.
TTGCTCGCTCCATTGTTCCTGAGAATGGAGTCTTGGTCATTTTACCCATGAGGCATGGTTCGCACGTGTCAAATGATTCGTAATCAAGAGACTCTAAAAGTCCATCTGCATGGAGCTTCTTCATGCGTTTGACACCTATGTGACCAAGGCGGCAGTGCCACAAGTATGTGGGACTATCATTATCAACCTTACATCTTTTGGTACTTACACTATGAATATGTGTAGCATTATGCTTGAGATTCATTAAGAATAAACCATTCACCATCGGAGCATGACCATAAAACATGTCTCTCATATAAATAGAACAACCATTATTCTCGGATTTAAATGAGTAGCCATCTCGTATTAAACGAGATCATGATACAATGTTCATGCTCAAAGCTGGCACTAAATAACAATTATTGAGGTTTAAAACTAATCCCGTAGGTAAATGTAGAGGTAGCGTGCCGACGGCGAGCACATCGACCTTGGAACCATTCCCGATGCGCATCGTCACCTCGTCCTTCGCCAGTCTCCGCTTATTCCACAGCTCCTGCTTTGAGTTACAAATGTGAGCAACCGCACCGGTATCAAATACCCAGGAGCTACTATGAGTACTGGTAAGGTACACATCAATTACATGTATATCACATATACCTTTCGTGATGCCGGCCTTCTTGTCCGCTAAGTATTTGGGGCAGTTCCGCTTCCAGTGACCACTTCCCTTGTAATAAAAGCACTCAGTCTCAGGCTTGGGTCCATTCTTTGGCTTCTTCCCGGCAGCTTGCTTACCGGGCGCGGCAACTCCCTTGCCGTCCTTCTTGAAGTTCTTCTTACCCTTGCCTTTCTTGAACTTAGTGGTTTTATTCACCATCAACACTTGATGTTCCTTTTTGACTTCTACCTCTGCTGATTTCAGCATTGAATATACCTCAGGAATGGTCTTTTCCATCCCCTGCATATTGAAGTTCATCACAAAGCTCTTGTAGCTCGGTGGAAGCGACTGAAGGATTCTGTCAATGACCGCGTCATCCGGGAGATTAACTCCTAGCTGAGTCAAGCAGTTATGCAACCCAGACATTCTGAGTATGTGCTCACTAACAGAACTATTTTCCTCCATCTTACAGCTGAAGAACTTGTCGGAGACTTCATATCTCTCGACCCGGGCATGAGCTTGGAAAACCATTTTCAGCTCTTCGAACATCTCATATGCTCCGTGTCGCTCAAAACGCTTTTGGAGCCCCGGTTCTAAGATGTAAAGCATGCCGCACTGAACGAGGGAGTAATCATTAGCACGTGTCTGCCAAGCGTTCATAACGTCTTGGTTCTGTGGGACGGGTGCGTCACCTAGTGGTGCTTCTAGGACATAATCTTTCTTGTCAGCTATGAGGATGATCCTCTGGTTCCGGACCCAGTCCGTATAGTTGCTGCCATCGTCTTTCAGCTTGGTTTTCTCTAGGAACGCGTTGAAGTTGAGGACAACGTTGGCCATTTGATCTACAAGACATATTGTAAAGATTTTAGACTAAGTTCATGATAATTAAGTTCATCTAATCAAATTATTCAATGAACTCCCACTCAGATAGACATCCCTCCAGTCATCTAAGTATAACATGATCCGAGTTAACTAGGCCGTGTCCGATCATCACGTGAGACGGACTAGTCAACATCGGTGAACATCTTCATGTTGATCGTATCTTCTATACGACTCATGCTCGACCTTTCGGTCTTCTGTGTTCCGAGGCCATGTTTGTACATGCTAGGCTCGTCAAGTCAACCTAAGTGTATTGCGTGTGTAAATATGGCTTACACCCGTTGTATTCGAACGTTAGAATCTATCACACCCGATCATCACGTGGTGCTTTGAAACAACGAGCCTTTGCAACGGTGCACAGTTAGGGGGAACACTTTCTTGAAATTTTACGAGGGATCATCTTATTTAAGCTACCGTCGTTCTAAGCAAAATAAGATGTATAACATGATAAACATCACATGCAATCAAATAGTGACATGATATGGCCAATATCATTTGCTCCTTTGATCTCCATCTTCGGGGCTCCATGATCATCATTGTCACGGGCATGACACCATGATCTCCATCATCGTGTCTTCTTGAAGTTGTCACGTCAACTATTACTTCTACTACTATGGCTAACGCTTTAGCAATAAAGTAAAGTAATTACATGACGTTTATGTTGACACGCAGGTCATAAATAAATAAAGACAACTCCTATGGCTCCTGCCGGTTGTCAAACTCATCGACATGCAAGTCGTGATTCCTATTACAAGAACATGATCATCTCATACATCACATATATCATTCATCACATCCTTTGGCCATATCACATCACAAAACACTTGCTGCAAAAACAAGTTAGATGTCCTCTAATTGTTGTTGCAAGTTTTTACATGGTTGCTATAGGTTTCTAGCAAGAACGTTTCTTACCTACGCCAAAACCACAACATGAATTGCCAATTTCTATTTACCCTTCATAAGGACCCTGTTCATCGAATCCGATCTGACTAAAGTGGGAGAGACAGACACCCGCCACCCACCTTATGCAACTAGTGCATGTCAGTCGGTGGAACCGGTCTCACGTAAGCGTACGTGTAAGGTTGGTCCGGGCCGCTTCATCCCACGATGCCGCCGAATCAAGATAAGACTAGTAATGGCAAGATAATTGACAATATCAATGCCCACAACTACTTTGTGTTCTACTCGTGCATAGTAACTACGCATAGACCTAGCTCATGATGCCACTGTTGGGGAACGGTGCAGAAAACAAAAAAAAATCCTACGTTTCACCAAGATCAATCTAGGGAGTCAACTAGCAATGAGAGGAGAGTGCATCTACATACCCTTGTAGATCGCGAGCGGAAGCGTTCAAGGGAACGGGGATGATGGAGTCGTACTCGCCGTGATCCAAATCACCGATGACCAAGTGCCGAACGGACGGCACCTCCGCGTTCAACACACGTACGGAGCGGATGACGTCTCTTCCTTCTTGATCCAGCAAGGGGGAAGGAGAGGTTGATGAACATCCAGCAGCACGACGGCGTGGTGGTGGATTCAGCAATGATCGCAGCAGGGCTTCGCCGAGCTTCTACGAGAGGGAGAGGTGTAGCAGGGGAGAGGGAGGCGCCAAGACTTGAGGTGCGGCTGCCCTCCCTCCCCCCCTTTATATAGGCCCCCTGGGGGGTGCCGGCCCTAGGAGATATGATCTCCTTGGGGGGCGGCCAAGGGGGAGGCTTGCCCCCCAAGGCAAGTGGACGCGCCCCCCACCCTAGGGTTTCCAACCCTAGGCGCAGGGGGGCCCAAGGGGGAGCGCACCAGCCCACTAGGGGCTGGTTCCCTCCCCACTTCAGCCCACGGGGCCCTCCGGGATGGGTGGCCCCACCCGGTGGACCCCCGGGACCCATCCGGTGGTCTCGGTACAATACCGGTGACTCCAAATCCTTCCCGATGGCCGAAACTGCACTTCCTATATATAATTCTTCACTCCGGACCATTCCGGAACTCCTCGTAACGTCCGAGATCTCATCCGGGACTCCGAACAACTTTCGGGTTGCTGCATACTAATATCTCTACAACCCTAGTGTCATCGAACCTTAAGTGTGTAGACCCTACGGGTTCGGGAGACATGCAGACATGACCGAGATGCCTCTCCGGTCAATAACCAACAACGGGATCTGGATACCCATGTTGGATCCCACATGCTCCTCGATGATCTCATCAGATGAACCACGATGTCGTGGACTTAATCAATCCCGTATTCAATCCCCTTTGTCAATCGGTACGTTACTTGCCCGAGACTCGATCGTCGGTATCCCAATACCTTGTTCAGTCTCATTACTGGCAAGTCACTTTACTCGTACCGTAATGCATGATCCCGTGATCAACCACTTGATCACATTGAGCTCATTATGATGATGCATTACCGAGTGGGCCCTGAGATACCTCTCCGTCATACGGAGTGACAAATCCCTGTCTTGATTCGTGCCAACCCAACAGACACTTTCGGAGATACCTGTAATGTACCTTTATAGTCACCCAGTTACGTTGTGACGTTTGGCACACCCAAGGCACTCATACGGTATCCGGGAGTTGCACAATCTCATGGTCTAAGGAAATGATACTTGACGTTCAGAAAATCTACAGCAAACGAACTACATGATCTTTGCGCTAAGCTTACGATTGGGTCTTGTCCATCACATCATTCTCCTAATGATGTGATCCCGTTATCAATGACATCCAATGTCCATAGTCAGGAAACCATGACTATCTTTTGATCAACAAGCTAGTCAACTAGAGGCTCACTAGGGACGTGTTGTGGTCTATGTGTTCACACATGTATTATGATTTCCGGATAATACAATTATAGCATGAACAATAGACAATTATCATGAACAAAGAAATATAATGATAACCATTTTATTATTGCCTCTAGGGCATATTTCCAACATGCAGCTGTCTCTAAAGCATAACCCCAAAATGATAGCGATAAATCAGTGAGAGACATCATAGATCGCACCATATCTAGTAAAGTACGATTACGGCGTTTGGACACACCATTACGTTGTGGTGTTCCGGGTGGCGTGAGTTGCGAAACTATTCCGCATTGTTTCAAATGAAGACCTAACTCGTAACTCAAATATTCCCCTCCACGATCAGATCCTAAAAACATTATTTTATTGTTATGATGATTTTCCACTTCACTCTGAAATTCTTTGAACTTTTCAAATGTTTCATACTTATGTTTCATTAAGTAGATATACCCATATCTTCTCAAATCATCTGTGAAGGTGAGAAAACAACGATATCCGCCGTGAGCCTCAATGTTCATTGGACCACATACATCAGTATGTATGATTTCCAGTAACTCTGTTGCTCGCTCTGTTGTTCCAGAGAACGGAGTTGTAGTCATCTTGCCCATGAGGCATGGTTCGCAAGTACCAAGTGATTCATAATCAAGTGATTCCAGAAGTCCATTAGAATGGAGTTTCTTCATGCGCTTTACACCAATATGACCCAAACGGCAATGCCACAAATAAGTCGCACTATCATTATCAACTCTGCATCTTTTGGCTTCAATACTATGAACATGTGTATCACTACTATCAAGATTTAGTAAAAAATAGACCACTCAGCAAGGGTGCATGACCATAAAAGATATTACTCATATAAATAGAACAACCATTATTCTCTGATTTAAAGGAATAACCGTCTCACATCAAACAAGATCCAGATATAATGGTCATGCTCAACGCTGCCACCAAATAACAATTATTTAGGTCTAAAGCTAATCCCGAAGGTAGATGCAGAGGTAGCATGCCGACAGTGATCACATCGACTTTGGAACCATTTCCCACGCGCATCGTCACCTCGTCCTTAGCCAATCTTTGCTTAATCCGTAGCCCCTGTTTCGAGTTGCAAATATTAGCAACAGAACCGTATCAAATACCTAGGCACTACTACGAGAATTAGTAAGGTACACATCAATAACATGTATATCAAATATACCTTTCACCTTGCCATCCTTCTTCTCCGCCAAATACTTGTTGCAGTTCCGCTTCCAGTGACCAGTCCCTTTGCAGTAGAGGCACTTAGTTTCAGGCTTAGTTCCAGACTTGGGTTTCTTCACTTGAGCAGCAACTGGATTGATGTTCTTCTTGAAGTTCCCCTTCTTCCCTTTACCCTTTTTCTTGAAACTAGTGGTCCTATTGACCATCAACACTTGAAGCTCCTTGATTTCTACCTCCGCAGCCTTTAGCATTGCGAAGAGCCCGGGAATAGTCTTATCCATCCCTTGCATATTATAGTTCATCACGAAGCTCTTGTAGCTTGGTGGCAGTGATTGAAGAACTCTGTCAATGACACTATCATCAGGAAGATTAACTCCCAACTGAGTCGAGTGGTTGTGGTAACCAGACATTCTGAGTATATGTTCACCGACAGAACTATTCTCCTCCAATTTGAAGCTGTAGAACTTATTGGAGACTTCATATCTCTTAATCCGAGCATTTGCTTGAAATATTAACTTCAACTCCTGGAACATCTCACATGCTCCATGATGTTCAAAACATCGTTGAAGTCCCGGTTCTAAGCCGTAAAGCATGGCACACTAAACTATTGAGTAGTCATCAGCTTTGCTCTGCCAGGTGTTCACAACATCTGGCGTTGCTACTGCAGCGGGTTTTTCACCTAGCGGTGCTTCCAGGATGTAATTCTTCTATGCATCAATGAGGATAATCCTCAAGTTACGGACCCAATCCGTGTAGTTGCTACCATCATCTTTCAACTTAGCTTTCTGTAGGAACACATTAAAATTCAACGGAACAACAGAACGGCCATCTATCTACAACAACATAGACATGCAAAATACTATCAGGTACTAAGTTCATGATAAATTAAAGTTCAATTAATCAAATTACTTAAGAACTCCTACTTAGATAGACATCTCTCTAATCATCTAAGTGATCACGTGATCCATATCAACTAAACCATGTCCGATCATCATGTGAGATGGAGTAGTTTTCAATGGTGAACATCACTATGTTGATCATATCTACTATATGATTCACGCTCGACCTTTCAGTGTCAGTGTTCCGAGGCCATATCTGCATATGCTAGGCACTTCAAATTTAACCTGAGTATTCTGCGTGTGCAAAACTGGCTTGCACCAGTTGTATGTGAACGTACAGGTTATCACACCTAATCAGCATGTGGTGTCTCGGCACGACGAACTGTAGCAATGGTGCATACTCAGGGAGAACACTTGTACATTGAAATTTAGTGAGAGATCATCTTATAATGCTACCGTCGAACTAAGCAAAATAAGATGCATACAAGATAAATATCACATGCAATCAATATAACTGATATGATATGGCCATCATCATCTTGTGCCTTTGATCTCCATCTCCAAAGCACTGTCATGATCACCATCGTCACCGGCTTGACACCTTGATCTCCATCGAAGCATCATTGTCGTCTCGCCAACTATTGCTTCTACGACTATCACTACTGCTTAGTGATAAAGTAAAGCAATTACATGGCGGTTGCATTTCATACAATAAAGAGACAACCATATGGCTTCTGCTAGTTGCCGATAACTGTGTTACAAAACATGATCTTCTCATACAATAAAATTTAGCATCATGTCTTGACCATACCATATCACAACATGCCCTGCAAAAATAAGTTAGACGTCCTCTACTTTGTTGTTGCTAGTTTTACGTGGCTGCTACGGGCTGAGCAAGAACCGTTCTTACCTACACATCAAAAACCACAACACGGTATAGTGATTGCTTTTTGATCTTCAGAAAGAACCCTGTTCATTGAATCCGATTCAACTAAAGTTGGAGAAACTGACACCCACCAGCCACCTGTGTGCGAAGCACGTTGGTAGAACCAGTCTCGCATAAGCGTACACGTAATGTCGGTCTGAGCTGCTTCATCCAACAATACCACTGAATCAAGAATCACCTAATGACGCCAAGCAATATGTATATACCCACGCCCGCAAATCCTTTGTGTTCTACTCATGCATATAACATCTAAGCATAAACCTGGCTCTGATACCATTCTTGGGGAACATAGTAATTTCAAAAAAATTCCTACGCGCATGCAAGATCTATCATGGTGATGCATAGCAATGAGAGGGGAAGAGTGTTGTCCATGTACCCTTGTAGACCGTAAGCGGAAGTGTTATGAGAACGCGGTTGATGTAGTCCTACATCTTCATGATCCGATCGGTCCTAGTACCGAAAGTACGGCACCTTCGTGATCTGCACACGTTCAGCTCGGTGACGTCCCACGAACTCTTGATCCAGCTGAGTGTCGAGGGAGAGCTTCGTTAGCACGACGGCGTGATGATAGTGGTGATGAAGCTACCGGCGCAGGGCTTGACCTAAGCACTACGGCGATATGACAGAGGTGGATTATGGTGGAGGGGGACACCGCACACGGCTAAGAGATCAATGATCAACTTGTGTGTCCTAGGGTGCCCCCTGCCCCCGTATATAAAGGAGCAAGGGGGGAGGCCAGCCGGCCCTTAGGGCACGCCAGGAGAGGAGGAGTCCTCCTCCTAGTAGGAGTACGACTCCCCTTTCCTAGTCCTACTAGGACGGGAAAAGGAAGGAGGAGAGTGAGAAGGAAAGGGGGTGCCCCCCCTTCCCTAGTCCAATTCGGACCAGAGAGGGCGTGCGGCCTGCCCTGTCCGGCCCTCTCTCTCCACTAAGGCCCATGTGGGCCATTAGTTCCCCGGGGGGTTCCGGTAACCCTCCGGCACTTCGGTTTTCTCCGAAATCACCCAGAACACTTCCGGCGACCGAATATAGCTGTCCAATATATCAATCTTTATGTCTCGACCATTTCGAGACTCCTCATCATGTCTGTGATCATATCCGGGACTCCGAACTACCTTTGGTACATCAAAATACATAAACTCATAATACCGATCATCACCGAAAGTTAAGCGTGCGGACCCTACGGGTTCGAGAACTATCTAGACATGACCGAGACTCATCTCCGGTCAGTAACCAATAGCGTAACCTGGATGCTCATGTTGGTTCCTACATATTCTACGAAGATCTTCATCGGTCAAACCGCACAACAACATACGTTGTTCCCTTCGTCATCGGTATGTTACTTGCCCAAGATTCAATAATCGGTATCTCAATACCTAGTTCAATATCGTTACTGGCAAGTCTCTTTACTCGTTCCGTAATGCATCATCCCGTAACTAACTCATTAGTCACATTGATTTCAAGGCTTACAGTGATGTGCATTACCGAGAGGGCCTAGAGATACCTCTCTGATACTCGAAGTGACAAATCCTAATCTCGATCTATGCCAACTCAACAAACACCATCGGAGACACCTGTAGAGCATATTTATAGTCATCCAGTTACGTTGTGAAGTTTGATAGCACACTAACTGTTCCTCCGGTATTCGGGAGTTGCATGATGTCATAGTCATAGGAACATGTATAAGTTATGGAGAAAGCAATAGCAGTAAACTAGACGATCATCGTGCTAAGCTAACGTTTTGGTCAAGTCAATCACATCATTCTCTAATGATGTGATCCCGTTAATTAAATGACAACTCATGTATATGGTCAGGAAACATAACCATCATTGATTCAACGAGCTAGTCAAGTAGAGGCATACTAGTGACCCATGTACTAAGTTTCCGGTTAATACAATTCTAGCATGAATAATAAACATTTATCATGATATAAGGAAATATGAATAAAAACTTTATTATTGCCTCTAGGGCATATTTCCTTCAAGACCAGCCCCTAAGGGGCTGGTGTGCCCCCATATAGGCCAAATAGGAGGAGAAGGAAAGAGGGGGGAAGATATAAGGAAGGGGAGGGATTCGGCCTCCCCCTTCCTTCCCTCCTCCCTCCTCATATCTTCCCCCTCCGGAAGATATGGAAGGGGGGAGGCCGAATTGGGGTGGCGCCCAAGTAGCGCCCAAGTAGGATTCCTTCTACTTGGGCGCCCCCTTGGCTGCCTCTCCTCCCCTCCAACATATATATTGTTGGGGATCGTTGCAGAAATTAAAAAAAATCTACGCATCACCAAGATCAATCTATGGAGAGACTAGAAACGAGAGAGAGGGGAGTGCATCTTCATACCCTTGAAGATCGCTATGCAGAAGCGTTACAAGAACATGGATGAAGGAGTCGTACTCGTAGCGATTCAGATCGCGGTTGATTCCGATCTAAGCGCCAAACAACAGCGCTTCCGCGTTCAACACACGTACAGCCCGGGGATGTCTCCTCCTTCTTGATCCAGCAAGGGGAGAGGAGAAGTTGAGGGAGAGCTCCGGCAGCACGACGGCGTGGTGGTGCAGCTTCCAGTTCTCCGGCAGGGCTTCGCCAAGCACTACTACTACGGAGGTGTTGGGGAGGGAGAGGGTTGCTCCAAGGGAAGGGGTGCGGCTCCCATGCGCCTCCCCACTATATATAGGGGTGGAGGGGGCTGGTTTATTGCCCTCCAAGTCCATTGGGGCGTTGGCAAAGGTGGGGGAAAGAAATCCCATCATATCCTTTCCCCACCGATTGTTATCCCCCCTTTTTAGGGATCATGATCTTATCCCTTCGGGATATGATCTTATTCCTTCTAAGGGGGGATCTTAGTGCGCCTTGACCAGGGGTGTGGGGCCTTTCCCCCACTACCCACGTTCATGTGGGTCCCCCCATGTAGGTGGGCCCCACTCCGGAACCTTCTAGAACCTTCCCGGTATAGCACCGAAAAATCCCGAACATTTTTGGCCAAAGTAGGACTTCCCATATATAAATCTTTACCTCCGGACCATTACGGAACTCCTCGTGATGTCCGGGATCTCATTCGGGACTCCGAACAACATTCAGTAACTGCACACTAATTCCCATAACAACTCTAACGTCACCGAACCTTAAGTGTGTAGACCCTACGGGTTCGGGAATCATGCAGACATGACTGAGACAGCTCTCTGGCCAATAACCAACAGCGGGATCTGGATACCATGTTGGCTCCCACATGTTCGACAATGATCTCATCGGATGAACCATGATATCGGGGATTCAATCAATCATGTATACAATTCCCTTTGTCAATAGGTACGTTACTTGCCCGAGATTCGATCATCGGTATCCCAATACCTCGTTCAATCTCGTTACCGGCAAGTCACTTTTACTCGTTCCGTAACACATCATCCCGTGATCAACTCTTTGGTCACATTGAGATCATTATGATGATGTCCTACCGAGTGGGCCCAGACATACCTCTCCGTCACACGGAGTGACAAATCCCAATCTCGATCCGTGCCAACCCAACAGACACTTTTGGAGATACCCGTAGTGTGCCTCTATAGCCACCCAGTTACGTTGTGATGTTTGGCACACCCAAAGCATTCCTACGGTATCCGGGAGTTGCACAATCTCATGGTCTAAGGAAATGATACTTGACATTAGAAAAGCTTTAGCAGACGAGCTACACGATCTTGTGCTATGCTTAGGATTGGGTCTTGTCCATCACATCATTCTCCTAATGATGTGATCCCGTTATCAACGACATCCAATGTCCATGGTCAGGAAACCATAACCATCTATTGATCAACGAGCTAGTCAACTAGAGGCTTACTAGGGACATATTGTGGTCTACGTATTCACACATGTATTACGGTCTCCGGTTAATACAATTATAGCATGAACAATAGACAATTATCATGAACAAGGAAATATAATAATAACCATTTTATTATTGCCTCTAGGGCATATTTCCAATAGTCTCCCACTTGCACTAGAGTCAATAATCTAGTTCACATCACTATGTGATTGTAATGAATCCAACACCCATGGGGTTTGATCATATCTCGCTTGTGAGAGAGGTTATTAGTCAACGGGTCTGAACCTTTCAGATCCGTGTGTTCTTTACAAATCTCTATTTCATCTTGTAGATGCAGCTACCATGCGCTACTTGGAGCTATTCCAAATAACTACTCTACTATAGGAATTCGGTTTACTACTAAGAGTCGTCCGGATTAGTGTCAAAGTTTGCATCGACGTAACCCTTTACGACGAACTCTTTTACCAACTCCATAATCAAGAATATTCCTTAGCCCACTAGTTACTAAGGATAAGTTTGACCGATGTCATGTGATCCATTCCTAGGTCACTCTTGTACCCCTTGATTGACTCATGGCAAGGCACACTTCAGGTGCGGTACACAGCATAGCATACTGTAGAGCCTACGTCTAAAGCATAGGGGATGACCTTCGTCCTTTCTCTCTCTTCTGCCGTGGTCAGATCTTGAGTCTCACTCAATGCTCACACCTTATAACACAACCAAGAACTCCTTCTTTGCTGATCTTATTTGAACTCCTTCGGAATCTTGTCACGGTATGTCTTCGTTTGAAAGTAATATTAAGCGTTTTTATCTATCCTTATAGATCTTGATGCTCAATGTTCAAGTAGCTTAATCTAGGTTTTCCATTGAAAAACACTTTTCAAATAACCCTATATGCTTTCCAGAAATTCTACATCATTTCTGATCAACAATATGTCAACAACATATACTCATCAGAAATTCTATAGTGCTCCCATTTACTTCTTTGGAAATACAAGTTTCTCATGAACTTTGTATAAACCCAAAATCTTTGATCATCTCATCAAAGTGTATATTCCAACTCCGAGATGCTTACTCCAGTCCTTAGAAGGATTGATGGAGCTTTGCATACTTGTTAGCATCTTTTAGGATTGACAAAACCCTTCTGGTTGTATCACATACAACCTTTCCTCAAGAAAATTGTCGAGGAAACAATGTTTTGACATCCTATCTGCAAAATTTCATAAATAATGCAGTAACTGCTAATACAATTCCAACAGACTCTTAGCATCGCTACGAGTGAGAAAGTCTCACCGCAGTCAACTCCTTGAACTTGTCGGAAAACATCTTAACGACAAGTCGAGCTTTCTTAATGGTGATACTTACCATCATTGTCCGTCTTCCTTTTCAAATCCATCTGTACCCAATAGCCTTACGACCATCAAGTAGTTCTTCCAAAGTCTATACTTTGTTTTCACACATGGATCCTCTTGGGTTTTATGGCCTCGAGCCATTTGTCGGAATTTGGTCCCACCAACGTTTCTCCATAGCTCGTAGGTTCATTGTTGTCTAGCAACATGACCTCCAAGACAGGATTACGTACCACTCTGAAATAGTATGCATCCTTGTCGACCTACGAGGTTTGGTACTGACTTGATTCGAAGTTTCATGATCACCATCATCAGCTTCCACTTCAATTGGTGTAGGCGCTACAGGAACAACTTCCTGTGCCCTGCTACACACTGGTTGAAGTGACGGTTCAATAACCTCATCAAGTCTCCACCATCCTCCGGCAAAACCTGAACAATAAAGCAGGACATACCAGATCAATCTACGGATCTCGAGGACGTGCCTTGACACGCGACGACGGCCACCTATTCAGACATGACAAACTTAGTCATGCGCGGGCTGAAAACTGCAGACGGACTCCATTAGAGCTACGTCGCGATACGGACCGATATAGAGGCGCCGCACACCCTCATTGCTTCATTGATGATGTCATGGATCATGAATTCCCAGAAGGGTTCAAACCCGTGAATATAGAATCATACGATGGAACCATGGACCCTGCGTTGTGGATCGAAGACTTCATTCTCCACATTCATATGGCCCGTGGCGATGACCTCCACGCCATCAAATACCTCCCTTTAAAACTCAAGGGGCCAGCTCGGCACTGGTTAAACAGCCTGCCTGAAAATTCTATCGGTAGCTGGGAGGACTTGGAAGAAGCCTTCCTCAACACTTCCAAGGTACATATGTCCGGCCACCAGACGCCGATGACTTAAGCCACATAGTTCAACAACCCAGAGAGTCTGCCAGGAAATTCTGGACTAGGTTCTTAACTAAAAAGAACCAGATCGTCGATTGTCCGGATGCCGAAGCCCTAGCAGCCTTCAAACACAGCATCCGCGACGAATGGCTCGCTCGCCACCTCAACCAAGAAAAGCCAAAATCCATGGCGGCCCTCGCGGCACTCATGACCCGCTTTTGTGCGGGCGAGGATAGTTGGTTGGCCCGTAGCAAAAACAATGCAAGCGACGCCGGCACCCCTGAAGTTAAAAATAACAAGGACAAGTCTCGATGCAGATACAAGCATCAAAACAACAGTGATAACACCGAGGATACGGCGGTCAATGCCGGATTCAGTGGCTCCAAGTCCAGTCAGCGGAAGAAGTCGTTCCAAAAGAACAATTCAGGCCCATCCATCTTGGACCGCATACTTGATTGTCCATGCCAGATTCACGGCACCCCGGACAAACCACCCAATCTTACAAATAGATATTGTTGGGTTTTTAAACAGGCCAACAAATTAAACACCAAGAACAGGGGAAAGGGATTGCAAAGCAAGGACGATGATGAAGAGCCCCGGCTACCGAACACAGGGGGGTAGAAGAAGTTTCCCCCTCAGGTCAAAACGGTGAACATGATATATGCTACCCGCATCCCCAAGAGGGAGCGCAAGCGTGCGCTCAGGGACGTCTACGCGATAGAGCCAGTCGCCCCAAAATTCAATCCATGGTCGTCATGCCCGATCACTTTTGATTGCCGGGATCATCCGACGAGTATCCGTCATGGTGGCTCAGCCGCACTGGTCCTAGACCCAATAATTGATGGGTTCCACCTGACTCGCGTCCTTATGGACGGAGGTAGCAGCCTCAATCTGCTCGATCAGGATACAACGTGAAAAAATGGGCATTAACCCATCACGGATCAAGCCCACCAGGACTACCTTCAAAGGGGTCATACTAGGTGTAGAGGCCCGCTGTACGGGCTCAATCACACTAGAGGTTGTCTTCGTATCTCCGGACAACTTACGAAGTGAGGAGTTAATCTTCGACATCGTCCCCTTCCACAGCGGCTATCACGCACTGCTCGGACGAACCGCGTTTGCTCGATTCAATGCAGTACCACACTATGCTTATCTCAAGCTCAAGATGCATGGTCCATGCGGCAACATAACGATCAACAGAAATATGGAACGCTCCCTCCGTAGAGAAGAGCACACAGCTGCTTAGTAGCAGAAGTACAGAGCGGCCTTCTCAAGCAGAACCTTAATTCGGCTACCGAGCCCACGGACACCATTAAGAGGGTCTGAACTACTCTACAGCAGGCGAGCTTGGCTCGTCAAGAGCTCTACTAGCAATCCGGCCTCCGTCTCAGTCCTGATAAGGTGGCGGCATTCGTGTCCCGCGTACATAGCTACGCACTTGAAATCCCATGGGCATCGACGGAGGCATAGCTAGCTTGTGGTCCATAGTACGGCTCAACCGACATCGGATACACACATACTTTCACTTTTACTTTCTCAATCCCACAGGCCCCATCTGGTGGAATGGTCATCGGCCCTCTTGAAGGATAAACACACCAAGATGGCGAGAAACGCAGACATACAGGGACTTTTTAGGTGATTCCGTTAACGATGACCATACGTGTTTTTCAGGACACATTTGCAACTCTCCCTTGGTTTTGGCATGTCAAATAGCCTGTTGCTTATCGCACTACCTGTATCAATGTGCTTTGATGTACTAATTAAATTACAATGAGAACAGTTTGCGGCTGGAGCTTTAGGACCCCAGCTTTTTACCTTTGTACCTTTTCTGCTTTCTTTCTCTTTTTCAGCTCCCATGTGGATAACCCTATCAGGTAGCACCCGTACACTTTGGTATGTTTGATGTTAGCCAGGGGCTTCATAGCACCCTACATTACGGCAACAAAAGTCCGAACACATTTTATAAGTATAGTTCGGCACCCCGAATTTAGCATTATATGTATTGGCTCCAAATCATGTCTTTGATCAATAGTTGGGTTGCCCGGCTGCTTACATTCCACTATATCGGCTAAGGTAGTAAAGGGAGAACTACTGTGATTGTGCCTTGGTTTATCCAAAGGAGCACCTCAGGAGAGAAAGCCGAAAATCGACTGTCATGATGCGGCGAGACCCGATTAGCTGTTCGGAGGTTACAAATCGTTGGAGATTTCTTCCGCATTACGCGAAGGATTGGTACTTCTCGATCAGACACTTATAGCACTCTAGTTCAGATACTAGGGGCTGCGCCCATGTTTTCATTATAAAACTCCTATGGCTAAGTGGGGGCATTCAAGCCGCATAGTCTGGTTGCCTGGTTCGTTACGCTAAACAACTCCTTCAAGGACCACATAATTGGATCAAGATTGTTTAGATCCCATCCCGAACACCCCTGTACTACCTACGTGGGGGCAGAAGCCGACGACTGGCCAACCCTCAGATTTCATACAACACAGCCGCATAGGAGGAAAAAACTAAAACATAACAAGCATTATATTACACAACATCGTTGATTCATGTTACATGACAGGATAATACAAATATTTTCATGGGAATATAACATCCTTCGCACATTGCTCCGCCACACGGCGGGATCCCTCCAGGACACCATCAAAATATAACTCGGGACGGCGGTGCTCCTTGCCCTCAGGCGGCCCCTCGGTCATCAGCTTCTTGGCATCCATCTTCGCCCAGTGCATCTTGACACGGGCAAAGGCCATCAGGGCACCTTCAATATAGGTCGATCGCTTTATGACGACAAGCCGTGGGAAGGCACTAACAAGCCGCTTCACAAGTCCGAAGTAGCTGCTGGGTATTGGCGCGACAGGCCATAGTCGGACTATCAGGTCCTTCATGGCTAGCTCAGCCGCCTTGTGCAGCTCGACCAGCTGTTTCAGCTGGTCGCTGAAGGGCACCGGATGTTCTGGTCCACGATATTGAGACCAGAACAACTTCTCCATAGAACTCCCTTCTTCGTCTTGATAGAACTAAGCAGCATCTGATATGCCGCGCGGCAAATCCGTAAACGCCCCTGGAGAGCTCCAAATTCAGGAAAGTAAAAGGAACGTTTCCTTCACAGACTTTCTTTGCATAATGAAAGCCTTACCCGTCGCGATCTTCTTGGCCGCCTGGATTTCCTGAAGGGCGCTCTAGGCCTCGGCTCGAGCCTCTTGTGCGCTCTGGTGGGCCTTCACAAGTTCGGATGCTTGCGTCTTAGAATAATGCTCCAAGGACTCATACTTCTTGACGGCGTCCTGGAGCTCCAGCTGGACCTCATTGACCCGGACCTCGTGTTTCTCGCATGCGGCGTGCTCCTTGGCTGCTTTGTCCTCGGCCTCAGCTAACGCCTTCTTGAGGGCCGCCACCTCGGTCGTGGCCCCTAATAAAACTCATGACACTTTAGTCAGCACGAAACATTCATCCTTCCTCAATTCACGCACAGGTCACTGCATACCTTGGTTGTCCTCCAGCTGCTTCTTCATGAGGCCGAGCTCTTCTTTGGACCGCTCCAGGCTCTACTTCAGGTCGGAGACCTCCGCAGTACGAGCGGCAGCAGCCAGCAGCACCGCCTGCTTATTCATATAGACATCTTATGTTAGACTCCTGCGGAAATTATTTTGATCCTCTGTTCGGCTTTTTCTTTCCGAAAACCAAACAGAGCATCAGGGGCTACTGTCTACACTGTGATTACATTACTTACCTCAAAGCCTGTTAAAAGGCTAGTGCAGGCTTTGGTCAGTCCGCTTTTGGCGCACTGAACCTTCTTGATTACCATGCCCATAAGGACACAGTGCTCATCCACAATGTAAGTGCCTCGCAGCGCTTCCAGCAGATTATCCGGTGCCTCGGGTTGGTCAGGGGTCACCGGCACAATATGCATACCCCCTTCTTTTGAAGGAGGTTGCGTGCCGGATTCAGGAGCCGCATCGGTCTTCGGAATCGAGTCCGGCTGAGGGCCAGACCAAACACGGCTCTCCTCACCACTAGTCTCCCTAGGGATCGGCTCCCGCTGGTGTCCGGCAATGGAGGCATCGCCTTCGGGTGCCTCCTGAGCCTCTCCCCGGCCCGGGAAAGTCCTTCGGGACAACACCTTCACGTTGTCCTTGGCCTTGGGGGAGTCAGCGGGCGGCGGTGACACGCTGGCCATCTCCTTTGAATCTAGCGAACCCTCTGTCGAGGATTGCAGGGAGCTGTAGCGAGCTGGATTGTGATGGCATAATTTAAACATATTAATATTACAAAGTGGAAAGGCCAGGCGTTTGGACGCCCATAAGGTTTTTGGTACTTACGAGGCGGCACGAGGCTTGGTCCGGGACATCCGCTCCGAACTGCTATTAACATCCCACGCGGAGTCATCCGCAAGGGTGCCCTTCCCCCTCTTGGGCGCCTTCGCCTCCGAATTTGGGGAGGCCCCCCTTTTCTTACTCCCCCTCTAGGGGGGAGTCGCTTTCTTCCTCCTCCTCCTCGTCATCTTCGGCGGCCGAAGAGTGAGTCCCGTCTTCGGACGTCATGTCCGAAGCACCTTTTCGGTGAAGGACACTCCGGGCCCCCTTGGCCGTTTTCTTGACCTTCTTCTCCGGGACATCATAAGGCGCTGGAAACAACATCTTCGTCAAAAGCGGGGCCTCTTGGTCTTCGGGCAGTGGAGACGGACAGTTAATCTTCCCCGCTATGTCGATCCAGGCCTAAATGTTTTTGATAGGAAGGCTTAGACTCCTTCTCAGAATATTTTAGTAAAGGCTATACCTTGAAAACATGAAAGAACTTACCAAATTATCCTGGCGTTTTAAGCTGATCCAGCGATCCTTGGTCGTAGGCGGTGGTGTCTCGCCAACCTTCAAGAGCACTTTCCAGATGTCTTCGTGCGTCGTGCCAAAGAGCTCTAGCAGCGTCTGGTGCTTGGCCGAATCGAACTACCACAAATAGCAAGTCTGGTGTTGGCACGGAAGGATCCGGCGAATGAGCATAACCTGGATCATGTTGAAAAGTTTTATTCTCTTGGTTATCATGTTCTTGACGCACGTTTGGAGGCCAGTTAGCTCACGCGAAGAACCCCAGGTTAGGCCCTTCTCTTGCCAAGAGATGAGCTAGAGCGGAGTTCCGGATCAAAATTCAGGGGCCGCCGCCCAATTGGTGTCGCGCGGCTCGGTGATGTAGAACCACCCCGACTGCCACCCCTTCACCGTCTCTACAAAGGAGCCTTCGGGTCATGTGACGTTGGGCATCTTGCCCACCATGGCACCTCTGCACTCTGCTTGTTGGCCTCTCACTACCTTCGGCTTTACATTGAAGGTCTTCAGCCATAGGCCAGAGTGAGGTGGGATACAGAGAAAGGCCTCGCAAACGACTATACATGCTGAGATGTTGAGGATAAAGTTGGGGGCTAGATCATGAAAGTCCAGCCCGTAGTAAAACATCAGTCCGCGGACAAACGGGTGGAGAGGGAATCCCAGCCTGCAGACGAAATGTGTGAGAAACACAACCCTCTCATGGGGCTCTGAGGTAGGGACGATCTGTCCCTCGGCCGAGAGATGGTGAGTGATCTCCTTGGCCAGGTATCCGTCCTCTCGGAGCTCCTTGATGTCTTTCTTCTTAACAGAGGAGGTCGTCCACTTGCCACCAGCTCCGGATCTGGACATGGTAGGAATGCTTTCTCCGGCGGGGGAAGCTAGGACTTGGGCGCTGGAGCTCAAGAATGGATGGGCAGAGGAAGGAGAAGGCAGGGGTGAGTGAGGGCGAATCCTTATCCCCTTATAAAGGTTACGAATGTCAAACGCCTTCCTACTCGCCTTAAAACTCGCCTATTCCCACGGGCTGTGTAAACGGCACGGTTGGGTTACCCACGCCCATATTGATGAGAATCATGTGATAAGGGGACACGATCTCTACTTTGACGAGATGTGCCAATGACAACCGCGTCTCAAAACGTGGTGCAACAGACGAAAAATGGTTCGAAATTATGACCGGACAGATGTGATGTCATGTTACAAAAAGTTGTCAGCAGATTGGACTCGTGTAAAATTATATTCTCTCTGCGGTTGCGTGTGGTGTGTGTTACAGGTCCGGACACGTCGATACGTCCGAAGACTATTGTGGAGTTCGGAAGGAGGAATCTGCCTTGCAATGCCGAAGACAGGCCTACGCGTCGGACACCTTGTCATTGAAGCCAGGTTTAGGGGCTACTGAGGGACCCCTGGACTAAGGGGCCCTCAGGCGTCCGGCCTGTTAACCATGGGCCGGACTGATGGGTTGTGAAGATACGAAGACCGAAGACTACACCTGTTTTCGGATGGGACTCTCCTTGGCGTGGAAGGCAAGCTTGGCGACTAAATATGTAGATTCCTTTCTTTGTAACCGACCTTGTGTAATCCTAGATCCTCCCGGTGTCTATATAAACCGGAGGACTTAGTCCAGAGGAGAGACATTATCATAGCCATACAAGTTAGACCTCTAGGGTTTAGCCATTATGATCTCGTGGTAGATCAACTCTTGTAATACTCATATCCATCAAGATCAATCAAGCAGGACATAGGGTATTACCTCCATAGAGAGGGCCCAAACCTGGGTAAAACATCGTGTCCCATGTTTCCTGTTACCATTGACCTTAGATGCACAGTTTGGGACCCCCTACCCGAGATCCGCCGGTTTTGACACCGACAATCATCTTATAATGCTACCGCCGTACTAAGCAAAATGAGATGCATAATGATATGACCATCATCATCTTGTGCCTTTGACCTCCATCTCCAAAGCATTGTCATGATCACCATCATCACCACCTTGATACCTTGATCTCCATCATAGCATCGTTGTCGTCTCGCCAACTATTGCTTCTACGGCTATCGCTACCGCTTAGTGATAAAGTAAAGCAATTACATGGCGATTGCATTTCATATAATAAAGCGACAACCATATGGCTCCTGCCAGTTGCCGATAACTGTTACAAAATATGATCATCTCATACAACAATTTATATAATCACATCTTGACCATATCACATCACAACATGCCCTGCAAAAACAAGTTAGACATCCTCTACTTTGTTGTTGCAAGTTTTACATGGCTGCTACAGGCTTTTAGCAAGAACCATTCTTACCTACGCATCAAAACCACAATGATTTTTCATCAAGTGTGCCGTTTTAACCTTCAACAAGGACCGGGCGTAGTCACATTTGATTCAACTAAAGCTGGAGAAACAGACACCCACTAGCCACATGTGTGCGAAGCACATCGGTAGAACCAGTCTCATGAAGTGGTCATGTAATGTCGGTCCGTGCTGCTTCATCCAACAATACTGCCGAATAAAAGTATGACATGCTAGTAAGCAGTATGACTATTATCGCCCACAACTCTTTGTGTTCTACTCGTGCATATAACATCTACGCATAGACCTGGCTCGGATGCCACTGTTGGGGAACACAGTATTTCAAAAAAATTCCTACGATCACGCAAGGTCTATCTAGGATATGCACATCAATGAGCGGGGAAGAGTGTGTCTACGTACCCTCGTAGACCGAAAGCGGAAGCGTTTAGTAACGTGGTTGATGTAGTCGAACGTCTTCGTGATCCAACCGATCAAGTACCGAACGCACGACACCTCGGCGATCTGCACACGTTTAGTTCGGTGACGTCCCTTGTACTATTGATCTAGCTGAGGCCGAGGGTGAGTTCCGTCAGCATGACGGCGTGTTGACGGTGATGATGAAGTTACCGACGCAGGGCTTCGCCTAAGCACTACGACAATATGACCGAGGTGTAAAACTGTGGAGGAGGCACCGCACACGACTAAAGATCAACTTGTATGTCTATGGGGTGCCCCCTCCCCCGTATACAAAGGAGGGGAGGAGCAGGGCTGGACTCAAGTGGCGCGCCCAAGGGGGGATTCCTACTCCTAGTAGTAGTAGGTTTCCCCCTTTCCTAGTCCAAGTAGGAGAAGAAGGAAGGAGAGGAACAAGAGAAGGAAAGGGGGGCTGGCCCCCCTAGCCCTAGTCCAATTCGGTTTGGGCTAGGGGGCGTGCGCCACACCTTGGCCTGCCTCCTCTCTTCCACCATTAGGCCCATGAGGCCCAATAACTCCCCTGGGGGGGGGGGTCGGTAACCCCTGGTACTCCGAAACGACCCGAACCATTCCTGTGTCCGAATGTAGCCTTCCAATATATGAATATTTATGTCTTGACCATTTAGATAATCCTTGTCATGTCCGTGATCACATCCGGGACTCGGAACAACCTTTAGTACACCAACTCACATAACTCATAATACATATCGTCATCGAACGTTAAATGTGTGGACCCTACGGGTTCGAGAACTATGTAGACATGACCGAGACTCATCTCCAGTCAATAACCAATAGTGGAACATGGATGCTCATATTGGTTCCTACATATTCTATGAAGATCTTTATCAGTCAAACCGCATAAAAACATACGTTGTTCCTTTTGTCATCGGTATGTTACTTGCCCGAGATTCGATCGTCGGTATCATCATACCTAGTTCAATCTCATTACCGGCAAGTCTCTTTACTCATTCCATAACGCATCATCTCGCAACTAACTCATTAGTCACATTGCTTGAAAGGCTTATAGTGATGTGCATTACCGAGAGGGGCCAGAGATACCTCTCCGATACACGACACCTGTAGAGCATCTTTATAATCACCCAGTTACATTGTGACGTTTGATAGCACACTAAGTGTTCCTCCGGTATTCGGGATTGCATAATCTCATAGTCATATGAACATGTATAAGTCATGAAGAAAGCAATAGCAATAAACTAAACAATCATAGTGCTAAGCTAACGGATGGGTCTTGTCCATCACATCATTCTCTAATGATGTGATCCCGTTCATCAAATGACAATACATGTCCATGGCTAGGAAACTTAACCATCTTTGATTAACGAGCTAGTCAATTAGATGCATACTAGGGACACTATCTTTGTATTCACACATGTACTAAATTTCTGGTTAATACAATTCTAGCATGAATAATAAACATTTATCATGATATATGGAAATATAAATAACAACTTTGTTATTGCCTCTAGGGCATATTTCCTTCAGGCTATTGACCGGAGAGGTTCTCGGTCACGTCTACATTGTTCTCATACCCGTAGGGTCCACACGCTTAACATTCGATGACGATTTTGTATTATATGAGTTATGTGATTTGGTGACCGAATGTTGTTCAAAGTCCCGGATGAGATCATGGACATGACGAGGAGTCTCGAAATGGTCAAGAAGTAAATATTCATATATAGGATGATGATATTCGGACATCAGAAGTGTTCTGGGGGTACCGGGTACATATCTGGTCACCGGAAGGGGATCCGGGCACCCCCTCAGCAACTATATGGGCCTAATGGGCCAAGAGGGGGACAAACATGTTGGGGAACGCAGTAATTTCAAAAAAATCCTACGCACACGCAAGATCTATCATGGTGACACATAGCAACGAGAGGGGAAGAGTGTTGTCCACGTACCCTCGTAGACCATAAGCGGAAGCGTTATGACAACACGGTTGATGTTGTCGTACATCTTCACGATCTGACCGATCCTAGTACCGAAAGTACGGCACCTCCGCGATCTGCACACATTCAGCTCGGTGACATCCCACGAACTCTTGATCTAGCTGAGTGTCGAGGGAGAGCTTTGTCAGCACGACGGCGTGATGACGGTGATGATGAAGCTACCGGCGCAGGGCTTCACCTAAGCACTACGACGATATGACCGAGGTGGATTGTGATGGAGGGGGGCACCGCACACAGCTAAGAGATCAATGATCAACTTGTGTGTCCTAGGGTGCCCCCTGCTCTCGTATATAAAGGAGCAAGGAGGAGGCCGGCCGGCCCTTGGGGCGCGCCAGGAGAGGAGGAGTCCTCCTCCTACTAGGAGTAGGACTCCCCTTTCCTAGTCCTACTAGGAGGGGGAAAGGAAGGAGGAGAGGGAGAAGGAAAGGGGGCACGCCCCCCCCCCTTCCCTAGTCCAATTCGGACCAGAGGGGGAGGGGGCGCGCGGCCTGCCCTAGCCGGCCCTCTCTCTCTCCACTAAGGCCCATGTGGCCCATTAGTTCCCCGGGGGGTTCCGGTAACCCTCTAGCACTCCGATTTTCTCCGAAATCACCCAGGACACTTCTGGTGTCCGAATATAGCCGTCCAATATATGAATCTTTATGTCTCGACCATTTCGAGACTC
This sequence comes from Triticum monococcum, assembly GCA_034509565.1. NCBI lineage: Eukaryota > Viridiplantae > Streptophyta > Magnoliopsida > Poales > Poaceae > Triticum > Triticum monococcum. The sequence continues at coordinate 105,373,053 of CM067843.1, forward strand.
CCCGTAATGTCCGTGATTATATCCGGGACTTTGAACTACCTTCGGTACATCAAAACACATAAACTCATAATGCCGATTGTCACCGAACGTTAAGCGTGCGGACCCTACGGGTTCGAGAACTATGTAGACATGACCGAGACTCATCTCCGGTCAATAACCAATAGCGGAACCTGGATGCTCATATTGGTTCCTACATATTCTACGAAGATCTTCATCGGTCAAACCGCACAACAACATACGTTGTTCCCTTTGTCATCGGTATGTTACTTGCCCGAGATTCGATCGTCGGTATCTCAAAACATAGTTCAATCTCGTTACTGGCAAGTCTCTTAATTCGTTCTGTAATGCATCATCCTGTAACTAACTCATTATTCACTTTGCTTGCAAGGCTTATAGTGATGTGCATTACCGAGAGGGCCCAGAGATACCTCTCCGATACTCGGAGTGACAAATCATAATCTCGATCTATGCCAACTCAACAAACACCATCGGAGACACCTATAGAGCATCTTTATAGTTACCCAGTTACGTTGTGACATTTGATAGCACACTTATTGTTCCTCCGGTATTTAGTAGTTGCATGATCTCATAGTCATAGGAACATCTATAAGTTATGGAGAAAGTAATAGCAGTAAACTAAATGATCATCGTGCTAAGCTAACGGATGGGTCAAGTCAATCACATCATTCTCTAATGATGCGATCCCATTAATCAAATGACAACTCCTGTCTATGGTTAGGAAACATAACCATCATTGATTCAACGAGCTAGTCAAGTAGAGGCATACTAGTGATACTCTGTTTGTCTATGTATTCACACATGTACTAAGTTTCCGGTTAATACAATTCTAGCATGAATAAGAAACATTTTATCATGATATAAAGAAATATAAATAACAACTTTATTGTTGCCTCTAGGACATATTTACTTCAGTCTTCCACTTGCACTAGAGTCAATAATCTAGATTACATTGTAATGATTCTAACACCCATGGAGTCTTGGTGTTGATTATGTTTTGCTTGTGAGAGAGGCTTAGTCAATGGGTCTGCAACATTCAGATCTGTATGTATCTTGCAAATCTCTATGTCTCCCTCCTTGACTTGATCGCGGATGGAATTGAAGCGTCTCTTTATGTGCTTGGTTCTCTTGTGAAATCTGGATTCCTTTGCCAAGGCAATTGCACCAGTATTGTCACAAAAGATTTTCATTGGACCCGATGCACTAGGTATGACACCTAGATCTGATATGAACTCCTTCATCCAGACTCCTTCATTTGCTGCTTCTGAAGCAGCTATGTACTCTGCTTCACCTGTAGATCCCGCCACGACGCTCTGCTTGGAACTGCACCAACTGACAGCTCCACCATTTAATAAAAATACGTATCCGGTTTGTGACTTAGAGTCATCCGGATCAGTCTCAAAGCTTGCATCGACGTAACCGTTTACGACGAGCTCTTTGTCACCTCCATAAACGAGAAACATATCCTTAGTCCTTTTCAGGTATTTCAGGAAGTTCTTGACCGCTATCCAATGATCTACTCCTAGATTACTTTGGTACCTCCCTGCTAAACTAATAGCAAGTCACACATCAGGTCTGGTACACAGCATTGCATACATGATAGAGCCTATGGCTGAAGCATAGGGAACACCTTTCATTTTTTTTCTCTATCTTCTGCAGTGGTCGGGCATTGAGTCTGACTCAACTTCACACCTTGTAATACAGGCAAGAACCCTTTCTTTGCTTGATCCATTTTGAACTTCTTCAAAACTTTATCAAGGTATGTTCTTTGTGAAAGTCAAATTAAGCGTCTTGATCTATCTCTATAGATCTTGATTCCCAATATATAAGAATCTTCACTGAGGTCTTTCATTGAAAAATTCTTATTCAAGCATCCTTTCATGCTATTCAAAAATTTAGTATCATTTCCGATCAACAATATGTCATCTACATATAATATCAAAAATGCTACAGAGCTCCCACTCACTTTCTTGTAAATACAGGCTTCTCCAAAAGTCTGTATAAAACCATATGCTTTGATCACACTATCAAAGCGTATATTCCAACTCCGAGAGGCTTGCACCAGTCCATAAATGGATCGCTGGAGCTTGCACACTTTGTTAGCCCCTTTTGGATCGACCAAACCTTCTGGTTGCATCATATACAACTCTTCTTTAAGATATCTATTAAGGAATGCAGTTTTGACATCCATTTGCCAAATTTCATAATCATAAAATGCGGCAATTGCTAACATGATTTGGATGGACTTAAGCATCGCTACGGGTGAGAAGATCTCATCGTAGTGAACCACTTGAACTTGTCAAAAAACTTTTGCAACAAGTCGAGCTTTGTAGGTAACATTACCATCAGCGTTAGTCTTCTTCTTGAAGATCCATTTATTCTCTATGGCCTGCTGATCAACGGGCAAGTTGTAACACCCACAATGCGGCTATATCTCCCACGTGTCGGGGCACGACTTAGAGGCATAATCGCATGGTAGGCATGTCGCAAGAGGGGTAATCTTTATACATCCCATGTACTGAATAGGAAAGGGATAAAGAGTCGGCTTACAATCGCCACTTCACACAATACATGAATATAGCATACATTATCCAGAATACAATCAAGGTCCGACTACGGAATCAAAATAAAGAAAGACAACCCCAAATGCTAGATCTCTGATCGCCCCAACAGGGCTCCTCTACTGATCATCCGGAAAAGAAACATAGTAACGGCCCGAATCCTCGTTGAACTCCCACTCGAGTTCGGTAGCATCCCCTGCGCTGGCATCATCGGCACCTGCATCTGTTTTGGAAGTATCTATGAGTCACGGGGATTCAGCAATCTCACACCCTCATGATCAAGACTATTTAAGCTGAAGGATAGGAAAAGGGTAGTGAGGTGGATCTGCAGCAAAGCTCTAAGCATATATGGTGGCTAACTTACGCAAATGAGAGCGAGAAGAGAAGCAAAGCATGGTCGAGAAGCTATAAGTGATCAAGAAGTGATCCTGAGACTACTTACGTTCAAGCATAACACCAAAAACCATGTTCACTTCCCGGACTCCGCCGGAAAGAGACCATCATGGCTACACACGCGGTTGATTCATTTTAATTAAGTTAAGTGTCAAGTTCTCTACAACCGGATATTAACAAATTCCCATCTGCCCATAACCGTGGTCACGGCTTTCAAAAGTTCAAAACCCTGCAGGGGTGTCCCAACTTAGCCCATCACAAGCTCTCACGGTCAACGAAGGATATTCCTTCTCCCAAGAAGACCCGATCAGACACAGAATCCCGGTTACAAGACATTTCGACAATGGTAAAACAAGACCAGCAAGACCACCCGAATGTGCCGAAAAATCCCGATAGGAGCTGCACATATCTCATTCTCAGGGCACACCGGATGGGCAAGACGTTGGGTTGGCATAGACCCTGGTTGCCCAGTGGGCGCCGGACATCGCCCAGTTCGGACCAACACTTAGAGAAGCACTGGCCCGGGGGGGTTAAAATAAAGATAACCCTCGGGCTCGCGAAAACCCAAGGGAAGGTTATAGGTTGTTAGGAAAATGTAAAACCAAGGTTGGGCCTTGCTGGATGAGTTTTATTCAAAGCAAACTGTCAAGGGGTTCCCATAACACCCAACCGCGTAAGGAACGCAAAATCAAGGAACATAACACCGGTATGAGAGAAACTAGGGCGGCAAGAGTGGAACAAAACACCAGGCATAAGGCCAAGCCTTCCACCCTTTACCAAGTATAGATGCATTAAAGTAAATAAGAGATAATAATGATATCCCAACAATATCCATGTTCCAACATGGAACAAACTTCAACTTCACCTGCAACTAGCAACGCTATAAGAGGGGCTGAGCAAAGCGGTAACATAGCCAAACAACGGTTTGCTAGGAAAGTTGGGTTAGAGGCTTGACAAGGCAACATGGGAGGCATGATATAGCAAGTGGTAGGTATCGCGGCAATAGCAATAGAGCGATCAACTAGCAAGCAAAGATAGAAGTGATTTCGAGGGTATGGTCATCTTGCCTGCAAAGTTCTCAGAGTTGACGAAAGCTTGATCCTCGTTAGCGTACTCAACAGGTTCCTCGATCACATACTCGTTTCCCGGCTCTACCCAAAGCAAGAACACAAGCAAAGGAACACCAATCAACCACGGTACAATGCACAAGCAACATGATGCAAAACATGGCATGATATGCAAGACAAGATATGCAATGCATATGCGTGCTCCGGATGGAAAAGGATGAACAAGGCATCAACTTGGCAACCAAGTGTACCGCTGGAAAGATCACCAGAAATAGATGCACGGTTTGCAAATGGCAAACAAAACAAGGATGGCACAATTCTCGATTAATAGCACGATGTCATCTAGAATGCAACAAGAAACTAAGCTACTGCACTCCAACATAGCAACAAAGCACATGGCAGTGATTGTTGGAAATATGCCCTAGAGGCAATAATAAATTGGTCATTACTATATTTCCTTGTTCATGATAATTGTCTATTGTTCATGCTATAATTGTATTAACTGGAAATCGTAATACATGTGTGAATACATAGACCACAACATGTCCCTAGTAAGCCTCTAGTTGACTAGCTCGTTGATCAATAGATGGTCATGGTTTCCTGACCATGGACATTGGATGTCATTGATAACGGGATCACATCATTAGGAGAATGATGTGATGGACAAGACTCAATCTTAAGCGTAGCACAAGATCGTGTAGTTCGTTTGCTAAAGCTTTTCTAATGTCAAGTATCATTTCCTTAGACCATGAGATTGTGCAACTCCCGGATACCGTAGGAATGCTTTGGGTGTACCAAACGTCACAACGTAACCGGTGGCTATAAAGGTGCACTGCAGGTATCTCCAAAAGTGTTTGTTGGGTTGGCACGAATCGAGACTGGGATTTTTCACTCCGTATGACGGAGAGGTATCTATGGGCCCACTCGGTAATGCATCATCATAATGAGCTCAGTGTGACTAAGGAGTTAGCCATGGGATCATGCATTAGAGAACGAGTAAAGAGGCTTGCCAATAACGAGGTTGAATGAGGTATGGGGATACCGACGTTCGAATCTCGCGCAAGTAACATACCGATAGACAAGGGGAATTGTATACGGGATTGATTGAATCCCCGACATCGTGGTTCATCTGATGAGATTAACGTGGAACATGTAGGAACCAATATGGGTATCCAGATCCCGCTATTGGTTATTGGCCGGAGAGGTGCCTCGGTCATGTCTACATGGTTCCCGAACCCGTAGGGTCTACACACTTAAGTTTCGATGACGCTAGAGTTGTTATGGGAAATAGTATGTGGTTATCGAAGGTCGTTCAGAGTCCTGGATGAGATCCTGGACGTGACGAGGAGTTCCTGAATGGTCCGGGGTGAAGATCGATATATTGGACGAAGGGTATTGGAGTCCGGAATTGTTCCGGGTGTACCGGGTGACGACCAGCGTGTCTGAAAGGGGTTTCGGAGGCCCCAGCAAGTGTTGGGGGGGGGGGCATTATGGGCCAAGGGGAAGGGGCACACCAGCCCACTAAGGGGTTGTGCGCCCCTCCCACCCCATCTCACGTAACCAGGATAGGTGGGGGCGCCTCCCCTAGGGCAGCCTCCCCTCCTGGCTTGGAGGGCAAGTCTCCTAGGGGTGGGGGCACCCAAAACCCATCTAGGGTTCCCTCCCTGGCCGTCGCCCCTCCCCTAGATGGGATCTGAAGGGGCCGGCCCCCTCTCCCCTTCTCCTATAAATAGTGGGGGTGGGAGGACTACCAGAACACCTAGACCTTTCCCCTGGTGCAGCCCCTACCCCTCTCCTGCACCTCCTCCTCCTCTGCAGCGCTTGGCGAAGCCCTGCCGGAGAACCACGAGCTCCATCACCACCACGCCATCGTGATGTCGGAGTTCTCCCGCAACTTCCCCTCTCCCCTTGCTGGATCAAGAAGGAGGAGACGTCCTTGGGCTGTACGTGTGTTGAACGCGGAGGCACCGTTATTCGGCGCTTAGATCGGAATCGACCGCGATCTGAATCGCTGCGTGTACGACTCCACCAACCGCGTTCTTGAAACACTTCCATTTTGCGATCTTCAAGGGTATGAAGATGCACTACCTCTCTCTCATTGCTAGCATCTCTTAGATTGATCTTGGTGACACATAGGAAATTCTTTGAATTATTGTTGCGTTCCCCAACAGTGGTATCAGAGCTAGGTCTATGCGTAGATTCTATGCACGAGTAGAACACAAAGCAGTTGTGGGCGATGATTTGTTCAATTTGCTTACTGTTACTAGTCTTATCTTGATCCGGTGGCATTGTGGGATGAACTGGCCCAGACCGACCTTACACGTACGCTTACGTGAGACTGGTTCCACCGACTGACATGCACTTGATGCATAAGGTGGCTGGCAGGTGTCTGTCTCTCCCACTTTAGTCGGATCGGATTCGATGAAAAGGGTCCTTATGAAGGGTAAATAGCAATTGGCATATCACCGTTGTGGTTTTGCGTAGGCAAGAAACGTTCTTGCTAGAAACCCATAGCAGCCACGTAAAACATGCAACAACAATTAGAGGACGTCTAACTTGTTTTTGCAGGGTATGCTATGTGATGTGATATGGCCAAAAGGATGTGACGAATTATATATATGTGATGTATGAGATTGATCATGTTCTTGTAATAGGAATCACGACTTGCATGTCGATGAGTATGACAACCTGCAGGAGCCATAGGAGTTGTATTAATTTATTGTATGACCTGCGTGTCAATGAAAAATGCCATGTGATTACTTTACTTTATTGCTAACCGTTAGCCATAGTAGTAGAAGTAATAGTTGGCGAGACAACTTCATGAACACACGATGATGGAGATCATGATGATGGAGATCATGGTGTCATGCCGGTGACGAAGGTGATCATGCCATGCCTCGAAGATGGAGATCAAAAGGCGCAAGATGATATTGGCCATATCATGTCACTTTATGATTTTCATATGATGTTTGTCATGTTTACATCTTATTTGCTTAGAACGACGGTAACATAAATAAGATGATCCCTCGCTAAAATTTCAAGAAAGTGTTCCCCCTAACTGTGCACTGTTGTGAAGGTTCGTTGTTTCTAAGCACCACGTGATGATCGGGTGTGATAGATTCTAACGTTCGCATACAATGGGTGTAAGCCAGGTTTACACATGTGAAACACTTAGGTTGACTTGATGAGCCTAGCATGTACAGACATGGCCTCGAAACACAAGAGACCGAAAGGTTGAACATGAGTCGTATAGTAGATACGATCAACATGGAGATGTTCACCGTTGATGACTAGTCCGTCTCACATGATGATCAGACACGGCCTAGTCGATTCGGATCATGTATCACTTAGATGACTAGAGGGATGTCTATCTGAGTGGGAGTTCATTGAATAATTTGATTAGATGAACTTAATTATCATGAACATAGTCTAAATTGTCTTTGCAAATTTTGTTGTGGATTAATAGCTCGCGCTTTAGCTCTTTGTTTTAATATGTTCCTAGAGAAAGACTAAGTTGAAAGATATTGTAAGCAATTGCGCGGACTAGGGCCGTAGTCTGAGGATTGTCCTCACGGCTACACAGAAGGCTTCTGTCCTTGATGCACCGCTCGGTGTGCCAACCCCTCTGGCGTCGTCTATGGATGTTGTGAACATCTGGTAGACATGTTCTAATGACTACCTGATAGTTTAGTGCGCCATGCTTTACGGCTTAGAGTTGGGGCTCCAAAAGCGTTTTGAATGCCATAGAACATATGAGATGTTCGAAGAGCTGAAATTGGTATTTCAGGCTCATGCCCGTGTTGAGAGGTTGAGACCTCTGACAAGACCTTTGCCTACAAGATGGGGGAGAATAGCTCAGCCAGTGAGCATGTGCTCAGAATGTCTGGGTACTTCAATCACTTGAATCAAGTGGGAGTTAATCTTCCAGATAAGAGAGTGATTGACAAAAGTTCTCCAGTCGCTATCACCAAGCTACTAGAGTTTCGTGATGAACTATAACATGCAAGGGAAGATAATCCCGGAGTTGTTCATCGTGCTTAAGGCCGTAAAGGTAGAAATCAAGAAGGATCATCAAGTGTTGATGGTAAGAGCACTGGTTTCAAAGAAGGGCAAGGGCAAGAAGGGAAAATTCTTGAATGGCAAGCCAGTTGCCGCTCTAGTGAAGAAACCCAAGAACCCAAACACGAGACAAAGTGCTTCAATTAGGGGAACGGTCACTAGTAGCGGAACTGCCTCAAATACTTGGTAGATAAGAAAGCTGTCAACTTCAACAAAAGTATATTTGATATATGTGTGTTATTGATGTGTACCTTACTAGTACTCCTAGTAGCACCTGGGTATTAGATACCGGTTCAGTTGCTAATATTGGTAACTCGAAACAAAAGCTACGGAATTAACGGAGACTAGCTAAGGGCCAGGTGACGATGTGTGTTGGAAGTGTTTCCAAGCTTGATGTGATCACCATCGCACGCTCCATCTACCTTCGAGATTAGTGTTGAACCTAGATAAATGTTGTTTGCATTGGTGTCTGTGTTGAGCATGAACATGATTAGATCATGTTTATTGCAATACGGTCATTCATTTAAGTCAGAGAATAATGGTTATTCTGTTTACATGAATAATACCTTCTATGGTCATGCACCCAATGTGAATGGTTTATTGAATCCCGGTCGTAGTTATACACATGTTCATAACATTGATGACAAAATATGTAGAGTTGATAATGATAGTACCACTTTCATGTGGCACTGCCGCTTAGGTCATATTGGTGTAAAGCGCATGAAAGAACCTCCATGCTAATGGACTTTTGAAGTCACATGATTTTGAATCACTTGACACATGCGAACCATGCCTCCTTGGCAACATGACTAAAACCCCGTTCTTTGGAACAATGGAACGTGCAAGTGACTTGTTGGAAATCATACATGTTGATGTGTGCGGTCCGATGAGCGTTGACGCGCATGGTGGATATCGTTATTTTCTCACCTTCACTGGTGAATTGAGTAGATATGGGTATATTTACTTAATGAAGCATAAGTCTGAAATGTTTGAAAAGTTCAAGCAATTTCAGAGTTAAGTTGAGAATCATCGTAACAAGAAGATCAAGTTCCTTCGATCTGATCAAAGGTAAAGTATCTGAGTTATGAGTTTGGCAATCACTAAAGACAAGGTGGAATCATTTCACAGTTGACGCTATCTGGAACACCATAGCATGATGGTGTGTCCGAATGTCGTAATCATGGTGTATGATGTCTCTTACCAATCTACTGCTATTTTTGGGGGTTATGCATTAAAGACAATTACATTCACTTTAAATAGGGCACCATCTAAGTCCGTGGAGACGACACCGTATGAACTATGGTTTTGCAAGAAACCAAAGTTGTTGTTTCTTAAGGTTTGGGGCTACGATGCTTATGTCGATAGGCTTTGGTCAGAAAAGCTCGAACCCAAAGCAGAAAATTGTATCTTCATAGAATACCCAAACAAGACGATTGGGTATACCTTCTATCTCAGATCTGAGGGCAAAGTGTTTGTCGCTAAGAACAAGTCCTTTCTCGAGAAAGAGTTTCTCTCGAAAGAATTGAGTGGGAGGAAGATAGAACTTGATGAGGTTGTTGAACCTTCACTTCAACCAGAGAGTAGAGCAGCACAAAAAGATGTTTCTGTGGCGACTACGTCAGTTGAAGAGAAAGCTAATGATGATGATCATGAAGCTTCAAATCAAATTACTATCGAACCTCATAGGTCGACAAGGGTGTGTACAACTTCTCAGTGGTAACCCTGTCTTAAAGGTCATGTTGTTGGACAACGATGAACCTATGAGCTATGAAGAAGCGATGGTGGTCCCGGATTCCAACAAATGGCTAGAAGCCATGAAATCCGCATGATAAGACTTTCACAGAGCACATACCTTGACATGATCTTGAAGGAGTTCAAGATGGATCAGTCAAAGAAGGAGTTCTTGCCTGAGTTGTGAGGTGTGAAGTTAAGACTTGAAGCTCGACCACGGCAAAAGAAAGAGAAAGGACGAAAGTCGTCCCCTATACCTTAGCCATAGGCTCTATATGATATGCCATGTTGTGTACCACGATGTGCGTTGCCACGTGTCTGGCAAGGGGGTACAAGAGTGATCCAGGAGTGGATCATTGGACAGCGGTCAAAATTTTCCTTAGGAATAAGGAAATGTTTCTCGTTTATGGAGGTGATAAAGAGTTCGGCGTAAAGGGTTACGTCGATGCAAGCTTTAACACGTATCCGGATGACTCTGAGTAGCAAACCGGATACATATACTGGAGCAACCATTTGGAATAGCTCCAAGTGGAGCATAGTAGCAGCATCTACAATATGAAATCGAGATTTGCGAAGAACACACAAATCTGAATGTTGCAAGCCCATTGACTGACACTTCTCTCGTAAGCATAACATGATCAAACCCTAGAACTCATTGAGTGTTAATCACATGGCGATGTGAACTAGATTATTGACTCTAGTAAACTCTTCGGGTGTTAGTCACATGGCGATGTGAACTATGAGTGTTAATCACATAACGATGTGAACTATATTATTGACTCTAGTGCAAGTGGGAGACTGTTGGAAATATGCCCTAGAGGAAATAATAAAATGGTTATTACTATATTTCCTTGTTCATGATAATTGTCTATTGTTCATGCTATAATTGTATTAACTGGAAACTGTAATACATGTGTGAAAATACATAGACCACAACATGTCCCTAGTAAGCCTCTAGTTGACTGGCTTGTTGATCAATAGATGGTCGTGGTTTCCTGACCATGGACATTGGATGTCATTGATAACGGGATCACATCATTAGGAGAATGATGTGATGGACAAGACCCAATCTTAAGCGTAGCACAAGATCGTGTAGTTCGTTTGCTAAAGCTTTTCTAATGTCAAGTATCATTTCCTTAGACCATGAGATTGTGCAACTCCCGGATACCGTAGGAATGCTTTGGTTGTACCAAATGTCACAACGTAACTGGGTGGCTATAAAGGTGCACTGCAGGTATCTCCAAAAGTGTCTGTTGGGTTGGCACAAATCGAGACTGTGATTTGTCACTCCGTATGATGGAGAGGTATCTCTGGGCCCACTCGGTAATGCATCATCATAATGAGCTCAATGTGACTAAGGAGTTAGCCACGGGATCATGGATTACTTAACGAGTACAGAGGCTTGCCAGTAACGAGGTTGAACGAGGTATGGGGATACCGACGATCGAATCTCGGGTAAGTACCATACTGATAGACAAAGGGAATTGTATACGAGATTGATTGAATCCCTGACATCCTGGTTCATCCGATGAGATTATCGTGGAACATGTAGGAACCAATATGGGTATCCAGATCCCGCTATTGGTTATTGGCCGGAGAGGTGTCTCGGTCATGTCTACATGGTTCCCGAACCCGTAGGGTCTACACACTTAAGTTTCGGTGACGCTAGAGTTGTTATGGGAAATAGTATGTGGTTACCGAAGGTTGTTCGGAGTCCCGGATGAGATCCTGGACGTGACGAGGAGTTTCGGAATGGTCCGGAGGTGAAGATCGATATATTGGACGAAGGGTATTGGAGTCCGGAATTGTTTCGGGTGTACCGGGTGACGGCCAGCGTGTCCGAAAGGGGTTTCGGAGGCCCCGGCAAGTGTTGGGGGGCCTTATGGGCCAAGGGGAAGGGGCACACTAGACCACTAAGGGGCTGTGCGCCCCTCCCACCCCATCTCACGTAACCAGGAGAGGTGGGGGCGCCTCCCCTAGGGCAGCCTCCCCTCCTGGCTTGGAGGGCAAGTCTCCTAGGGGTGGGGGCGCCCAAAACCCATCTAGGGTTCCCTCCCTAGCCGCCGCCCCTCCCCTAGATGGGATCTGAAGGGGCTGGCCCCCTCTCCCCTTCTCCTATAAATAGTGGGGGTGGGAGGACTGCCAGAACACCTAGACCTTTCCCCTGGCGCAGCCCCTACCCCTCTCCTACACCTCCTCCTCCTCTGCAGCGCTTGGCGAAGCCCTGCCGGAGAACCACGAGCTCCATCACCACCACGCCGTCGTGATGTCGGAGTTCTCCCTCAACTTCCCCTCTCCCCTTGCTGGATCAAGAAGGAGGAGACGTCCTCGGACTGTACGTGTGTTGAACGCAGAGGCACCGTTGTTCGGCGCTTAGATCGGAATCGGCCGCGATCTGAATCGCTGCGTGTATGACTCCACCAACCGCGTTCTTGCAACGCTTCCGTTTAGCGATCTTCAAGGGTATGAAGATGCACCCCCTCTCACTCGTTGCTAGTATCTCCTAGATTGATCTTGGTGACACGTAGGAATTTTTTTTGAATTATTGCTGCGTTCCCCAACAGTGATCTACTCAAGATGCTTGACAAAACATGAACACTGAGCTACGGCTAAATCACAAAAGAGCAGGCTCAAACAAGCATGGCAAAAGTGCAAAAGATATCAGCATCACAGACTTAGTGAAAATACTAACATGCCAGAAAATAACATCAGGAAGCAATGTTTAGAGCAAGCAAACAACATGATACAGGAACATGTCATAGCAAACGAAGGCATGGCATGAATCTACTAAATGCATAGAACAATAGTCCCTTACTGATCATGAGCCAAAAAGGCACAGAAGATATGATGGCACTTATATAAACATAGAAAGTTTTATTAACAGATTCAGACTTAGCAGAAAACTAAGCATGGCATAAACAGAGTTATGAAGGCATCTTTGTGAGCTCGATTCACTCACCACTAGGCATTGCATGACAAGACAAGCATACATACAGCAAGATGATATGTTCATAAAGATACCATGGCAAGAGAAAGTTCAAAGCATGCAAAGATTAACTACAACAACCATGGCAAAATTGATTAACCTGTAAACAATCTGCCAGGAACATTTTATAGTAAAAGTAGAGCAAGATTAAGACATGCTAGGGCACTCCATAATTGCAAACAGGGGCATGGATGGATAGAGCATAACCATATGTCCAAATCTATACCTATACTAATTACAGACTCCCAAGAAATTCCCACGTTAATTAAATTTTATGAGCCGTTAATCTGGTGGGACCGAATTATTACATACGATGTAGATTGATTGATGAAATCCTCTATAAAAATATCTTGAAAAAAAATCTTGAATTTAAATAACTTTATCTCAATCTATCGAAAACTCCTACCAACTCCAGCATGGCCGCGTGCATAAACATAACCTTTCACATCTCCCTCTACCTCACATCTCTTTCAAACCCCCTAGGCTTAAATCAACAGGGAAAAGTACGTGAACAAACAGAAACCCTAGCAGCGGCCCGATGGTCGACGGCGCCGGGGCGGACGTTAATGCATGCGGCCATGCTATATCCTTTATGTTCCAGCCATGCATTCATGGGGTGGTGCGGGCACAACTTCAAGTGTGTTACGCATGGTAGCCCGGCCGCGAGGGCGCGTCCATGCTGTCCGTGGCCTGCTGCTGTTGCGACTCACCAACCAGCCTAATGCCATCTGGTAATCCTACTACTCCTGTTCTATCTGATGCCTCCGTCATGTTAGATAGTAGTACATGTAGATGAAGAAAGAAAACAGGTTCATGGCCATCTAGAAGTTAAACTAACAAGCACATTGATTGATCAATTATGCCTTTCTTTCATAGAATTTTTTCTGTGATGATGAGTAGTTGGGCTGACAAATAAGTCACCAAGAGATGAGCAAGTACTTGAAGTTGGCATGTGGATGGATTTTCATATGGCCGATAGATGCATGCACGTACAAACTATGAGTTGCATGTTATTAAATAGATCTATGTACGTACTTTCCATCGTATCCGTGCGAGTCGAGACGGAACGCATCAATAAGCTAGCTAGCTAGCGTATGAAGGAATCCATCAATATGTTACATCATGTACGTGCTACTTCCTCCGGCCAAAAGCAGCCAGCAAGGAGATAGTAATACACCCATTCCTTCTACAGACAATACTTGGCCAGTTTAATAGCATGCATCATGATGTTCCAATAAGACATATCTTGAAAGCTTAATTTTCACTATTTTAAATCTCTTTCTTTATACTTAATAATTATACAATTTATAATCTACGTGGAGTTGATTGTAGTGTTGGCATGTATTTCTGTATTAAATTTACACGTGTGTATTCGCCAGTGTACTGACGGCCTACTAAAAAATTGAATTTTTTTGGCTCTAGACTTATGGTACACAAATAATTTTTAACTGGCAGTGATTACTGTTATATCCTGCATGTATTCATATCACAGATTTAACATGCGGATAACTATATCTAAGTTATTTTTCTTTTTGATTTACACAAACCCGGAGAGTATGATTTTGCTTACTAGACACTATAAGATTTGGACAATTTTGTGATAAATTGATTGGAGTTTGGAACAATTCTGAACACCTGGGATAATACTTATGCTATTGTACAGCTAAAATAGATAATCCGCAACATAGTTGAGAGTTTTTTTACGAATTATATTCCTGTGTGCGCGCATTTGTTCGTTCATGAATTTAATAGGGTATCCTTTAGCATATTTTCAGTCATTGATTCATGGTTTTTGTGCATAAATTTCAAGAAATTAGCTGGAAATTTTATTTTGTTCTCAGTGTACCCTAATTTAGAGTAATTCTGGCATGTATAAACCTTGCTTCCAGCCTTAGATTATAACCAATTGTTAGGTGATGGGGATTAAGATTAAACTATTTTGTGTTTTGAACACCGTTAAAAAAACTGGAGTAGTAAAAGGTATGCCAAGGACACTATCCTCTATTTGGTTTAACTTGCATTTAATGAGGACCTAAACATTCTCTTTTAGTTTCTGTTGCTCTTGGATGTACCAATTTTGGGTAAATCCTATTGTGGTAATAATGTAAGCTGCTAATCTTAATGGTATGCAGAGATGCTTTTGAACGTCAGCCCTTTCTTCTATTTGTTCTTTGTACTGATCTTGCGTCTTGGGGCTTCCTATACATAAAACCACGAAGCTTGCTTGAGTACTGTAGCTAGCCCCCCTTTTTTTGTAGAAGTATCATTTCGACCTACTTCTATGTAATTTATGCTTTTATTTTATAAAGATACTGATTCAAGATCTTTGATTTTATTTTGACGTTGATGTGTCTTAGTTGTTATAGATGTTCCACTTATGTCCTTTCTAGCCGACATTTGAAAAGTGTGACGTATTTGCAAAGATTCTCACTTATTGCTCTATGTATTCTTTTGGGTAAAAAACTAATATTGACTTTTTCCTACTCACGGTCCATTAGCCAATTAATAAAATGTGGATGTACTTTGGACCAACATAAAAATGGCTGAAGATTATTTTTCACTAGAACAAAATTTATAGTTCATCTGCAGATTTAAATTTACAGTCATCATTGTGTTGATTATAATTGCGCCCGTGTGAATGCACGGGTTGGCGACTAGTAATACTTAATGAAGCAACTCAAAACAAGCATGGATCTCACTGTAGCATCATGTTTACATGGCATAAAAATAACAACAGGAAAATGACAGTAAAATCCTAAGTCACTGAAAACAACAATATCACGAGGCCTAGTTTGCATGATTGTGCTAGTCACCACATTGATCACAAAAATACATGGCAAGCACCCCTGTAAACATGGCATGGCATAGATCAAAACACATGTAGAGCTCATGTTTATATGAAGCACCCATCAAATGTGACAAAAAAGACAAATCCCCATAATCTGATAAGTAGCAGTAGTAAACATTTTATAGCACTCTTGCATCAATGATTAGGGCATCGAGATGGACTCAAATAAGCATGTCACAATAGAATGAAATGAAGAGCATCTCCCAATGAACATTTTGATATATCATGCGCATGAAACGGAGCTACGGTCATGAAGTTATGATGCAACGAAGGAGGCATGAAAATGTCACAGTAAAGGACTTAGTGAAAAAAATAGTTGAGCGGGGAATAGCTATGATGCGCGCAGGGCGGGGTTTAGCACTGCTCACCAAGGGCCGAGCCCATCTGAGGAGGAGGGAGCTGGGCCGGATCTGGGCCTGCTGTGCGGGGAGGGGCCCACGTGAGCGCTCGCGGGGCCCACGAGCGAAGGCGCGGGCGTCCCTGCCGAACCCACCTGGATCGGGGAGGCAGGGGCGGCGGTGACCAACGGCGACGACGGCCGACGGAAAGCACGGAGAAGGGCGACGGCGGCCGGGAATGGCAGCGATCGGCGCGGTCGGGTCCCGGGCGGAGCAGGGTGCGGGCGACGGGCGGCGTCTGGTGGCGCGGAAGCCGGGGTGGCTCGGCTTGCCGATGGGGACCTACGGGCGGCGGCGCGCGGGATCCGGGCGGCGGGGCGGCGATGCGGCGCCGGGGCCGCGGGCGGATGCCGAGAAAACTCCGGTGGTGGAGCTCGCCGGCGACGACGGCGACGAACGGCGGGGAAACTTCGGCGAGACGGGCGCGGGCGGCGGCGCGCTCGGGCCAAGATGGGCTTGGGCGGGCCGGAGATGGATCTGGCAGGCCCACGCGGTGGGAGGCTGCGGCTGGCACTGTTGGGGCACGGAAAACGAGGCATATTAGGGTTAGGGTTAGGGTTAGGGTGCACTCTCTCTCAGATTTAGACGGGGAATGATTATTTATACGCAGAAGGAGTTTGGAGTGTCCAAATAAGGTGTAGTTTTCGCCCACACGATCGTGATCCGACGGCGGAGGACATGGGAGTGGTTTGGAAGGGTTATTGGGCCGTTTTGGAGGGGTGTTGGGCTGCAACACAAACGAGGCATTTACAGTTCCCCGGTTAACCGTTGGAGCATCAAACGGACTCCAAATGGCACGAAATTTGACAGGCGGTCTACCGGTGGTGTACCAAGGCCACTTGGCAAATCTCGGTCCATTCTGAGAACGTTTAACACCCACTCACGAGAAGAGACAAGAGGGGTGCTCCCGTGCAGGTGGGAGTGTCAGATTGCAAAACGGACAACGGGGAAAATGCTCGGATGCATGAGACGAACACGAATGCAAGTGCGATGCACATGATGACATGATATGAAATGCATGACCTGAACAAAATAAAAACAAAGACAAAACCCAACCACGAAGGAATCTCACAACACCTCTCCGGAAAAGGCAAGAGTCGGAGTTACAAATATGGAAAGTTGTATCCGGGGCGTTACACAAGTCAACCAAAGTCCACACTTTCATCTCATACATGGATCCCATCTCAGATTTCATGGCCTCAAACCATTTTGCGGAATCTGGGCTCATCATCGCTTCCTTGTAGTTTGTAGGTTTGTCATGGTCAAGTAACATGACCTCCGGAATAGGATTACCGTACCACTGTGGTGCGGATCTTACTCTGGTTGACTTTCCTCACTTACCGGTGTAGGAATCACTGGAACTGATTTCAGTGACAAACTACTTTCCAATAAGGGAGCAGGTACAATTACCTCACCAAGTTCTACTTTCCTCCCACTCACTTCTTTCGAGAGAAACTCCTTCTCTAGAAAGGATCCATTCTTAGCAATGAATATCTTGCCTTCGGATCTTTGATAGAAGGTGTGCCCAACAGCCTCCTTTGGGTATCCTATGAAGACACATTTCTCCGATTTGGGTTCGAGCTTATCACGTTGAAGCTTTTTCACATAAGCATCGCAGCCCCAAACTATAAGAAACGACAACTTGGGTTTCTTGCCAAACCACAGTTCATAAGGTGTCATCTCAATGGATTTAGATGGTGCCCTATTTAACATGAATGCAGCTGTCTCTAAAGCATAACCCCAAAATGATAGCGATAAATCAGTGAGAGACATCATAGATCGCACCATATCTAGTAAAGTACGATTACGACATTCGGACACACCATTACGCTGTGGTGTTCCGGGTGGCATGAGTTGCGAAACTATTCCACATTGTTTCAAATGAAGACCTAACTCGTAACTCAAATATTCTCCTCCACGATCAGATCTGTAACGCCCCAAGACTGAAGGTTCAGATGCCTTCCAGGGTTTCCGGGTTTCGTCGTGTGATTTGTTTGGTCTGTTGCATTTCATCTTTGCATCATGTCATCATGCCATCATGTCATTTCTTTTCTTAACTCAACTAAATAAATGGCATGGACCTTTGATCCATTTAAACCGAGGGAATTCACGTGGTGATTTCTCTTTATAACATATCCTCCCAATATTTTAGGGAGCTGTATTAAATATTCCATTTTCGGAATCACCCATAACACACATGCAAAATATTTTCCATGTCTATTCCTCTTCGAGTTTGACCTTCAAACCTTGCCAATATTTCTCATCTCTTTTATCGAGGCTCCGCTAAAAGTCTCAGCCCATTTAGAGTCCTTTCGAATGGGTTTCAAAATTCAAACATGTTGAATTAAATTCAACATGTGCGAATCTATTGTTCTCCAAAAATCCTCTTGCCATTTTATTTAAATTCCTCACATTTTTGTGAGTCCAGAAATATTACCCTCATGCGCTAATTCTTTCCCTAACCCCCTCCCTCTTTTCTTTTCTTCCCTAATTTTGTTTTATGCTTAGAGAGAAGAGAGAGAGAGTGAGAGAGAAAGAGCCCAGCCAAGATCCAGGCGCAGCCCCTTCTCTTCTGGGCTGGCCTTTTGGCCCACCTAGTCCTAACCCTAGGCCGAACCCAACTCCCTCATTCTCTTCCTCATTCTCTCCCCATCGCGCGGCCAGGGGGAGCCTCGGCTCGGTCCCAATCATCATCAACCCCGCGCCCGATCCCGCTCATCCTTGCGCCCTCCGGCGAGCTCGCCCACCCGCGCCTTCTTCCCTTGCCGCAGCCGCCGAGACCCCGCTGTCGTCGCGCCCTTCTGCCGCTGCTCTGCTGCCGCCCCTCCATGTCGCCCGCTCCTCTGCTCGAGGGCCTCCCCGTTCGATGTGTCGTTGCGAGCTCCTCTGCTCCCATCGTTCCCTGTCTCCATCGCCGGGAACGGGTTCCCCTTGCTCGGATCCGCTGCCTCCCGGCCTCCTTCCTCTCCTCTGGACGCGACCCCATCCTTGCCTGACTCCATCATCGGCGGCCGCCAAGGGCGCCAGTGCAGCTGACCGATGCCTTGTCCAACGAGTTGTCGCGTCCCTGGTCCTCTTCTTGCCTCTATTTGCTTGGGGACCCGCTTGCATAGCTGTCGCTGCTCATCCTGTTGCCCCGAGCTGTCCACTTCAAACACACCAAGCCGGCTATGCCACTATTGTCTCCTGGCATGGCCATGACCGAGACCCCCATGACCGAGACCCCAGCGTTGTTGTTGTTGTTGCCTGCGTGTACCTCCGCTCCTGAAGTTTTGGGACGCCAAGACTTGTTGCCGAGACTGTGACCACCCCGAATTGCTTACGCTTGCTGGACCGACAAGTACACTAGAGGCCGCATTGACCACAAGTACCCCTTCGGATATGCCGAGGTCGACTACGCTCGGCGATGCGACAAGTACCTCTACCGACGACCCCGGACATCTACGAAAACATGTACCACTACCGCCGCCGTGTACCACTACGCCCAAGTTCCACTACAAGATGTACCACTACCGTCGCCGAAGACCATGAAGTGTACAACTACCGCCACCGTTGATTCGACAAGAAAACGTGTACCACTACTTCCACGACGTCCCGTGAACGCCTACTTCCTCTACACCGCTCCGAAAAATGCAAGATTCAAAGGTATAACCCCGAGATGATCACCCGTGGACCGAATGCATGCATTGTATGAGATGCTCTTGTTTGCACCGTGATCGAGTTGTCGCTTGCGATGCCCCTCTTTTGCCATGCCACCGTCATGTGGGACACCTGGTATCCGGGATCACTCCCCATCTCTTGCGTGTTCCACACATCCACACACTTCTCGTTTGCATTGGTATCTCACTCAAGTTGTCGTTGTTGTGGCACCTCTTTCGTTCCGCCATGGTGACCAAATGCTTCATAATGCTTTTATCAACTTTTAATAAAATTTGCATAAACTTGCACATGTCATCCGCATCATGTTAACAACATCAAGAATGTTTAATTTGTTGTTTGCATTAATTTGCTAAATGCATATGGGGATTTACCGGATTTGTTGTTTGTTATATCCGGCCCCATTTAAATTGTTTAGATAGTATAGTTTTGTTATGCTTCACCTCTTGTCATGTTAACCAACATTTAATATTGTTGAGTACCTAACCGGGAGTGAACTAAATAATTGATGTGGTGTTCCGTCAATATGCAACTCATTGCATATTGGGCTCCACTTAACTTGTAGTTTTGTTTGTGCACTTTGCCATGCCATGCCCTCTTTAAACCGGACATGCATCATTCTTGTTTGCGCATCATGCCATGTCTATGTGGTGGTTGTTTACTATGTTGTGTGCTTCTTTCCGGTGTTTGCTTCTTCGGGTTGGATTCGGTAACGTCGTGTTTGTGAGGACCCGTTCGTCTACGTCCGTTTGTCTTCTTCATGGACTCGTTCTTCTTCCTTGCGGGATTTCAGGCAAGATGATCATACCCTCGAAATCACTTCTATCTTTGCTTGCTAGATGCTCGCTCTTTTGCTATGCCTATGCTGCGATACCTACCACTTGCTTATCATGCCTCCTATATTGTTGAACCAAGCCTCTAACCCACCATGTCCTAGCAAACCGTTATTTGGCTATGTTACCACTTTGCTCAGCCCCTCTTATAGCGTTGTTAGTTGCAGGTGAAGATTGAAGTTTCGTTCCTTCTTGGAACACGTTTACTTGTTGGGATATCACAATATATCTTATTTAATTAATGCATCTATATACTACTTGGTAAAGGGTGGAAGGCTCGGCCTTATGCCTGGTGTTTTGTTCCACTCTTGCCGCCCTAGTTTCCGTCATATCGGTGTTATGTTCCCGGATCTTGCGTTCCTTACGCGGTTGGGCTATTATGGGAACCCCTTGACAGTTCGCCTTGAGTAAAGCTCTTCCAGCAATGCCCAACATTGGTTTTACCATTTGCCACCTAGCCTTTTCTTTTCCCTTGGGAGTCGCGCTCCTGAGGGTCATCATTATTTTACCCCCCCCCCCCGGGGGGGGGGGGGGGCAGTGCTCCTCTGAGTGTTGGTCCACCTGTCAGCTGCTGGTGGCCACCAGGGGCAACTTTGGGCTGACCTACCCGTACCTAAGACAATCTGAGTGTGCCCTGAGAAAGAGATATGTGCAGCTCCTATCGGGATTTGTCGGCACATTCGGGCAGTGTTGCTGGTTTAGTTTTACCCTGTCGAAATGTCTTGTAGAACCAGGATACCGAGTCTGATCGGAATGTCTCGGGAGGAGGTCTATTCCTTCGTTGACCGTGAGAGCTTGTGATGGGCTAAGTTGGGACACCCTTGCAGGGATTTGAACTTTCGAAAGTCGTGCCCGCGGTTATGGGCAGATGGGAATTTGTTAATGTCCGGTTGTAGAAAACCTGAACTTGACCTTAATTAAAATACATCAACCCCGTGTGTAACCGTGATGGTCTCTTTCCGGCGGAGTCCGGGAAGTGAACACGGTGTTGGAGTTATGCTTGACGTAGGTTGTTCTAGGATCACTTCTTGATCATACTTTTATCGACCGTGCTTTGCCTTCTCTTCTCGCTCTCATTTGCGTATGTTAGCCACCATATATGCTAGTCGCTTGCTGCAGCTCCACCTCATACCTTTTACCTTACCCATAAGCTTAAATAGTCTTGATCGCGAGGGTGCGAGATTGCTGAGTCCCCATGGCTCACAGATACTTCCAAAACCAGTTTGCAGGTGCTGATGTTACCAAGCAGGTGACGCAACCAAGCTCAGGAGGAGCTCGATGAAGATCTTGTCCTTTGTGTTGTTTCGTTCTAGTTGATCAGTAGTGGAGCCCAGTTGGGGTCGATCGGGGACCGTGTCGCATTTGGGGTTCTTCTTTTATTTTGGTTCCGTAGTCGGACCTTGATTGTATCTAGATGATGTAATGCTTTATTCATTGTGTGAAGTGGCGATTGTAAGCCAACTATGTATTCTTTTCCCTTATGTATTACATGGGTTGTGTGAAGATTACCTCACTTACGACATTGCTTTCAATGCGGTTATGCCTCTAAGTCGTGCTTCGACACGTGGGAGATATAGCTGCATCGAGGGCGTTACAAGTTGGTAATTAGAGCCTTCCCCGACCTTAGGAGCCCCATTGCTTGATCGAATTAGCGGACGTTGTTGAGTCTAGAAAAATGTTTTGAGTCATTTAGGAATTATATATCGGAGAGTTTAGGAATTCTTTTTACTCCCCAGTCTCCTTATTGCTCTGGTAAGGCATCCTCACGTAGAGTTTTGACTCTTCTCTTCTCAAATTTCACTAAAAAAATTTAGGATCACGCGGGTATCTTGGAATCGTTCCAATGGTTTTGTGACGAGAACATTGTCTTGGTGCCTCCTGTCAGGGGTTTTGTGGCAGTGTCCCGGGGAGTTGAGCTCCGAGGTGTTGTCGTCATAATTTTATCGTTGCAGTTCTGGAATACCTGAGTTTAGTACGCCGACATCGAAAATCTCTTTTATGCAGTTCGTTGGTGAGATAACCTCGACGCCACCCAGTACTGGGGTGGGATTTCGGGAGTATTGCCATAACTCGTATAACGGATGCTTTTCGAAGGTTGAGGTAGATGATTTCCGAAGGGTTCTTGGTTGTGTGTTGAAGGATGGATACAGCTGGATGTAGGATTTGCTAGTTTTGGTTGAGATATTATGCTTCCCCTGTATCCCCAACACCTGATTGCATAACTGGGAAAATTTCGGGAATTTATAAGTGGGAATTCAAGTAGCTCTTAGGATATCTTTTCGATAGATGTATGATATGAAATTGGGGTTCGACGTCTAGTGGTCCGCCTATTCACGGTCGGTTTTACAGTGGTCTCGTTGTGTCTTAAAGAGTCCTTGGCTATGCCGACTCGGGGACGCTTCGTATGTCATGTGCACTGCCTTGTACATGATGGTGATGTCCGATCGAGCCCGTGTAGGCCCCACCACAAAAACTTCGGACGAAATCCCTATCATATGTTTGTTCCGGCTTATTTTGCAAGTCAATCCTTTGTTTTGTTTTTCAGTTGTGGTATTCGAGTTGCTTCAATGTCAAGTGTTGATTCCATACCTTGCCTAAGTGGTGTTCTCATATTCCTTTGTGGATACTAATCCTTCATGATAATCGAGATTTTCATGTCAATCCTTTTTCAACTGGCGTGTTTCTCTTCAAGTGGATCCGATCTTTTTCAACATCCGCAAGATCAACTCTACTCTTCTCAACTATGTTTGTTTCATCCATCCCAAGTTGTCTTTGTTGTCCCTCCCTCCCTTTGTTTCTTAAAGGACTCAGATTTCTTCATCAAGTATCCATTTTATTGATGGGAAGCCTCTCCATTCCTTTTCCGTCAATGTTATTATCCGGTGATTCTCATGAAGATACTAACGGAGCCTCAAGTTCATCATCATTTGCTTTTTTCCTTCTCCGGTGGACCAATTCAAACTTTTGGTGTTGATCATATCCCTTTTCCTCGTTTCAAATACACTCTCTTGCTAGTGCTCTTCATATTCATTCATTTCTCACTATTCATTTCTTCCGGAGTGCTCAAGATATCTCAGAAGGCTCGTCTTGTCATTCAAGATCCATTCAAGCACTTTTGGAGGATGTTATCTCATTCAAGCCATTTAATTCAACTGGCGCAATCTATCTTGTAAATCATTTCAACGGTGTATCTTTTCAGTGGGCCCTAACCCACAGGTCTTTTTCCAGGATCTTACCTGACTCTTCTTATTTTCCCGGAGCTATCCTAAATTCTTTTTGAAGTTTTGACGTAAGAATGAGTTATCATCAGTCAAATGCCTTTCTCCATGATATGTCAAATTCTATCACCATTGGCTCAACCTTTCTATTCGTCATCCCGGAGTATCTCAACAATTCATGGTGGTGTTTCTCGTCGTCATTCTCTCAATCTTGCTCCATTCTCTCAATCTTGCTCCATTCTCTCAATCTTGCTCCATTCTCTTCAAGATTCATGGTGCTAGCCTTATGCCATCCTCTCATAATTTTTTTTTGGTCGTGAGAACTCTTTTCAACCATCTGGAGCAATTCAGGAGTATTTTTCAGTTCGATTATCCGGAGCCCATCATCTCATAATTATTCATTCTCAGCTTTCAGCTATCGTTCTCCAAAATCATACCGGTGCATCATTCTAGTATATTCTCTAATCAATTCATGATCTCTTCGTTCTCATGTATCTAAATTCTCTCAGGCATCTTCGTTTAAATTGCAAATTCTTCCCGGTGTTTCTTCATTTTTTTAATCATTCTTTTTCAATTCTTACGGTGGTTCATTCAGGATTCTCTTCCTTCATTTATCATATCAATTCATTTGTTGTTTCAACTCTACCGGTGGTTCATTGGTGACCTTCCCAGTTTGTGCTATATCTCTTTTCAATCCTTTGCAACGAGAATAAGTACGTTGTAAAATCCGTTGATGGTCATCAATTAAATTGGTGAAGGATAAAGCATAATGTAATTCTTATTCTTGTTTCATCAAGTTTATTCAATTTCTTTTCCGGAATGGTTCATCGTATCACATTCTCAGTTCGAGATGCTTATCTTTTCTTTACCGGAGTTCTTCATGGAGGTTCTACATAATGGTCCATTTCCTTCTCCAACTCTTTCATCGAGATTCTTTCCTAAGAAGCTCAAGCTTTTCTTCATATTGTAATCCGGAGTGCAATTCTTTCTTCTGTATCATTGGAGGTGGTATTATGTCAATCTTGATAACTTGAGTTCATGTTTCATGATTCACTTGTGGTTAAGAATGAAATATTTTAAATCCACCAATCTATTCGTTGGAGTTATCTAGCGTCATGTTTCACCTAAAGCCTTCCCTAAGGATTGTTACTATTTATGGTGCTTATAGATGATCCAATTTCTTCATTTATCCTTTCCGGTGTGATATAGTTTCTCGTCTCCTTATCATATCAATCCAATTCTTCTTCTCGTGAGTGGCAGGTTGTCACCTCATAATTTGAGATGTATCCCATAAGACCATATCAATCTTATTCTTTTCGTTGTTGGGTTTCCAACAACTCCGTTCTAGCATTTGTTGTAAGCGTGTTACCTCGAGATCTTGTTTCTCTTCGTTCATCCCATTCCGTTCTATTCTTTTGTTCCGGAGGCTTTGTGATGTTGCTCTCTTCAACCCATAATCTTGTTTGTTAAGTTCATGTTCAATTTCTTCCATTTACAGTCGAACTGCTGTCCAAATTTATATCAGTCTTATTCCTTCTCTATCTTGTTTAACCGGAGTGTCGTGCCCTCTTTTCAAGTTCTATCACCTTATCAAGTTCTTATTCAATTACTTTCTTTTCAACCGAAGTGCTACCCGAATCGGTTCTTTCTTACTCCTCTTTCTTAACGGAGTGCTTTCAACTTTGTTCTTCTCCGTTGCTTTCTTTCTTTCTTTTTGCTCAACCTTTGCAAGATTCTTTGGTTTCACTCGTTTGCCAAAGGAGCAACTTAGCTTTACCTCTTCTTTATCTCTTCCGTTTTCCCTCCGGTGCCATCCTAGATCTCGGGACGAGATCCTCTCGTAGTGGTGGAGTGTTGTAACGCCCCAAGACCGAAGCTTCAGATGCCTTCTAGGGTTTCCGGGTTTCATCGTGTGATTTGTTTGGTCCGTTGCATTTCATCTTTGCATCATGTGCATTGCATCATGTCATCATGCCATCATGTCATTTCTTTTCTTAACTCAACTAAATAAATGGCATGGACCTTTGATCCATTTAAACCGAGGGAATTCACGTGATGATTTCTCTTTATAACATATCCTCCCAATATTTTAGGGAGCTATATTAAATATTCCATTTTCGGAATCACCCATAACACACATGCAAAATATTTTCCATGTCTATTCCTCTTCGAGTTTGACCTTCAAACCTTGCCAATATTTCTCATCTCTTTTATCGAGGCTCCTCTAAAAGTCTCAGCCCATTTAGAGTCCTTTCGAATGGGTTTCAAAATTCAAACATGTTGAATTAAATTCAACATGTGCGAATCTATTGTTCTCCAAAAATCCTCTTGCCATTTTATTTAAATTCCTCACATTTTTGTGAGTCCAGAAATATTACCCTCGTGCGCTAATTCTTTCCCTAACCCCCTCCCTCTTTTCTTTTCTTCCCTAATTTTGTTTTATGCTTAGAGAGAAGAGAGAGAGAGAGTGAGAGAGAAAGAGCCCAGCCAAGATCCAGGTGCAGCCCCTTCTCTTCTGGGCCGGCCTTTTGGCCCACCTAGTCCTAACCCTAGGCCGAACCCAACTCCCTCATTCTCTTCCTCATTCTCTCCCCATCGCGCCGCTAGGGGGAGCCTCGGCTCGGTCCCAATCCTCCTCCACCCCGCGCCCGATCCCACTCATCCTTGCGCCCTCCGGCGAGCTCACCCACCCGCGCCTTCTTCCCTTGCCGCAGCCGCCGAGACCCCGCCGTCGTCGCGCCCTTCTGCCGCTGCTCTGCTGCCACCCCTCCATGTCGCTCGCTCCTCTGCTCGAGGGCCTCCCCGTTCGATGTGTCATCGCGAGCTCCTCTGCTCCCATCGTTCCCTGTCTCCATCGCCTGCATTGCCTCCACAGCTCCTCCGCACCACTAGACCTCCGCTCAAGGCCTCCAATGCCGGGAACGGGTTCCCCTCGCTCGGATCCGCTGCCTCCTGGCCTCCTTCCTCTCCTCTGGACGCGACCCCATCCTTGCCTGACTCCATCATCGGCGGCCGCCAAGGGCGCCAGTGCTGCTGCCCGATGCCTTGTCCAACGAGTTGTCGCGTCCCTGGTCCTCTTCTTGCCTCTATTTGCTTGGGGACCCGCTTGCATAGCTGCCGCTGCTCATCCTGTTGCCCCGAGCTGTCTAGTTCAAACACACCAAGGCGGCTATGCCACTGTTGTCTCCTGGCATGGCCATGACCGAGACCCCCATGACTGAGACCCCAGCGTTGTTGTTGTTGTTGAAGGAAATATGCCCTAGAGGCAATAATAAAGTTATTATTTATTTCCTTATATCATGATAAATGTTTATTATTCATGCTAGAATTGTATTAACCGGAAACATAATACATGTGTGAATACATAGACAAACAGAGTGTCACTAGTATGCCTCTACTTGACTAGCTCGTTAATCAAAGATGGTTATGTTTCCTAACCATGGACAAAGAGTTGTTATTTGATTAACGGGATCACATCATTAGATGAATGATCTGATTGACATGACCCATTCCATTAGCTTAGCACCCGATCGTTTAGTATGTTACTATTGCTTTCTTCATGACTTATACATGTTCCTATGACTATGAGATTATGCAACTCGCGTTTACCGGAGGAACACTTTGGGTACTACCAAACGTCACAACGTAACTGGGTGATCATAAAGGAGTACTACAGGTGTCTCCAAAGGTAGATGTTGGGTTGGCGTATTTCGAGATTAGGATTTGTCACTCCGATTGTCGGAGAGGTATCTCTGGGCCCTCTCGGTAATGCACATCACTTAAGCCTTGCAAGCATTGCAACTAATGAGTTAGTTGTGGGATGATGTATTATGGAACGAGTAAAGAGACTTGCCAGTAACGAGATTGAACTAGGTATTGGATACCGACGATTGAATCTCGGGCAAGTAACATACCGATGACAAAGGGAACAATGTATGTTGTTATGCGGTCTGACCGATAAAGATCTTCGTAGAATATGTAGGAGCCAATATGGGCATCCAGGTCCCGCTATTGGTTATTGACCGGAGACGTGTCTCGGTCATGTCTACATTGTTCTCGAACCGTAGGGTCCGCACGCTTAAGGTTTCGATGACAGTTATATTATGAGTTTATGAGTTTTGATGTACCGAAGGAGTTCGGAGTCCCGGATGAGATCGGGGACATGACGAGGAGTCTCGAAATGGTCGAGATGTAAAGATCGATATATTGGACGACTATATTCGGACTTCGGAAAGGTTCCGAGTGATTCGGGTATTTTTCGGAGTACCGGAGAGTTACGGGAATTCGCCGGGGAGTATATGGGCCTTATTGGGCCATACGGGAATAGAGGAAAGACTCCAAAAGGAAGGAGGCCTGCGCCCCCCCTCTGGTCCGAATTGGACAAGGGGCGCAGCCCCCTTTTCCTTATTCATCTCCCCCTCTTTCCCCTTCTCCTACTCCAACAAGGAAGGAGGGAGTCCTACTCCCGGTGGGAGTAGGACTCCCCTTGGCGCGCCTCCTCCTAGGCCGGCCGCCCCCTCCCCCTTGCTCCTTTATATACGGAGGCAGGGGCACCCCATGACACACAAGTTGATCCATGTGATCGTTCCTTAGCCGTGTGCGGTGCCCCCTGCCACCATATTCCACCTCGATCATATCGTTGTAGTGCTTAGGCGAAGCCCTGCATCGGTAGAACATCAAGATCGTCATCACGCCGTCGTGCTGACGGAACTCTTCCTCGATGCTTTGCTGGATCGGAGCCCGAGGATCGTCATCGAGCTGAACGTGTGCTAAGAACTCGGAGGTGCCGGAGTAACGGTGCTTGGATCGGTCGGATCGGGAAGAAGACGTACGACTACTTAATCTACGTTGTGTCAACGCTTCCGTTGCGATCTACAAGGGTACGTAGATCAGACTCTCCCCCTCGTTGCTATGCATCACCATGATCTTGCGTGTGCGTAGGTAATTTTTTTTGAAATTACTACGTTCCCCAACAGTTGTTGCCTGCGTGTACCTCCGCTCCTGAAGTTTTGGGACGCCAAGACTTGTTGCCGAGACCGTGACCGCCCCGAATTGCTTACGCTTGCTGGACCGACAAGTACACTAGAGGGCGCGTTGACCACAAGTACCCCTTCGGATATGCCGAGGTTGACTACGCTCGGCGATGCGACAAGTACCTCTACCGACAACCCCGGACATCTACGAAAACGTGTACCACTACCGTCGCCGTGTACCACTACGCCCAAGTTCCACTACAAGATGTACCACTACCGTCGCCGAAGACCGTCAAGTGTACAACTACCGCCGCCGTTGATTCGACAAGAAAATGTGTACCACTACTTCCACGACGTCCCGTGAACGCCTACTTCCTCTACACCGCTCCAAACTCGAACCGCTCCGAAAAATGCAAGCTTCAAAGTATAACCCCGAGATGATCACCCGTGGACCGAATGCATGCGTTGTATGAGATGCTCTTGTTTGCACCGTGATCGAGTTGTCACTTGCGATGCCCCTCTTTTGCCATGCCACCGTCATGTGGGACACCCGGTATCCGGGATCACTCCCCATCTCTTGCGTGTTCCACACATCCGCACACTTCTCGTTTGCATTGGTATCTCACTCAAGTTGTCGTTGCTGTGGCACCTCTTTTGTTCCGCCATGTTGACCAAATGCTTCATAATGCTCTTATCAACTTTTAATAAAATTGGCATAAACTTGCACATGTCATCCGCATCATGTTAACAACATCAAGAATGTTTAATTTGTTGTTTGCATTAATTTGCTAAATGCATATGGGGATTTACCGGATTTGTTGTTTGTTATATTCGGCCCCATTTAAATTGTTTAGATAGTATAGTTTTGTTATGCTTCACCTCTTGCCATGTTAACCAACATTTAATATTGTTGAGTACCTAAGCGGGAGTGAACTAAATAATTGATGTGGTGTTCTGTCAATATGCAACTCATTGCATATTGGGCTCCACTTAACTTGTAGTTTTGTTTGTGCACTTTGCCATGCCATGCCCTCTTTAAACCGGACATGCATCATTCTTGTTTGCGCATCATGCCATGTCTATGTGGTGGTTGTTTACTATGTTGTGTGCTTCTTTCCGGTGTTTGCTTCTTCGGGTTGGATCCGGTAACGTCGTGTTTGTGAGGACCCGTTCGTCTATCTCTATTTGTCTTCTTCATGGACTCGTTCTTCTTCCTTGCGGGATTTCAGGCAAGATGATCATACCCTCGAAATCACTTCTATCTTTGCTTGCTAGATGCTCGCTCTTTTGCTATGCCTATGCTGCGATACCTACCACTTGCTTATCATGCCTCCTATATTGTTGAACCAAGCCTCTAACCCACCATGTCCTAGCAAACCGTTGTTTGGCTATGTTACCGCTTTGCTCAGCCCCTCTTATAGCGTTGTTAGTTGCAGGTGAAGATTGAAGTTTTGTTCCTTGTTGGAACACATTTGCTTGTTGGGATATCACAATATATCTTATTTAATTAATGCATCTATATACTTGGTAAAGGGTGGAAGGCTCGGCCTTATGCCTGGTGTTTTGTTCCACTCTTGCCGCCCTAGTTTCCGTCATATCGGTGTTATGTTCCCAGATTTTGCGTTCCTTACGCGGTTGGGCTATTATGGGAACCCCTTGACGGTTCGCCTTAAGTAAAGCTCTTCCAGCAATGACCAACATTGGTTTTACCATTTGCCACCTAGCCTTTTCTTTTCCCTTGGGAGTCGCGCTCCTGAGGGTCATCATTATTTTACCCCCCCCCCCCCCCGGGGCCAGTGCTCCTCTGAGTGTTGGTCCACCTGTCAGCTGCCGGTGGCCACCAGGGGCAACTCTGGGCTGGCCTACCCGTACCTAAGACAATCTGAGTGTGCCCTGAGAAAGAGATATGTGCAGCTCCTATCGGGATTTGTCGGCACATTCAGGCGGTGTTGCTGGTTTAGTTTTACCCTGTCGAAATGTCTTGTAGAACCGGGATACCGAGCCTGATCGGAATGTCTCGGGAGGAGGTCTATTCCTTCGTTGACCATGAGAGCTTGTGATGGGCTAAGTTGGGACACCCCTGCAGGGATTTGAACTTTCGAAAGTCGTGCCCGCGGTTATGGGCAGATGGGAATTTGTTAATGTCCGGTTGTAGAAAACCTGAACTTGACCTTAATTAAAATACATCAACCGCGTGTGTTACCGTGATGGTCTCTTTCCGGCGGAGTC
The DNA here is from genome assembly GCA_034509565.1 of Triticum monococcum. Classification (NCBI taxonomy): domain Eukaryota; kingdom Viridiplantae; phylum Streptophyta; class Magnoliopsida; order Poales; family Poaceae; genus Triticum; species Triticum monococcum. Next base: position 105,404,024 of record CM067843.1, read on the forward strand.
TGGGAAGTGAACACGGTGTTGGAGTTATGCTTGACGTAGGTTGTTCTAGGATCACTTCTTGATCATACTTTTATCGATCGTGCTTTGCCTTCTCTTCTCGCTCTCATTTGCGTATGTTAGCCACCATATATGCTAGTTGCTTGCTGCAGCTCCACCTCATACCTTTTACCTTACCCATAAGCTTAAATAGTCTTGATCGCGAGGGTGCGAGATTGCTGAGTCCCCGTGGCTCACAGATACTTCCAAAACCAGTTTGCAGGTGCTGATGTTACCAAGCAGGTGACGCAACCAAGCTCAGGAGGAGCTCGATGAAGATCTTGTCCTTTGTGTTGTTTCGTTCTAGTTGATCAGTAGTGGAGCCCAGTTGGGGTCGGTCGGGAACCGTGTCGCATTTGGGGTTCTTCTTTTATTTTGGTTCCGTAGTCGGACCTTGATTGTATCTGGATGATGTAATGCTTTATTCATGTAATTGTATGAAGTGGCGATTGTAAGCCAACTATGTATTCTTTTCCCTTATGTATTACATGGGTTGTGTGAAGATTGCCTCACTTGCGACATTGCTTTCAATGCGGTTATGCCTCTAAGTCGTGCTTCGACACGTGAGAGATATAGCCGCATCGAGGGCGTTACAAGATCCTAAAAAACATTATTTTCTTGTTATGATGATTTTCCACTTCACTCTGAAATTCTTTGAACTTTACAAATGTTTCAGACTTATGTTTCATTAAGTAGATATACCCATATCTGCTCAAATCATCTGTGATGGTGAGAAAACAACGATATCCGCCGTGAGCCTCAATGTTCATTGGACCACATACATCAGTATGTATGATTTCTAGTAACTCTGTTGCTCGCTCTGTTGTTCCAGAGAACGGAGTTGTAGTCATCTTGCCCATGAGGCATGGTTCGCAAGTACCAAGTGATTCATAATCAAGTGATTCCAGAAGTCCATCAGAATGGAGTTTCTTCATGCACTTTACACCAATATGACCCAAACGGCAATGCCACAAATAAGTCGCACTATCATTATCAACTCTGCATCTTTTGGCTTCAATACTATGAACATGTGTATCACTACTATCAAGATTTAGTAAAAAATAGACCACTCATCAAGGGTGCATGACCATAAAAGATATTACTCATATAAATAGAACAACCATTATTCTCTGATTTAAACGAATAACCGTCTCGCATCAAACAAGATCCAGATATAATGGTCATGCTCAACGCTGGCACCAAATAACAATTATTTAGGTCTAAAGCTAATCCCGAAGGTAGATGTAGAGGTAGCGTGCCGACGGCGATCACATCGACTTTGGAACCATTTCCCACGCGCATCATCACCTCGTCCTTAGCCAATTTTCGCTTAATCCGTAGCCCCTGTTTCGAGTTGCAAATATTAGCAACAGAACTGTATCAAATACCCAGGCACTACTACGAGAATTAGTAAGGTACCCATCAATAACATGTATATCAAATATACCTTTCACTTTGCCATCCTTCTTCTCCGCCAAATACTTGGGGCAGTATCGCTTCCAGTGACTAGTCCCTTTGCAGTAGAGGCACTCAGTTTCAGGCTTAGTTCCAGACTTGGGTTTCTTCACTTGAGCAGCAACTGGATTGATGTTCTTCTTGAAGTTCCCCTTCCTTTACCCTTTTTCTTGAAACTAGTCGTCCTATTAACCATCAACACTTGATGCTCCTTCTTGATTTCTACCTCCGCAGCCTTTAGCATTGCGAAGAGCCCGGGAATAGTCTTATCCATCCCTTGCATATTATAGTTCATCACGAAGCTCTTGTAGCTTGGTGGCAGTGATTGAAGAACTCTGTCAATGACACTATCATCAGGAAGATTAACTCCCAGCTAAGTCAAGTGGTTGTGGTAACCAGACATTCTGAGTATGTGTTCACCGACAGAACTATTCTCCTCCAATTTGCAGCTGTAGAACTTATTGGAGACTTCATATCTCTTAATCCGAGCATTTGCTTGAAATATTAACTTCAACTCCTGGAACATCTCACATGCTCCATGATGTTCAAAACGTCGTTGAAGTCCCGGTTCTAAGCCGTAAATCATGGCACACTAAACTATTGAGTAGTCATCAGCTTTGCTTTGCCAGGTGTTCACAACATCTGGCGTTGCTCCTGCAGCGGGTTTGTCACCTGGCGGTGCTTCCAGGATGTAATTCTTCTGTGCAGCAATGAGGATAATCCTCACGTTACGGACCCAGTCCGTGTAGTTGCTACCATCATCTTTCAACTTAGCTTTCTGTAGGAACACGTTAAAATTCAACGGAACAACAGAACGGCCATCTATCTACAACAACATAGACATGCAAAATACTATCAGGTACTAAGTTCATGATAAATTAAAGTTCAATTAATCAAATTACTTAAGAACTCCTACTTAGATAGACATCTCTCTAATCATCTAAGTGATCACGTGATCCATATCAACTAAACCATGTCCGATCATCATGTGAGATGGAGTAGTTTTCAATGGTGAACATCACTATGTTGATCATATCTACTATATGATTCGCGCTCGACCTTTCGGTCTCAGTGTTCTGAGGCCATATCTGCATATGCTAGGCTCTTCAAATTTAACCTGAGTATTCTGCGTGTGCAAAACTGGCTTGCTCCCGTTGTATGTGAACATACAGCTTATCACACCCGATCATCATGTGGTGTCTCGGCACGATGAACTGTAGCAATGGTGCATACTCAGGGAGAACACTTGTACATTGAAATTTAGTGAGAGATCATCTTATAATGCTACCGTCGAACTAAGCAAAATAAGATGCATACAAGATAAATATCACATGCAATCAATATAACTGATATGATATGGCCATCATCATCTTGTGCCTTTGATCTTCATCTCCAAAGCACTGTCATGATCACCATCGTCACCGGCTTGACACCTTGATCTCCATCGAAGCATCATTGTCGTCTCGCCAACTATTGCTTCTACGACTATCACTACTGCTTAGTGATAAAGTAAAGAAATTATATGGCGGTTGCATTTCATACAATAAAGCGACAACCATATGGCTCCTGCCAGTTGCCGATAACTGTGTTACAAAACATGATCATCTCATACAATAAAATTTAGCGTCATGTCTTGACCATACCATATCACAACATGCCCTGCAAAAATAAGTTAGACGTCCTCTACTTTGTTGTTGCAAGTTTTACGTGGCTGCTACGGGCTGAGCAAGAACCGTTCTTACCTACGCATCAAAAACCACAACGCGGTATAGTGATTGCTTTTTGATCTTCAGAAAGAACCATGTTCATTGAATCCGATTCAACTAAAGTTGGAGAAACTGACACCCACCAGCCACCTGTGTGCGAAGCACGTTGGTAGAACTAGTCTCGCATAAGCGTACACGTAATGTCGGTCTGAGCCGCTTCATCCAACAATACCGCTGAATCAAGACTCAATTAGTGATGCCAAGCAATATGTATATACCCATGCCCACAACTCCTTTGGGTTCTACTCATGCATATAACATCTATGCATAAACCTGGCTCTGATACCATTGTTGGGGAACGTAGTAATTTCAAAAAAATTCCTACGCACACGCAAGATCTATCATGGTGATGCATAGCAACGAGAGGGGAAGAGTGTTGTCCATGTACCCTCGTAGACCGTAAGCGAAAGTGTTATGAGAACGCGGTTGATGTAGTCGTACATCTTCACGATCGGATCGATCCTAGTACCAAAAGTACGGCACCTCCGTGATCTACACACGTTCAGCTCGGTGACGTCCCACGAACTCTTGATCCAGCTGAGTGTCGAGGGAGAGCTTCGTCAGCACAACGGCGTGATGACAGTGATGATGAAGCTACCGGCGCAGGGCTTCACCTAAGCAATACGGCGATATGACCGAGGTGGATTATGGTGGAGGGGGCATCGCACACGGCTAAGAGATCAATGATCAACTTGTGTGTCCAAGGGTGCCCCCTGCCCCCGTATATAAAGGAGCAAGGGGGGAGGCCGTCCGGCCCTTGGGGCGCGCCAGGAGAGGAGGAGTCCTCCTCCTAGTAGGAGTAGGACTCCCCTTTCCTAGTCCTACTAGGACGGGAAAAGGAAGGAGGAGAGGGAGAAGGAAAGGGAGGCGCCACCCCCCCTTCCCTAGTCCAATTCGAACTAGAGGGGGGCGCGGCCTGCCCTGTCCGGCCCTCTCTCTCCACTAAGGCCCATGTGGCCCATTAGTTCCCCGGGGGGTTCCGGTAACCCTCCGGCACTCCGGTTTTCTCCGAAATCACCCAGAACACTTCCGGTGTCCGAATATAGCTGTCCAATATATCAATCTTTATGTCTCGACCATTTCGAGACTCCTCATCATGTCCATGATAATATCCGGGACTCTGAACTACCTTCAGTACATCAAAATACATAAACTCATAATACCGATCATCACCGAAAGTTAAGCGTGCGGACCCTACGTGTTCGAGAACTATGTAGACATGACCGAGACTCATCTCCGGTCAGTAACCAATAGCGTAACCTAGATGCTCATGTTGGTTCCTACATATTCTACGAAGATCTTCATCGGTCAAACCGCACAACAACATACGTTGTTCCCTTTGTCATCGGTATGTTACTTGCCCAAGATTCAATCATCGGTATCTCAATACCTACTTCAATATTGTTACTAGCAAGTCTCTTTACTCGTTCCGTAATGCATCATCCCGTAACTAACTCATTAGTCACATTGCTTGCAAGGCTTATAGTGAGGTGCATTACCGAGAGGGCCTAGAGATACCTCTCCGATACTCGGAGTGACAAATCCTAATCTCGATCTATGCCAACTCAACAAACACCATCGGAGACACCTGTAGAGCATCTTTATAGTCATCCAGTTACATTGTGAAGTTTGATAGCACACTAACTGTTCCTCCGGTATTCGGGAGTTGCATGATGTCATAGTCATAGGAACATGTATAAGTTATGGAGAAAGCAATAGCAGTAAACTAGACGATCATCGTGCTAAGCTAATGTTTTGGTCAAGTCAATCACATCATTCTCTAATGATGTGATCCCGTTAATTAAATGACAACTCATGTATATGGTCAGGAAACATAACCATCATTGATTCAACGAGCTAGTCAAGTAGAGGCATACTAGTGACCCATGTACTAAGTTTCCGGTTAATACAATTCTAGCATGAATAATAAACATTTATCATGATATAAGGAAATATGAATAAAAACTTTATTATTGCATCTAGGGCATATTTCCTTCAAGACCAGCCCCTAAGGGGCTGGTGTGCCCCCATATAGGCCAAATAGGAGGAGAAGGAAAGAGGGGGGAAGATATAAGGAAGGGGAGGGATTCAGACTCCCCCTTCCTTCCCTCCTCCCTCCTCATATCTTCCCCTCCGGAAGATATGGAAGGGGGGAGGCCGAATTGGGGTGGCTCCCAAGTAGCGCCCAAGTAGGATTCCTTCTACTTGGGCGCCCCCTTGGCTGCCTCTCCTCCCCTCCAACCTATATATTGTTGGGGATCGTTGCAGAAATTAAAAAAAATCTACGCATCACCAAGATCAATCTATGGAGAGACTAGAAACGAGAGAGAGGGGAGTGCATATTTATACCCTTGAAGATCGCTATGCGGAAGCGTTACAAGAACATGGATGAAGGAGTCGTACTCGTAGCGATTCAGATCGCGGTTGATTCCGATCTAAGCGCCAAACAACAGCGCTTCCGCGTTCAACACACGTACAGCCCGGGGACGTCTCCTCCTTCTTGATCCAGCAAGGGGAGAGGAGAAGTTGAGGGAGAGCTCCGGCAGCACGACGGCGTGGTGGTGGAGCTTGCAGTTCTCCGGCAGGGCTTCGCCAAGCACTACTACTACTACGAAGGTGTTGGGGAGGGAGAGGGCTGCGCCAGGGGAAGGGGTGCGGCTCCCATGCGCCTCCCCACTATATATAGGGGTGGAGGGGGCTGGTTTATTGCCCTCCAAGTCCATTGGGGCGTTGGCAAAGGTGGGGGGAAGAAATCCCATCATATCCTTTCCCCACCGATTGTTATCCCCCCTTTTTAGGGATCTTGATCTTATCCATTCGGGATATGATCTTATTCCTTCTAAGGGGGGATCTTGGTGCGCCTTGACCAGGGGTGTGGGGCCTTTCCCCCACTACCCACGTTCATGTGGGTCCCCCATGCAGGTGGGCCCCACTCCGGATCCTTCTAGAACCTTCCCGGTATAGCACCGAAAAATCCCGAACATTTTCTGGTGGCCAAAGTAGGACTTCCCATATATAAATCTTTACCTCCGGACCATTCCGGAACTCCTCGTGACGTCCGGGATCTCATTCGGGACTCCGAACAACATTCAGTAACTACACACTAATTCCCATAACAACTCTAGCGTCACCGAACCTTAAGTGTGTAGACCCTACGGGTTCGAGAATCATGCAGACATGACCGAGACAGCTCTCTGGCCAATAACCAACAGCGGGATCTGGATACCCATGTTGGCTCCCACATGTTCGACAATGATCTCATCGGATGAACCATGATGTCGGGGATTCAATCAATCATGTATGCAATTCCCTTTGTCAATCGGTATGTTACTTGCCCGAGATTCGATCGTCGGTATCCCAATACCTCGTTCAATCTCGTTACCGGCAAGTCACTTTTACTCATTCCATAACACATCATCCCGTGATCAACTCTTTGGTCACATTGAGCTCATTATGATGATGTCCTACTGAGTGGGCCCAGACATACCTCTTCGTCACACGGAGTGACAGATCCCAGTCTCGATTCGTGCCAACCCAACAGACACTTTCGGAGATACCCGTAGTGTGCCTTTATAGCCACCCAGTTACGTTGTGACGTTTGGCACACCCAAAGCATTCCTACGGTGTCCGGGAGTTGCACAATCTCATGGTCTAAGGAAATGATACTTGACATTAGAAAAGCTTTAGCAGACAAGCTACACGATCTTGTGCTATGCTTAGGATTGGGTCTTGTCCATCACATCATTCTCCTAATGATGTGATCCCGTTATCAACGACATCCAATGTCCATGGTCAGGAAACCGTAACCATCTATTGATCAACGAGCTAGTCAACTAGAGGCTTACTAGGGACATATTGTGGTCTACGTATTCACACATGTATTACGGTCTCCGGTTAATACAATTATAGCATGAACAATAGACAATTATCATGAACAAGGAAATATAATAATAACCATTTTATTATTGCCTCTAGGGCATATTTCCAATAGTCTCCCACTTGCACTAGAGTCAATAATCTAGTTCACATCACTATGTGATTGTAATGAATCCAACACCCATGGGGTTTGATCATATCTCGCTTGTGAGAGAGGTTATTAGTCAATGGGTCTGAACCTTTCAGATCCGTGTGTTCTTTACAAATCTCTATTTCATCTTGTAGATGCATCTACCATGCGCTACTTGGAGCTATTCCAAATAACTGCTCTACTATATGAATCCGGTTTACTACTCAGAGTCATCCGGATTAGTGTCAAAGTTTGCATCGACGTAGCCCTTTACGATGAACTCTTTTACCACCTACATAATCGAGAATATTCCTTAGTCCACTAGTTACTAAGGATAAGCTTGACTGCTGTCATGTGATCCATTCCTGGGTCACTCTTGTAGCCCTTGATTGACTCATGGCAAGGCACACTTCAGGTGCGGTACACAGCATAGCATACTGTAGAGCCTATGTCTAAAGCATAGGGGATGACCTTCGTCCTTTCTCTCTCTTCTGCCATGGTCAGATCTTGAGTCTCACTCAATGCTCACACCTTATAACACAACCAAGAACTCCTTCTTTGCTGATCTTATTTGAACTCCTTCAGAATCTTGTCACGGTATGTATTCGTTTGAAAGTAATATTAAGCGTTTTTTATCTATCCTTATAGATCTTGATGCTCAATGTTCAAGTAGCTTAATCTAGGTTTTCCATTGAAAAACACTTTTCAAATAACCCTATATGCTTTCCAGAAATTCTACATCATTTCTGATCAACAATATGTCAACAACATATACTCATCAGAAATTCTATAGTGCTCCCACTCACTTCTTTGGAAATACAAGTTTCTCATAAACTTTGTATAAACCCAAAATATTTGATCATCTCATCAAAGTGTATATTCCAACTCCGAGATGCTTACTCCAGTCCTTAGAAGGATTGATGGAGCTTTGCATACTTGTTAGCATCTTTTAGGATTGACAAAACCCTTCTGGTTGTATCACATACAACCTTTCCTCAAGAAAATTGTCGAGGAAACAATGTTTTGACATCCTATCTACAAAATTTCATAAATAATGCAGTAACTGCTAATACAATTCCAACAGACTCTTAGCATCGCTAAGAGCGAGAAAGTCTCACCGCAGTCAACTCCTTGAACTTGTCGGAAAACATCTTAACGACAAGTCGAGCTTTCTTAATGGTGATACTTACCATCATTGTCTGTCTTCCTTTTAAAATCCATCTGTACCCAATAGCCTTATGACCATCAAGTAGTTCTTCCAAAGTCTATACTTTGTTTTCACACATGGATCCTCTTGGGTTTTATGGCCTCGAGCCATTTGTCGGAATTCGTTCCACCATCGTTTCTCCATAGCTCGTAGGTTCATTGTTGTCTAGCAACATGACCTCCAAGACAGGATTATGTACCACTCTGAAATAGTACGCATCCTTGTCGACCTACGAGGTTTGGTAGTGACTTGATCCGAAGTTTCATGATCACTATCATCAGCTTCCACTTCAATTGGTGTAGGCGCTACAGGAACAACTTCCTGTGCCCTGCTACACACTGGTTGAAGTGACGGTTCAATAACCTCATCAAGTCTCCACCATCCTCCCACCCAATTCTTTCGAGAGAAACTTTTCCTCGAGAAAGGACCCGTTTCTAGAAACAATCACTTTTGCTTCCGGATCCGAAATAGGAGGTATACCCAACTGTTTTGGGTGTCCTATGAAGATGCATTTATCCGCTTTGGATTCGAGCTTATCAGGCTAAACCCTTTTCACATAAGCGTCGCATCCCCAAACTTTTAAGAAATGACAGCTTAGGTTTCTCTAAACCATAGTTCATACGGTGTCATCTCAACGGAATTACGTGGTGCCCTATTTAAAGTGAATGCGGTTGTCTCTAATGCCTAACCCATAAACAATAGTGGTAATTCGATAAGAGACATCCTGGTTTGCACCACATCCAATAGGGTGCAGCTATGATGTTTGGACACACCATCACACTATGGTGTTCCAGGCGGCATTAGTTGTGAAACAATTTCCACAATGTCTTAGTTGTGTACCAAACACGTAACTCAGATATTCATCTCTATGATCATATCATAGACATTTTATCCTCTTGTCATGACGATCTTCAACTTCACTCTGAAATTACTTGAACCAATCAATAATTCAGACTTGTGTTTCATCAAGAAAATATACTTAGAATCTACTCAAATCATCTGTGAAGTAAGAGCATAACGATATTCACTACGTGCCTCAGCACTCATTGGATTGCACACATCAAATGTATTACTTCCAACAAGTTGCTCTCTTGTTTCATCTCACTGAAAACGAGGCCTTTCAGTCATCTTGCCCATGTGGTATGATTTGCATGTCTCAAGTGATTCAAAATCAAGTGAGTCCAAATGATCCATCTGCATGGAGTTTCTTCATGCATATAAACCAATGGACATGGTTCGCATGTCTCAAACTTTTCAAAAAAATGAGTGAGTCCAAAGATCCATCAACATGGAGCTTCTTCATGCGTTTTATACCAATATGACTCAAATGGCAGTGCCACAAGTATGTGTTACTATCATTACTATCTTATATCTTTTGGCATGAACATGTGTATCACTACGATCAAGATTCAATGAACCATTCATTTTAGGTGCAAGACCATTGAAGGTATTATTCAAATAAATAGAGTAACCATTATTCTCCTTAAATGAATAACCGTATTGTGATAAACATAATCCAATCATGTCTATGCTCAACGCAAACACCAAATAACAATTATTTAGGTTTAACACCAATCTCGATGGTAGAGGGAGCATGCGATGCTTGATCACATCAACCTTGGAAACACTTACAACACATATCGTCATCTCACCTTCACCTAGTCTCTGTTTATTCCGTAGCTTTTTATTTCGAGTTACTACCACTTAGCAACCGAACCGGTATTTAATACCCTGGTGCTACTAGGAGTACTAGTAAAGTACACATTATAATGTATATCCAATATACTTCTATTGGCCTTGCCAGCCTTCTCATCTACCAAGCATCTAGGGTAGTTCTGCTTCAGTGACCGTTCCCCTCATTTCAGAAGCACTTAGTCTCGGGTTTGGGTTCAACCTTGGGTTTCTTCACTAGAGCAGCAACTGATTTGCCGTTTCATGAAGTATCCCTTTCTTGCCCTTGCCCTTCTTGAAACTAGTGGTTTTACTAACCATCAACAATTGATGCTCCTATTTGATTTCTACTTTTGCGGTGTCGCGAATAGCTCAAGGATCATCATATATATCCCTGATATGTTATAGTTCATCACGAAGCTCTAGTAGCTTGGTGGCTGTGACTTTGGAGAACCATCACTATCTCATCTGGAAGATTAACTCCCACTCAATCCAAGAGATTGTAGTACTCATACAATCTGAGCACATGCTCAACGATTGAGCTTTTCTCCTTAGTTTGCAGGCTTAAGGAACTTGTCAGAGGTCTCATACCTCTTGACGTGGGCACTAGCCTGAAATCCCAATTTCAGTCCTTAGAACATCTCATATGTTCTGCGATGTTTCAAGAACGTCCTTGGTGCCTCAATTCTAAACCATTTAGCATACACACTGAACTATCATGTAGTCATCAAAACATGCATGTCAGATGTTCGCAACATCCAAAACTGACACTTGAGGTTCAGCACACTGAGCGGTGCATTAAGGACATAATCCTTCTGCGCAGCAATGAGGACAATCCTCAGTTTACGGACCCAGTCCACATAATTGCTACTGTCAACTCTCAACTAAATTTTCTCTAGGAACATATCTAAAACACTAGAACCAAAGCGTGAGCTACGACATAATTTGCAAAGACCTTTTGACTATGTCCATGATAATTAAGTTCATCTAATCAAATTATTTAATGAACTCCCACTCAGATAGACATCCCTCTAGTCATCTAAGTGGTACATGATCCGAGTCAACTAGGCCGTGTCCGATCATCACGTGAGACGGACTAGTCATCATCGGTGAACATCTTCATGTTGATCGTATCCACTATACGACTCATGTTCGACCTTTCGGTCTCTTGTGTTCCGAGGCCATGTATGTACATGCTAGGCTCGTCAAGTCAACCTAAGTGTTTTGCATGTGTAAATATGGCTTACACCCGTTGTATGCGAACGTTAGAATCTATCACACCCGATCATCACGTGGTGCTTCGAAACAACGAACTTTCGCAACGGTGCACAGTTAGGGGGAACACTTTCTTGAAATTTTATGAGGGATCATCTTATTTATGCTACCGTCGTTCTAAGCAAATAAGATGTAAACATGACAAACATCACATGCAAATCATAGAGTGACATGATATGGCCAATATTATCTCGTGCCTTTGATCTTCATCTTTGAGGCGTGGCATGATCACCTTCGTCACCGGCATGACACCATGATCTCCATCATCGTGTCTTCATGAAGTTGTCTCGCCAACTATTACTTCTACTACTATGGCTAATGGTTAGCAATAAAGTAAAGTAATTACATGGCGTTTTCAATGACACGCGGGTCATACAATAAATTTAGACAACTCATATGGCTCCTGCCGGTTGTCATACTCATCGACATGCAAGTCGTGATTCCTATTACAAGAACATGATCAATCTCATACATCACATATATATAATTCATCACATCCTTTTGACCATATCACATCACATAGCATACCCTGCAAAAACAAGTTAGACGTCCTCTAATTGTTGTTGCATGTTTTATGTGGCTGCTATGGGTTTCTAGCAAGAACGTTTCTTACCTACACAAAAGCCACAACGTGATATGCCAATTTATATTTACCCTTCATAAGGACCCTTTTCATCTAATCTGATCCGACTAAAGTGTGAGATACGGACACCCGCTAGCCACCTTATGCAACAAGTGCATGTCAGTCGGTGGAACCTGTCTCACGTAAGCGTACATGTAAGGTCGGTCCGGGCCGCTTCATCCCACGATGCCGCCGAATCAAGATAAGACTAGTAACGGCATGTAAATTGACAAAATCGACGCCCACAACAACTTGTGTTCTACTCGTGCATAGAAACTACGCATAGACCTAGCTCATGATGCCACTGTTGGGGATCGTTGCAGAAATTAAAAAATTTCTACGCATCACTAAGATAAATCTATGGAGAGACTAGAAACGAGAGAGAGGGGAGTGCATCTTCATACCCTTGAAGATTGCTATGCCGAAGCATTACAAGAACACGGATGAAGGAGTCGTACTCGTAGCGATTCAGATCGTGGTTGATTCCGATCTAAACGCCGAACAATGGCGCCTCCGCATTCAACACACGTACAGCCCGGGGACGTCTCCTCCTTCTTGATCCAGCGAGGGGAGAGGAGAAGTTGAGGGAGAGCTCCGGCATCACGACGGCGTGGTGGTGGAGCTTGCAGTTCTCCGACAGGGCTTCGCCAAGCACTACGGAGGAGGAGGAGGTGTTGGGGAGGGAGAGGGCTGCGCCAGGGGAAGGGGTGCGGCTCTCATGCGCCTCCCCACTATATATAGGGGTGGAGGGGCTGGTTTCTTGCCCTCCAAGTCCATTGGGGCATTGGCAAAGGTGGGGGAAAGAAATCCCATCATTTCCTTTCCCCACCGATTGTTATCCCCCCTTTTTAGGGATCTTGATCTTATCCCTTCGGGATATGATCTTATTCCTTCTAAGGGGGGATCTTAGTGCGCCTTGACCAGGGGTGTGGGGCCTTTCCCCCACTACCCACGTTCATGTGGGTCCCCCCATGCAGGTGGGCCCCACTCCAGAACCTTCTAGAACCTTCCCGGTACAACACCGAAAAATCCCAAACATTTTCTGGTGGCCAAAATAGGACTTCCCATATATAAATCTTTACCTCCTGACCATTCCGGAACTCCTCGTGACATCCGAGATCTCATCTGGGACTCCGAACAACATTCGGTAACTGCACACTAATTTCCATAACAACTCTAGCGTCACCGAACCTTAAGTGTGTAGACCCTACGGGTTCGGGAATCATGCAGACATGACTGAGACATCTCTTTGGCCAATAACCAACAGCGGGATCTGGATACCCATGTTGGCTCCCACATGTTCGACAATGATCTCATCGGATGAACCATGATGTCGGGGATTCAATCAATCCTGTATACAATTCCCTTTGTCAATCGGTACGTTACTTGCCCGAGATTCGATCGTCGGTATCCCAATACCTCGTTCAATCTCGTTACTGGCAAGTCACTTTTACTCGTTCCGTAACACATCATCCCGTGATCAACTCTTTGGTCACATTGAGTGTCAGGACCCCGATTCTAAGCCACATCGATCTAGCCGGTAACACCTCATATCACTTTGCGGCCTCACGCACGGTATCCCACGGGTGTCGCCTTACCATGGCCCGGGACCGTTTGCGCCTTTTGGCTCGCGTATATGACAATGTCGCTAGCATCCATATGACCGAGAACCCGGGCCGACATGGCTAGTCGTGAACCCAAAGCGGCACAGACCTATGGAGACAGGCATACATGATTCACAACGAACATGTCGGTCATCAACGAATGATTCCGGGCTGTAGCACTGGGCTAACAGGACTCCGGAAAATCCCGGGCTGTAGTAGGCTAGACAGGACTCCGGAGATCACCGCGTGACATTTCCCCGAAGGGACAGACATAGGGACGAAGTGAAACACATGCCGGCCAGTCAAGTGTCCTGAACAGTAGTGCTGGGCTAGCAGGACTCCGGTGAACCGAGCTGTAGCGGACTACTATGGCTCGAGGAGCACTAGACTACATTTCCCCATAAGAAAGGTTGCGAAGGACAAACAACTAGATTGTCGGATCCCACTCGTACCAAGCATTTCAATCATACATACAATATGCTCGATATGAGTACATACAACATGGCATCATAACAAAACTCTACAACTCAAGTACTTTATTTAAAGGCTCCAGGGAGCCATACATAACATATCCATACAGGTAAGGGTCACATGACCCGACACTCAAGTCATACAGTCATACAAGCACATGCGGAAGCAACTAGTCTGAGTATAGACTCTAGAAAGAAAGAAGGCTTCTCGAAGCCTGTCTATCTACATAGGGCCCTCCATGGCCTGGATCACCACCTGGGTGGCTAGTCACTCGTCGACGTCAAGGTCTACATAAAACCCATCGGAGGGGGCAGTGTTGTCGTCTGAAAACAATAAATAAGCAAACATGAGTACAAAGGTACTCAGCAAGTCTTACATCAGGACCTACTATACATGCTCATTCTCAAGAAGGTGGTGGGGTTTATGCAGCAAGCCAGCTTTGACTCTTGGCTAAGCTATCCTACGGAATATTTTAGCAAAATAGTTTTCGCACACGAGTCCACTACTCACCATCACAATACTCCACCGTGGATCCTCCCTCGTATCCTGCGAGGGGGCCATCCTCGGTACTCACACTTATCTTGAGTCTTTTAGTAGTATCCATTAACTTGTCTATGAACTGTATATGCAATCAAGTAGTCCTTTACCGCGGACACGGCTATTCGAATAGTTTCATACCCTGCAGGGGTGTACTTCGTCACACATGTTTCCACCACTTAGCGTCTGCACACGAAATGTGCTCGGCAGACTTCAAGCGAAAACCGACGTGGGTGTAGACCACGACCTGACTAACCTCACAAGTCTCTAGTCCAGGGTCATCGCCTATTCAGGTTCCATCCGCAAGGAAATCCGGCCGGGGTGTCCTCAACGGCTCCGAACGATGTGAACAGGGTTCCCGAGACACCAAACGGGTGACTCGGTACACCGTGCCACGGTGTATCTACCGCAACATAGCCCACCCCTAGGGTCAGCGCTACGCACGGCCGCCAACACATATCCTACAAACACCAGAAACTAGTTGCAACTCCTGGACTGAGGCGAGAGGGGTCGGTAAGTCGAGCGGGGTCATATTTCAGGGCCCAATGTGTGGTAGTAGCTGAATCTTAATTCACGCATACAGAACTCAGTTCTTAGGGACGGCTTCAATGAAACAACCCACCATGTACTCCTACATGGCCTCTCATCGATACCTTTACCAAAACATGTTCAACACATCCCACATATTACTGGTACAAGCATTTCACTCTAGCCCATCACCCAGATGAACCAGACCTGACACAACTCTAAGCATAGCAGGCATAGCAAGGTAGGAATCACAAAACATGGCTCAATCAACTCCTACACATGCTAGTGGGTTTCATCTAGTTACTGTGGCAATGACAGGTCATGCAGAGGATAAGGGTTCAACTACCGTAGCACACAGCAGTTTGAATCGTGTTGTCTTAATGCAGTAAACAAGAGCAGGAGCGAGAACATGGGTTGTATTGGAATGATCAATGGTTGCTTGCCTGATGGAGTGGTAACGGGATACTGCCCTTCAGTTGGATACTCGTGAATATCCTCGGAGGCAGAACCTACCACGAAGAACAGAACCGAGCACAATCAACACATGACGATATGCAACAATATGATGCATGCTATGACATGGCAATATGGATGTGTCTTGAGCTAATGCAACTAGCTATGATTTAAATGAAGTTGGTTTGAGTACAAGATTCAAATTCCAACCCCATATATGATTATTTAAATGCCCTTTATTTGTTTTGTCCAAAACAGAGGACAAACATTGTTCAAACATGCATGAAAATGGTACAGATGGATTCCTTGAATTTTTCTGATAATTTTTCATATATAATTTGTCTCATTTGGAGTTATGGTTGAATTTCTATGAATTTTTGAAGTTTTGGGTATTTTCTGGAATTTCCTGAATTATTTTTTAACTAGAAAATGATTTACTGCGTCAGCTTGACGTCAGGGTGACGTCAGCTGGTCAACTGAGCTGCCTCCAGGTCAAACCTGACAAGTGGGACCCACTGGTCAGTGACTAATTAACTAACTAAAATTAATTAGAGCCTGGGCCCGCATGTCAGTGTCTATTTAACGTAATTAAGTTAATTAGGACTAACTAAATCTAACACTAATTAAAAAGGGGCCTGGCCCACACGTCAGTCAGTCAGGGGGGGTCAAACCCCTGGCCAGCAGGGTCAAACCTGCCGGCGACTTGACGCCGGCGAGGCCAGACACGGCGGAACGGCTCGGGTTTCGCCTACAGGCCACCATTTGATGCGCGGTTTCCTCCTACGGGTTCCTGGGAGTGAGGCGCATCCAGAGAGACAAGCGGCAGCAGCTGGGGTGGCCGGAGCTGACGGCGGCGAGCTCTTTGGCGGCCGCCGGAGTTCGGTTGCGCGCGGGATCGCGGCTGCAGCGAGCAAACACGCAAAATAAAGCGCGGGCAAGGCACTACGCGATGCAGAGGTGTCGTTTGGCACGTTGGCGCGACCAAATGGGCATCGGAGCGACGCCGGCGACGAGCCCGAGCGGCGTTGAGCTCGGTCAGTAGGGAGTCGGTAGTTTGAGCTTGAAATAATGGCGGGGAGGAGGGGGATTCGGAGCAGGAGCTCACTGGGGTCACGTAGAGCAGCTCGGTGGGCTCGGGGACGGTCCGGAGCCGACGAATTTGACGGAGATGGCCGGCGGTCCCGAGGTTGAAGAAGACGACGCCGAGGACGAAGCAAGGCTTCTCGGCTCGCTTGGCTCGGTGCAGAAGGCGTAGGCGATAGTGGCGGAGCTTCCACGCAACACGGGAAGGCGAGAGGGGGTCGGGGAGCGCGGTGGCAGCGAACGGCGGCGACGGCGCGTTCGGGTGGTCGCGCGGGAGAGAACCAGGGGAGGAGGGAGAGCGAGGGAGAGGGATATGAGGGGGCCAGGGGGTGCGTGGCGTCCATAGCGACGTCCAGGCGTCGAGGGGGGGCGCGGCAAGCAGGAGCTGGCCGTCGGTGGCCGCGCGCGTGCCGGCGCACCGCGGGCATACGCCCGGCGTCCTCCTGGCAGGAGCTAGGGGACGACTGGCGTCGGCCTGGTGGGCTGGGCCGTCCAGCTACAGTGCTGGGCCGGTTGGTGGCGCCAGGTAAGTGGCCCACTGGCGTACTCTCTCTCTCTTTTCTAATTTATTCTGTTTTTTTCTATTTTGTTATTCTATTTTGATTTAGTTTAAATACTAAATCATTTTATAAAATCCTGAAAATATTTATGGACACTTTCTGAAATATTTCAGTGGCCCAAAAATAATTCCAACATTATTTGAGCATTTGAATTATTTAATAGTATTTAAATGCCCAAATTCAAATATTTATGAATTAAGTCAATGCCCCTTTTGTTGACCTAAAATTATATGCACCATTTTTCCCAAGGGTTCTAACCCAAGGCAAAGAGGGTGAACATATTTGAAGGGCATTTCAGGTTCATTGAATTTATTTTTAGTAAACCCTAGTTGATTTCAGGGGGGGTGCTGGGGGTTCTGCTTTCCCCATTTCAATTTCTGATGAAGGTAAACATGATGCACACTCTAATGCATAGCCTAGCTAGGGTGTGACAACTCACCCCCACTCAATGGAATCTCGTCCCGAGATTTAGGATCATCTGGGAAGAAGGCGGGGTACTCGAGTCGAAGACGATCCTCCCTTTCCCAAGTGGCTTCTTCCTCGGAATGGTGTGACCATTGAACCTTGAGAAACTTGATATTATGACGTCGAGTGGTACGCTCAGCTTGATCAAGGATACGAACGGGGTATTCCCGATAAGAGAGGTTATCTTGCAAATCAAGCATTTCGTGGTCCACTCCACGGATAGGATCCGCGAAGCAACGCCTGAGTTGCGAAACGTGGAAGACATCGTGAACTCTGGAAAGATGCGGAGGTAGTTCCAATTGGTAGGCAACTTCTCCTCGTTTGGCAAGAATGCGAAAGGGTCCAATGTAACGAGGAGCCAATTTGCCTTTGATACCGAAGCGATGGGTTCCCTTTAACGGGGTAACCCGAAGGTAAGCTTTCTCGTCAATTTTAAATGTCATAGGCTTATGCTTACGATCATATTGACTCTTTTGGCGAGATTGGGCCATTTTCAATTTCTCACAAATAACGCGAACCTGCTCTTCTGCTTCCTGAATCATATCCGGGCCAAAGAGTTGTCTTTCCCCGGTTTCTGACCAGTTAAGAGGCATTCGACATTTTCGTCCATAGAGAACTTCGAAGGGAGCCTTGCCCAAACTAGCTTGATAGCTATTGTTATAGGCAAACTCCGCGAATGGAAGGCATTTCTCCCAACTCATTCCGAACGAGATAACAGAAGCTCGGAGCATATCTTCCAGAATTTGATTTACTCGCTCTACTTGACCACTTGATTGAGGATGGAAGGCGGTGCTAAAGGAGAGATGAGTTCCCATAGCATTTTGGAAACTTTCCCAAAATCGAGAGGTGAAGAGACTTCCACGGTCTGAGTTAATTTCCAATGGGACACCATGAAGAGACACTATTCGGGAGATGTATAAGTCAGCTAGCTGGCTAGCGGTGATACTCTCACGAACAGGTAGAAAATGGGCTACTTTGGAAAGACGGTCGATCACGACGAAGATGGCATTATTTCCCCTCTTGGTCCTGGGAAACCCAGTGATGAAATCCATACTGATTTTGTCCCATTTCCATTCAGGAATAGCCAAAGGTTGAAGGGTGCCAGCAGGCCGTTGATGCTCTGCTTTAACACGACAACAAACGTCGCAATTAGCAATGTATTGAGCAATTTCTCTCTTCATCCTAGTCCACCAAAACCTCTGGCGTAGGTCTTGATACATTTTAGTACTACCGGGATGAATGGTGAGAGGGGATTCATGAGCTTCCTTAAGGATCATCTGGCGTAGATGTTGGTTCTTGGGAACCACCGGGCGGTTCTCAAAGAAGACAGCACCTTGCTCATCCATGGAAAAACATTTAGCTACTCCGCTAGCAATGTTTTCCTTAATCCGGGATATGCCCTTATCACGCTTTTGGGCAGCTATGATTTGATCCATAAGGGTAGGTTTCGCCACCAGGGTAGATAGGAATCCACGAGGAACAATGTGAAGATTAAGCTTGCGAAATTCCTCATGGAGAAGTGGTTGACTTTGTTGTAACATCAGGTTGTTACAGTAGGACTTACGACTTAGTGCATCGGCCATGACATTGGCCTTGCCAGGGGTGTAAGTTATTCCTAAGTCATAATCCGAGATCAACTCGACCCAACGTCTTTGCCTGAGATTCAAATCTGGTTGGGTGAAGATATATTTCAAGCTTTGGTGATCGGTGAATATCTCGCAACGATTACCGAGGAGGTAATGTCGCCAGGTTTTGAGTGCATGGACTACAGCTGCAAGCTCTAGATCATGTGTGGGATAATTTTCCTCATGTGGGTGTAATTGCCGTGAAGCATAGGCAATTACCTGACGATCTTGCATGAGTATGCAACCTAGTCCTTGTCGCGAGGTGTCGCAATAGATAATAAAGTCCTTGGAGAAATCTGGTGGTACCAGTACGGGAGCAGATGTCAGGCGTCTTTTCAGTTCCTGAAAACTGAACTCGCACTGTGGAGTCCACTCGAACTTTTTATCTTTCTTGAGGAGTTCAGTTAGAGGTTTAGCAACCTTGGAGAAATTCTCGACGAAGCGTCGGCAATAGCTCGCTAGGCCAAGGAAACTCCGAACTTGCTTGACCGTTTCAGGTGGAGTCCAATCAAGGACGGCTTGAACTCGCTCGGGATTGACAGCAATACCCTTACCAGAGATTACATGGCCTAGATAGGTCACTTCTGACAACCAAAATTCACATTTGGAGAATTTGGCATAAAGGCGATGCTCTCGAAGTTTCATCAATACCAGCCTTAGATGTTCGGCATGTTCCTCTTCATTCTTGGAGTAGATGAGTATGTCATCAAGGTATACTACGACGAATTTGTCCAAGTACTCCATGAAAACCGAGTTCATTAACCGGGAGAAAGTGGCCGGGGCATTGGTTAAACCGAAGGACATGACGGTGTACTCGTATTGGCCATAACGAGTAACAAAAGCCGTTTTGGGAATGTCCCCGTTTCTGATTTTGATTTGATGGTAGCCCAACCTCAAATCCATCTTGGAGAAGACTGAGGATCCAGCGAGCTGATCATACAGGTCGTTGATCCTGGGAAGCGGGTATTTGTTCTTGATGGTGACCAGATTGACAGGTCGGTAATCCACAACCATTCGATCCGTTCCATCCTTCTTCTTGACGAAGAGGACGGGGCAAGCCCAAGGAGAGGAGCTAGGACGGATGAACCCTTTGTTCAAGGACTCATCGAGTTGGTTCTTAAGCTCGGCTAGTTCTAAGGGTGCCATCTTGTAGGGTCTTCTAGCAATTGGAACGGTTCCTGGAACAAGGTCTATCACAAACTCGACATCCCGGTCAAGTGGAACACCTGGCAGTTCTTCCGGAAACACATCCGGGAAGTCTCGGACTACCGGAACGTCCTCAAGGTCTGGAAGAGGGTTGGCATTGAGAGTGTAAAGTTGGCGCTTGGCCACTCGAGTTACGACATTAACTGTCTTGCCCGAGGGATGAGTAAGGTGAACGGTTCTAGTGGCACAATCGATCTTGGCATAATGAGCCGACATCCAGTCCATACCCAAGATGATGTTTATGTCGGAGGACTTGAGAGCTATTAAAGATGCAAGGAAAACAAGCCTATCGACAAGAATTTCGTTCCCATGGCTTACCCTAGAAGTTTGCCATTTGGAACCCGGAGTTTGAATTACCATGGAAGTGGGCATGTCACAGAATGTCGTGTTATGCAAGCGAGCATAATTCTCGGATATGAATGAATGAGATGCTCCAGTATCGAAAAGAACAGATGCCGGATGACACTTAACAAGGAGCGTACCAAGGACGACGTTGGGATCCTCATGAGCCTCTTCGGCTGAGACGTAGTTGACATGGCCACGTGCAGTAGTGGCCGGCTTGGCGTAGAAAGTCTTTCCCGCGGGCTTACCACGGCCAACGGACTTTCCAGCTTGATTGGGGTTGTTCTGGGGACACTCTCGACTATAGTGACCCGGTTCTCCACACTTGAAGCATGTTACCACAGTGGGGCATGGAGCAACATTAGCAGCGGGGCCACCATAGGGCTTGGGCGGTGCAAATTGCTGGTTGGGACGAGGCGCCTCAAAGGATGGCCTCGGGGTGAATCTGGGTGGCAGTGCGGTGCTTGGAATCCACACCCGGCGCTTCTGAGCTCCAGAGCCGGATGAAGACCCAAAATCACGAGAGTGCTTGCGTGAAGCGTCATAATCAGTCTGGCCTGTCTCAGCACTGATAGCTTTATTGACCAGCTTCTAGAAGGATGTGCACTCGTGCAGACGGAGATCGCGGCGAAGCTTAGGGCTAAGTCCCTTACGGAACCTTGCCTGCTTCTTGGCGTCAGTAGAAACCTCTTCAGGAGCATAGCGTGCCAGGTTCCCAAATTCTCGGCTATATGCATCCACAGTCAGCCTTCCTTGGGTGAAGTTGCAGAACTCCTCCCTCTTGCGATCCATGAGACCTTCCGGAATGTGATGCTCACGGAAAGCCTCGCTGAACTCAGCCCAGGTAGTGATTTGGCCGACCGGGCGCATAGCTTCGTAGTTTTCCCACCAATGGCTAGCGGGGCCCTCAAGATGATAAGCAGCATAGGTAACCTTGTCGGCTTCAGCTACGTTGGCAGAACGTAGCTTGTGGGTGATGCTGCGAAGCCAATCATCCGCATCGAGGGGCTCGACGGAATGGTTAAACTTTGGTGGGTACAGCTTGATAAAGTCGTTGATTGACACCAAGTCATTTCGTGGGTGGCGTGCAGTGTTCTGCTCAATCCGCTCCAGCAGGCGGTTGGTCTCACGCTTGTTCCTTTCCGCCTCCAGCATCACTTCGGCCAGGGAAGGCGGGTGAGGCAAATTTTCACCTCTAGCTGCATTGGCTTCCCCCTGCTCCGGGGCAGCAGGGTTTCCGCGGGTGTTGACCATCCTAGAAGGAAACAAGACAACGGTTTAGACAAGGATGGCTCAAACTTAACAGGGAAGTGCAGAATGTAAAGGATAACGCGGAATGCAGAGATGCTCATTCGTATGCCATGGTAATATAAAACTGCCATATATACACCAACGGTCATACTCGTCATACATAGTTTAGTACAAGCTCATGCTACAGTACAACTATGAAGGTAGACGTTACATCTCATCGGAGGCATTCCGAGTCCCTATACATTATTTGTCTACACCTCCGGAATCGATTACACACCAAGTCGTATTCCACAAGTCACACAGGACAGTGGAGATACAACTACTACAATACTAGTGGTACTACTACTAACTCAGATAGCTCCGTAGTAGTCCTCATAGAAGTCACCTCCATAGCCTGGAAGTTCAACGTGATCATCCGGAAACAGACGGTCCTGAGGAGCCTGTGGACCATAGGGGCTAGGATAAGGTCTTGGACCAACAAACGGTGGCCTGCGGGGACCAAGGGGTGGGGTGATGCCTCCCACATCACGCCAATCCACCATGTCTGGCAGAGCTGCTCTCACAGGATACAGATCCCTGGTATCCATACATCCCGCTTGCACCGCGGGTGCAAACCGAGTCAATGTGGCCCAATGATCAGCACGGGTATTAAAGAGCTCCAGCCTCAAGGCCCGATTCTCTTGGTCCTTATCTTCGAGCATCTCAGCGGTGGTACGAGTTAATGAGTCCTCCTGTGTGGAGTCAGCATAGATAGCCTGAAGATACCCCTGCGCTCCCGGAAGTGAAGCTGGCATGTAACGGAAGTCAGTGTTCCGAAGCAGGCCAGTCCGGACTCGCAAGATGGTCATCATGGAATAGGCAACATCCTGCACAGCCATCTCAATGGTAACTCCGAGTCCATAGGAACAGTGAAGGGGCTTGGTAGATCCAGGATAGGAAGGAAATATCCTGACGGTGCATAAATACTGGCTTTGATTAAAGTCGTGGAACTGCTCTTCCACAGTGTATTCGGGATACCAACGGTATCCTGTCTCGATCATGACCCGGACCAACATAGCAGTATGACCGGGCACGTCGAGGCACCTGGTCAGGCGAACCACTTGATTTTGAGACTGATTGGCCATCTGAAAGCACAACCATAAGACAAAGACATCAGAATTCCTAGGGAAAATTGGGCAGCATAACGGCTGTAAATGCTCAGAAAAAGATTTGAGACATCCACAACAGTTCACAATACCGCTCAACAGCATCATATCAAGGTTCTGATTCAAATAGCAACGTACTAAAATAGTAGAAACTGGACTGGAACCCGTAACAATAATCCTATGAGCTACTACGGATTAGTAACACGTGAACCTGATAGAAGAAGAGAGCCTAGTCCTTAACCCACGTTGAATGAGAAGAGAATGACTCAGATCAGAAGCATAGGGTAAAGGAGTAAAAAGAACCTTACGTTCCCTCCCACAATCAATTCCCTTACATATAACTAAAGCATTTCTAGACTCGACATCGACCAGTTTGGCTGAACGAACCTACAGGCAGTCCGGCTCTGATGCCAACGCTGTCAGGACCCCGATTCTAAGCCACATCGATCTAGCCGGTAACACCTCATATCACTTTGCGGCCTCACGCATGGTATCCCACGGGTGTCGCCTTACCATGGCCCGGGACTGTTTGCGCCTTTTGGCTCGCGTATATGACAATGTCGCTAGCATCCATATGACCGAGAACCCGGGCCGACATGGCTAGTCGTGAACCCAAAGCGGCACAGACCTATGGAGACAGGCATACATGATTCACAACGAACATGTCGGTCATCAACGAATGATTCCGGGCTGTAGCACTGGGCTAACAGGACTCCGGAAAATCCCGGGCTGTAGCAGGCTAGACAGGACTCCGGAGATCACCGCGTGACATTTCCCCGAAGGGACAGACATAGGGACGAAGTGAAACACATGCCGGCCAGTCAAGTGTCCTGAACAGTAGTGCTGGGCTAGCAGGACTCCGGTGAACCGGGCTGTAGCGGACTACTATGGCTCGAGGAGCACTAGACTACATTTCCCCATAAGAAAGGCTGCGAAGGACAAACAACTAGATTGTCGGATCCCACTCATACCAAGCATTTCAATCATACATACAATATGCTCGATATGAGTACATACAACATGGCATCATAACAAAACTCTACAACTCAAGTACTTTATTTAAAGGCTCCAGGGAGCCATACATAACATATCCATACAGGTAAGGGTCACATGACCCGACACTCAAGTCATACAGTCATACAAGCACATGCGGAAGCAACTAGTCTGAGTACAGACTCTAGAAAGAAAGAAGGCTTCTCGAAGCCTGTCTATCTACATAGGGCCCTCCATGGCCTGGATCACCACCTGGGTGGCTAGTCACTCGTCGACGTCAAGGTCTACGTAAAACCCATCGGAGGGGGCAGTGTTGTCGTCTGAAAACAATAAATAAGCAAACATGAGTACAAAGGTACTCAGCAAGTCTTACATCAGGACCTACTATACATGCTCATTCTCAAGAAGGTGGTGGGGTTTATGCAGCAAGCCAGCTTTGACTCTTGGCTAAGCTATCCTACAGAATCTTTTAGCAAAGTAGTTTTCGCACACGAGTCCACTACTCACCATCACAATACTCCACCGTGGATCCTCCCTCGTATCCTGCGAGGGGCCATCCTCGGTACTCACACTTATCTTGAGTCTTTTAGTAGTATCCATTAACTTGTCTATGAACTGTATATGCAATCAAGTAGTCCTTTACCGCGGACACGGCTATTCGAATAGTTTCATACCCTGCAGGGGTGTACTTCGTCACACATGTTTCCACCACTTAGCGTCTACACACGAAATGTGCTCGGCAGACTTCAAGCGAAAACTGACGTGGGTGTAGACCACGACCTGACTAACCTCACAAGTCTCTAGTCCAGGGTCATCGCCTATTCAGGTTCCATCCGCAAGGAAATCCGGCCGGGGTGTCCTCAACGGCCCCGAACGATGTGAACAGGGTTCCCGAGACACCAAACGGGTGACTCGGTACACCGTGCCACGGTGTATCTACCGCAACATAGCCCACCCCTAGGGTCAGCGCTACGCACGGCCGCCAACACATATCCTACAAACACCAGAAACTAGTTGCAACTCCTGGACTGAGGCGAGAGGGGTCGGTAAGTCGAGCGGGGTCATATTTCAGGGCCCAATGTGTGGTAGTAGCTGAATCTTAATTCACGCATACAGAACTCAGTTCTTAGGGACGGCTTCAATGAAACAACCCACCATGTACTCCTACATGGCCTCTCATCGATACCTTTACCAAAACATGTTCAACACAACCCACATATTACTGGCACAAGCATTTCACTCTAGCCCATCACCCAGATGAACCAGACCTGACACAACTCTAAGCATAGCAGGCATAGCAAGGTAGGAATCACAAAACATGGCTCAATCAACTCCTACACATGCTAGTGGGTTTCATCTAGTTACTGTGGCAATGACAGGTCATGCAGAGGATAAGGGTTCAACTACCGTAGCACACAGCAGTTTGAATCGTGTTGTCTTAATGCAGTAAACAAGAGCAGGAGCGAGAACATGGGTTGTATCGGAATGATCAATGGTTGCTTGCCTGATGGAGTGGTAACGGGATACTGCCCTTCAGTTGGATACTCGTGAATATCCTCGGAGGCAGAACCTACCACGAAGAACACAACCGAGCACAATCAACACATGACGATATGCAACAATATGATGCATGCTATGACATGGCAATATGGATGTGTCTTGAGCTAATGCAACTAGCTATGATTTAAATGAAGTTGGTTTGAGTACAAGATTCAAATTCCAACCCCATATATGATTATTTAAATGCCCTTTATTTGTTTTGTCCAAAACAGAGGACAAACATTGTTCAAACATGCATGAAAATGGTACAGATGGATTCCTTGAATTTTTCTGATAATTTTTCATATATAATTTGTCTCATTTGGAGTTATGGTTGAATTTCTATGAATTTTTGAAGTTTTGGGTATTTTCTGGAATTTCCTGAATTATTTTTTAACTAGAAAATGATTTACTACGTCAGCTTGACGTCAGGGTGACGTCAGCTGGTCAACTGAGCTGCCTCCAGGTCAAACCTGACAAGTGGGACCCACTGGTCAGTGACTAATTAACTAACTAAAATTAATTAGAGCCTGGGCCCGCATGTCAGTGTCTATTTAACGTAATTAAGTTAATTAGGACTAACTAAATCTAACACTAATTAAAAAGGGGCCTGGCCCACACGTCAGTCAGTCAGGGGGGGGTCAAACCCCTGGCCAGCAGGGTCAAACCTGCCGGCGACTTGACGCCGGCGAGGCCAGACACGGCGGAACGGCTCGGGTTTCGCCTACAGGCCACCATTTGATGCGCGGTTTCCTCCTACGGGTTCCTGGGAGTGAGGCGCATCCAGAGAGACAAGCGGCAGCAGCTGGGGTGGCCGGAGCTGACGGCGGCGAGCTCTTTGGCGGCCGCCGGAGTTCGGTTGCGCGCGGGATCGCGGCTGCAGTGAGCAAACACGCAAAATAAAGCGCGGGCAAGGCACTACGCGATGCAGAGGTGTCGTTTGGCACGTTGGCGCGACCAAATGGGCATCGGAGCGACGCCGGCGACGAGCCCGAGCGGCGTTGAGCTCGGTCAGTAGGGAGTCGGTAGTTTGAGCTTGAAATAATGGCGGGGAGGAGGGGGATTCGGAGCAGGAGCTCACTGGGGTCACGTAGAGCAGCTCGGTGGGCTCGGGGACGGTCCGGAGCCGACGAATTTGACGGAGATGGCCGGCGGTCCCGAGGTTGAAGAAGACGACGCCGAGGACGAAGCAAGGCTTCTCGGCTCGCTTGGCTCGGTGCAGAAGGCGTAGGCGACAGTGGCGGAGCTTCCACGCAACACGGGAAGGCGAGAGGGGGTCGAGGAGCGCGGTGGCAGCGAACGGCGGCGACGGCGCATTCGGGTGGTCGCGCGGGAGAGAACCAGGGGAGGAGGGAGAGCGAGGAAGAGGGATATGAGGGGGCCAGGGGGTGCGTGGCGTCCATAGCGACGTCCAGGCGTCAAGGGGGGGCGCGGCAAGCAGGAGCTGGCCGTCGGTGGCCGCGCGCGTGCCGGCGCACCGCGGGCATACGCCCGGCGTCCTCCTGGCAGGAGCTAGGGGACGACTGGCGTCGGCCTGGTGGGCTGGGCCGTCCAGCTACAGTGCTGGGCCGGTTGGTGGCGCCAGGTAAGTGGCCCACTGGCGTACTCTCTCTCTCTTTTCTAATTTATTCTGTTTTTTTCTATTTTGTTATTCTATTTTGATTTAGTTTAAATACTAAATCATTTTATAAAATCCTGAAAATATTTATGGACACTTTCTGAAATATTTCAGTGGCCCAAAAATAATTCCAACATTATTTGAGCATTTGAATTATTTAATAGTATTTAAATGCCCAAATTCAAATATTTATGAATTAAGTCAATGCCCCTTTTGTTGACCTAAAATTATATGCACCATTTTTCCCAAGGGTTCTAACCCAAGGCAAAGAGGGTGAACATATTTGAAGGGCATTTCAGGTTCATTGAATTTATTTTTAGTAAACCCTAGTTGATTTCAGGGGGGGTGCTGGGGGTTCTGCTTTCCCCATTTTAATTTCTGATGAAGGTAAACATGATGCACACTCTAATGCATAGCCTAGCTAGGGTGTGACATTGAGCTCATTATGATGATGTCCTACCGAGTGGGCCTAGAGATACCTCTCCGTCACACGGAGTGACAAATCCCAGTCTCGATTCGTGCCAACCCAACATACACTTTTGGAGATATCCGTAGTGTGCCTTTATAGCCACCCAGTTACGTTGTGACGTTTGGCACACCCAAAGCATTCCTACGGTATCCGGGAGTTGCACAATCTCATGGTCTAAGGAAATGATACTTGACATTAGAAAAGCTTTAGCAGACGAACTACATGATCTTGTGCTATGCTTAGGATTGGGTCTTGTCCATCACATCATTCTCCTAATGATGTGATCCCGTTATCAACGACATCCAATGTCCATGGTCAAGAAACCGTAACCATCTATTGATCAACGAGCTAGTCAACTAGAGGCTTACCAGGGACATATTGTGGTCTACGTATTCACACATGTATTACGGTCTCCGGTTAATACAATTATAGCATGAACAATAGACAATTATCATGAACAAGAAATATAATAATAACCATTTTATTATTGCCTCTAGGGCATATTTCCAACATATATATGTGGGGGGCACCGCAAGAACACACATCAACAGTTGTTAGCCGTGTGCGGAGTCCCCCTCCATAGTTTACGCCTCCGGTCACATTCATGTAGTGCTTTGGCGAATCCCTGCGTGGATCACTTCACCATCACCGTCACCACACCGTCGTGCTGACGGAACTCTCCCTCGACACTTTGTTGGATCAAGAGTTCGAGGGATGTCATCGAGCTGAACATGTGCAGAACTCTGAGGTGTTGTACGTTCGGTGCTTGATTGGTCGGAGCGAGAAGAAGTTCGACTACATCAACCACGTTGTCAAACGCTTTCGCTTTCAGTCTACGAGGGTACGTGGACACACTCTCCCCCTCTCATTGCTATGCATCTCCTAGATAGATCTTGCATGAGTGTAGGAATTTTTTTTGAAATTGCATGCTATGTTTCCCAACAGGAGGCTCTATGGGTCACCTCATATTCCGGGTTATGGCAGGAGTGCAAGGAGAGACCAAGGGCCCAGGGCTAGACCCGGCAGGAGGCCGGCTTAAAGGGAGCCCAATGGGCCGGCTCACGGAGACGGTCCAGGAAGAGGAAAAGTTCCCTGACAAGGGAAGGAAGACCAAGACTAGTATCTAGCTTGTAATAGCAAAGAGACTAGTTGTAGTCCTACTAGGACTCTACATGTAAGCCGGCCCCTTTGTAACGCCCCGAGACCGATGTGCCAGGTTTCTTCCAGTTATTCATTGTTGTTGCCTTGTCATGTGCTTGCGTGTCATGCATTGCATATCATGTCATCATGTGCATTTCATTTGAATACGTGTTCGTCTCATGCATCCGAGCATTTTCCCCATTGTCCGTTTTGCAATCCGGCGCTCCTACGTCCTCCGGTGTCCTCTTTTCCTTCTTTTCATGTGCGGGTACTAAATGTTCTCGGATTGGACCGAGACTTGCCAAGTGGCCTTGGTTTACTACTGGTAGACCGCCTGTCAAGTTTCGTGTCATTTGGACTTCGTTTGATACTCCAACGGTTAACCAAGGACGTAAAGGCCTCGTGTGTGTTGCAGCCCAACACCCCCTCCTAAGTGGCCCAAAACCCACCTAAACCCCCTCTATCATCTAGGTCGTTCGATCACGATCGCGTGGCTGAAAACCGCACCTCATTTGGAGTCTCCTAGCTCCCTCTACCTATAAATATGTGCTCTCCTTCGAAATCTCGCGGATGAAACCCTAGCTCCTTCCACCTCGCGTCACCGGACAAAATCTCCCATGCCAGACATGTCCGCGCCGCCGCCACGTCATCCCGCCCGCCTCCTCTCTCTCCCCACCGCCGCGGCCGCCCGGCCCGCGGGAGGCCCGCCTCGGGCCGCAATGGGCCCGAGCCGCCCGCGCGCCACCTTCTCCTCGCCCGCGCCCGCACCTCCCGGCCGGAGCGCGCGCCGCCGCCTCCGCCCTACTCCGGCCGCCGCCTCGATCGGCCGCCACCCCGCACCTCCCCTCGCAGGACGGAGCTCGCCCGCCGCCGCCCAGCTTCCTCCTCGCCGCCGTGAGCCCCGCGCCTCCCCGCTCCTTCTTCGGCCAGATCCGGCCGCGGGAGGGCCGGATCCGGTGAGCTACGCCCTCCGGCAACCTCCATCTCCACCACGGCGGCATCTCCGGTGAGCCTCGGTTCACGTGCACGAACCCTAGATCTGAGAGAGGTTGACTTTTTGCCCCGTTCCAGTATTTTTTTAGCGTTCTTCATCGCATCATAACTCATCAACCGTGGCTCCGTTTTGGGCGTATAGCATATAAAATTGTTCGTCTCGACGAGTACTTCATTTCATTCCATTGCACCATGTTCATTTGAGTTCATCTTGATGCCCTAAATGCTGTTGCAAGAGTGCTAGTTTATATTAGTTTCAGATTCTTATCAGAGTTTGAGCATTTGTCATTTTTTCCATGATTAATGTGTGCCTCCTATGAACTTGAGCCCTACATGTGTTTTGAAGTATGCCATGCCATGTTTACAGGGGTGTATGCCATGTATTTTTGTGATCTTTGTGGTGACTAGCACAAGCATGCAAAGTAGCTCTCGTAATGTTGCTGATTTCAGGGACTTGGAAATCTTCTAAGTCTTTGTCCTGTTAATATTTTTATGCCATGTATTCATGTTGCTACAGAGTGATCCATGCCTCTTTTGAGCATGATCAGTAAGGATGTTTTATAGATATTGTTGTGCTCTATCCATCCATGTCTTTGTTTGCAATTATGGAGCAACCTAGCTTGACTCAATCAAGCTCTACTTTTGCTATAAAATGTTCCTGGCAGAATGTTTACGTGTTAAGCATTTTTGCCGAGGTTGTTGTAGTTGATCCATGCATGCTATGAGGTTGTTCTTGTCATGTTTAGCTTCTATGCCATGTCTACTTGCTGGTTGTATGCTTAGTTTGTCATGCAATGCTTTGTGGTGAGTGCATCGAGCTCGTAAACATGCCTACGTGAATCTGTTTTGCCATGTTCCAGTTTTCTACTAAGTCTGAATCTGTTAACGATAATTGCTATGTTCACATGGTTGCCATTGTGTTTTCTGATCCCTTTTGTCTTATGGTCAGTAAGGGACTTTTGTTGTATGCTTTGAGTAGCTTCATGCCATGCCTTGCTTTGCCATGATATGTTCCTGTAGCATGTTGATATCTTGCTCTAAACATTGCTTCCTGATGTTAAATTCCTGACATGTTGTTATTTCCACTAAGTCTGTGAACCTGATATCTTTTGCACTTCTGCCATGCTTGTTTGAACCTGCTATTGAGTGAATTAGCCGTAGCTCAGTGTTCATCTTTTGTCAAGCATCTTGAGGGGATCCCTGCCATGTGTTTTGTTGTTATGTTAGAGTGTAGTAGCTTGTTGTTCTTGATGCATTTAGATGGCCTCGTGCTGTTAATTGCAGCTCGCTGCCATATTTGTTTTGCTTGTCATTTGCAAACCGTGCATCCGATTCCGGTGATCTTTATATCGTTTTTGACCGAAATCATCTCATCTTTCCAGTGGCACTCTTGGTTTTCCAAGTTGAGGCATGATTCAATCTTTCCTTTCCGAAACATGCATATGCATCGCATATCACATCCCACATATCATGCCATGTTTTGCATCATGTTGCTTGTGCATTGCACGTGGTTGATTGTGTCTCCCTTTGCTTGTGTTCTTGCTTTGGGTAGAGCCGGGAGACGATTTCATGTTCGAGGTACCAGTTGAGTTCGTTTACGAGGATCAAGCTTTTCGTCTTCTCGGAGAACTTTGCAGGCAAGATGACCATACCCTCGAAATCACTTCTATCTTTGCTTGTTAGATGCTCGCTCTATTGCTATGCCTATGCTATGATACCTACCACTTGCTTATCATGCCTCCCATATTTCCATGTCAAACCTCTAACCCACCTTGTCCTAGCAAACTGTTGTTTGGCTATGTTACCGCTTTGCTCAGCCCCTCTTATAGCGTTGTTAGTTGCAGGTGAAGATTGGAGTTTGTTCCTTGTTGGAACATGGATATTTTGTTGGGATATCACAATATCTCTTATTTTAATTAATGCATCTATATACTGGTAAAGGGTGGAAGGCTCGGCCTTATGCCTGGTGTTTTGTTCCATTCTTACCGCCCTAGTTTCCCTCATATTGGTGTTATGTTCCTTGATTTTGTGTTCCTTACATGGTTGGGTTATAATGGGAACCCCTTGACAGTTCGCCTTGAATAAAACTCCTCCAGCAAGGCCCAACATTGGTTTTACCATTTGCCACCTAGCCTTTTTTCCCTTGGGTTCTGCAGACTCAAGGGTCATCTTTATTTAAACCCCCGGGAAAGTGCTCCTCTGAGTGTTGGTCCAAACTAGAGCCCTTTGCAGCGCCCCCTCAGGGAAACTCGAGGTTTGGTTTTAGTTGTATGGAGCGCTCATCCGATGTGCCCTGAGAACGAGATATGTGCAGCTCCTATTGGGATTTGTCGGCACATCTGGGTGGCTTTGCTGGTCTTGTTTTACCATTGTAGAAATGTCTTGTAACCGGGATTCCGAGTCTGATCGGGTCTTCCTGGAAGAAGGAATATCCTTCGTTGACCGTGAGAGCTTGTGATGGGCTAAGTTGGGACACCCCTGCAGGGTTTTGATCTTTCGAAAGTCGTGCCCGTGGTTATGGGCAGATGGGAATTTGTTAATGTCCGATTGTAGATAACATGAAACTTAACTTAATTAAAATGAATCAACAGAGTGTGTGGCCGTGATGGTCTCTTTTCGACGGAGTCCGAGAAGAGAACACGGTCTCGTGTTATGCTTGAACGTAGGTTGTTCTAGGATCACTTCTTGATCATAGTTTCTCGACCGTGCCTTTGCCTTCTCTTCTCGCTCTTATTTGCGTATGTTAGCCACCATATATGCTAGTGCTTGCTGCAGCTCCACCTCATACCTTTTCCCTACCTATAAGCTTAAATAGTCTTGATCGCGAGGGTGTGAGATTGCTGAGTCCCCGTGACTCACAGATTACTTCAAAACCAGATGCATGGACCGAGGATACCGCTCTAGGTGATTCGACTGAGCTCAAGTGGGAGTTCGATGAGGACTCAGGACGATACTACGTTTCCTTTCCAGACGATCAGTAGTGGTGCCCAGTTGGGGCGATCGGGGACTTTGTTGCATTTGGGGTTGTTCTTTATTTTGGTTCCGTAGTCGGACCCTGATTGTATCTGGATGAATGTAATGATATTTATGCTATTGTGTGACGTGGTGAGTGTAAGCCAACTATGTACCTCTTTTCCTTATTTCATTACATGGGTTGTGTGAAGATTACCCCACTTGCGACATTGCTTACAATGCGGTTATGCCTCTAAGCCGTGCTTCGACATGTGGGAGATATAGCCGCATCGTGGGCATTACACCCTTTAACTTATATAAGGAGGGGCAAGGCACCCCAGAAGGGGAAGTTTTAGACAGACAGACAAGTCTTAGACAAGATCAAACTAGATGCTCTCGAGATGAGAGGTAGCGAACCCTTGTAATCAAGATCATCATCATCAATAACAATCAAGCAGGATGTAGGCTTTTACCTCCACCGCGAGGGGGCGAACCTGGGTAAAACTCTTGTCTCTCGATTCTGACCAACCCCGTTCAAGCAAACACCTAGTAGCGATGGACTCACGACTAAGTCCTTTTTCGAGGACATCTGTCGTGACAAAACCATGACAACAGGGCTAGAGGGATGGCTAGGGGCGGCGGAAGCATGGTGGTGGGTGGCGGTTGAGGGGATGGAGGGGTCGCAAGGCTGGCACTGGAGCGCTGGCGGCTGCGGGCGGTGGTTGCTGGCGGTCCGGCCGGTGGTCTGTGGTGGAGGGAGGAAGAAATCGTCGGGAGGAAGGAGATGCACTGTGATCTATTTTCAGAAAATTGTTGTAGGTGAAAGATGACTGCTGACCGTTAGATTAGATATCAAGGGCGAAGAACCATCGACTGACCCAAATTGGGATTTCAGTCGACTAGCACTTAGCCAGTCCCTTACACTTTTCTTTGTTGTAAGAGTGGTCATTCTTGATCAATTTTCAAAGGTAAAATTGATACATCCCAAGGCTCTATGATCCAAATAAAATGACCAGTATCGAGTGATAAAATGCTCCATACTAAATTATGGGCATCTGCATTTGAAGCTTAGTTTTCGTGGACAAAGATCACCTCCTTGAATCCATTCTCCCTTTCTTGAATCTCCCTGATCAGAGAGCTATAATGGCCAAGGTCGCCTTAGCTGAGAGCACCACAACCGAGCTAGAGATTACTCTTCCAATGCATGGCGTGAGGTCTACACTAGTGAGAGCAGTCCTGTGCTGGATCCTGCCTCCTGATGGTTACATGAAATTCATTGTGGACGGCGAAACTTGACCTTGGGAGGTGTCCAAACCTTCTATATGGTCTTGTTCATGGTAGTCGACGTGGACCCCAAGAATTGGATCCTATAAGTAGAGGTCGCCGAATACTTTTCATTTGTCTCAAATTTCCAAAAGATGACGTCATCAACATCCAATTAAAGTTGAAACTGCTCTAGACAAACCCAAGGATTCCACGCAACCCGAAGCCATATTAGTGTGAGAGCTCTCACAAATTTTCCTAAGTGGAGGATCCCAAGCCCACCGATGTGGGTGCAGAGGCAGAGAGACTCCTAGTTGACCTTGCATTTTGCGCCTGAAGTTTTATCTTTTTTTCGGAAAGAGGGGAACACCCTCAGCTCCGCATCGAGTGATGCACACAGCCATTTATTAAAAATGCAAGGTTCAACATCCGAGTTCAACAAATAAAATGCCAAAAATGGCTGCCCCAAGGGCAATAAAAAGACATAGGAAAATGAGCCTCATACATGAAGTTTATCCTTAGCTAACTAAAGGAAAGCACACCCAATCTTATTGTTGTTGTGTAGCACACCAGGGGGCCTCCGAGGGGGTGATGTGGTAAATGACTTGTCAAGTAAGGACCAATTTAACCAAAGTCGCCCGACCGACCATGCTGATGTTTCTTCCTTGCCAGGAAGGAAGCTTTTGAGGACGCTAGAGCCTTCATGAAGAAATCAAGGTTTCCCTACTACATTCTCGAGCATATCAAAGACGCAGCCAAAGATTGGATCACCGCAGCGGCTAGGCACCTGAGTATCATCAATGCCGCGAGAGTAGTTGTTGTTGTTTTCTTTTCAAGCGGGCTATGTTCTGGAGTTGATATGTTGCACTCTAAAACTCTTCTTAATTAATGAATGAGGCAAGCCTTTTGCCTCCGTTTAAAAAAAAGTGAACGACGGTGCGGCGAAGGTTCAAGCGGAGAGAGCGTCAGTGGTTGTTTACAGAAATGTTGAAGGGACGTTTCATGGCCCATCAACTCGTGTGTTTGGTAATCTGACTCATCCTGGAACGTTATAGGCATAGCCGTGTTGTGAAGCTTTGGTACTTGCAAAGGATTTTCAGCCGCAGATAAATTGCTACCGTTACATAGATGATGGATCATGAACATCATGTTTAAGTAGGCAATACTTAGGTGATGGTTTTTATAGCTAGTAGTTTATGTACTCAGCCAGCCCATGTAGGGAGGCACTATTGAGCTCCCTTTAAGACGGTTTTGTAAATATTTTAGAATGTTTCGCATGAGGTTTATTCCTTTTCTTTTAGTTCTTATTTTGACTTTGATTTTTATTTTATTTTATCTTTCTTTGTTTCATTTTCCATTCATGAATATTTATAAACTTTTGCTCTCGTTAATGAAATCAAAATTTTCTAATTTGTGAATATTTTTAAATTCATGTTTTTTTTCAAATTCATGCACTTAAATTCACAAATTTCTTTCAAAACCAATGTATTTCTTATTATGCCATTTTATGAATTAGCAAAAAAAGGCGGTCGTTTTTCCTGTGCTAGTTTTTAGGCAATTTTCCTAAGGTAGTTGAAGCGGAAAAAAATCAACGAACATGTGGAGCCCAAACCCTATTTGTTGCCTTCTGCACTGTTTAATTTGATTCTTGTAGACGACACACAGTGTGGGTGGGAGGGGAGGGGGATTCTTAAACACTAGATCGGTAACGCGCTTTGACGCGAGGGTGCCAGTCCCGACGTTGTGGTTATGCAGATAATGTTCAAGTTAGTAGTAATCCAGGTTTAACATATACTCAAACAGGATATAACAAAATAAAAGTAAGAAGAAACATCACCATGAGATTATCACAAGGCAGCATCGAGTTTAGTGATATTTATGTACACATCTTTATTGAAGATCAAGAAATCTTACCATTTCATTAGAAATGATAGATATTTTTTATCCATATGGTACATGCAGTTAGAGCTATAAATAAGAACACAGGTCCATGCTCAGTATCTTTCACACTTAAGGTAATCTTCATAATGTCAATACCAAATTTCAATTTTGTGGCAATAACACTTGGAAAAAAATTCACAGAACATTATCTCCTAAGAGCATAGAGCCTAACTACATGCTGAACCAAATGCGAATTTCCTGAATCAACATATCACTAAACATTCGTGTCCGCTAACATCATAGCATGACCACACCAAGCCATAGTGGTAGTGGAGACACTGATTTTACATGGTATAGTAGTAAACTATATTAGATAGATAGATAGATGGATAGATAGTTCCGTCCAGACGCCTTGTCACCCAAATTTCTTGCAAGACTTGCAGCAACAGACTTGTTTTAGCGTAAACACCTGGTGATGCAAACAGTGATATAAAAGAAATGATAGTACCATACAATCGTTATGCACCCAGAATAATAATGGTTCAGTAAAAACATCAAGATACGTCACATCTCTTCGCACATATCAGTGGTTGTACATGTCATACCAATCTATGGCATATGGTGCATGTTTAAAAGGTATAACAAAACACAATAGAAGAAAGTAGTGGCTTAGCCCTAGAGAATGTAAAAGGCAGTAGACATATATAATAAAGGGGCATTAATATGCATTTATAGTAGTTTGTGACACATGATAACGGGCAGTAGATCGCACACATAGCTTGCTTGCACATTTCACACCAACTGAGCACAAATCAAGGCTCACCAATGCACCCCCCAGATCCAAGCTCCAACACTTCGAGGCCCTTTTGGATTTTCATGGAAAACCATATAGACACATATAAATAAAAAAACTACAAAAAGATGTTATATATTGTAGTACTAATTCCAATCGAGGCATGATTATATTATTGGAGGATGTTGAACTCAACGGGTTATATTCTTATTGATTCCTTCTGATTGTTTATTTGCTGAAAGCCCACCGGTCATGAAATCAACTACGGGTGATTGTTAATTACAATGCTCTAGGAGAACTGATCAGGGTGTGTGAGCACAAAAAAACTCAGCAACCTTCGTGATGAGAACTGTGAATAAACATAAAAGGTATATTTTGCCTTTATTAATTATTAATTTTGACTTCATATTCACAAAGAGTAATACCTAGTTCCATTAAAAGGTTGATAAAAGGCCGAGTGCTAGCCTTGCCTTTTTGGTTTTAAAGGGAGGGGGTCTCATCAGCAATGACACACCCCTTAGTTCACTACAGGGAGGGAAAACAGTCAGACCCACTTATTCGGTATCGATGGATCAAACAGGAAGCACAGGAGGCAAGTAGAAGCATATACCTTGAAGTACCGTCCCCCTCATCACCTAGGGTAGCAGGACCATCAACCAGCGCTGCATATTCATAGAAGCCCAAAGCACATACAACCGAATTAGATAAACATGTTACTGATATTGATCTTATTCTTACAAAAGACAGCAGATAAACATGTCAGAAGAAAATATACACTTGAGATTGTATTCAGTAGAGTACAAATTCAAAAATACTTACAGTTGCATTGATGCAGCTGAAGCTGATGATCGTGCCCTGAGCTTCCCGCAGCTTGACATGTGCCACCCGCTTTTCAACCATCCTGTGGATGCATGGCTGTACAGCAGAACCTTGAAAACAACCAAGTTCAAAATTGAACCAAAGAATGAGCGAAAGATAAGAATGCCTATCAGGCTATGCTGTAATTGTTGGATTAATATATTGGAAATTAAGAAGCGTGATAGTCAGAACAGACTATATCACAAGATTATAGCAGGGATATGCAACTACAGATCAAGTAAAGATGATGTTTAAATAGCTGATGTGTTCACAACTCAATTAAGAAGTATAATAACCTAAGAGACGCCGGTCTTTTGCCCTCCATATCTTAGCACGGACATTTCACAATCCATCTCCTTTAATTCTTCTTATAACAATTATTCAACACCCAGTCCACTATTCCGCTAATATTAGCTAGCTCGCTACCTTGCTATGGACAATGTCCACACTAACAATTTCAATAGTTATTCTTGTTCCCAGACTGATCCATAGACCATAGTATATTCCTTCGCCTAAGCATCTCGCAACGCAAGCTACTGCTCTCCTATATAAACCAAAATAGCATTATAGTGTAGTTAACTCTTGGTTTTATACAGGATTCTAGTACTGTTGAATAAAAACAAACCAAGTGCTTGTGGGTCATGTAAACAGAGAAGCAAATGAGAAATCTGGATGTGGTTCAAAATATTTCAGTGGTACCATCTATAGTTTAAAAAGTCATTTTGGGACTAACATACATGTAGGTAATGCACGAATATCATGCATGTTGCGCTAACAACATTCTGAAATCAAATGCGCACACCATCTATCACATGTCCTGATTCCTAAAGCTGAATTAAACTCAACCGATATATGCAGAACAATTAATATTTTTGTGGCAGTATGTAGAAAGATAAACCCATAAAGAGATAATAGATATGACTAATGGGGTCATTTTAATTTACTATAATTGTCATTTGCCCCCAAAAACAGTTGAAATTATCATGTATGCCATTGGGTGTCGTGTTATTTAAACTAAAATTCAGACAAATAAATATAAAACTAACTTAGGAGAGAAGTACTCTGTCCTCCCTTTCTTTCTGCGCCTGTCGACCACTCAAATGATGGCACAAAGCAAAACCCAACAAATTGGAAGGAAAGGAGAGGGGTCCCTCACCTAGCGAAGCGATAGAGGGGGGGGGGGGGGGGGGGAGGCAACAGGCAAGAACAACAACGATGAAAACTTGTATATGTGCGCCTAATCATATCCTTGGCATCTGTTTAAATTGTCTGGGAGACATATATTAGATGACATCAAAGTATATTGTGGGTAATTCAAGAAATCTATATATCCTAGAAAAATAAGTGATTTACAATTGATCAAAGGCATCCTCTTTATCATCTGGACACACAAGAAGAAAATTTCAGACCAAATGTAGCAGATCAGATTGTCTTTTCAGCTTGTGAAAAAGAGTTAGCTTTTTTTAGGGATAATAAGTCAAAAAGGTTATGTTGTGGTCGCAGGGAACATAACGTCCTAACGGTGGATACTCGAGTGGTATAAGCAGGTAGTATCTTTATCTCATTTAGTCGCATTAAAATGAACCTAGACTATATACTGCAGCTAATATATTTCATACTGGCGTAAAGGGAGAAGCCCAGTGAAATCAGCTAAGAATTCATCTAGGAACGATCCGTTCTGTTATTTTCAACGGCACATATCAAATGATCCCAAGTAAGAATATCAAAGTTGTGGAATCTCAAAAGATCCATCTAGGAACGCAAGTACGGCAACTAAATAGTGATTAAATTAATGTTTGAGCTTGGATAAGGTTACCTGGGTGGCCTCTTCTCCAAACGGTCCTCAACTTTGGGACATAGATGGCTTGCTTAATGCAATCCGGGCAGCCTGAGCCTCTTCAAATGGAATGATCCCTGTCATTGCCCTCAAAACATTAGACCATTAGACCATGCAAGTACAGAGGTTTCTATAAAATTCAAGATTTCCACAATATATGTTGAATATACAAATTAATCCAAAAATCAAATAAGCAAAAGAAAATCACTATATTGAATATACAGAGTACTCCACATGGTCCATATGTAGAAGCCAGCGACCAGAGTTGCATTTGTGAACAAGTTCAAAGGATAAACCATCATTTGATTAGGAGCAATAGCTACCTGAGCAGTCTGCAAGAATTTGCATTATTTTGAGATGAATTGGCCATAACTGAACTTCCCCGCGAACACTTGACTACAAAGAAGAACATGGGTGAGTAGCTGGTACTCACACTGAACATTTACTCAGTCAAGATCAAGACAGAATGAAAGATACAAAAAAGATCTATTAACAAAACAGTAGATGCATAGGACCAAGCACAAGTTCTTTCAGTCAAGATCTTTGTTCAGTCAAGTTGATGTTCAGAACCTGTCAATTTCTGTCAGGTTTTGATCTGTCAAGTTGATGTTCAGTCAAGATCAAATTTCTGTGACCAAATGATCTTAGACTTACTCTTAACTATTGGATCATGAAATTGCAGTGATAAACATGATAAACAATACAAGGACCCCAAAAACCTGTATTCGGTGATCTTAT
Source organism: Triticum monococcum (assembly GCA_034509565.1). NCBI lineage: Eukaryota > Viridiplantae > Streptophyta > Magnoliopsida > Poales > Poaceae > Triticum > Triticum monococcum. Next base: position 105,444,406 of record CM067843.1, read on the forward strand.
TAAAGAAACTACAGAACATACACTGTATTCGAAACTTGCTGCCATTTAAGCTAGTTTTTCACAGAAAACTCATTAGGACCCCCAAGAAACCAATTAATCTGATGACATATTGACATTATAATGCGCATCTCATTCAGACCTGAGATGCAAAAATATCCTCTCCCTCATTGCTGCCTTTTTCCTTTTTTATGCATTCATTCAGTGATTTGAATGTTCTGTACATTACAATGTGCATTTCAATCATACTTGAGATGCAAAACTAAAGCTTCAAAAAAATTCAGGGAACTTGCTACTCAAAAGATAGACTAAATTCAGGGAACTGAAGCTTCAAGATAGACAAAAGAAGCATTTTGGAGTAGAACATGGGAGGCAAAAGAGGGGGAGCCGCACCTTGGCAAGTGGGGGCGAGAGCACCCACGACGGAAAAAAGGTGTTTCTGAACGGGCCATCATCTGGCTGTTACTGGAACTGAACCACGTAGTATAACTTCAGAGAACACTGAACCAGATTTACATATTTAGCTAGTGAGATGACATCATGTGGTTTTCCTGAATGTAAATGACCGCTTATAAACATTGCATGCTTGCAAAATTAAAAGCAAACTCCGTTCAAATAGCCTGAAATTACCGAAAATAAAGCTGCAGTACTGATATATTATCCTAAAGATTCAGGCAGATTTCTATCAAACCTGATTCTCTGGGATTATTTGCAGATTACTTCAAATAGTTCAACGGTGTAGCTCACCTTCGAGCCAGCACCCACCAGGCGATGACGTGCAAGCCCAGGCATGGAAAAAGTAGAGGTCAGAGAGAGAGAGAGAGAGAGAGAGAGAGAGAGAGAACCTAATGAAGAATGAAGTGGAGACGGGGGCCAAAATTGGAGGCGACAGAGCACCGGCCATGGTGCGGCCGCTCCTCCAGGTGACGGGGGCGTGCGAGCTCGACGAGGGAGCAGCGACGCGGAGCAGCTGCGGCAGCGAGCTGCGCTCCTCCTGCTGAGGACCGAGAGGGCGGGGAGGAGGAGACGACGCGGCAGGGAGCGGAGGCTGATGGCTAGGGTTAGGGTTTGGGGAGAGAGAGAGAGAGAGAGAGAGAGAGAGAGGGGGGTGAGGCGGGAGGAAGAGAGGGGTGTCGCGGGGTCGTGGATAGGTGCCCGGGCGAGCGGCGATGGCGGCGGAGGCGGCCGGCGGCGGCGGGGCAGGGAGGGGGCGCGGGAGGGAGAGAGAGGCGGGCACCGGAGGGAGAGAAGGAGCCGAGCGGGAAGGGCGGGACGACGGGGCCTCGGTCATCGGCCACGGCCACGGCGAGCGGGACGGGCGAGACGGGGCGGCGGGGCGAGCGGCTGGGAAGGGGAGAGAAGAGGCGGCTAGGGTTCTACGGGAGGAGCTGGCGACATTTTATATCCTACAATGAAATGACTAAAATGCCCTCGGGGGGCGCTGGAATTACGCGCGGTGGCACGAGATCTTTTACAGCGGGAGGTAACTATTCATTCCAACGGTGATTATTTTAGATCCAACGGCCCAGCTTCCTTCAGATATTGATCCGACGCCCAAAATCGCATCAAGCAAAGCAATCCGACGGCTGAGAGTGCCTGAGCTCTAAGGAGCCTTGTAGGAACATCTTTCTCTTATCTCTTGATGTCGACCCATAGAGCTGGGATCTTTCCGCTTTAGGGGTACTTTTGGGCTGTTTTTTCTGTTTTTTAATAAATTGTCTGGTTTACAAGATGTGACCAATTTAAGTTTGTAAAGGTAAAATAAATGAGTGTGTTTGTTTGGAAGAGAGAAGCGCAGCGCATGTATGTAACCGTATTGTAGCATGACTGAAAAGAATAATGCTAAGGACAAAGGTTAATGATTGGTAATAGGTGGATGAAGGGGCTCACCACAATTGAATTCAGGGGGAGGGAGATGATTAGTCTGGGAAGTTAAGGAAAATGTTTGTCCACTCGCAAAAAAAAAGAGGAAAATGTTTGTAGAATTTTGTAGGTCTAGCATTATAATGGACTGAAAAACATGTGACCTATTGTATCATCTATCACGTTAAGAGTGCGTCGCAGTGTATTTCATTTGAGTAACAGTTCGCGAGTTACATTATTCTGGGCACCAATCTTGAGCACTCGATTAAGGGTCCGGGATCTGCCGGCACCCAGCGGAACCATAATTTTCCGCTTTCATAAGCTACACAGAGCCGGAGGGTGAGGGTGCGGGGTAGGAACTCGCGCAGTCTGCTGGAGCGAAGGTCACGGTGCCCTTGTCGAGGTCGTACCCAACGTGCATGTTCTGCTGGGCGATGTTCCCAATGATCGACGCCGGAAGCTGCTCCGACTTCGCCGCCACCGCCAAGCACAGGGTCCCCTCCTGCACCTCCACGAACGTGTTCTCCGCCTTCAGCGTGACAGCGGCGCCGCCGCCCAGCCCCAGCGTCACGTCAGGGATCATGGCCGCAATCTGCCCATCCCGCACCCCGCTCACGTCGAAGCACAGTGGCAGGAACTTTTCTGGCGACTGGGCAGGCGGGAGCTTGATCCGCTGTGTCAACTCCTTCACAAGTGGGTCTAAAAGCGCCTCCGGGAGGTATGTGAGCGTCGTGCCGGAGTCGACGATGACGGGGGACTGGTCCGGCGCCGCGAAGGTCTTGCTCCCGACCTTGACGGACCGGAGCTCGACGGTGTAGTATGCCTTCACTTGGGATGGGATCAGCGGCGTCGTCGCCGCGCCCGGATCCTTCACGGCGGCCCGGGAGCCGAAGTTGAGCGCGGAGGAGGCCATGACGGAGTAGGGCACGAGGCAGTAGGAGAACCTCCGGCCGAGCAAGGTGTCTGCGCCGAGCTGACTGACGAGGGAGAGGTCGCCGCCACCGAGGCCGACGAGGCCGTCCCCGATGAACGTGCCGACGAAGGTCGTGGAGCAGCCGAAGTTCACGTGGGCCACGCGCGTCGTCCCATCGCCGCGGGCGCCCGGGGCGTCGGCGAAGGTGAAGGTCTCTGTGGAGAGGACGCCGCTCGTGTGGGAGCCGTCGCCGTAGGAGTATGAGTACCTGCACTTGGAGTCGGTGCCACAGGCTGCGTCGGGCAGCTCGCCGCACGCGCCGGAGTCACAGTCCACGAGGCTGAACGTCGTCGATTTGGAGGGGTCGAACTGGACGCCCAGCGGCTGCGCGTCCGCGTCACGGGCGGCCGCCGGACCAGGACCGTCGCCTCCGTAGCTGCAATTGAGCCAGATGAGGTCGCTGCCGGTGTCGGCGATGGCGACCATAGGAGTGGGCGGCGTGCCTATGTTCACGGCCATCAGGTACTCGGACGACCTGGACGTGACCTCGGACACGAAGCCGTCAGCTGAGGGCGCGTCGGCGCGGACGTAGGAGCGCGAGAGCGCCGCGGCGCGGGCCGCGGACCGCCGCGCGGCCTCCAGCACGCGGGCGGGCGCGGTGAGCGTCGGGTCGTGGAACGGCGACCTGACCGAGTCACGGTGGATGAACTCCACGCTAAACCCATCGCCACCGCTGCCGGCGTACGCCGTGCACGCGCACAGCTGCGCCGTCAGGACGACGGCGACGAGCAAGAGAGCGCGGGATCTCATCGTCCCATGCATCGTGTCCCTCCCAGCTTGACTCCCAAGGATTAGCTCTACTGGGGTTGCTTTGCTGCTGCTGCTACGCAGAGGGCAGTATTTATAGGCGAATTTGCGTGAGATTATAATGGTAGATGGTTAATGGGGAGACGAATGTGGTAAGCCGTGATATGATATGAAGTCATGAAACTGTTGAGTGCGATTTGGCAGCTCGCTGCGTTATTGTAATTACGTGCTGCACTACGCATGGAATGTAATCAGGGGTAGATAGTGCGGTTTCCACTGCATTTTTTGAAGGCACCCATTAATTCGCGCCAAAAGATCACGACGAGTAATTAGCAACTTCTAATCTTGTAGCTAATCTTGTAGAAGAAGGATTCTCTCCGGAATATCGACCACTGGAGTGGCAAGAAGAGGAACTGTTTGATTGCTTGGTGCCACCGGCCACCTGGAAAATTTGTAGTAACCGTTCTCCCGTTTAAGCTTCCTTTTGTTCTACGTCTCGGCCTTCATGTCGGGGTCGGGCTATTTCAGCGATTCCATTCCGCATTTTTCTGCAGCAAATATGCAATCCGTTACACTTTTTTTAGCGGCATAAGAGTGGCATTCATTGATCAATGTTCAAAGGTGCTGTACAATAGATACTCCCTCCGTTCTGAATTATTTGTCACAGGTATGAATGTATTTAGATGTATTTTAGTTCTAAATACATTCATTTCTGCGACGAGTAATTTGGAACGGAGGGAATACATCCCAGGGCTCGATGAGCTAAATAAAACGATAAGTCTCACGTGATAAAACGCTCCGAACTGAATTATGTGCATATGAATTTGAAGCTCGGTTTTCATGGACGAAAATCGCCTCCTCGAATTCACTCTTCCTTTCTTGTCCTAACTGATCACCGAGCTACAATGGCCAAGTTCGCCTTTCGGTGGTTACGTGAAATTCAATGTGGACAGAGGTGTGGCCAAGATGCAAGCGAAGGGAGCGTCGGTGGTTGTGTTGTAGAAATGTTGAAGGGAAGTTCCAAGGCCTATCAGCTCCTGCGTTTGGTAATCTAACTCATCCTGCAACATAGAGGCATAGGCGTGTTGTGAAGCTTTGGCACTTGCAAAGGATCTTCAGGCACAGAAAAATTGCAAGTCGTTACATGGATGATGCATGGATCATAAACATCATTTTTTGAACACAGTACAGATGCAAACACTCATATATACACGCATACACTTACCCTTATAAACGCATACACGCGCACCTTACCCATATTAGCACCTCGAAGAGACTGAGCCGACATATCATCTTGAGATTTTACGAAGTCACCTTACTTCTTAGGTACCTCGTAGTCGATGGGAAGGTCTCCTCCCACTAAACATGCACTGCCGGAAATTCTAAAATAAATCCAGGTTGACTTGAACCCTAGTGGGCTGGAAATTCATTGTCCTGCTAACCATCCAACCACATATTGGTTTGCGGACCATAAACATCATGTCATGTGTAGTTGGCCAATAATACCTAGGTGATCAGTTTTTAAGCGCAAGTGTTATATCCCGCATTAAGCGAGACCGAAACAACTCTCGCTGCAAGAGTCTACAGTAAAGGGCCGGCCCACTCTCATACGCTTAAGAGAAAACAGTGTAGAAAAAGGAGCGCGGGGGTAATTTAGAGCGCGACGCGCTGGGGCAAGACGCGGCGCGCACCCCTCGCCCCCCACGCGCGCCCATTTGTGCCAGCCCATGATCGGCAGTCGGCGCCCCCTATTTTCTTGTTTTGTTTTTTTATTTCTTTCTCTCGTTTTTATTTTTTCTTATTTAAATAGTTTGGAATTTTGAACTAGTTTCAAAATTCAAAAAATGAGGAGATTGAAAAAGTTCGTGGAGCCAAAAAATGTCCCTGAATTCAAATGATGTTCATGAATTTGAACAATGTTCGTAATTTCCAAAAAAATCATGATTTCAAAAAATGTTCAAGATTTAAAATATATTGGAGAATTTGGATATTTGATGAAGATTTATTATCAGATGAGCAAATTTTTATTTCGATGAACATTTTTTGAACTTGATGAAAAATATCATATTGTTGGAACATTTTTTGAAAAACGGATGACTTTTTGAAGAATGAATGAACATTTCTTGAGTTCGGTGGACATTTCTAAAAATAATGGTGATCAAATTATGAAAACGATGAACTTCTTCGAGTTAGATGAACGGTTTTTTAAACAACTGATGAACGAATATTGAATTTGATGAACATTCTTAGAAATCAGTGAACAAATTTCGAATTTGATGAACATTTTTCTAAAAGATGAACAATATAGAATTGATGAATTATTTTTAATTTGATGAGCAAAAACAATATCCCTATGAACAATAAATGAATTCGATTAATAATTTTTGAATTGATGAAAAAATTGAATTCAATGAACAAAATATTAAAACAATCATGAATTGAAACAATCGCAATAAATTGAAAATATTAAAGAAGAAAGAAGAGAAAAGTAAATGGAAGAGAAAAAAGAAAACAGGAAAATAAAAATAAAAACCCAAGAAATAAAAGAAAAAAGAAAAAAAGGAACGAAAGGAAAAAAACATAAAATGGGCCGGGCCATACAACAACCAGAGAGCGAGGGGGCTAAGGGCGCGGTTGCTCGGCGGCCCCCTACGCCCCGAATAGGAAGCACCCTCCTGGCGATTTGCAATGGTGTTAGCCACTAGGGAAGTTTCAGGATGCTGATGAAGACATAAGGCGCGTTCTACTTGACGCATGATGGCCTAAGTTTCTATGGGTTTCTCTTCTTCTGGTTTTCCTGTTTTTTCACTTTTTGCTTCATGTTTATTCAGTTTTTTTCGTTTTCTTCTGTTATTTGTTAAGTTTTCCTTTTTCTACCGCCGTTTTTTTTGTTTATTCCAATTTTTCACGGTTTTTTTTCTTACTCATTTTCCTTTTTTTCTTTCTTCTGTTTCAGAATTTCTTTGTTATTCTTCGTTTCTATATCAATTTCCACTGTTTTTCTTTCTTTTTTCATTTTTTTCATCGTATTATTTTCATTTTCTCTTTTCTCTGGTTTATTTTATTTTATTTTTGGTTTTTATTTATTTGGTTTTCTATATTTCTTTCAGTTTTCATTCTACATTTTTTATATGTCCGCAACATTTTTCTAATACACCTTTAACATTTTCCAATACGAATTCAATATTTTTAGTACATGGTTTTTTCTACACATATTAACCAATTTTCTAATGCTTGATTAACATTTTTCGAATACAGGATCAACTGTTTTCGGATACATGTTCAACATTTTTCTATAAACACTTAAAACAATCAAATGCTTGATTGACATTTTTCAAAAACTAGATTAAAAAGATCTAATACATGGTTTATATTTTTTATGCATATTTAACATTTCTGAAATGCTTGATAAACATTTTCGAAATGCAATTTAACGTTGTTTTAACACATGGTCAACATTTTTTCTAACACATTTAACATTTGTCAAATGCTTGATTAACATTTTTAAACACTTGTTCCACATTTTTATATACATGATCAAAAATTTCTGGCATATTTTTAAATACAATGTGAGCATTTTTCTATACACATTTAACATTTTTCAAATGTTTGATTACGATTTACAAAATACTTGTTCATTTTTTCAAATGATTGATTAACATTTTTATATACATGATAAAAAAACCAATTATCATTTTTTTAATACATGGTCAACATTTTTTCTACACACATTTAAATTTTTCCAAAATGCTAGCTTCACATTTTTCAAACACTTGTTCACAAGAAAATCAAATGCTTGGTCAATATTTTTCAAATGTCTATGTAGAGTTATTTTTGAATTATATTTATTTAAAATATTTGGAAGTATAAAGAAAAGTAAAAAAGAAAGCAAAAATTGTGAAAAAAAAGACAAAACAGAAAACGGGGTCGTTACTTCCTGCACGCCTAGGCCGGCCTAACTGGCACACCCTTCAACGAGGGGTTCCCTCTGTCTCATTGAATGCGAGACATAGGGGCACCCAAGGGGCAAATTCTAAACAGCGCTCGCTGCGCCCGTTTTAGCTGTTTACACTAACGGGCGCATACCCCCTCAGCGACGTGGGCTTGGCCCATCTGCGTTCTTTCTTCTGCTTTTATCCCGCAAAAACAAAATTAGAAACGCATGGGAGGGATTCGATCCCTCGACTTCTTCTTTCAATGCATGCCGCAGTAACCAACCGCACAACCACGCTAGATATGTTCATTTGGGTCTTCTTCGCTATTTTGTTGATTATTAACTATTTTCTTCATTCTTTTTTCCTTTATCCTGTTCCTTTTTCTCCTTTGTTGGAACGGTTTTGTTCTTTTTCTTTTTTTTTCTTTGTTAAATGCGTGATTTTTTTTCAAAATCTGATGAACCTTTTCAAATTCGTGCATTATTTTTCAAAATGGATGATCTTTTTGTCAAAATTGATGAACTCTTTTTCCAAATCAATGATTTTTTTTTCAAATTGATGAACTCTTTTTCCAAATCGATGAACTCTTTTTCAAAATTGATGAACTCTTTTTCCAAATCGATGAACTTTTTTCAAAATTGATGAACTCTTTTTCAAAATTGATGAACTCTTTTCCCAAATCGATGAACTTTTTTCAAAATTGATGAACTCTTTTTCCAAATCGATGAAATTTTTTTCAAAACCGATGAATTCTTTTTCAAAATCGTTGAAATCTTTTTCCAAATCGATGAACTTATTTCCAAGTCGTTGAACTTTTTTTCAAAATCGATGAACTCTTTTCAAAACCTATGAATTTTTTTAATTCGATGAACTCTTTTCAAAATCGATGAACTCTTTTTCTTTTTGAACTTTTGTGAACAGATGAACTTTTTCGTATTCTTGCCTTTTATTTTAATACCGATTTTTTTAAATATGTGAAGTTTCAATTTTTTTCCTTTTACATTAGAAAACACATTTAACTCCGCCTATGTTGTCTCAACATAGCCGGTCCCAAGCCCGGGTAAAAGAGGAGGGTTGTGATAGGCTTGGCGAGCCAACGTAAAAACTCAGCCACTCTTATGGAGATGAAACCCAAAAAATTTTCGTTGGGGCGTAACCCTCTCAGCGACGCGCCACATCGGAGGTTGCGAGATCTTATGGGTTTCACCTCTAGCCTACCCCAACTTGCTTGGGACTAAAGGCTTTATTGTTGTTGTTACATTAGAAAACACATTTCTATAATAGTTTTGAAATAATTCGCGAATCAAAGTGCTACAGTAAACAATAGAAATGTGCAATTAATTGCACTGCCACGTATTCTTAAAAAAGTTCCCTGAATTGATCGCTACCACACAGTTGTTGTGGTGGTTTGCCAAGGTCCTATGATTTTAATAGTGGTGCGAGTTCGATCCTCCACAGCGCTACATTTTGTGTTATTTTTCCGCGCTGCCCACGAGCTAGCGAACGAAGATTTGCTGGGCCGGCCCAAGTAGCTCCCCACCCAAGGGGAAGATTTTTTAGCAGAAGGTGTGTTTGATATATCCTATTTGGGCCAAATATAGTGCAAATTGTAAAATACGCGCACATTCCTCCAATGATTTATGTACTGGGCCGGCCCATGTAAGGAGGCAGTATTGAACTCCCTTTTAGCATGTCTTCTCGACTGACTTCGCTATACGTTACTAGTAGAGAATTTTCCGTCTAGCTAGGGTTTTACTTCCTCTTGTCACCTCTGGCGATGTTGAGAATTTTGTCGTCCTCCTTCGTTTGGGCCAAATATAGTACCATCTGCATACTCGTGTCACCAGTTTGCAGCGACCACAATGGAGCATATAAGGGGTCTTCTGTTGTGGTGTTTCGGGGTGTTAACGACCCAGTGATATTGGAAACTTTCGCCTGCAAGGAGTCGTTGGCACTTGTGGGGGACCCCCACATTTAGAATATCATGGTGGCATCGGACTGTCAGGGAGTGGTGAACGATATTAACCAGGTAACAGGAGGTCCTCACGCAGCTATCATCATACATGAAATAATAGATCGCAAAGCTAATTTCAGATTTGTAGTTTTATTCACGAGCGTAGAAACTTGAACTTTGAGGCTCATGATCTCGCCGATTTCTCTTGTAACATAGGAATAGGTGGACATATTTGATTGGGCAATCCTCATGACCCAACTATTGTGCCTATGAACGTTGTTATGAATCAATAAACCTGGCAAGATTTCTCAAAAGACAAAGCGTGTCTTTTCTCTAGTTTTGCTGCAAGGTGTGTATGGGACACCACCTCAATGCGTCGGGCCAAGCTTTCCACCACAGCACAGCTTACGCATGGTACAATACAACACCGTGTATACGTGTTTCTTTATTTAAAAATATTTTAAATACATATACTCCAAATTCATTTTAAAATTAAACTATGAATTATACAAAATTTAATGCAGTGTAAAAAACTGTTTGCGTATTTTTCTAAAAAAAAGTTGATTGCATTCAGGAAAATAGTGATATCTAAGCATGTTCACGCATTTTCTTAAATGCACGTGTCATACAATGTAGAAACAATGTTGGTGTAATTCGAAAAAATGTTTTGCACAATTCAAAAAATATGCGTTACATGTTTTAAAGAGTTCACGGGTTTCAAAAATATGTTTGTGACATTTAAAAAAATGGACAATATAAAAAAGTGTTCGCATATGTTATTAATTCCATTGAAAGAAATGTATGTTATAACATTTTTAAATGTCCAAGATTTCAAAAATAGGTTTGTGCCATTTAAGAAATACAATGAAAAAAATGTCCATGTGGTTTTAGAAAATGTTCTATATCATTGAAAAAATGTTTAACATGTATTTCAAAAAAATTAATCATGTTTTTTCAAAATCTTCAATGTGTATCAAAATATTTCTGATGTATACAAAATTGTACAACATGTATTGACAAAAGTAGACATGAATTGAAAAAAATGAAAAAAGAGAAACGAGAAAAACAAAGAAAAATTGATGAAAGCCCTGAAAACCGAGAAGGGAAACACATAGAATAAAAGGAAAACAATCAAACAAAACTTTCCAAACCCGCCCCTGGCAGCTACAATATTGGGGCAGTCGACTAGAATTGTGCCAAAAGCGAGAACAAAGGATCTCTCAGTGCGGGTGAGATATAGCCTCGTGCCGAATAGGCGGTCTCGGTATGTTCAACAAATCATGATTCGGTATCAGGCATGTGGGTTGGCAACACTGCTGAACCAACAGATGAGATGGCCACACAACAAATTGGATAAACCCGGCTAGTCTTCTAGTACACCTTATTTCAAAAAAAAAAAAACACTCCCGGTACAGACATCAAAAGCAGTTTCTGATAGGTCATCGCACACACTCACATATGTGGACATCTACTAGTTCTCCAGTTTACACATTTTCACTAACAAGGGCAAGAGGCTCGAATCCTATTTTGGTGCCTTCTGCAACACTTTTTTTTAGCATCAGTACAGACACAAGCGCTCATATACACGCGCATATACTCACCCTTCGAGAGACTGAGTCGGCATATCATCTTGAGATTTACGAAGTCACCATAGGCGCCTCGTCGTCGACGGGAATGTCTTCTCCCACTGAAAGCGCATCGCCGGAAATCCTGAAATAAATCCAGGAATAATGCGAGCACCAGGATTTGAACCCTGGTGGGTTGGGGATACCACTGTCCACCTAACCAACTCAACCACAGGTTGATTCGCTGGTGCCTTCTGCAACACTTAAACTTGTATTTGGTAGGTGGTGCCTCAAGATGTTCGGAATGGGCCGGCCCACCTAAGATTGTAGCAGGAGAAGCTGGTCCTGGTTTCGCGAAGCTTCTGGTCAAGTTTTTTTGTTCGGTTTCGAGCAGTTTCCTATATTTCACTTTTTTAGTTTTTATTCAAGATTGTGAACTTTTTCTCAAATTTTGAACTTTTCCCTTTCAAATTTGTGAACTTTTTGTTTCACGTTTTTTCAAATTTGCATTTTTTAAAAACATTATGAACTTTTCCAAATTTTGTATTTTTTCACACTTTTAGAAAATTTCCAAATTTATGAAATTCTAAAATACGAACCTTTCTCCAAATTCATGAAATTATTCATTTTCACAAAAAAAAACTCATGATTTTTTTGGTAAACTAATTTTGAAAGTCAACGCTCAAGAGGCCGCTGGTCAACGATTAGCTACTTCTTCGTGAACCGAGCGACGAGCGAACCGGGAACCGCACGAAGAAGGAAACCGAGTGAACTATTCGCTCGTTTATTGGGTCATCCAAGAGCGGGCGGCGCGTGAGCACTGTTTGCGCAACTCACGCAGAAGGCACCATTTAGGAGCATTCGACGGGAGGGCGAGACGATATTCGATGACCTGAGTGGCTTATTGCAGTGGATGGATAACTCATCATGCTCGTGTTTATTATACCTGCCTTTCTTTTCTTTTCCTTTTCAAAACCATGCACGAGAGATGCATGTCTTCATTATATGATAAAAAAATCTTACATCATTGAGGATGGCAAGGAAAGATGCTCTCGTACCCCTTCAATTGTGACTCTCATGAGCACATACCATAGGGCTTCCCTGCCTCCCGTCAACATCGCAGCCGATCAGTTGCGTCTCTCATGGACTCAGGGCCATGGATGCATGGTGGATCCCGGTCCTAGCCGGTTGGGGGCTCTATTTTTAGGTGTTTTTAAATTTTTGGTTAGGGTTTGTGTCATGCTCGGGAAGATGAGGTAGCGGATCCGTGAAGACGGAATAAGTTCTTCCTGTCTAGCTGTCGTTCAGCCCGGGTGTTTGAGGCCCTGATGACCCATAAGTATAGGGGATCTGTCGTGGTCCTTTCGATAAGTAAGAGTGTCGAACCCAACGAGGAGCAGAAGGAAATGACAAGCGGTTTTCAGCAAGGTATCCTCCGCAAGCATTGAAACTTCGGTAACAAATAGTTTTGTGATAAGATAATTCGTAACGGGTAACAAGTAACAAGAGTAAATAAGGTGCAGCAAGATGGCCCAATCCTTTTTGTAGCAAAGGACAAGCCTGGACGAACTCTTATATAAAGCAAAGCACTCCTGGGGACACATGGGAATTACTGTCAAGTTAGTTTTCATCATGCTCATATGATTTGCGTTCGTTACTTTGATAATTTGATATGTGGGTGGACCAGTGCTTGGGTATTTCCCTTCCTTGGACAAGCCTCCCACTTATGATTAACCCCTTTCGCAAGCATCCGCAACTACGAAAGAAGAATTAAGATAAATCTAACCATAGCATGAAACATATGGATCCAAATCAGCCCCTTACGAAGCAACACATAAACTAGGCACTACAAAAAAATACACTTCTGTGATGATACGTGTTTGTCACAGTAGGTCTCTTTTTTGTCATGCATGTACATCCATGACAAATTTATGATAGAATCAAGATAGTCATACCTGTGCTGTCGTAGAAGTGTTCCATGACATTACCAAAATTATCATCACGGAAGTGTCCACTTCCATGACAACAAATCGCGCGTCACAAAAGTGCTTTCGTCAAGGATGACCGACACGTGTCATCCACCATAACGGAACGCCGTTAAGCTATCGGGTCGGGTTTTGGATCCGATAACCCGTTAACAGCCCCGACCAGTGGGTATTTCCCACGTGTAAAATCATCATTGGCTAGAGGAAACACGTGTCGGCTCATCGTTGGGACAGATGTCATCCACTCACTGGACAGAAGGCGCCTATGATACATCGACACGTGGCACGACCCAACAGTGGCCCATTCCTGTGAAAAGGCCGGCCCATTTGACTTGGTCAAAAGCTGGCGGGCCGGCCCATGGAAAGCCTGTTAACGACATGTTCGCATATAGCCCATTTACAGCCCGCTAACCCAAGGCCCGCTACGCCCTATCCGAATTAGGTCCAGTAGCGTCATCTGGACCGTCCAATATGATTCCGGCCCGTTTTCACTTCTGGCCCATGTATAGCCCATGACGTCTTTCGGCCCATATGAGGCCCTTTGTTACTCTTGGCCCATTAGCGGCCCGTGCTGAAATTGGCCCGTAATGAACAATGTATCACTTTACACCCATTAACGGCCCGTGGTGAAACTGGCCAGTAATGAACAGTGTATCACTTTATACCCATTAACGGCCCGTTATTCCGTTGGGCCGTCTCCAACCCATGTTATCTTTCGGCCTTCTCAGAGCCCATTTATTCTTGGGCTCATTTCCAGCATTCCTTTACTTACGGTCCGTTACTGTCATTTTTTGCTTGTGGGCCAAATTCAGCCCGTGGTTACAGTCGGCCCGTTTGTGGTCCGTTAATACGTTGGGCCGTTTTCATAGCGTCATCAAATATGGCCTATTAATGATGGCCCGTTATGGTCGGCCCATGAACAAACGATTCCAACTCTAGCCCGTTTACGACCAGAATGCCTGTTTGGCCCATGTTTGGCCAATCGATCATATGGCCCGTATAAGGCCCATTGATGATACGGCCCGTAGAAGGCCCATTGATGATACGACCCGTAGAAGGCCCATTGTTTCTATGGCCCGTAGAAGGCCCACTGTTTCTACGGCCCATAGGAGGCCCACTGTCACTACAGTAAATATTAGCCCATGGTTATTATGGCCTAGTTTTAAAAAATAGGTTATTGCAGCCACTAGCAAACCGCAGAAAAAGAACTGCACTGACTACAAGCAAACACATAAACAAGACAACAAGGAAATAAATAAGCAAGCAACTTACACTAGGCTATCACGGCTATTACACATATTACATCCACTAGGCATCAAAGTTCGCCACCAGTGCAAATATAGGGAACACAACAGCATATAAACGCCACAGCAAAACAAGTCCAGAACTGAAACCACTTCAGAAGAGCTCAAGAAACAATATCCTGGGTACCCACAATGCTGGCAAGATGCTTAGCAAGCTTATTAAGTTTCTCTTGTTTGGCGCTTAAGTCCTCCAGCGCTTGCTGTTGCACCAGAAAGTATGCATCTGAATTCTACAGGGACTTCCTCAGTCCTTCGGCTTCCTGTCGCATAACATCTGATCGATGTCTTTCAACTTGAAGTTGAGACTCAAGAAGCCGAACTGATTCAGGCAATGAGTTCGAAGAGCTGGTGCCAGCAGTGGTAGCCAGTAACTCGAACACTACATCAAGACAGGACTTTGGGGTTGTCTCAGTGTCTTCAATATAGTTTTTATCAGCTTTCTTGGAGACCAACAGGGATGTCACTATCTTGAACCTTATCTGCATTACTTCGTTTACCATTGCATAACAGGGTACTCTTCTCCAATATTTTATCCGCGTTCTAAAAGAGAAACAAACAAACACATCTCAGGTTTATAATGTAGTATATGAAACTCATTTTGGTAAACCAGTTCAGTAGTAAGGTGGACAGGATAACAGCATGAAACAAACATATATCCATGTAGTATGGTCACTGTATGGTCTATATCATTCTAGTTTATGTTGCCAAATCAAGATAGATACAGTTCGAATCATATCTATTTAAGACAACGCAGCATAGACAGAATATAAGTGTGGGAAACTACACAGCAATAACAACACTTGTAATGTGCATGGCATGAGAACATAACTGTTTATTCAATTGAAACTGAAATCAACATAGAGCAAGTTACAACAGCAAACAGCCAAACACGTTGAAGAAATAGGTTTAAAACATACCTGTTGCGCCATTGGAGTTTCAATTGCATCCTTAAAATTTGAAATTAGTTGGTATCAGTAAATACAATGATGCAAGAGCAAAGTAGTATGAACCATAGCTACGGAACCTGACCTGAGAACAATTCTTCTTCTGCTTTAAGCGTTGACTTCGGGTTCGGAGTGGTGGTCCTCGTGATTTGGGCACTGCAGTTGCCTTACTAACTGCTCGTGTTTGGGTGCTCTGTGGTGGAGACGGTGCTGTGTCAACGGGAACTGGGTGTCTATCTGCTGGGGTTGGGGTTAGAAGGGGTGTAGCTGGTTCTCTGTCCAACTGGGTAGGGGTACAATCTGCATGAGTGTGGGTTATGTGTGGTGGGGCTGGTTCTTGGGCAAGTACAACCGTGGTTCTATCTGCATCGACAGGTAGCACGATCTTTTCTGAAGACCGTGTTTTTACTCCCACAGTGTAACGCCCCGGACACAACCGCCGGTGGTCGTTACTCCTGGCGGGATCTAGACTGGCCCCACAGATCAATACTAGTCTTTTCTGCGCACTTTGTCCTCACTCATGCGCACCCGAGAGCAACTTCCCAGTCGGTCACCCATCCTAACACTACTCCAAGCTGAGCACGCTTAACTTTGGAGTTCTGTCCGAATGGGCTCCCAGAAAAGAAGGAATTCCTTATTAATATGAGTAGTCTATCATCCCTAATAAGCCAGGCCATCACATACACCCCCACTCAGAGGAACTGACGTCCTCGTCAGGCCACATGAATGTTCCCTCTTGGCACATACGTCTATGCATCCAGTCCGGTACATGTACCATGCCGTGTGCCACGACGGGTCACAAACGTCATGAAAAACATGACCGCGCATCTGTCCACAAACATCCATGTAACCGCGAGGGTCGGCTCTGATGCCAACTTGTAATGCCCCGGACACACCCGCCGGTGGTCGTTACTCCTGGCGGGATCTAGACTGGCCTCACAGATCAATACTAGTCTTTTCTGCGCACTTTGTCCTCACTCATGCGCACCCGGGAGCAACTTCCCAGTCGGTCACCCATCCTAACACTACTCCAAGCTGAGCACGCTTAACTTTGGAGTTCTGTCCAAATGGGCTCCCAGAAAAGAAGGAATTCCTTATTGATATGAGTAGTCTATCATCCCTAATAAGCCAAGCCATCACACACAGATACTGCCATCACTCCCTCCAATTGAAATGGCTGATAAACAAGAAAAGTAATTGAATGTATAGACATTGTAAGATAGACAGGTGCAATGGATAGTAGGGAAGAAAACATGGCATGAAATAATTCATATTTATGTTGTCTAAGCAAACAGAATAGCAGGACATAATTTCACATATATGATGGCTAATTAAACAGGATAGCATGACACAATTTCACATGTATGATGGCTAACTAAACAGGATAGAATGACATACTTGAAAATATGATGACTATGTAAACAGGATGACATGATATAACTATACGATGTGTCTATTAAAGTGGTTGGCATGCCATAAATCACAAACATGCCATCGATGGAAACATGATGGCATGATATAATTCACAGATAGAATGACATAATTTAAATATGATGACTATGTAAACAAGATGAGATGATATAACTATATTATGTCTTTAGAAAATGGGTTGGCATGCCATAATTCAGATACATGCTGTCTATGTAAACATCATGGCATGACATAATTCAAATATATGATTTATATAATAAGGAAGTGAGCAGAGGGCAATCGCATATATGATGTGTCAACTAAGGAGATGGCATTCAATATTGTGTATATGATGTAAAAACTAAGCATTGCAATACAACATATGCATTATATGAGTAATATAACCCTGCCAAGTTTGAGCATACACCTCAGGGGGATAATAGGACTGGTCATCTGCCTCTGAATCCTCCTCTGAAGAGCTATCTGTAACCAGCAAGATATCTGCTTCAGCAGGTAGCATTGTCTGCTCTGAAGACCTTGTTTTCACTCCAGATTTCTCCATCACCAATTCAAATGGCTGATGCACAGGAAGAGCAATCGAATATACAAACATTGTCTACAAAAGCAATGAGAAATACAAAAAAAGACGGCATGATATAATTCACATATATGACGCTTGCCTAAACAGCATGGCATTGCATAATTCACATACATAATGCCTTGCAACAAGATAACATTGCATAATTCACATATATAATGTCTTGCAACAAGATGGCATTGCATAATTCACATATATGGTAATTAGACACTAAACATGTGGCATTCACACAAAGCATGTCTAAACTAAGCAAATGACATAGCAATGCAAGATACCCAACACACGATATGAGCAACATAACCCTGCCAAGTTAGGGCATGCACCTCGGGGGGGGGGGGGCGGGATATGACTCGTCATCTGTCTATGAATCCTCCTCTGAGGAGCTATCGGTAACCAGCAAGACATGCACTTCGTCAGATAGCATTGTCTGCTCTGAAGACCTTGTTTCCACTCCAGATTTTTCCATGACCGTGCCAAATGGCTGATGCACAGGAAGAGTAATTGAATGTACTAAAATTGTTGACAAATTTAACACGTAATAAAAAAAATGATGGCATGATATAATTCACATATAAGATGACTGGCTAACCAGGGTGGCATTGCAAAATTCACATATATGATGCCTGGCTAGACAAGATAGCATTGCATGATTCACATATACGATAAAGAAACTAAACAGATGGCATTGACACAAAGCATGTCTAAACTAAGCAGATGACATCTTTAATGTATACAGTAAGCAATGCAAGGCACCATATGCATGATATTACCAACATCAGCATGCCAAGTTAGAGCGAAGACCTCATGGGGTAAATAGGAGTGGTCTTCTCCTTCTGAATCCCCCTCATAACAGTTATCTTCCTCTTGATTACGATCTGAAATGGGTGGAGGGGGGGGCTGCCTTTGCGCCCACCATGGAACGGCGTCTGCATGAAATTTTATTGCCACACAAGGCTCGTCTCTTTTGCTCTACATGATCAGTTCCATTGTGTACAATAACTGGCATGCATAGGAATAAAACATAGTGAGATTATGTAAGGAGTGCATGCACAAATCCAGAGTGATGGTAGCAAACTGTGGATAGACCCAAAACCAATGATAGCAGGCAGATAATAGCTTTAGTTAAATAATACAGATAATGGCTCCTTTAATGTTTGTTTGCACCCAACATGAAACTCATAGTAGACACCGGAGATTAACCAGATAGTAGACAAATAGTACTGATTGCTGCCCCAATATGTACCCCACAACCATTTTAAAACTCAAGTTTCAGCATTAGTTTGGACCTGACTCGGAGTCTAATAGGTGAACACGATGATAATGTAGCATGTGATCATATTAAGCGACGCATAACGTAAGCAGACACGGAAGAGTGCGACCTCTCTTACGGACCCGTGTAGTCCTCAAGGTCATCTGCTCAGTTGATGATGGTAATGCAGTTGCCGTGGTTGCCGGCGGCAAGGAAGAAGATCTGAGGTGGCGAAAGACATTCTGGAGAGCGGATCCCTGCTATGGTGAACCCTTCCGTCATTGGAGCAGCTGAGCTGGGGTGGAACACAACGCCGCAGGAGCAGGACAAACCACACAAGGTTTTCTTTGACACATATCTGTAACAGAAGTAATTGAGTAAGGACTTGTTTGAATTTGAGGATTCTAACAATGCAGGGATAGGAAATAGACAGGAATAGGATAGGAATGCACATGCAAAACAGAGAATTTAAAAACACAGGATTTCTGCCAATCTGGGTGTTTGATTCACAACAATTGGAAGATCACAGGATGCAAAAAAGCATGGTGAGATTAAGTCAAACCACAAAAAAAATGTACGGTTATAATGCTATTATGCTACTATCTCTTAGTCTTGTGCTTGATGAATAGGAATACGAAAAGGAGGAGAAGTGGAAATTAGAATTCCTACGGTTTTTCTTTCAAGGAGACACTAAAGGAACAAATCCTACAGTTTTCCTTTGCTCCATTCCTTTGCACCAAATTTATGGAAAGTAGTACCATAGGAAACTTTCCAATTCCGATGTTTTTCATTCACTTTTCCTTTCAAGCACTGGCGATTCTAGTAGGCAGGCTTGAGCAAGGAAAATCCTACACTAAAAAAATGTTTTTGTGCTACTTCTATTACTTTGGACCCAGGCCACTACCATACTAGCTCAACTCCCAGGCCCATCGACAAATGCACAACTCAAACGCGCAGAGATAAATAATGATGGCGTTCAAGAGAGTCCATCATGGATAGCTAAGTTGCCTGGTACCTCACTGCTTGTCATATAGTAGGATAAAATAATCGTATTTCCCGTTACTACGAGTGCTTAGTGGACAATATATATAACATGTAGAGTAAAAAAGAGAAGCCACAAGTGTACAACCTCTTTGGCGAAGCCATGTCAATCTCAGCGTGATTGGGTTGGCCGGTGAGGATGTTGGAAATATGCCCTAGAGGCAATAATAAATTGGTTATTATTATATTTCCTTGTTCATGATAATCGTTTATTATCCATGCTAGAATTGTATTGATAGGAAACTCAGATACATGTGTGGATACATAGACAACACCATGTCCCTAGTAAGCCTCTAGTTGACTAGCTCGTTGATCAATAGATGGTTACGGTTTCCTGACCATGGACATTGGATGTCGTTGATAACGGGATCACATCATTAGGAGAATGATGTGATGGGCAAGACCCAATCCTAAGCATAGCACTAGATCGTGTAGTTCGTATGCTAAAGCTTTTCTAATGTCAAGTATCGTTTCCTTAGACCATGAGATTGTGCAACTCCCGGATACCGTAGGAGTGCTTTGGGTGTGCCAAACGTCACAACGTAACTGGGTGGCTATAAAGGTACACTACGGGTATCTCCGAAAGTGTCTGTTGGGTTGGCACGAATCGAGACTGGGATTTGTCACTCCGTGTGACGGAGAGGTATCTCTGGGCCCACTCGGTAGGACATCATCATAATGTGCACAATGTGATCAAGGAGTTGATCACGGGATGATGTGTTACGGAACGAGTAAAGAGACTTGCCGGTAACGAGATTGAACAAGGTATCGGGATACCGACGATCGAATCTCGGGCAAGTATCGTACCGATAGACAAAGGGAATTGTATACATGATTGATTAAGTCCTTGACATCGTGGTTCATCCGATGAGATCATCGTGGAACATGTGGGAGCCAACATGGGTATCTAGATCCCGCTGTTGGTTATTGACCGGAGAACGTCTCGGTCATGTCTGCATGGTTCCCGAACCCGTAGGGTCTACACACTTAAGGTTCGATGACGCTAGGGTTATAAAGGAAGTTTGTATGTGGTTACCGAATGTTGTTCAGAGTCCCGGATGAGATCCCGAACGTCACGAGGAGTTCCGGAATGGTCCGGAGGTAAAGATTTATATATAGGAAGTCCTATTTCGGCCATCGGGACAAGTTTTGGGGTCACCGGTATTGTACTGGGACCACCGGAAGGGTCCCAGGGGTCCACCGGGTGGGGCCACCTATCCCAGAGGGTCCCATGGGCTGAAGTGGGAAGGGATCCAGCCCAAAGTGGTCTGGGGCGCCACTTTCCCCTAGGGCCCATGCGCCTAGTGTGGGGGAAACCCTAAGGAAGAGTCCCAAAAGGGGAAGGCACCTCCTAGGTGCCTTGGGGAGGAGGGATTCCTCCCTTGGCCGCCGCCCCCCTAGGAGATTGGATCTCCTAGGGCCGGCGCCCCCCCTTGGCCCCCCTATATATAGTGGGGGAGATGGAGGACTTCTTACCTTTTGCCTTTGGTGCAGCCCTTCCCCTCTCCCAAGTCCTTCTCCTCTCTCGTGGTGCTTGGCGAAGCCCTGCAGGATTGCCACGCTCCTCCACCACCACCACGCCGTTGTGCTGCTGCTGGATGGAGTCTTCCTCAACCTCTCCCTCTCTCCTTGCTAGATCAAGGCGTGGGAGATGTCACCGGGCTGTACGTGTGTTGAACGCGGAGGTGCCGTCCGTTCGGCACTAGGATCATCGGTGATTTGGATCACGACGAGTACGACTCCATCAACCCCATTCTCTTGAACGCTTTCGCTTAGCGATCTACAAGGGTATGTAGATGCGCTCTTCTTCCCCTCGTTGCTGGTCTCTCCATAGATAGATCTTGGTGACACGTAGGAAAATTTTGAATTTCTGCTACGTTCCCCAACAGTGGCATCATGAGCTAGGTCTATTGCGTAGATTCTATGCACGAGTAGAACACAAAGTAGTTGTGGGCATTGATATTGTTCAATATGCTTACCGTTACTAGTCCAATCTTGTTTTGACGGCATCGTGGGATGAAGCGGCCCGGACCAACCTTACACGTACGCTTACGTGAGACCGGTTCCACCGACTGACATGCACTAGTTGCATAAGGTGGCTGGCGGGTGTCTGTCTCTCCCACTTTAGTCAGAACGGATTCGATGAAAAGGGTCCTTATGAAGGGTAAATAGCAATTGGCATATCACGTTGTGGTTTTGCGTAGGTAAGAAACGTTCTTGCTAGAAACCCATAGCAGCCACGTAAAACTTGCAAACAACAATTAGAGGACGTCTAACTTGTTTTTGCAGGGTATGCTATGTGATGTGATATGGCCAAAAGGATGTGATGAATGATATATGTGATGTATGAGATTGATCATGTTGTAATAGGAATCACGACTTGCATGTCGATGAGTATGACAACCGGCAGGAGCCATAGGAGTTGTCTTAATTTATTTATGACCTGCGTGTCAACATAAACGTCATGTAATTACTTTACTTTATTGCTAACCGTTAGCTGTAGTAG
The DNA here is from genome assembly GCA_034509565.1 of Triticum monococcum. Lineage (NCBI taxonomy): Eukaryota > Viridiplantae > Streptophyta > Magnoliopsida > Poales > Poaceae > Triticum > Triticum monococcum. The sequence continues at coordinate 105,466,477 of CM067843.1, forward strand.
TAGAAGTAATCGTTGGCGAGACAACTTCATGAAGACACGATGATGGAGATCATGATGATGGAGATCATGGTGTCATGCCGGTGACAAGATGATCATAGAGCCCCGAAGATGGAGATCAAAAGGAGCAATATGATATTGGCCATATCATGTCACTATTTGATTGCATGTGATGTTTATCATGTTTATACATCTTGTTTACTTAGAACGACGGTAGTAAATAAGATGATCCCTCATTAAAATTTCAAGAAAGTGTCCCCCCTAACTGTGCACCGTTGCGACAGTTCGTTGTTTCGAAGCACCACGTGATGATCGGGTGTGATAGATTCTAACGTTCACATACAACGGGTGTAAGACAGATTTACACACGCGAAACACTTAGGTTGACTTGACGAGCCTAGCATGTGTACAGACATGGCCTCGGAACACAGAAGACCGAAAGGTCGAGCATGAGTCGTATAGAAGATACGATCAACATGAAGATGTTCACCGACGTTGACTAGTCCGTCTCACGTGATGATCGGACACGGCCTAGTTGACTCGGATCATGTAATCACTTAGATGACTAGAGGGATGTCTATCTGAGTGGGAGTTCATAAGATGAACTTAATTATCCTGAACATAGTCAAAAGGTCTTCGCAAATTATGTCGTAGCCCGCGCTTCAGTTCTACTGTTTAGATATGTTCCTAGAGAAAATTTAGTTGAAAGTTGATAGTAGCAATTATGCGGACTAGGTCCGTAAACTGAGGATTGTCCTCATTGCTTTCTAGAAGGCTTATGTCCTTAATGCACCGCTCAGTGTGCTGAACCTCGAACGTTGTCTTGGATGTTGCGAACATCTGACATACACATTTTGATAACTACGTGATAGTTCAGCTAAACAGTTTAGAGTTGAGGCACCGAAGACGTTTTGAAACGTCGCGAAACATATGAGATGTTTCGAGGGCTGAAATTGGGATTTGAGGCTCGTGCCCACGTCAAGAGGTATAAGACCTCCGACGATTTTCTTAGCCTGCAAACTAAGGGAGAAAAGCTCAATTGTTGAGCTTGTGCTCAGATTGTCTGAGTACAACAATCATTCGAATCGAGTAGGAGTTGATCTTCCAGATGAGATAGTGATGTTTCTCCGAAGTCATTACCACCAAGCTGCTAGAGCTTCGTGATGAACTATAATATATCAGGGACATATATGATGATCCTTGAGATATTCGCGATGTTTGACACCACAAAAGTAGAAATCAAGAAGGAGCATCAATTGTTGATGGTTGGTGAAACCACTAGTTTCAAGAAGGGCAAGGGCAAGAAGGGATACTTCATGAAACGGCAATTCAGCTGCTGCTCTAGTGAAGAAACCCAAGGTTGAACCCAAACCCAAGACTAAGTGCTTCTGTAATAAGGGGAACAGCCACTGGAGCAGAATTACCCTAGATACTGGGTAGATGAGAAGGCTTGTAAGGTCGATAGAAGTATATTGGATATACATTGTGTTGATGTGCACTTTACTAGTAATCCTAGTAGCACCAGGGTATTAAATACCAGTTCGGTTGCTAAGTGTTAGTAACTCGAAATAAAAGCTGCGGAATAAACGGAAACTAGCTAAAGGTGAGCTGACGATATGTGTTGGAAGTGTTTCCAATGTTGATATGATCAAGCATCGCACGCTCCCTCTACCATCGAGATTGGTGTTAAACCTAAATAATTGTTATTTGGTGTTTGCGTTGAGCATAGACATGATTGGATTATGTCTATCGCAATACGGTTATTCATTTAAGGAGAATAATGGTTACTCTGTTTATTTGAATAATACCTTCAATGGTCTTGCACCTAAAATGAATGGTTTATTGAATCTCGATCGTAGTGATACACATGTTCATGCCAAAAGATAGTAATGATAGTACCACCTACTTGTGGCACTGCCACGTAATTCATATCGGTATAAAACGCATGAAGAAGCTCCATGTTGATGGATCTTTGGGCTCGCTCATTTTTGAAAAGTTTGAGACATGCGAACCATGTCTATTGGTGTATATGCATGAAGAAACTCCATGCAAATGGACAGTTTGGACTCACTTGATTTTGAATCACTTGAGACATGCAAATCATACCACATGGGCAAGATGACTGAAAGCCTCGGTTTCAGTAAAATGGAACTAGAAAGCAACTTGTTGGAAGTAATACATTTTTTGATGTGTGCAGTCCAATGAGTGCTGAGGCGTGTAGTGGATATCGTTATGGTCTTACTTCACAGATGATTTGAGTAGATGTTGAGTATATTTACTTGATGAATCACGAGTCTGAATTATTGAAAGGTTCAAGTAATTTCAAGGTGAAGTTGAAAGATCGTCATGACAAGAGGATAAAATATCTATGATATGATCATAGAGATGAATATCTGAATTACGAGTTTTGCACAGAATTAAGACATTGTGGAAATTGTTTCACAACTAATACAGCCTGGAACACCATAGTGTGATGGTGTGTCCGAACATCATAACTGCACCCTATTGGATAGGATGCATACCATGATGTCTCTTATCGAATTACCACGATAGTTTATGGGTTAGGCATTAGAGACAACCACATTCACTTTAAATAGGGCACCACGTAATTCTGATGAGATGACACCGTATGAACTATGGTTTAGAGAAACCTAAGCTGTCATTTCTTAAAAGTTTGGGGCTGCGACGCTTATGTGAAAAAGTTTCAGGCTGATAAGCTCGAACCCAAAGCGGATAAATGCATCTTCATAGGACACCCAAAACAGTTGGGTATACCTCCTGTCTCAGATTCGAAAGCAATAAGGGATTGTTTCTAGAATCAGGTCCTTTCTCGAGGAAAAGTTTCTCTTGAAAAATTGAGTGGGAGGATGGTGGAGACTTGATGAGGTTATTGAACCGTGTCTTCAACTAGTGTGTGGCAGGGCACAGGAAGTTGTTGTTGTGGCACCTACACCAATTGAAGTGGAAGCTTATGATAGTGATCATGAAACTTCAGATCAAGTCACTACCAAACCTTGTGGGATGACAAGGATGCGTACTACTTCAGAGTGGTACGTAATCCTGTCTTGGAAGTCATGTTGCTAGACAACAATGAACCTACGAGCTATGGAGAAGCGATGGTGGGCCTGGATTCCAAAATGGCTCGATGCCATATAATCCGAGAGAGGATCCATATATGAAAACAAAGTGTAGACTTTGGAAGAACTACTTGATGGTCGTAAGGCTGTTAGGTACATATGGATTTTAAAAGGAAGACGGACAATGATGGTAAGTATCACCATTAAGAAAGCTCGGCTTGTCGTTAAGATGTTTTCCGACAAGTTCAAGGAGTTGACTACGATGAGACTTTCTCACTCGTAGCGATGCTAAGAGTCTGTTGGAATTATATTAGCGATTACTGCATTATTTATGAAATCTTGCAGATAGGATGTCAAAACATTGTTTCCTCGATGATTTTCTTGAGGAAAGGTTGTATGTGATACAATCGGAAGGTTTTGTCAATCCTGAATGATGCTAACAAGTGTGTAAAGCTCCAGCTATCCTTCTAAAGGACTGGAGTAAGCATCTCAGAGTTGGAATGTATGCTTTGATGAGATGATCAAAGATTTTGGTGTATACAAAGTTTATGAGAAACTTGTATTTCCAAAGAAGTGAGTGGGAGCACTATAGAATTTCTGATAAGTATATGTTGTTGACATATTGTTGATCAGAAGTGACGTAGAATTTCTGGAAAGCATATAGGGTTATTTGGAAAGTGTTTTTCAATGGAAAGCCTGGATTAAGCTACTTGAACATTGAGCATGATGATCTATAAGGATAGATAAAAACGCTTAATGGTACTTTCAAATGAGCACATACCTTGACATGATCTTGAAGGTGTTCAAGATGGATCAGTCAAAGAAGGAGTTCTTGCCTGAGTTGTAAGGTATGAAGTTAAGACTTAAAGCTCGACCACGGCAGAACAGAGAGAAAGGACGAAGGTCGTCCCCTATGCTTAGACATAGGCTCCATAGTATGCTATGCTGTGTACCGCACCTGATGTGTGCCTTGCCACATGTCTGGCTAGAGGGTACAAAGGTGATCTAGGAGTAGATCACCAGATAGCGGTCAAAAATTATCCTTAGAGGAATAAGGATATGTTTCTCGGTTATGGAGGTGATAAAGAGTTTGATGTAAAGAGTTACGTCGATGCAAGCTTAACACCTATCCGGATAGCTCTGAGTAGAGATACCGGATATGTATAATGGAGCAACTATTTGGAATAGCTCCAAGTAGAACAGTTATTTGAAATGGCTCCAAATGTAGCGTAGTAGTTGCATCTACAAGATGACATAGAAATTTGCGAAGTACATACGGATCTGAATGTTGCAGACCCGTTGACTAAAACCTCTCTCACAAGCAACATGATCAAACCTAGAACTCACTAAGTGTTAATCACATAGTGATGTGAACTAGACTACTGACTCTAGTAAACTCTTGGGTGTTAGTCACATGGCGATGTGACCTGTGAGTGTTAATCACATGGCGATGTGAACTAGATTATTGACTCTAGTGCAAGTGGGAGACTGTTGGAAATATGCCCTAGAGGCCATAATAAATTGGTTATTATTATATTTCCTTGTTCATGATAATCGTTTATTATCCATGCTAGAATTGTATTGATAGGAAACTCAGATACATGTGTGGATACATAGACAACACCATGTCCCTAGTAAGCCTCTAGTTGACTAGCTCGTTGATCAATAGATGGTTACGGTTTCCTGACCATGGACATTGGATGTCGTTGATAACGGGATCACATCATTAGGAGAATGATGTGATGGACAAGACCCAATCCTAAGCATAGCACTAGATCGTGTAGTTCGCATGCTAAAGCTTTTCTAATGTCAAGTATCGTTTCCTTAGACCATGAGATTGTGCAACTCCCGGATACCGTAGGAGTGCTTTGGGTGTGCCAAACATCATGACGTAACTGGGTGGCTATAAAGGTACACTACGGGTATCTCCGAAAGTGTCTGTTGGGTTGGCACAAATCAAGACTGGGATTTGTCACTCCGTGTGACGGAGAGGTATCTCTGGGCCCACTCGGTAGGACATCATCATAATGTGCACAATGTGATCAAGGATTCGATCACGGGATGATGTGTTACGGAACGAGTAAAGAGACTTGCCGGTAACGAGATTGAACAAGGTATCGGGATACCGACGATCGAATCTCGGGCAAGTATCGTACCGATAGACAAAGGGAATTGTATACGGGATTGATTAAGTCCTTGACATCATGGTTCATCCGATGAGATCATCATGGAACATGTGGGAGCCAACATGGGTATCTAGATCCCGCTGTTGGTTATTGACCGGAGAACGTCTCGGTCATGTCTGCATGGTTCCCGAACCCGTAGGGTCTACACACTTAAGGTTCGATGACGCTAGGGTTATAAAGGAAGTTTGTATGTGGTTACCGAATGTTGTTCAGAGTCCCGGATGAGATTCCGGACGTCACGAGGAGTTCCGGAATGGTCCGGAGGTAAAGATTTATGTATAGGAAGTCCTATTTCGGCCATCGGGACAAGTTTCGGGGTCACCGGTATTGTACCGGGACCACCAGAAGGGTCCCGGGGGTCCACCGGGTGGGGCCACCTATCCCAGAGGGTCCCATGGGCTGAAGTGGGAAGGGATCCAGCCCAAAGTGGTCTGGGGCGCCACTTTCCCCTAGGGCCCGTGCGCCTAGTGTGGGCCCTAAGGAAGAGTCCCAAAAGGGGAAGGCACCTCCTAGGTGCCTTGGGGAGGAGGGATTCCTCCCTTGGCCGCCGCCCCCCTAGGAGATTGGATCTCCTAGGGCCGGCGCCCCCCCTTGGCCCCCCTATATATAGTGGGGGAGATGGAGGACTTCTTACCTTTTGCCTTTGGTGCAGCCCTTCCCCTCTCCCAAGTCCTTCTCCTCTCCCGTGGTGCTTGGCGAAGCCCTGCAGGATTGCCACGCTCCTCCACCACCACCACGCCGTTGTGCTGCTGCTAGATGGAGTCTTCCTCAGCCTCTCCCTCTCTCCTTGCTGGATCAAGGCGTGGGAGACGTCACCGGGCTGTACGTGTGTTGAACTGGGAGGTGCCGTCCGTTCGGCACTAGGATCATCGGTGATTTGGATCACGACGAGTACGACTCCATCAACCCCGTTCTCTTGAACGCTTCCGCTTAGCGATCTACAAGGGTATGTAGATGCGCTCTTCTTCCCCTCATTGCTGGTCTCTCCATAGATAGATCTTGGTGACACGTAGGAAAATTTTGAATTTCTGCTACGTTCCCCAACAGAGGATGCTCCGACTGACTTGGCTGTCGGAGGAGGGGAAGAAGATCTTAGGCGTTTGGAGATGGAGCCCGAGGTAATGCTCCGCTGTGATGGAGGGTTTCGTTATTGGAGCAGCTCCGGTGAGTTGTACGACGCCGAGGCTGAAGCAGGACAAGAGAGACAACGAACAACGTTAACCTGAGTGGAATTCTAATAGCATCTCCAATACATGACGTAAAATACATAAACACAAAGTGCTAGATGTAAAATACATCAGCCGCTCATCTCTGAACTTAACTGTCAAAACTGAATTTAACTGTCAAAACTGAACTTAACTGTCGTAACTAAACTTAACTGTCGAAACTGAATTTTTCTGTCGAAACTGAATTTTGCTGTTGAAACTGAACGCACTTGCAAGGTGAGGCTACACGTCGGTCGACTGACTTTTTCATCTCTGGTCAGTCGATTTTGCAGCTGTTGGATACGAAATCAAGGGCCTGCGGTTCATCTTCAACCTCCACCCCCCTGAGCCGGCCAAACAGCAGCCCCCCGCCGCTCGCGGCCGGCGGTGCGCCGCCCCACCCGCCCCGAAAACACTCCCCACCGCCGGTCCGCCGCCGCCCCGGCCATCCCTCTAGGCCCCCCCGTGCCGAGCTTTTTCTCCGGCGATCCCCACGCCACCGCCCCGCCAACGCCCCGCCACCGCCGGCGACCACCGCCTCCATCCTGAACCCTAAGATAGATAGTGTGGCACCTCTCCGGCGAGCCGCCATCCCCGCTGCGGCTGGTTCTTCCTTCACCCCGGCGGCATCAGAGTGAAGTGTAGCTAAATCAGAGCAGCATCACAAGCAAGAGCAAGAGCGAGAGAAGCAGCGCGAGCAAGAGTAATAGCAAGAGCAGACCAGGCAGGGGACCGGGAGCAAGAGCAGAGCAGCAGCGCGAGCGAGAGCTAAAGCAGCAGCAGGTCCTACTGATGTGGACGTCGCTGCCGAGGGAGTGACGCCGTGGAGGAAGTGGCCGGCGACGCCGCCGTGGATGGAGCCGCGCCGTGTCGGCTCGGGACTGAGCGCCGGCAGCACTGTGAGATCAAATCAAGAATAAAATGCGGCGATTAGTGTACAACCTCTTTGGTGGCGCCGATTAGGCCACAACTTCATATGAGGAAACAGTCATGATGATGCTCTTTCGGTGGTGCAGGTGAAGACGGCGGTGTGGGAATGGAGGTGGCGCGAAAGACGAGGGGAACGTCGGGGCAGCTCCTTGGAGGTGGAGGACGGTGTGGCTGAACCGGCGGGACGATGAGATCGACGACGGATCCTCATCCGGTACGGTGGATGAGGGACGTCGAGGTGTTGCCATGGACGGCGTCTTCGGGGAAGAGGCTCCGGCTGGGTGGCGGACGGAGCAGGGTGTGGGGTTTCATCGCGGGTTTTCGCGGGCTCGGTGTATGAATGGGTGGGCGGATGGGATGGCAGTGGGGAACCATGGCTTAGAGACGCGCTTGTCCGAAATGTGGGGTAAGTTATGAAAGTACCCCCACCGATTTGAGGCGGTTCTTTCGGTTCAGGGGTACCACGGGCATTTCGCGTGTCGGGATTTCACAGGAGGTGGGAGTTTCCGCACGCGTTGTAATTTCGAAATAGCAAGGCGCGGGTTGAGATGGAGGGAGTTGTCGGAGCACAACGAGACAAAGATATATCTTAAATATTTCGGGCTAACAAGGCGCGGGTTGAAGAGGCTGGAGTTTCGCAGCACGATAGACAGAGACGCTAGCTTGAATTTTCGGCATAACAAGGCGCGGCTTGAAATTTCGGAAGAACAAGCTTAACGTGTACCAAAAAAAGACAATTTGCACCTCAACACGCACAACACACACACAAACACCATTTAGACTAGAGTAGGTACACGTGCATTGCACGCATGAGATTTGGCAACCAAATTATGAATAAATACCACATTATAGCATGCAAGATTTGAGTCATATATGCATGATGTAGATGTTCGTTTAATTATTATAGTTCATTTCATTCAAAATCATCTAGTTTTTATAAGAAAGCTAATCTATTTTAAGATTCATGGAATTGTGCGTCGTAGGACATAAAGTAAAAACAAATAATGGCAAATCATGTTGAAAAACATTTGGGTAATTCTGATACGGAAGATTCTAGAACAAATAAGAAGTGCTTGTGTTTTGATGTTTGTGCATTATGCTTAAGTTCAACCATGGAGTCTTCTAGATTATACATGTGGCGAAATCTGGTGGAATCTAGATGATATCCAAAGGCCAATAGTGCTCAAATTTGCCATCTTTAGACCATCGGATTCGCCTCATCCAACGACCATCTTTCAAAGTTAAAGTTACCCGCACACCATATAAAAAATATATAAAATATAATATATATAGGGGTATAGATATAGATATGTGATGCAAAAGCCGCCCATCATCTCCAATTAGAATAGTGTGTCCATGCACGGATGCGACGTGGCCAAATGATGTCTGCCATCGGTATCTCAAATTCAAATCAGTCTGAACTTTTTCAATGTGTATACATTACAACATGCTCGTTTCCAAACCACATCGCGCAGATCTCCGTTATATTCATGCATGCATGGGTTTCAAACATCAGGATCTCTTATTCAAATATTTGAATTCAACTTTACATTGATTGTGACCTCACCTATTCAGCTATTCTTTTACACCCACACCGTAGTCTTCTCTTTATAATTGTACCACTAACTTTCTCTCGTGCATGCATGCACACACACTACCAGTCGGCATTATCCATCGCACGCATGCAATCTTTTTCTTCAGGTCGGTCTCCCATGAAGGCACACACCAACACACATCCCCCTCTCCATCATATTGGGCATTCCTTATCTCTCACGCGTGCATGCGCAACGATCGATGTTCCTCTATGTATGTGTGTATATAGCTAGGTCTTTCATAGTTTTCCACACAAACCGATCAATCGATATATCCAGGGAGGTCTCACCATCTTTCCCATGTCCACATCGATCAATCTATACCTCTCCATGTAGGATTAACATATATAGCTAATACACCCACATTAATTATGTATCCAACGTCCCCCTCTCATCATCCATGCCTTCCGCTTCATCTCTCAAATGCGTGCACAATGGCGAAGACAGAGGGCAGTAAGGGCCCTGCCCCCTCCCCCCTAACATCACTATATATCAAGGCTAATATGAATGTGATCATTAGACAATTGCTGCTAAAAATGGTTTAAGTTCATGAATTGACCCTCCTCGTAATGGATTAGCAATGCTTGGCCCCCTAGCTCATTTATTTTTCATGGCTCCGCCACTGCGCGCATCAGCGCACGTGTTCACCCTCTCTCTCTAAATATCGATCTCGCACTTGTGCATTCCTTCATAGTGTCCCTCCACTCGGCCCCTCACACCATCTTCTAGCCCCCACCGGATTTTGCCACATGTACAATCTAGCAGACTCCATGGTTGAACTTAAGCATAATGCACAAATCTCAAAACAACAGTGGTTCTCTTTTGTTCTAGAATCTTCTGTATCGTAACTGCCCAAACTTTTTTCTAGTTGAATTTCCATTATTTGTTTTTACTTTATTCTTTACAATGCAAAATTCCATGAATCATAAAAGATTAAGGGCTTCTTTGATTCAAAGGATTCTCGAAGGAATTTTGGAGGATTCTAATCATCAGGAATTTTTTCTATCTTGGTTGTTTGATTCGTAGGATTGTAAACCATAGGAATTTTTCCATATGATTCATTTGCACTAGATTTCATAGGAAACATGCCATCCACTCAAACCTCTTTGAAAGAATTCTATGTTTTTTCTATGCACAATCAAACACTCGTACAATCCTGTAGGATTCAAGACGACATTCCACTATAATCCCATGTTTTTCCTATTCCCGCGTTCTTAGCTTTTTTATAAAAACTAATTGATTTTGAATGAGATGAACTATAAGAATTAAACGAAGGGCTACATCAGGCATATATGACTCAGAGCTTACATGCTATAGTGTGGTATTTATTCATAATTTGGTTGCAAAATCTGATGCGTGCAATGCACGTGTACCTTACTAGTACTTCGAGTATGTGCAAAACATGTAAATTAGAATACCAATGGCACGCTACACAGTGTCTCTCTTACAGTTCATGAAGCCACGTGGCACATGTGTAGGCGTTGTCGCGACCTCCTTGCGTGGATTGATCACAGTGACGTGCTGCTGGTTCCAGAAGAATGTACTCGTCCTCCCTGAGCCATACTGGCAGTACATGCATGAAGCGAAGATGTGCACGCACGCCATGCACACACTCATTCCTCGCACGCACATGCGGGTACATGAGCAGACGCAATTTTGTACCAAGATCCACCCCATGTGATAATTTGACGCGTGTAAAGTCGTTCACTTCATTGATGGTCAATTAATACAGCGCATGCAAATTGAGTGGACGTGAGGGCGGAAGAAAGACATTATTACTCCACTGCGCGCATGCGAGTAGTTAAATTGTGGGTTGCTAGTAGTACTTCCATTGGTCTCCTTCGTATTTTGTGCCAATTTTTGACAGTAACATAATATTTACGCATTTGAGCAGTGTAGTAGTACTTGAAATTTATGTTCCGCTAAACTCATCGGGAGCCGTTTCGGGCCTCGAAACCAAAACCATCAATTAATCTTTACCTTGTTCCCATCACATTCGAAAGCCTACTCACACCTACTAGTAGTACGTACCAAACCTGAACGTGTTCCCACTATGCAGGTATTAGTACTAGTGTTAGTACTTAGGTTATAAAAAGGGGAACTACCTAACCAAAAATCACTCTACCTTTCCTCCTCATAAGTGCTTCTTCTTCGTCCGTCGTTGCCATGGCCGGTGAGCAGAGCTCTAGGTCGAGAACTACTCGTAACAAGGGAGCGACAACCAAGGCTGCAGAAAAAAAGAGAGGGCTCGCCGCCACGCAGAGACCTCAAAAGATCTCTCACGGGCAGGCGATGGCTCCCAGGAGCGCCCTAGCCGCGGAGGCGAACATGCCGAGCCGGCGGAGCTGGAGTCGTTATCCCTCAATGGCATGCCCGATTTGCTCAATAAGCAGAAGGAGTTCATCCAAGGCTTGATGGAGTTGCTGAAGGAGAGCCTCGACGACATGCCCGCTGAGCTCAATCAGCAGGGGGAGTTGGTGATGCTGCTGAAGAAGAGCATTGCCTCAGAGAAGAAGGCAACCGGCGAAATCCTGCGACTTCGGGAGGACAATGCGAAGCTCTGCCACAAGATCGACCTGTTGAAGGAGAAGAACGCCGGCTGGAAGAAGCTGCATGAGAATAGTAGTTCCTCGATGAAGATGCTGCAGGCCCTCGCCATGGAATAGAAGGAAGAGTTGGCGAAGCTCCGCATTGAGCACCCGGCTGCTGTCAAGGTACGTAATATGGCCGTGGAACAGATGATGAAGGCTCGCGTCGAGAAATGCCGCGTCATGGACACAATGATGAAGATGGTGGAGGATACGCACAAGGAGATGGAGGTCGTGGAGGCAATGAAGAAGCAGTTACGACTCCGCGGCAAATTAGATCAGTTGGGGTGATAATCTTCCTTCTTCTTTTGCTCATGTGTTTCATCTTTTGCTTCGGGTGTTTCGCCGCACGTGTCACGTTCTCTGCGAGGCATGAATAGAACAATGTTTTTTAGGGAATGAATAGAACAATGCTAACAATGAGATGGCTAGCAAATTAGATCATTTTTATCGCCATATGGCACTGGGCTGCCGTGTTTCGTGCTCCCCCGTCGCAGTACTACTCCAGTGGAAAACTTGAGTATACCGCATGGTTCTTTGCTCCTCGATCAGGTCATCGGCGCATTTATATGAGCAGTCAAATCACAAGGCCCCGCCTTCCAGTAGTAATGAGCCGTCAAATCACAAAGGCCCTCGCCTCTCGTGAAACCGACCAAGCTAGACTGCCCCGCCCCCTAGCCTTTTAAAAAATGTATACTTTTGTACACCAGTAGTATCGATGGATTGCGCCATGGAGCAAAACTTGAAATTAAAAAAAGGTGGTACATATAGAGAGCGCTTGTCGCCAAATTATGCATATAATACTATTAAAAAGGCTAGTCACAATAATGGTGTCCAGCACAACCCACCCCTCAAATAAAACTAAGAGGGTGCTTTGATACATTTTAGTCCCATGACTAAAAGTAGTGGGACTAAAACATGCTAGCCTCACCCATGCTTGGATCCAAGTACTAAAAAGGCTAAAATCAAGTTAATGAGCATTTATTATCCTCCAAACCCTCCAATCCAGAACCCTCCAATCCACATTTTAGTAGGGGTACCCTTGACTAATTTTTTTAGTCTCAAGACTAGTTTTAGCCCCTCTTTAGTCAGGGGTGCTTGGAACTTTAGCCTCTTAAAGAGACTATTTTTAGTCAGACTAAAATAAGTCCCTTGGATCCAAGCACCCTCTAAGCATCCTGGAATTGTTTGACAAAACTAAGCACCTAGAAATTCTTTGACAACTAAACTGCTGGCTATATGATGCTGGCCATATATATTGTACGTATGTAATGTGAAGAAACGAGTGGTAGTACTATACCAACTAAAAGATGAAATGTAAGAAATGCTAGTATGTACGTACTGAAGAGTTAAAGTAACGAGACTAAACATAACATAGTTTTGCTGGGGGCTCAACACAACACACCCCTCAAATTAAATTAAGCACACCTGAAATTAAACTTTGCAACTACTCCGGTAGACACTGCATTAGAACCACCATGAGCAACGACACTGCCACCTTACTCGCAGTCCTCGTCCACGTCCTCGACTTCGTCCTTGTCCCTGTTCCTCTTGGCCGATACTTCTTTGCTTGAACCGCACACTTGGCTGTTGCTCTTCATCCAACCCTTGTAGATATTGAAGCAAAGGTAGCCATCCCTTGCAGTGTAGTGGATGTGGTCTATATCTAGTAAATTCCACTGCCATGCATGACGATGAAACGTGTAATGAGGTTTCTCCAGTTTACCGTACGAAGGATGAACCATGGCTCCTGCCAGGGTCAGCATTGAAGGCTGACGAGAGGACACCAGCCGATTCTTCTGGAGGTCGAAGGTCTTGCCTACAACGAGGCCTACCCGATGCAGGACTTCTTTGTCGTTACCAAAGTCTACAGTAACGAATTTGACTAGGTTGCTCTCGAGGAAGTCCTTAAAATCCTGGAACTCAACGTCGGCATGGCATATGTGGTAGACCAAGCATAAGTCATGCACGTAAACCTGGATCACGGCGGGCTTCTTCCTCTCTTCGTCCTTTAGATCCTTCTCTCGTCCCAGGACTGTGGTGTACTCAACATCTAGCCCAGCGACCCACTCATCATCTAAGTCTTCGAACATGCGTCTGAAGCGAGAAAGGCATCCTTTCACCGTCGCGGAAGAAAGGGTGTAGATGACGTCGAACTCATCGCCGGTGATGGTTCTAACCTTGTACTCACCATCGATCGTGGAGATTTGGGACGCCATGGATTTGGGAGGAGGGTTAGGATTAGTGGAACTGCCGTAATGTGAATGGACGGGACGACTAGGAGCGAACCGCCGTAGTATTGAAGGACGTGCGGGGACGAGTAGGAGCAAACTGCCAGCGTGCGAACGGCAGGGTAGTGGCTTTCCATTCTCCCATGATACGAGCTTCCGAGAGCCCTTGGATTTGAGATCGAACGGTTGCATGGCGTGATTCTAAACCTATGGGTGAATATCCTATCCTGGAGGGTTATTCTGCAAATTTTCAGCAACTTAGCATGCGACCGTTTGATCTCAGATGCAAGGGCTGCCAGCAGCCCGTATCATGGTCGCGCCTACCACGATCGCCACGTCGCTCGGACGGTCGCGCCCTTGGAGATTTAACACGGTGCGTTAGGCTATATGATGTTGGCATGTCATACATAGTCATCACTTAGTCACTCATACTACAACAAGGTTGGCTATAAGTGTATTTTTTACTCCTCTCTATCTCTTTCTTCGTACTCAAGGAAGAAACGGTGCTAAGCGCATGTATTTATTGCATTTGCCAAGGAGTGACCTCTTCCAATGAAATGGTGTTGCTAAGTTTGCTTCATTTAATTAGCTATAGACTCAAAATTGTCTTTTCACCTAGGTACACGCGCTTAGCACCGTTTCTTCCTTGGGTCACCAAACTAGTCTCTCTCTTCTTGATTAACTTGCCACATCAGACTTTATGCTTATGTGGCAAGCTTAAGCACCTGTAGGAGCAAGTAAAAGTAAGTACAATAGTGCACTTTACATGGCATTTTTGCATATGTGGAGGAAAGAGAGCCAAGGAAAAAGTGGAGAAGTGGTCTCTCATGCAAGAGCCAGCCTCTACTACATGGTGGAGCATTGGGAGAGGCACCTATATGGAGGTGGTCAGGAATCTGGGAGACTCGCGCCGGTCGTAGCGCTGCAGTTAAAATGATAATGGCAAGTCAAATCACGGGGCCCCACCTATCCAGCAGTAACTCGCTGTCAAATCACATAGCCCTACGTTTGCAGCGGCCTACTTGTCGGCGTTCTGGGAACGGGGGTCCCCAGACTTGCCTGCCTGCGGCCTGCGGCGTGGCTCAAGTGGGGGCCCAGCGCGGCCCATCTTCATCAACACGAGGCTCAAGACCCTCGCGAGGGGCCAAGCCTCGCGAGGCGGACGACACGGCGCATCCTCAGGCACAACCTCGTCAGGCTAGCTCGCGAGGAGGCGGAGAGTTCAAGGCGGGGTACCTCGCGAGGTGCCTATGACGCAAGCCATGACGACACGGGGCACCAGGCGGGTGCCAGCGCGCGCAGCGTCCCCCTTTCCTCTTTGGTGCAAAGGGAGCAAGCGTATCAGCAGAGTACCGAGGCATCAGGCAAAGGTTGCCACTTCGGTGCAACGAGACCAAGGCCAGGAGGACTACGAGACGGAGGTCACCATGGAGCCCAGCGCGGCGTCATCACCAGAGCCTTTGGTAGGCGAAGACTGCTTTTGTCAGGATAGATGTACTCGCTGTCCCCCTTCAAATTAGCCCGCCATTGTTGGATCCCTTCCCGCGCAATATTTGGGGAGAGGACCAGGGCCTCTATAAATAGGACCAGCCACCCACGTAGCAAGGGGTTCGATTCCTGGTCGTTCGGTCCAGATGACGGGAGAGAGAAAAGGCATAGAGAGAGAGAGAGGGTGACCGAACTCTTCACAATAGTTCATCACCTCAGCCAAGAACAGAACCTCGCGATGCTGTTCTTCCTTGTATTGTTCATCCTCACCAGCCCTAGGAGGCAATCCATCCACCACACACTGGAGTAGGGTATTACACCACATCGGTGGCCCGAACCAGTATAAATCTTGTGTCTTTCGTGCAGCTCTTTTAGTAGTTTAGATCCCATTGAGACGGAGAGGTTGAAGGTGAGATTTCCGCGCGCACCCCAGTGTTCGAACCTTAAGGGTCTGTCGGAACCCGAAATCCGACATTTGGCGCGCCAGGTAGGGGTGTGCCGGAATTCGTCTTCCACCGCTCCGCTCTACTCCGACCATCGCGTCCATGTCTGACGCTCGTCGAGCCCGCGCCGAGCGCCGGGCCGCCATCGCTTCTCGCGTCGCCCAGACGGCCCCCGTCGATGGGCATCCTCGTCGTTCCCCGTTGCCTGCCGTCAACGCCGCCACCGGCCCGGCGGGGGGCGAGCAGCAGGCATCGTCTCAGCACCCGTCCGTGCGGCAAGACGGCCGCACCGCCACTCCGTCACTCGCACCAGCTGGCTCTTCGTCCCGCGCGCTCCGCACACCCTTGGAGGCTCGAGCTGCGCTCCTCGCGGCAAACGAGGTCCTGCACTACCATCCCGTCGACGACGTCTACGAAGAATGGCTCGACCGCGTCGCCGACCTTGTCCGCGCCGCAGGGGGCTCTTCCGCGCCGTCCGTCCCTCTGCGCCGCACTCCGCCCCACGTGGGCAACTAAGCTCCGGAGGTGCACCAGCCGCCTCCCCTCCAAGAAGATGCCGTGGCTCCAAGGCGACCGGCCCCTGCGCGGAACCCGCTCCATCAGGCGCCAGCGCAGCAAGAGCAAAGCTGCCAAGAAATCCCTTGCCCACAGGGGGCTGCCCGGGCGCTCCCTGCTCCGGCACGCCGCGACCCTGCTCCAGCTCCGGCACGTCAAGACCCCGCCCTGCTCCTAGCTGCAGCGCGTGGGGACCCTCAAGACCAAGCTCTCCACCAACCGAGGCCTTTCGTGGCCACCGCGGGCTGCCACGCCTACACCACAGAGCTGCGCAGCGTCGCGTGGCCCGGCAAGTTCAAGCCCGACCTGCCTCCTCGCTACGACGACACAACTGACCCCGCGGAATTCCTCCAGCTCTATGAGCTGGGCATCGAGGCTGCCGGCGGGGATGAAAAGGTCATGGCGAACTGGTTCCCCATGGCGCTGAAGGAAGGGGCGCGAACCTGGCTCCTGAATCTGGCTCCAGGCACGATCTCCTCCTGGGATCAGATGCGCGCCTGCTTCATCGCCAACTTCCAAGGTACTCGCGACCGGCCGCCTGTCGTGAGCGACATGTGCCGCATCAAGCAACAACCCGGAGAGACCCTGCAAAAGTACATCCAACGCTTCAACAACGCGCGCCTCAAGATCCCTAGGGTGTCGAAGGAGGCCATCATCTCCGCCTTCTCTGATGGCATGCGCGACGTCAAGATGAAGGAGGAACTAGCGATGCATGAAGACCTCTGCACCTCCCTGGAGCTGTTCAACTTGGCGAACAAGTGCGCCAGGGCTGAGGAGGGACGTCTCTCCCTCCTCGAGCTGCCTGCCGCGGACCCAGAAGAGAAGAAACCCAAGGCCAAGGACGTGAAGCGCAAGGGGGCTGCCGTGCTCGCAGCCAAACCGGACACCAAGCGGGGCAAGGATCTGCCCGAACCCTGCAGAGGCAGCCGGTACTGTGTGTACCATGACCTCCACACCCACAACACCAATGAATGTCAAGAGCTCCGCGCCGTGTGAGAAGGAAGGATCGGCCGTCGCCCTGACCGTGCTGACCGGGGCTATGGCCGAGGAGGAGGAAGAAACCCAGGGCGCTGGGAAGACCGCGGCCCGCGCCAGGGGTGGCGCGACCAGCCTCGCGAGGACCGCTGGCGGGACCTGCCTCGTGAGGGGGACTGGAGAGACCAGCCTCGTGAGGACTGCCCTCATGGCAACGCAGGCCTACCTCCGCTGCCGCCTCCGCCAAGAAGGAACGAAGACCGCCATCAAGACGAGGGGGCTGGGGGCTTCCAGGAGCCGCGCGCGATCGCCTGCTTCCTGGGCGGAGCTCAAGCCCCAGCCTCCCAACGTATCTTCAAGCAGTTTGCCCGCGAAGTGAATGTAGTTCTCCCCAAGCTCGAAGCAACGCGCCCCCTCAGGTGGTCGGCGTGCCCCATCACGTTCAGCTCGGTAGACCAGCTCAAGTGCACGGCCACTGCAGGAGTCCTCCCGATGCTCTGCTCCCCGGTCATCAGCAACATGCAGGTTACCAAGACCCTCATCGATGGTGGGGCAGGGCTCAGCGTCCTATCCGTGGAAACATTCAACAACCTCCAAGTGCCCTATGACCAGCTTCAGCCAACCAGGACTTTCTCCGGGATCACCGACGGTTCCACAATCCCGATCGGGCAGGTCTGCCTCCCTGTCACCTTCGGAGCCCGCAGCAACTACCGCACCGAGCTCATCGACTTCGATGTCGCCCACATCCGCCTGCCGTACAACGCCATCCTCGGGTACCCGACGCTGGCCAAGTTCATGGCCGTGACCCACCACGGCTACAACGTCCTCAAGATGCAAGGAAGTGGCGGCGTCATCACGGTGCCCTGTGAAGAGAGAGACGCAGTGTGTTCCCTGGAGCGAGCCTTCCAGGCCGCGTCGTTGGAAGACCCAGATCGCGGAAGCAGGAGGCTTCCTGAGACCACCCCAAGAAGAAGAAGACGTCGTCAGGCTCAGCCCCTCAGGAGGCAGGCCCCTTAGGGCCCGTGCCCCCTCAGGAGGGCCCTCCATCCATCGCATAGGAAAGCGTGCCCGGCGCCCCTCTCAGGCAGGGCTCGGGGGCTCTCACCTGGAGGGCCACCGACCTAGCCAAGGTCACGAGGGAGGCGCTTGGGCACCATATGGAGGCGTGCTTCGCAGCACGTTTCCCTCGAGAGGGAGCCAGGCGAGGAAGATCAGACCAGCAAGAGTTCATTGACGAGGCCATTCGAGAGCTACAGGCGACAAGGATCATGAGAGGTTGCCGCCGCTTGCCAGCCGTGGCCCCACATCCAGGCGAGGATGGTGGGCTGCACGTCTGCGTTGACGTACCAGGGCTCAATCAAATCGCCGCAACAGAGCGCCTCTGGCCCTTGCAAGTGGGGTGCTGCGGAGGTCCACCCCACGGCTATGTTCGCATGCCTTACGGCCTGCCGAGCATGGCTGCGGCGTACCAGCGCCTCATAAGGGGCATCATGGAGGCTCAGGAAGACAGGCGTTACACGGCTCTGGCGGTGGTGGAGACAGCTCGCAAGGAGTCACCAGTGCCTCCGGAGCCTCCCGAGGCCCCGGGGCCTGGGGGCTCGTGAGGATCAGCTTCTGCAGCCCGTCAAGTCTGCTGCACCGACGCCACTATGCCGACGACATCCTCAGGTGACATCTTTCAAGTTCCGTTCTCAGCTGGGAGCACCCTCCCAGGGTTGCATCACTCCCAGGCCGCGTGGGTCCGTCCCCGTGGCATGTATCTGCATTTACCTTTTCGTCGTTAGTTTGCCTTGTTGGGGGCGCCCCTCGGGCTGCATCATCCCCAAGCCGTTCGGGCCAGACCCAGCGGCGTGTATCCCCCTAGTGTTTATTTCCAACTATGCATTGCCTATCACGCTTAGCTGCATGGAGCCTGTCCGCAGCATCTTCTCTTCCCATGTCGGCTACTTGCACATTAAAGGGGGGTGCCTGAGCATCGCGACTCAGGGCTCTTACTGGCTCTCCAGCCCTCATCCTCTGGCCTTGTCCATGGCATCGCGACCTGGCATACCAGCGACGGCTGAGACAAGCTCGAGGGCCTGGACCCGAGGACGTAGAGTACCGGCATCTAACCAGATTTTGTAGGGACACATCTCAAGATACGGCCCAGTGCCGGGCGCAACCCGCCCAGAGGTAGGGCCTCGGGAGTCCCGCGCTGGCTCATGGGTGCCCAGATACGCCTCGCCTACCTCAGCCAGCAAGCTCTTGAGTGACTAACGATCAACTAATGGCCGCCGAGGCAACACCATCTTCCTTCTGTGATGACCCTGCAGGATCCCTGGAGGGAACCGCGCAAGCCGAGGTCCTCACGAGGTTTCCTTCGCCCTCGCCCGCGCGAACCGCTTGCACGTTAAAGGGGGGGGGGTGCCTGAGCATCGCGACTCAGGGCTCTTACTGGCTCTCTAGCCCTCACCCTCTGGCCTTGTCCACGGCATCGTGACCTGGCATACCAGCGACGGCTGAGACAAGCTCGAGGGCCGGGACCCGAGGACATAGAGCAGAAAGGGGAGCAGAGGCGGGGAAGAAGGGGTCTCGCGAGGACCTTGCTGAGCGTTTCCGCTCCTATCACCACACGGACCCAACGGCGCACCTGGAGCGGCCCCTGATCCTCAAGATAAGTCACCACCCACAGCACTGGCTGCTGCAGCACTACCCCCGCACCTAAAGCAACTCCGTACTAGCGACGTTGCTTCCCTTTCTCACTAAGTGATGGCTACTTGGGTGCCAAAGGGGACCTCCTGAGCATCGCGACTCAGGGGCTCTTACGGGACCCTGGGTCGCTCACCTCCTGGCCTTGACCACGGCATCGCGACCTGGCATACCAGCGATGGCTGACGCCGCCTTGGGACTGGGACCTGTCGGCGTAGAGCACCAGGCCCTCGCGAGGTTCGAAAGGGAGAACTCAGCTATGACGGAATCAGTGACTCACGCAAATCCATTGCAAAGGTCATATATTAACAAACGGGACTACGAACACCTTACAAGCCCCCATGGGGCGCATTTCCATTCCTCACAGGGAACGGATCCTAAGGAGTGCTAACTGTACGGGCTCCTGCAGAAGATGCCATCATCAACAGTGGGCCGTCAGGCACCGGCGCCAACCACATCCAGATCAGGGTTGGCGACGGCCTCACGTGTCCGCCCTGCTCCTGGAGCGACGGCGACTCGGGGGCTCGTAGCTGTCGTCGCTCGTCTCCGGAGTCACGTAGCCTCCGCTGGAGCCGCTGGACCCTCGGGCGCCACTGCCGAGGGGGCGGTCGGCTGGCCTAGCCCTCACCAGGGCGAGGTCCTGGTAGCCCCTCCCGCGGCAGCACTCCAGCCGGCGCCCGATCGCGTCGAAGACCTTGAGGAACATCACCGCCGCGCCGTCATACTCCAGGTGGACCATGAAGACGCCTCTTTCCCTGCAGACCCGGGCGATCTCCCTCCAGCCCCGGTACATGTAGACCGCGCCCGGGGCAGCGACGACGACCTCGGCCTCGGTCGCGGGGGCGCCACAGTCGGCGTGCTGCAGCTGGAGCTCCATAGGCCCCCCTGGAAGAACCACGGAGGCGAAGAAGGGAGGAAGGCGGATCCAGGACTGAAGAAGAGTGACGACGTGGAGCACGAACTCGTGGGAGGAGCCCTCGGCATGGACTCCAGGAGGAACCACCCACGCCCTCACAACCCGACGGCGCCGACGACGGCGCTGACCGCGGGGATCAGCATCGGCACCTCCAGGGCCCTCGACATGGGCGTACAAGGGCAGCGGGAACCCCGGCGGAGCCTGCTCGCCCCGGGGCCCCGCCACCACCGGGTCGTCCTCGTCGTCCCGGCTGCAATGGGCGAGTCGCTTCTTCGGCGGGAGAGGGTCTGGCCCTTCTCGAGGAGCCTTTCCCTTCTCCGCTGCAGAGAATCGGCGAATCGGAGCCATAACACCAAGACGGAGCAAGAACTGAGGCGAAGGAGAGAGCAAGGGGAGATGGACTTGATGGGCACAAGCGGTGCCGTACTTATAGCCGGCGAAGGCCAATCGCCGGTCTCCACGATCACAGGTAATCATAACACGTTCTGCATGCAGGGACTTGTCCAACTCGCACGATCAACAAGACGTCGTGGGGAAGCGGAGGTGCCACGTCCAATCAACCGCCACGCGGCGTCCAAGGCCGCAGGCTGTTAGGGCCCGCGGCGCTTCGCCCTTTCCCTTTCGCCTCTTGGCACGGCCAAGTCCATGCGCACCTTGGGCCCGGGGCTACTGTCGGCGTTCTGGGAACGGGGGTCCCCAGACTTGCCTGCCTGCGGCCTGCGGCGTGGCTCAAGTGGGGGCCCAGCGCGGCCCATCTTCATCAACACGAGGCTCAAGACCCTGGCGAGGGGCCAAGCCTCGCGAGGCGGACAACACGGCGCATCCTCAGGCATAACCTCGTCAGGCTGGCTCGCGAGGAGGCGGAGAGTTCAAGGCGGGATACCTCGCGAGGTGCCTATGATGCAAGCCATGACGACACGGGGCACCAGGCGGGTGCCAGCGCGCGCAGCGTCCCCCTTTCCTCTTTGGTGCAAAGGGAGCAAGTGTATCAGCGGAGTACCGAGGCATCAGGCAAAGGTTGCCACTTCGGTGCAACGAGACCAAGGCCAGGAGGACTACGAGATGGAGGTCACCATGGAGCCCAGCGCGGCGTCATCACCAGAGCCTTTGGCAGGCGAAGACTGCTTTTGTTAGGATAGATGTACTTGCTGTCCCCCTTCAAATTAGCCCGCCATTGTTGGATCCCTTCCCGCGCAATATTTGGGGAGAGGACCAGGGTCTCTATAAATAGGACCAGCCACCCACGTAGCAAGGGGTTCGATTCCTGGTCATTCAGTCCAGACGACGGGAGAGAGAAAAGGCATAGAGAGAGAGAGAGAGGGTGATCGAACTCTTCACAACAGTTCATCACCTCAGCCAAGAACAGACCCTTGCGAGGCTGTTCTTCCTTGTATTGTTCATCCTCACCAGCCCCAGGAGGCAATCCATCCACCACACACTGGAGTAGGGTATTACACCACATCGGTGGCCCGAACCAGTATAAATCTTGTGTCTTTCGTGCAACTCTTTTAGTAGTTTAGATCCCACTGGGACGGAGAGGTTGAAGGTGAGATTTCCACGCGCACCCCAGTGTTCGAACCTTAAGGGTCTGCCGGAACCCGAAATCCAACACTACTCCCTCGTCTTCTCGTGTCTCTGTCGAACCGACTAGGCGGAACTGCCCCGCCACCTACCGCGCAGGAAAAGCCCCGCCCTCGACTTTTAAATAGTATACAATATATACTAATTTTGTATCCATGGATTGGGCCCGCTCCATGGAGCAAAGCGTCTATAAATAGAGAAGAGGGAGAGGCGAGACAGTGGTTTTGGAATGGAGATGATGGAGAGGAGAGGAGGTGGTTTTGCAATGGAGAAGAGGGAGAGGAGCGTGCGACAGCGATTTAGGATTGGACGAGAGGGCCGGCGCGCTCTGACTGGATCAAAATCAAAATCAATTTGGTGACATGCATTCACATTTTGCTTGTCAAATACAGTACATGGTCAAACTTTGACCCAAAATACGCGAAACAACAAAAAAATACTTCCAAGAGCAGCGCCGCTCTTCCGCTCTTCTCCTCTTAAACCACCGCCGCTCCTCTCCTGTTCCAATCTAAATGCAGTGCCGCTCCTCTCCTCTTCCATTTCAAAACCACCACCCCTCCTCTCCTGTTCCAGTCCAAAACCAGCGTCGCTCCTCTCCTGTTCTAATCCAAAACCAGCACTGCTCCTCTCCTCTTCCATTCAAAAACCACCGCCGACGAGTGAAGGTGCTGTGGAGAAGTAGATCGATGGAGGAGTACAACCGATACATGAGGATCGCAGACGACGACCCTGTGAATCTAGCTAGGATGTTGGAGATACAGTCTTGGTTTGACAACAAGGACCAACTAGCAGCGACGGCAACATCCATGGCGAAATATCTGCAACAGAGCGAAAAGGCGGCGATACTCCCGAAGGGAGTCGCGCCGGAGTACATAGAGCTGCTCCTCTGGGCCATGAGCAAACAGATTCACCGAATCCGATCGTGAGGGAGCGGTGGTGGGAGTATCGATCCCAGATGGAGCATCCACCAGAGATTGAAGGATCGAGCATCTACAGGGTGCCGTTTGTGAGGGTGTCCTGCCAGAGCGAGCCGGTGGAGTCTTCGTCAACCGAACCCAACTGCAAGAGGAGAAAAGCAGTTGGCCCAAGGACGCTTCCCCGCCATCGTCTCCCTCGCCGTTCACATCGTCTCATGGGGCGGCTATCTGCCGCCGAGGAATAGGAGGGGGCTGCCCCCCCAGCCCAATAGTCGGGCAGGTTGTGAATTGTCAGGAGGAGCTTAGGGTTGTCAGTTTTTGCAGGTTGTGAATTGTGTTTTGTGTTGTGTATTTTGAGAGTACTTTCAGATATGAATGTCTTTTGAATTTTAAATTTGCAGTATTGAGCATATGAAGTATTTTATGAATTCTAGATATCTATTTTTAGCACTTAAAAAATGTAGTTTCATAGGAGTATAAAAGTGCAGACAATGTGATTCTCAGATAAGAAACTGCAAGTTCAGTTTCAGATAAGAAACTGCAACTTTTAGAGGCAGAGCATTTACATTAACACGGCCTTTTCAAACAGGGTTAACATCATGTTGGAAGTTTTATTCATGGTCGAAAATGGAACTAGCAGCCAGTTAACATCATGCTGATCAACATTCATGCATAGCACATCTTCATATGATGCACAGTCAAAATGCCCACACAATGTCGAGTGTGCGAAACACAGAGAAAACGAGGGACAAAGTTTTGGCAAGTGTTGGACATGGTTTTGTGCTGCCCCGTCTAGGCTTTCATTTTTAACATGCGCAGCCCACGTCCTCGGATGGGAGGTCCATAGGCCTGTTTGTATTTTCTTAGGGCCGTCATGTATCGACCGGCCTATGGAACTCCCATCCGAGGTTTTATTTTTGGCAGCCCAATTTATGTATTTTTTTGAAAAAAACGCAGAGGTCTTTTCTATTTTTCTATATAAGAATAGAAACGCGAGATCCAACTTATGTTTCCCTTCTAGCTATATTATATATATTTAAATTATTTTATATGTTGACTGTTTAGTTCACATAATTGGCAAATAGATGACCGCTCTCGCGATCCCCTTCACCCCCGCCACCACCTCCACCCTCGCCGCCACCCCCGCCACCCCCGCCTCCTAACTCCGGGCGCGCCTGCCCCCCTCAGCAAGTCCGCTTGCGCGCCCCATGGAGTCGCTGGCCATATCCACGAGGGAATGGCTGGAAGACAGGCAGATGTGCAAGATGCATCTCCCACATGTCTACAAAGCCTTCCCGCGGATGCGCCAGCCGCTCGACTCCGTCGCGCCGGCGGTGCTGCGGGAGACTCGAGGGAGGAGATGGAGGGAGCGGGCGATGCGGATCCGCGACGACACTCTCTCCTGGACCCAGTGCACGCGCGAATGGAGGGAAGCATAGGAGGAAGCTGCGAGGGAGGATCCCCTCGCGCAGGTATGCTCGGATGTGCAAGGATCATGTGGATTGGGAGCTGCTGAATCTAGCCCTGCGGATCTACTTCGAACGAGATTTCTTGGAGAAGCACAGGATGCCGCACCCCAGTGAGCCGCCGATTGTGTTCATTCGATGGACGAAAGGAGAAGTGAATTCAGGAGATCCACGCCGTGCTGTGAGATGGGAATGCTTGACTGGACTCCTGCCCACCAGCACGCCACCTGAGCCGGAGCAGGTGGATCCCCTACCTTACCTCTCCCCCAAACCTGCAGAAGATTGAAATTAGGCTTGCAATCTACTTCAATTGAGCTGTCTGATGGTTATTTCTGCTTCCTGAGAGACAACATCTGGCTGGAGGATGAGAAGGAACCAGGAACTCCGATGAATTTCCCCTATCACAATGGGGGGGAGCGCCGGTTGGGCAGTGGTACGGCCCACCTCCGCCCCAAATGGGGGCACAATCTGGGTAGGCTCCTGTAATTGCCCAAGATCAATCTGCTGGTGGTTCTGACTCTCAGATCAGTGGGAAATCTCAAGGCAAGAATCAACAAAAGAAGAGATAGGACATCCAGAAAACTGCTCCTGCCCCTGCTTCGGGCCTTATGGCATACTCTGAGGTGATCTGCTACAACTGCGGGGAACCAGGACATCATTTGGATAAATGTGTCAAGCCCAAGAGTTGTTTTATCTGCAAAATGGTTACCCATAAAGTTGAGAATTGCCCTGTCAGAAGGAAACCCCATAGTTCTGCTAGATATGTTGGAAGTGCTGCTCCAGGATTATGTCCACCATTGACAGAATTTTCTGTGGCACATAATTAGATAGTTTTTTCCCCTTTCTAGTTGTAGAGTTCTGCTCAGATGTGGTAGTGACCACACTCTTTTGCTCTGGGACTCTGGTCTTAACCAAATTCCAAAGAGCAATATTTTTAAATTTGAAAAGTGGTGGTTGCTTAGAGAAGATTTTACTGAGCTAGTCAGGAAAATCTAGAATGAGCCTACTGGGAGCAGCTGCCCCCTAGAAAATTGGCAGATCAAAATTAGGAGATTTAGAAGAACTACCAAAGGGTGGAACTCCAATGAGGAAGCTAATCTTAGAAGATACAAAAGGCTTCTCCTCCTTGAGTTTGATTCTCTAGATATTAAGGCAGAAACCACTGACCTCTCTGAGGCCGAGACTAATGGATTAAACTTTGTCCATGGAGAGCTCAAGAAAATTTGGCTTCAAGAAGAAATCAAAGCCAAACAAAGGTCTAGAGATAGGAACATTAAGGAGGGTGATAGAAATACTACTTACTTCCATGCAGTAGCTAACCAGAGGAGGAGGAAAACCCTCATTCACTCCCTTGATGGCCCTAATGGCCCTGTTACTGAGGTAGATCAGATGCTGAAAGTGGCTAGTGACTTCTACAAAGACCTATTTAAGAAAGAAAACCCTTCTGGGTTCTCTGTACAATTTTTTTTCTCTGCTTCTGAAAAAGTCTCTCCTGCTGAAAATGAGCTGCTAGAAGCCCCTTTTTCAGAGACAGAGGTGAAGGAAGCCATTTTTAGCTCTTATCCTGATGGGGCTCCTGGTCCTGATGGGATTCCCTTCTTGTTTTACCAACATTTTGGGACTTGGTGAAAAATGATCTCTTAGTTCTTTTCCAAGCCTTTCATAGAGGAGAGTTGGATCTAGCAACTTACTCATGGGGGGTCTGTTGGGGTCAAGTTAAATAACTGTGAAAGTGATTTTTTCCTTGTTGGTAAAGGCCTTAGGCAAGGTGACCCCATCTCCCCGCTTTTGTTTAATTTAGTAGTGGACGTTCTTACTAAAATGCTAAGCAAAGCTGCTGATCATAGTCTGATTGCAGGGCTCCGTCCTGAGGTGTGCCCTGGTGGCATCATCTGCCTTCAATATGCAGATGCTACCATCCTTTTCTTAGACAATGACTCCACACATGCTAGCAATCTGAAAACTGTTCTAACCTGGTTTGAACAAGTCTCGGGCATGAGAATCAACTACTCTAAAAGTGAACTCATCCCTATCAACATGGATGATCAGGAGTTAGCTGACTTCCTCTCTATTCTAGTCTGTAATAAAGGTAACTTCCCCATTAAGTACCTAGGTATCCCTCTCCACTATGATAAACTAAGGAGAGAGGATATCCAACCCCTTCTGGATAAAATCATTAAAAGGATTGCTGGTGGAGGGGCAAACTTCTCTCTTACAGAGGTAGATTGATCCTCATACAAGCTTGTTTGGCTAGCATTCCAGTGTATCTCCTCTCCTTCTTCAAGTTCCCTAAATGGGTAGTGAACCTCATCAATTCTCAGATGTCTCATTGCTTGTGGAATGATTTTGAGGGAAATAGGAAGCTACACCTTGCTAATTGGGCCCTAGTCTCTATGAAAAAATATTTTGGAGGCCTAGGCACACCTAACCTCCAAGAAATTAGCATCTGTCTTCTAGGGTCTTGGATTAAAAGATTCTATGAGGAAGACCTGAAACCCTGGAGGCTTCTTATTGCCCATAAATACCTAGGAAATAAACCTAATATTTTTGTCCCTTCCTCCAACCCTAAGACCTCTAGATTCTGGAAAGGATTAAAATCTATTGTGCATGTTGTAAAATTTGGCTACAGATGGAACATAGGGGATGGGAGTAGAACCAGGTTCTGGGAAGATACTTGGTTTGGCACATCCCCCCTAGCAGTCCAATTTTGGCCTATTTACTCTGTCCGCAATGAGATTAACAAAAGTGTCAATGAAGTTTGGGACGGTCAATGCCTAAAACTCTCTTTTAGAAGGAACTTTAGTGATAGTCTCATGGAACAATGGTTCCAGTTGGAGGAAATTGCCAAAAGCATTACCTTTACTGCTGAGCCGAATGCCCTGATTTGGCAGCTGGACAATAAGGGGAAGTATTCCTCCAGCTCCCTCTATCATGTTGTCAAC
Organism: Triticum monococcum; assembly: GCA_034509565.1. NCBI lineage: Eukaryota > Viridiplantae > Streptophyta > Magnoliopsida > Poales > Poaceae > Triticum > Triticum monococcum. The sequence goes on from CM067843.1 coordinate 105,494,254, forward strand.
TTTAGAGGGGTTCAACCCGTGTTTATCCCTGTTGTCTGGAAATTGAGAGTTCCCCCTAAAATTCATGTATTTCTCTGGCTTCTCTCCAAAAACAAATTGATGACTAGGGATAACCTTAGGAAGAGACACATCATCAAACCCCTTGATTGTGTTTACTGCTTGGAAAAAGAGTCTTGTTCTCACCTATTTTTTGAATGTATAGTTGCTAAACATCTCTGGGCCCACATTGAGGAATATTTCTCTAGTCAGATTGGCTCATCCTTCGAATCTGTCGCCAGATTCTGGATTGCTACCAAAAAGTGCTTAGTTTTAAACACTGTTAGCTCAGCTGTCCTTTGGTGCCTCTGGAAATATAGAAATGCTATGATTTTCAGTAACACCTCCTGGATTTCCATTCTGTCGGTCTTGAGGTTGATCAGGAACATGGTGAGGAACTGTGAGATTCTCTCCTCCGGATCGGACAAGGACAAGTTGATGAGCTTCGTGGAAACCCTAACAAGATCCCTCCAGAAACCGTTGGCGATCACTTGTGGCTGAACAAGGCTCGACCTGCTCTGGGGCTGGATCCGTGGGCTCGTCTCAAGATCTCTGATGAAGATGATGGGCACCTGGCGCCGAAAAAGAGGGACATCCACCATGCTACGCCTTCCAGCCCGGTGTCTCCGCTTGCTTACTGGTCGCCGCAGGCTGACACGGCCCCTCGGCTGAAGACCATGAAGGCTTCACTAGACCGTCCTTGTGTCATTTGAGTGCTCTATCTGCTCTGCCTTTGGCACCGCTCGGGTGATTTGTGTTATTCAGAGAACTTGTTCATCCACCCCCTAGTCTGTAGCTTTTCTACCTTTGCTTTCGAACTGCTCTTTGAGCTGCTGTATCAGAATATGTTGTCGTTTCGTTCTCAGCAATGGAACCGGGGAGATGCTCCCTATTTTTCTAAAAAATATATTTTATATGTTATTATATAAAGCTTGGTAAGACTGTAAATTTAAGGACAAATGTAATAATATCACTTACTATTTAAATATATTTATAACAAAATGCTCAGCCCCTTTTTATTTTTTGATAACATTGCTGGCCCAACCCAATATTATAATTAGAATCAGCCCAGCAAAATCGTGTATTTCGAGAAAGTGCAAATGGGCTGTAATTTTTTAGGAAATAAAATAAACGGGCCGCATGGACGCTACATTATTTGTTCACCCAGCCCAGCTAATGGCTGTAATTCAAAAAAAAGATCAAATTGACTGTAAATTCTACCGCGCAAAAAAAGAGTGTAAATTCTGAAAAAATGGGTTGAATACGTGCCACATTTTTGGAGGCTGAAATGTGGGCCAATAGGTCGAAGCCAATGCAAGTCGTTGTCAATTTAGTCAACAAATGATTCTGACATGTTAGCCGTTGGATTTACATCCAACGACCGACATCCATCTTCAATCTCTCATCTTCTTCCTCCAGCACCGCCGGGACCACCTCCCGCCTCCTGCTGCTAGCAGCTTGGCTTAGCACGCTTCACTATGAAGCGCTACTCCACCGTTGGCCAGGCCATCCCTCCACCCCTCCACACCTCCTGTTCTTCTCCACCGACTGCCGAACCACACCGCACTAGAACCAGTTAACCCTCGTACACCTCTCTGTCTGCGACTCTACTCCCGCGTCTTCCCATCTCCGGCTCGTTGCTGTCCGGGGCCTCGCCGTCGTCCACCACCTTGGATGCGCTCGGCACGGTGTGGTCAACATGGTCAACGAACGACACCATCGGAAGTAGACTGTGCGTGGAGAGGCTGACAGCTGGGTCCACGACCGCACACAAGGAAATGCCTCCTTATTACGCGCAAAATAATGATTCCTCCACCTGACATCTGGGACCCATCGGAAGGGCCTCTGTATTTCGCGAAATAAAGTGCCCCCCGCTGACATGTCGGACCCACCAGCTATCTTCGCACGCAAGGAAGTGCCTCCTTATTACGCACAAAAAAATGAATATTCCCCCTGCCAGCTAGAACCCAGCATAGTGGGAGGCTGACTTGTGGGCCTACCAAGTTGACGGGGACGGAGGGCTTTGTCAACTTAGTCAATATGAACGATTCTAGCTCCTGTTACCGTACGATATTCATCCAACGGCCGTAGTGCTTCTTCAACCTCTGGTCTTCTTACTCCAGCAGCCCAAACCAGCGCCGGTCGTGCCGCGTGCTCCTGCCTCCCGTGGCCGGCTATGATGCCGCGGAGGCCTCACTGCCCCCTACTACTCCCACCACTAGCCAGGCCATCCCTCTACTCACCCACACCTCCAGTTATTTTACGGCGACAGCAGCCTCACACCGCAGCCGAACCAGTGAACCCTCGTACTCCTCTTCGCGTGGGAATCCACTGCTGCGTCTTCCCCGGCTCCGAGTCGTCCCCTTCCTAGTCCTCGCCATCGTCCATCGCCCTGGTGCTCTCGGCGCATCATGGTCAACGTGGTCAACGACCGACTTCCATCGGAAGAGTAGTGTACGTGGAGAGGCTGACAGCTGGGTCCACGGCAGCCGCAAGGAAGTGCCTCCTTATTATGCGGAAAATAATTATTCCTCCACCTGACAGCGGGGACCCACCGGACGGACCACCAGTATTTTGCGAAAAAATCATTTCCCCCTGACTGTTGGGACCCACCGGACGGGCCACAATATTTCATGAAAAAAACGTTCCCCTTGCTGTCAGCTCGGACCCACCGAAAGTGCCTCCTTATTACGCACAAAAAAATGAATACTCCCCCGGCTAGTTGGGACCCACCTTGCTGGGAGGCTGACTTGTGGGCCTACTAAGTTGACGGGGATGAAGGGCTTTGTCAACTTAGTCAATATGAACGATTCTAGCTCCAGTGACCATACGATGTCCATCCAACGGCCGTAGTGCTTCTTCAACCTCTGGTCTTCTTGCTCTAGCCGCCCAAAGCAGCGCCGGTCGTGCCGCATGCTCCTGCCTCCCGTGGCCGGCTGTGCTGCCGCAGAGGCCTCACTGCCCCCCTACTATTCCAACCGCTGGCCAGGCCCTGCGGCGACGGCAGCCTCACACCGCAGCTGAACCAGTGAACCCTCGTAGTCCTCTCCGCGCGGGCTTCCACTGCCGCGTCGTCCCCTTCCTAGGCCTCGCCGTCGTCCACCGCCGTGGTGCTCTCCGTGCGGCGTGGTCAACATGGTCAAGGAACAACTTCCATCGGAAGAGTACTGTACGTGGAGAGGCTGACAGCTGGGTCCATTGCCACAGCCTAGTTTTTTTTGTGATTTGCCAAGTAAGTCGCTTTGTCAGGCCTATTGGGCTGCAAATCTTTCAAGACGAGGAGAGCTTTCATTCAGCTGGCCGAGAAAATGGCCCATCAGTAATGAGCTATGGGTTGTACATTTTTAAAACACATCAAACCGGCAATTAGTTTCAAATATCTTTTTTTCCTTTCAAGATTTTAAATTACATTAATTTTTATGCGTGGAGAATTTGTTGGATTTTATATTGATATACATTTATTTTTAAAACCAGTTTGAATGTGAGTCGAAATTTTGGGATTAAAAACAGTTCGGACCGCACCAAAATATGAAAAATTTCGTATAACTTTTTAACCGTTGCCACAATATGGGCTGTAATGCTAACAAAAAGAATATGGGCTCCAAAAAAAACCTTAAGAATTAGCAAATGGGCTGTAAATTATTAGAAATAATGGCAGATGGGCTGTATGCTATTTTCCACAGATTTGAGGCTTTCCTAAAAAAAGGTTGATGCACAAGCACTGACTGTTGGATGTCCATCCAACGGTCGTCGTGCTTCTTCAATCTCCGCTCTTCCTGCTCCAGCCGCTCAAACAAGCGCCGACGGGACTGCCTGCTCCCTCCTCCTCGCGGCCGGCTGTGCTGCCGCGCAGGCCTCACCGCCCGACCGTACTCCCATCGCTGGCCTAGCCATCCCTCTACTCACCCACACATGCTGTTATTCTCCGGCGACGGCAGACACACCAGTAAACCCTTGTACAGTCATACTCCCCTCCGCGTGGGAAACAACTGCCGCGTCTTCCCCGGCTCCGCGTCGTCCCCTTCCTAGGCCTCGCCGTCGTCCACCGCCCTGGTGCTCTCGGCGTGGCGTGGTCAACATGGTCAAGGAACGGCTTCCATCGGACGTGGACTATATGTGGAGAGGCTGACAGCTGGGTCCATGGCCGCAGCAAGGAAGTGCCTCCTTATTACGTGCAAAATAATTATTCCTCCACCTGACAGCAGGACCCACCGGACGGGTCACCGTATTTCACGAAAAAATGTTTCCCCCTGACTGCTGGGACCCACCAGCTACATCTTTGCATGCACGGAAGTGCGTCCGGGCAAAAAAACGATTCGCCCCCTGACTGCTAGGACCGACCAGCTACATCTTCGCAGGCAAGGAAGTGCCTGATAGTCGGGACCCACCTGGTCGAAGCGTACGCAGCGTTGTCATTCTGGTCGTGAACGTGTACGTACATACTGGTCGATGTAGAGGCGCGCACGTGTCGTAGTAGAGGCGCGAACGTGTCGTAGTAGAGGCACGCACGTAGCATTTACATGTACGTACAATGGCCAGGGTGCAAGAAAGAAAATACGGCCACGTATGTGTACATACGGGCGGGGTCTCGAACGCCTACTCGCGCATACATACGGCAAGGGATCGTGTACATGGCTGGGTCGGAACGGAGAAACATCGTCGTCGTCGTGTTCATGGGGAGGCAACGGAATGCATCGTGTTCATGTGGAGGCAACAGAATGCGTCGTGTTCATCGGGAGGGCTTGGATGGAACAGGCGATGGAAACGAGGCCTGGCATACCGCAAAACGGAGGAAACGGCCTTGTGTTCGACCGGCCACATTCGAAATGGGATCCTGTTCATCGGGAGGGGTCTGGCGTACCGCAAAACGGAGGAAACGGACCTCCTACGATCGAAACGGGGGTCCTGTTGATCGGGAGGGGTGTGGTGTACCGCGAAACGGAGGAAACGGACTTGTGTTGGAGCGCTACGGTCGAAACGGGGGTCCTATTCAACGGGAGGGGTGTGGCGTACCGCGTAACGGGACTCCACGGGATACTGTTCATCTTCACCGTCGACCTCCTCCAGCCTCCACGGGCTCCTGTTCATCCAGCCTCCACCGCACGCTACTCCACCGGCTACTGTTCAACCACCCCTCCACGGTCTACTGTTCATCCAACCCTCCACACCACGGGGTCCTGTTCAACCACCCTCCATGGGCACCCCTCCACCGTCTACTGTTCATCCAGCCCTCCACACCACGGGGTCCTGTTCAACCACCCCTCCACCGTCTACTATTCATCCAGCCCTCCACACCACGGGGTCCAATTCATCCACCCCTCCACGGGCACCCCTCCACCGTCTACTGTTCATCCAGCCCTCCACCACACCACGGGGTCCTGTTCATCCAGAGGCAACGCCACCGCTCACTGTTCATCCAAACCCCCCCGCAACGCTCACTGTTCATCCCATCGATCGACTTCAGTTAGCAGCAGTAGCGAAGGAATTGCTCGATCAGGTTCAGTTAACAGCCATCAATTGATCGCTCGGGTTCAGTAACGCGTAGCCTGCAGTGCAATCGCTCGGGTTCAGTTAGAGCCCAACGCCTTGCTCGGCTTTAGTTAGAGCCAACGCCTCGCATACATGCGCGTACGTGTACAAGAGAAATGCGCATCGCTCGGCCCCTGACCTCCCACCGTAACCGGGAACTCCCCAAAATTCCCCCCCTCGCTTATACCATGGTTTTTTCCATCATGGACGGCCCAAAGAATGTCATGCAGCTGCGTCTCCGGCCCGCCCAGGACGAAAAACCCATTTTCTGTCATGATTTTTTTTCATAGAAGTAGGAGCCCACCACATCTATGATGATACCAGGTTTTGTCACAATTATCGTCATAGAAGTGTCATATGTATGACAGAAAAAAATTTCGTCCGGCCCAAAATGTCACCGATGTGTCTTTTTTTGTAGTGAGGGTTTAAGCCTCTGTCACTCTAGCAACCCATCATCTACTTATTACTTCCCACAATGCCTTCCCCTAGGCCCAAATCATGGTGAAGTGTCATGTAGTCGACGTTCACTAACACCACTGGAGGAGAGACAACATACATCTCATCAAAATATCAAACGAATACCAAATTGACATGATTACTTATAACAAGACTTCTCCCATGTCCTCAGGAACAAACGTAAATACTCAGAAAGCATATTCATGTTCATAATTAGAGGAGTATTAATTATCATGAAGGATCTGACCATATGATCTTCCACCAAATAAACCAACTAGCATCAACTACAAGGAGTAATCAACACTACTAGCAATCCACAGGTACCAATCTGAGGTTTTGAGACAAAGATCAGATACAAGAGATGAACTAGGGTTTGAGAGGAGATGGTGTTGGTGAAGATGTGTTGGGGAACATAGTAATTCAAAAAATTCCTATGATCACGCAAGATCTAACTAGGAGATGCATAGCAACGAGAGGGGAGAGTGTGTCCACGTACCCTCATAGACCGAAATCAGAAGCATTTAGTAACATGGTTGATGTAGTCGAACATCTTCACGATCCAACCAATCCAAGTACCGAACGTACGGCACCTCCGTGTTTAGCACACGTTCAGCATGATGACGTCCCTCGAGCTCTTGATCCAGTTGACGACGAGGGAGAGTTCCATCAGCACGACGGCGTGGCGATGGTGATGATGAAGTTACTGGCGTGGGGCTTCACCTAAGCACTATGACGATATGACTGAGGTGTTAAACTAAGGAGGGGGGCACCGCACATGACTAAGAGATTGTTTGTTGTGCTTTGGGGTGCCCCTGCCCACGTATATAAAGGAGGGGGGAGGAGGAGGCCGGCCAAGGGGGGCGCGCGCCATAGGGAGTCCAACTAGGATTCCCAATCCTAGTTGGAGTCCCCTTCCTTTTCCAAGAGGGGGAGAGAGGGAAGGAGGAGGAGAGGGAGAAGGAAAGAGGGGGGCACCGCCCCCTCCCTAGTCCAATTCGGACTTGCCATGGGGAGGGGGAGGGGGGCGTGCGGCCACCCCTTGTGGCCCTTCTCTCCTTTCCACCAAAGCCCATTAAGGCCCAATACTTCCCGGGGGGTTCCGGTAACCTCCCGGTACTTCGAAAAATACCCGAATCACTTCGGAACCATTCCGGTGTCTGAATATAACCTCCCAATATATCGAACTTTACCTCTCGACCATTTCGAGACTCCTCGTAATGTCCGTGATCTCATCTGGGACTCCGAACAAACTTCGGTCATCAAATCACGTAACTCATAATACAAATTGTCATCGAACGTTAAGCGTGTGGACCCTACGGGTTCGAGAACTATCTAGACATAACCGAGACACATCTCTAGTCAATAACCAATAGCTGAACCTGGATGCTCATATTGGCTCCTACATATGTTGGGGAACGCAATAATTTCAAAATTTTCCTACGCACACGCAAGATCCATCTAGGTGATGCATAGCAACGAGAGGGGAAGAGTGTTGTCCACGTACCCTCGTAGACCATAAGCGGAAGCATTAAGACAACGCGGTTGATGTAGTCGTACGTCTTCACGATCCGACCGATCCTAGCACCAAAGGTATGGCACCTCCGTGGTCTACACACGTTCATCTCGGTGACGACCCACGAACTCTAGATCCAGCTGAGTGTCGGGGGAGAGCTTCGTCAGCACGACGGCGTGATGACGGTGATGATGAAGTTACCGACGTAGGGCTTTGCCTAAGCACTACAACAACTAAGAGATCAACTTGTGTGTCTATGGGGTGCCTCCTCCCTCGTATATAAAGGAGTGGAGGAGGGGGAGGGCCGGCCCTCTATGGCACGCCCAAGGGGCGAGTCAACTCCTGGTGGGAGTAGGATTCCCCCTTTCCCTTGTTGGAGTAGGAGAGAAGGAAAGGGGAGAGAGAGGGAGGGAAGGGGGGGGGGGGCGGCCCCCCACCCAATTCGGATTGGCCTAGTGGGGCACCCTCCACCTTGGCCTTCCTCTCCTCTCTTCCACTAAGGCCCAATAAGGCCCATATACTCCCCGGAGGGTTCCGGTAACCCCCCGGGGTACTCCGGTAAATGCCCGAACTCACCCGGAACCATTCCGATGTCGAAACATAGCCTTCCAATATATCGATCTTTATGTCTCGGCCATTCCGAGACTCCTCGTCATGTCTGTGATCATATCCGGGACTTCAAACTACCTTCAGTACATCAAAACACATAAACTCATAATACCGATCGTCACCGAACATTAAGCGTGTGGACCCTACGGGTTTGAGAACTAGGTAGACATGACCGAGACTCATCTCCGGTCAATAACCAATAGCGGAACCTAGATTCTCATATTGGTTCCTACATTTTACATGAAGATCTTTATCGGTCAAATCGCAGAACAACATATGTTGTTCCCTTTGTCATCGGTATGTTACTTGCCCGAGATTCGATCGTTGGTATCCCAATACCTAGTTCAATCTCGTTACCGGCAAGTCTCTTTACTCATTCTGTAATGCAACATCTCGTAACTAACTCATTAGTCACATTGCTTGCAAGGCTTATAGTGATGTGCATTACCGAGAGGGCCCAAAGATACCTCTCCGATACATGGAGTGACAAATCCTAATCTCGATCTATGCCAACTCAACAAACACCATCGGAGACACATGTAGAGCATCTTTATAGTCACCCAGTTATGTTCTGACGTTTGCTAGCACACTAAGTGTTCCCCCGGTATTCGGGAGTTGCATAATCTCATAGTCATAGGAACATGTATAAGTTATGGAGAAAGCAATAGCTGTAAACTAAACGATCAAAGTGCTAAGCTAACGGATGGGTCAAGTCAATCACATCATTCTCTTATGATGTGATCCCGTTCATCAAATGACAACTCTTTGTCCATGGTTAGGAAACTTAAACATCTTTGATTAACGAGCTAGTCAAGTAGAGGCATACTAGTGATACTCTGTTTGTCTATGTATTCACACATGTACTAAGTTTCCAGTTAATACAATTCTAGCATGAAGAATAAACATTTATCATGATATAAGGAAATATAAATAACAACTTTATTATTGCCTCTAGGGTATATTTCCTTCAGTCTCCCACTTGCACTAGAGTCAATAATCTAGATTACATTGTGATGATTCTATCACCCATGGAGTCTTGGTGTTGATCATGTTTTGCTCGTGAGAGAGGCTTAGTCAATGGGTCTGCAACATTCAGATCGTATGTATCTTGCAAATTTCTATGTCTCCCTCCTTGACTTGATTGCGGATGGAATTGAAGCGTCTCTTGATGTGCTTGGTTCTCTTGTGAAATCTGGATTCCTTTGCCAAGGCAATTGCACGAGTATTGTCACAAAAGATTTTCATTGGACCCAATGCACTAGGTATGACACCTAGATCGGATATGAACTCCTTCATCCAGACCCCTTCATTTGCTGCTTCTGAAGCAGCTATGTACTCCGCTTCACACGTAGATCCCGCCACGACGCTCTGCCTAGAACTGCACCAACTGGCAGCTCCACCATTCAATAAAAATACGTATCCGGTTTGTGACTTAGAGTCATCCAGATCAGTGTCAAAGCTTGCATCGACGTAACCATTCACGATGAGCTCTTTGTCACCTCCATAAATGAGAAACATATCCTCAGTCCTTTTTAGGTATTTCAGGATGTTCTTGACCGCTGTCCAGTGATCCACTCCTGGATTACTTTGGTACCTCCCTGCTAAACTTATAGCAAGGCACACATTAGGTATGGCACACATCATTGCATACATGATAGAACCTATGGCTGAGGCATAGGTAATGACTTTCATTTTCTCTCTATCTTCTGTAGTGCTCGGGCATTGAGTCTGACTCAACTTCACACCTTGTAACACATGCAAGAACCCTTTCTTTGACTGATCCATTTTGAACTTCTTCAAAACTTTATCAAGGTATGTGCTTTGTGAAAGTCCAATTAAGCGTCTTGATCTATCTCTATAGACCTTGATGCCCAATATATAAGCAGCTTCACCGAGGTCTTTCATTGAAAAATTCTTATTCAAGTATCCTTTATGCTATCCAGAAATTCTGTATTATTTCCAATCGACAACATGTCATCCACATATAATATTAGAAATGCCACAGAGCTCCCACTCACTTTCTTGTAAATACAGGCTTCTCCAAAAGTCTGTATAAAACCATATGCTTTGATCACACTATCGAAGCGTATATTCCAACTCCAAGAGGCTTGCACCAGTCCATAAATCGATCGCTGGAGCTTGCACACTTTGTTAGCACCTTTTGGATCGACAAAACCTTCTGGTTGCATCATATACAACTATTCTTTAAGATATCCATTAAGGAATGCAGTTTTGACATCCATTTGCCAAATTTCATACTCATAAATTGCGGAAATTGCTAACATGATTCAGACAGACTTAAGCAACGCTACGGGTGAGAAGGTCTCCTCATAGCCAACTCCTTGAACTTTTCAAAAACCTTTTGCAACAAGTCGAGCTTTGCAGACAGTAACATTACTGTCAACGTCAGTCTTCTTCTTGAAGATCCATTTATTCTCTATTGCTTGCCGATCATCGGGAAAGTCAACCAAATTCCACACTTTGTTCTCATACATGGATCCCATCTTAGATTTCATGGCCTCAAGCCATTTCACGGAATCTGGGCTCATCATTGCTTCCTCATAGTTCGTAGGTTCGTCATGGTCAAGTAACATGACCTCCAGAATAGGATTACCGTACCACTCTGGTGCGGATCGTACTCTGGTTGACCTACGAGGTTCGGTAGTAACTTGATCTGAAGTTTCATGATCATCATCATTAGCTTCCTCACTGATTGGTGTAGGAATCACTGGAACTGATTTCTGTGATGAACTACTTTCCAATTCAGGAGCAGGTGCAATTACCTCATCAAGTTATACTTTCCTTCCACTCACTTCTTTCGAGAGAAACTCCTTCTCTAGAAAGGATCCATTCTTAGCAATGAATACCTTGCCTTCGGATTTGTGATAGAAGGTGTACCCAACAGTCTCCTTTGGGTATCCTATGAAGACACATTTCTCTGATTTGGGTTCGAGTTTATCAGGTTGAAGCTTTTTCACATAAGCATCGCATCCCCAAACTTTAAGAAATGACAGCTGAGGTTTCTTGCCAAACCAAAGTTCATATGGTGTCGTCTCAATGGATTGATGGTGCCTTATTTAACGTGAATGCAACCGTCTCTAAAGCATAACCCCAAAACGATAGCGTTAAATCAGTAAGAGACATCATAGATTGCACCATATCTAATAAAGTACAGTTACGACATTCGGACACACCATTACGATGTGGCATTCCAGGTGGCGTGAGTTGCGAAACTATTCCACATTGTTTCAAATGAAGACCAAACTCATAACTCAAATATTCACCTCCATGATCAGATCGTAGAAACTTTATTTTCTTGTTCCGATGATTTTCCACTTCACTCTGAAATTCTTTGAACTTTTCAAATGTTTCAGACTTATGTTTCGTTAAGTAGATATACCCATATCTGCTTAAATCATCTGTGAAAGTCAGGAAATAATGATACCCGCCGCGAGCCTCAACACTCATCGGACCGCATACATTAGCATGTATTATTCCCAATAAGTCAGTTGCTCGCTCCATTGTTCCGGAGAATGGAGTCTTAGTCATCTTGCCCATGAGGCATGGTTCGCAAGCATCAAGTGATTCATAATCAAGTGATTCCAAAAGCCCATCAGCATGGAGTTTCTTCATGCGCTTTACACCAATATGGCCTAAACAATAGTGTCACAAATAAGTTGCACTATCATTATTAACTTCACATCTTTTGGCTTCAGTATTATGAATATCTGTATCACTACAATCGAGATTCAACAAAAATAGACCACTCATCAAGGGTGCATGACCAGAAAAGATATTACTCATATAAATAGAACAACCATTATCTCTCATTTAAATGAATAACCGTCTCGCATTAAACAAGATCTAGATATAATGTTCATGCTCAACGCTGGCACCAAATAACCATTATTTAGGTCTAAAACTAATCCTGACGGTAGATGTAGAGGTAGCGTGCTGACGGCGATCACATCGAATTTGGAACCATTTCCCACGCGCATCGTCACCTCGTCCTTAGCCAATGTTTGTTTAATCTGTAGCCCATGTTTTGAGTTGCAAATATGAGCAACAGAACCAATATCAAATACCCAGGCGCTACTACGAGCATTAGTAAGGTACACATCAATAACATGTATATCAAATATACCTTTCACTTTGCCATCCTTCTTATCCGCCAAATACTTGGGGCAGTTTCGCTTCCAGTGACCAGTCCCTTTGCAGTGGAAGCACTCAGTCTTAGGCTTAGGTCCAGACTTGGGCTTCTTCCCTTGAGCAGCAACTAGCTTGTTGTTCTTCTTGAAGTTCCCCTTCTCCCCTTTGCCCTTTTTCTTGAAACTAGTGGTCTTGTTAACCATCAACACTTGATGCTCCTTCTTGATTTCTACCTCCGCAGCCTTTAGCATCGCAAAGAGCTCGGGAATTGTCTTTTCCATCCCTTGCATATTATAGTTCATCACGAAGCCTTTATAGCTTGGTGGCAGTGATTGAAGAACTCTGTCAATGACACTATCATCAGGAAGATTAACTCCCAGCCGAGTCAAGTGGTTGTGGTACCCAGACATTCTGAGTATGTGTTCACTGACAGAACTATTCTCCTCCATTTTGCAGCTATAGAACTTGTTGGAGACTTCATATCTCTCGACTCGGGCATTTGCTTGAAATATTAACTTTAACTCCTGGAACATCTCATATGCTCCATGACGTTCAAAACCTCTTTGAAGTCTCGATTCTAAGCCGTAAAGCATGGCACACTGAACTATCAAGTAGTCATCAGCTTTTCTCTGCCAGACGTTCATAACATCCGGAGTTGCTCCTGTAGTGGGTCTTGCACCTAGCGATGCTTCCAGGACGTAATTCTTCTATACAGCAATGAGGATAATCCTCAAGTTATGGACCCAGTCTGTGTAGTTGCTACCATCATCTTTCAACTTATCTTTCTCTAGGAACACATTAAAATTCAAGGGAACGGTAGCACGGGCCATTGATCTACAACAACATAGACATGCAAATACTACCATGTACTAAGTTTATGATAAATTGAAGTTTAATTAATCATATTACTTAAGAACTCCCACTTAGATAGACATCTCTCTAGTCATCTAAATGATCATGTGATCCATATCAACTAAACCATGTCCAATCATCATGTGAGATGGAGTAGTTTTCAATGGTGAACATCTCTATGTTGATCATATCTACTATATGATTCACGTTCGACCTTTCGGTCTCAGTGTTCTGAGGCCATATCTGCATATGCTAGGCTCGTTAAGTTTAACCTGAGTATTTTGCATGTGCAAAACTGGCTTGCACCCGTTGTATGTGAACGCAGAGCTTATCACACCCGATCATCACATGGTGTCTCGGCACGACGAACTGTAGCAACGACGCATACTCTGGGAGAACACTTATACCTTGAAATTTAGTGAGAGATCATCTTATAATGCTACCACCATACTAAGAAGAATAAGACGTATAAAGGATAAACATCACGCATGCAGTCAAAATATGTGACATGATATGTCCATCATCATCTTATGCCTTTGATCTCCATCTCCAAAGCACCGTCATGATCTCCATCGTCACCAGCTTGACACCTTGATCTCCATTGTAGCATTGTTGTCGTCTCACCAACTATTACTTCTACAACTATTACTGCCGCTTAGTGATAAAGCAAAGCAATCACATGGTGATTGCATTTCATACAATAAAGCGACAACCATAAGGCTCCTGCCAGCTGCCGATAACTTCTACAAAACATGATCATCTCATACAACAATTTATATCTCATCACTTCTTGACCATATCACATCACAACATGCCATGCAGTTGTTGTTGCATGTTTTACGTGGCTGCTACAGGCTTCTAGCAAGAACCGTTCTTACCTACGCATCAAAACCACAATGATTTTTCATCAAGTGTACTGTTTTGACCTTCAACAAGGATCGGCCGTAGTAAAACTCGATTCAACTAAAGTTGGAGGAACAGACACCCACTAGCCACATGTGTGCCAAGCACGTCAATAGAACTAGTCTCATGAACGCAGTCATGTAATGTCGGTCTGGGCCGATTTATCCAACAATACCGCCGAATCAAAGTAAGACGTTGGTGGTAAGCAGTATGACTATTATCGCCCGCAACTCGTTGTGTTCTACTCGTGCATATAACATCTACGCATAGACCTGGCTCGGATGCCATTGTTGGGGAACATAGTAATTCAAAAAATTCCTATGATCACGCAAGATCTAACTAGGAGATGCATAGCAACGAGAGGGGAGAGTGTGTCCATATACCCTCGTAGACCGAAAGCAGAAGTATTTAGTAACGTGGTTGATGTAGTCGAACATCTTCACGATACAACTGATCCAAGTACCGAACCTACGGCATCTCCGTGTTCCGCACACGTTCAGCATGATGACGTCCCTCGAGCTCTTGATCCATTTGAGGACGAGGGAGAGTTCCGTCAGCACGACGGCGTGGCGACGGTGATGATGAAGTTACCGGCGCAGGGCTTCACCTAAGCACTACGCCGATATGACCAAGGTGTTAAACTATGGAGGGGGGCACCACACACGGCTAAGAGATTGTGGCCCTTCTCTCCTTTCCACTAAAGCCCATTAAGGCCCAATACTTCCCCGGGGGGTTCGGGTAACCTCTTGGTACTCCATAAAATACCCGAATCACTTCGGAACCATTCCGGTGTCCGCATATAACCTTCCAATAAATCGATCTTTACCTCTCGACCATTTCAAGACTCCTCGTCATGTCCATGATCTCATCCGAGACTCTGAACAAACTTCGGTCATCAAATCATATAACTCATAATACAAATCGCCATTGAATGTTAAGCGTGCGGACCCTACTAGTTCGAGAACTATCTAGACATGACCGAGACACATCTCCGGCCAATAACCAACAACAGAACCTGGATGCTCATATTGGCTCTATTGTACGAAGATCTTTATCGGTCAAACCGCATAACAACATACATTATTCCCTTTGTCATCGGTATGTTACTTGCCCGAGATTCGATCGTCGGTATCCTCATACCTAGTTTAATCTCGTTACCGGCAAGTCTCTTTACTTGTTCCATAATACATCATCCTGTAACTAACTCATTAGTCACATTGCTTGCAAGGCTTATAGTGATGTGCATTACCGAGAGGGCCCAGAGATACCTCTCCGATACATGGAGTGACAAATCCTAATCTCGATCTATGCCAACTCAACAAACACCATCGGAGACACATGTAGAGCATCTTTATAATCACCCAGTTACGTTGTGACGTTTGATAGCGCACAAGGTGTTCCTCCGATATTCGGGAGTTGCATAATCTCATAGTCAGAGGATCATGTATAAGTCATGAAGAAAGCAATAGCAATAAAACTAAACGATCATTATGCTAAGCAAACGGATGGGTCTGGTCCATCACATCATTCTCTAATTGTCGGGGGTTTGGTGCGACATATGCCAACGGATGGCTTATCATGGTGGGGGCGAGTAGAACGTCGCCAGTGCCTGGAAACGGGATGAGGCGAAGACATGCACGCCGGTGAATCTTACCCAGCTTCAGGGCTCTCCGGGGAGATAACACCCCTACTGCTGCTCTGCGGGGTCTCCGCATGATCACTATGGTCAAGTGTTTACAAGGATGCTCCTAGAGCTGTTTCGGGTGGCAGGAGAGGGCAAGGATAGCTCTCTCCTTCTATCTGGTGTGGTCTAGAACTACTGGGGTTCAACCCTTTGCATGGGTGCCTCGGGGGGGTTTATATAGGCCTACCCCCTAGTGGTACAATGGTAATGTGACTAGGCGCGGGCCCAGCCGTCAGTGTCTCCGACCTCCGACTTCTCCGCCGACTGGTCTGGTACGGAGCCGACAGGCCGCGTCCATCGCGGGCGGGTCTTGCCGGCTGCTGATTACTGTAGCCGTGCTCCTGATGATGCAAGCTTGGTCATGGGGTCGTGGCAACAGCCCCGCCGCCTGGCGGGCGATCACTGTGGCCACTCCCCATCTCTTCTTGATTAATGGCGCATGGGCCCCGGGGGAAGGCTCGGCCGACTCCCCCGGGCCGACTCCGGAATGGGTCCGACTAGCGGTTCTCTCGCCGTCTTCCGAGGTCTTGCTGACTGGTGGGCCCTGCTGCCTCCAGGCCGTACAGACAAGCCGTTGTGGGTGCAGGAATTGGTATAGTGGTGCTGATGTCAGGGCCAGCCGGGCAACAGTGCCACGCCGCAGGGAGATCTTCCCCAGTACGGCGTGCTGTAGCCATGCCTGCCCTTGGTAAGGGGCGGGGAGTGGGCCTCACTGTAGCCACGCCCCTGTCCTGTCTCCTTCGATGAGGTCACGGTTTGTTGGAGTCGCCGGCCGACTCCCCAAAGCCGGATTCTCTGGAAGTCGTCCCTGGGACTCGGCCGTGAGCGGGCAGTCGGCCACCTCGTTGTAGACTCCCCAGGAGGCGGCTCCTCGCCCTGGGGTCTTGAGGGGCGCAGCCTGCCCCGATGTCTTGAAAGGTTATGGGGCTCGGGTTGGCCTACCCGTGGCCCATTACTCCGACACTAAGGATGTGACCCCATTCATCAAATGACAACACATGTCTATGGTCAGGAAACTTAACCATCTTTGATTAACGAGCTAGTCAAGTAGAGGCATACTAGGGACACTCTGTTTGTCTATGTATTCACACATGTACTAAGTTTCCAGTTAATACAATTCTAGCATGAATAATAAACATTTATCATGATATAAGGAAATATAAATAACAACTTTATTATTGCCTGTAGGGCATATTTCCTTCAAGATGTTGATGGAGATTGCCCCCCTCTCGATGAGAGGATCGTTGGTGATGATGATGGCTTCAATTTCCCCCTCCCGGAGGGAAGTTTCCCCGGCAGAACAGCTCCGCCGGAGCCCTAGATTGGTATTGCCCAAGTTCCACCTCGAGACGGCAGCGGTTCATCCCAAAAGTTTCATCTTGATTTTTCTTCCGGTCGTTCCTGGAGTTCTACGGACTCCAGCCGCACCACCTCACCCCCAACACAGTGGTGCTGCTGTCCGCCTTCGTGGCTCTGTGCGAAGGCTTCCTCGGCGTCCTCCCCACCCTCGAGCTCTGGGGGGAGTTCTTCTTCTCCAAGCTCGGCACCCAGGCCGCGGGCATGCCGGCTCAGTGTGGCGCCTTCATCGCCGTGTGAAGGACAGGAGCCGACAACCACTTCCCCTCCATCTCGCTGTTGAAGTCGGTGAAGATGTGGCTGCGGTCCTACTTCTACGTCAGGAACGTCGCCATGATGGGCGACTGGGTCAATCTTCCGGCTTTCTAAGCCGGCCCGCCGGCTGGCAGACTGCCCAACCAGTCGTACCGGGCCAGGTCGCTGACGCCTGTGGGAGCCGGCGCCGTCACGCGACTCCGAGTGCTGACGCAGTCGAAGGGTCTGACTGGTCCGGACCTGCTGGCCGCCTTTGTTTCGCGCCGAGTCCTCCCAATCCAAGGCCTCCCTCACATGATATGCCAGATGAGCGGGGGCCGCGACCCGAGTCGGATGTGCACCAAGGACATGCCTCACGAAGAGGTGGCCCATATGGTGAACTACCTCTCGGACAGCAGGCTCCCAGAGGACTGGCGATTCGGCAAGGAGCCATACTCCCGCGCCAACCCCCCGCCCGTGGTGAGTCGCCTTTCTTTTCTTTGGATTGTCTTCTTCTTGCCGAGTCTTGTTCTGACCAGTCGGCTTTTGATTAGATTCCCCTTCTTCACCCACCAACCGGCACCTCGGGGCCGGCCCGTGAGTTCGTCGCCGACCGGGCGGAGAGCGATGTCGACGACCCCGATCTGGGGGCGGCGGCTCTGGAAGACGACGCTGAGGGAGGAGGAGGGACGACAGGTGACTTTAGGCCCTCGGCTACCTTCGCCGACTGGCCCGAAGACGATGCCGAGGGAGGAGTCGCCCCTCGCCATCGGCCAGGAGCCAGCCAGCCAGGCGCGGGCTCTTCTACCGCGTCAGGCGCCCCGGGCGGCGGGAAGAAGCGCCGGGCTGCGCTGACTTTGTTCGGCAGCCGGCCGAAGAAGCCCAAGGGCTCGGCTGCGGCGACCCGGCGGGACGAGGCGGCCACGAAGGCCATCCGCTTCCGTAGGGAAGTGAAGAAGCCACCGTTGTTCTCTGCGTAAGTATTCTGTCTTCAAAGCTTATTCTTTCTTCGTGTTTTGTTTGAGTCTCTGCTCGCCCCTCTTTCTTCAGGGCTCCCCTCTCTCTTGAGCGGGTTGCCACGGCCTCCGTCATGGGGTCAGCGGAGACGTCCGCCACCACTCGGCGGATAGACCCCGCTGCTGACCTCCGGGAGGGAACGGAGCGGAATGTGCGGGAGAGGCACAATGAAGAAGAAGCCCTCCGCCTTGAGAAGGCAGAGGCCGACAGGGCGGAGGCCTCCGCTAAGAAAAAATTAGCGGAGGCCGAAGCCGCCGCCGCAGCAAAGCAGCAGGCTGAGGAAGCCACACGCCGCCAGTTGGCCCTGCTTGTTACCCTGCTAAACTCTGCGCCGCTGCCTCCGGAGGTCACGGAGCAGACCGGAGAAGCCAGCGGGGAGAACCTCATCGAGGAGAGGGAAGGCGGCGACCCCTCTACTCCGGGCGCAAACGTTCTGCCGCCGCCTCCGCCGCAGTCTGAAGGCGCGCAGGGCGAGCAGCCGGCGGACCCTCCGGTGCCGCCGACCGAAGAGGAGGCCGTGGCGAGGCTGCTCCTCCAGGTTGGCTTGCCAGAGCACCGTCGCCTGGAGAAGGCGACTTCGGCGCCTCGCCCCCTGGAAGCCGGCACTGCCAGCTCGGCGGCTCCAGACGCCGAAGTGATGAGCGCCGCACCTGTTGGGTGGGTGCGAGGAGGCGGCACAGGGCCGCTGAACCGGGCGCTCCTGGACATCCAGGCGAAGCTCCGCACTGAGGGCGACGCCCTCCAGAGTTGCACCAAGGTGTTCCTGGCGTCACGGGCAGCCGTCCGGGTATGTTTTTCCTTCGAGCCTTTGTTTTTCTTGTTCTTCTCTCTGGGGGCGCGCCAGCGCACCCACTGGGTGTAGTCCCCGAGTTTCGGGCCGGCTGCTGAGCGGGCGGCCCGGAACTCCAATTGATGGACTTCTAGGTACTAACTTTGTCTGGAATGCTTGTTGCAGGACTACCACAACCTCCGTGTTACCGCCTTCAACCGTAATGTTGAAGAGTTGGGCAAGCGGACCGCCGACTTGGCGGAGAGCCGGAGTAAGTCTCTCTCCCTTTTCTCTTCTCTACGGGGGCGCGCTAGCGCACCCGCGGGCTGTAGTCCCCGAGATTCGGGCTGACAGCTGAGCAGTCGGGCCGGATCTCCCCGGCGACCTACTTTACTGACGACTGCTGTCTTTCTTTCCTTTAGGGGCCAACGTTGCTCTTCAACAGCAGCTAAGCGAAGCCAACTCCGCCCTTCTCGCCAAAGGGGAGGAGTGCAGCAAGCTCGCCGCGGAGTGCGATCTGCTGGCCACTTAGTTGGCAGAGCAGAAGGAGCTGCTCGCGAAGTCACAGAGGGAGGTGGAGGAGACGGAAACCGCCCTCCTGGTCGAGTTCGCGAGCGAGTGCTCCTCCTGGTCTGACAAGGAGGCGCTGCTGTCCTCCGGCTTCCATGAGATCGAAGACATTGTTGATGGTGAGTCTCTTTGTTTTCTTCCTTCGAGCTGCCGACTTAGATCGTGCCGACTCCTGGTTTTTGACTTGCTTTTTTGTTTCTTCGTGTCTTTCGTAGACTTCTTCCCTGGGCAGTCTCAGGCCGCTATCCAAGCCATCGAGGCCGACCGTGCAAGTCGGAGAGCGGAGGGCGCAGAGATCGCCGCCGATGCCCCCCAAACTCTTGATGAGCACATCTTGAGTATCGAGGCTCGCCTCCGGCCGGCTCACCGGATGCTGCGCCAGCTTCAGCGCGTCGGTGCCCAGGCGATCTCCGCCCTTTGGCCAGATATGCAGGCTCCGCGCACCCCCAGCCTGACGGCCAACTGGTTGGAGGTCTGGGCTGGTCGCCTCGAGGCCTGGAAGGGCTCTTCGGCCTGGGCTGGAGCGCGCCGGGCCTTGGAGTTCGTCAAGGCGTGGTACCCGGGGCTGGATCTAGACCGGTTGGCCACGCTTCGGTCAGAGGCCCAGCCAGAGCTGGCAGCTGCGGAAGACGCCCTCGTCAAGCGTGCTGCAGCGATCACCGAGTACACCAACACGAGCATCTTCGTCCTCGAGCGGTTTGAAGACGGCGAGGAGGTCCTGCCGGAGTGGTTTGGGATGAACCCAGACTATGGCAATGACTCGGTGGAGGTGATTGGCTCCAGCGTCGAGGAGGAGGACGAGGCGGAGGATGAGGGTGAGGCGGAGGCACCAGAAGACAGAGCAGACGGCCAGCCTCAGCCCGACCACGCCTCCAGCAATGAGCCGCGTGCGACCGACCCGACTGCTGCCGGAGGCTCTCAAGCCGAGACTTGCCGGCCGACTACCCCGATGCCTGACGCTGGCGCCTCCTCCGACCCCCCGAATCTGTCTGCCGCCTCCTAAGCTGCCGCTGTGTCTTTTGTTTTATCTGCTTCAGTAGTCTTTTGAAGAACTTGTTAATTTGCACAATTCCACCCGCGGGGTGTATTTTGAACCTCTGCTTGACAATTCGGCTAAGGGCCTATGTTATGTAAATTTATATATCTATCCTTTCTTGCTCATTGTTCTCTTGGCTGTTTTCCTTTGCCACTTTCTCTTAGTTGCCTGCCTTGCCAATCGGACAGCCGCTCTGCGGACTGTCGCTAGATCAAGTGCCAGGCTACTTTGGGAAAGCAAGTACTTAGCTGTTTTCAAGATTGTTTGAGCAAGTTAGGTAGAAGACGACAGTCCGACTATCCAAGAATCGGTTTGCGAGAAAACCTGGATGCCATCTTGAGCTATGTTTTATGCTTTGGGTCCTTAGCCATTTTTCATGCGAATGCCCATTCTACCTTACTGTTGCGCACCGTACAGTCGCTCTGCGAGCTGCGGCTTCTGGCAGGAGACGGCTTAGGCGTTTACACACTACTTGTCCGACTGCAGGAAGCATTTCATAGTGCAAGGCGGCAAGTCCCCGGGCCGACTTGTCGAGCCCGGTGCCAAGCGGCATGACAAAGAGTAACATACTTGTAGGCATAACTTTTATCATACAGACAAAAGAGGGCAGTCCCCGAGCTCGTCTCGGGGGGCCCGAAGTCTTGGTACTTTAACACAAAAGGTAGCGTGGTACATGCTGCATCAACTGTAAAATCTTCAGAGAAGATTTGCGTTCCATGGCCGCTCTGTCTCCTTGTCGGAGTCGTCTCTCTTGCATGCTCGGGGCTTCTGAGCGTCGATCAGGTAGTAGGAATCGTTGCCTAGTACTTTGCTGATGATGAAAGGGCCTTCCCAAGGCGGCGACAGCTTGTGCTGGCCGGCTGTTCGCTAGATCAGCCGGAGCACAAGGTCGCCTTCTTGGAAAGATCTTGGCCTGACTTTCCTATTGTGGTATCGGCGCAGGCTCTGCTGGTAGATGCTGGACCGGCTGAGTGCCAACAGCCGGCCCTCTTCCAGCAGATCAACGCCATCTTGTCGTGCTTCTTCTGCTTCTTCCTCGGTGTACATGGTGACTCGTGGGGAGTCGAACTCTATGTCCGTTGGGATCATGGCTTCGGCACCGTAGACGAGGAAGAAGGGCGTGAAGCCGGTTGACCTGTTTGGAGTCATGCGCAGACTCCAGAGGACGGCTGGCAGCTCGTCGAGCCAGCAGCCAGCCGAGCGCTCTAGAGGCTCCATCAACCGAGGCTTGATGCCAGACAGGATGATGCCGTTTGCTCGCTCCACTTGGCCGTTTGACTGCGGGTGGGCGACGGACGCTAGGTCCAGTCGGATGCCCTGTGTTGCGCAGAAACGGACCAAGGCGCCTTTGGAAAAATTTGTGCTGTTGTCGGTGATGATGCTGTATGGTATGCCGTACCGAATTGTGATATCGGTGATGAAGGTCACGTCAGTCGGACCGTTCAGTTTCTTAATCGGCTTCACTTCCACCCACTTGGTGAACTTGTCCACTGCGACAAGTAGGTGAGTTAGACCGCCTCATGCCGTTTTGAATGGTCCCACCATATCCAGACCCCCAACTGCGAAAGGCCAGGCAATGGGGATGGTATTGAGCGCAGAAGCCGGCTGGTGCGGCTTGGAGCTGAACTTCTGACACCCTTTGCATTTTTGGACCAACTCCTTGGCCTCTTCCAAGGCAGTGGGCCAGAAGAAGCCGTGCCGAAAGGCTTTGGCGACGAGTGCTCTTGAAGCCACATGGTGGCCGCATTCACCTTGGTGGATGTCTTTGAGAATCGCTTGGCCTTGCTCTGGCTCTACGCAGCGCTGGTAGACACTAGTGACGCTGCGCCTGACCAGCTCTTTGTTGACTACGGTATAGGCTGCCGCCCGGCGTTGTACTTGCCGAGCTGAGATCTCGTCAGTTGGTAGCTCTTTATTCACCAGGAATTTGAGGATGGGCTGGGCCCATGAGGGTGCTGCTGTTTCTTCAACTACCAGTACTGCGACTTGGACGAGGGCGGCTGGGCTGGGAGGCGGCGGGCTGGAGTCAACAGCTGCTTGCTGGGCTGATGAAGTCCCCAGGCCGACTGGCGCGGTCCTTGGGCCGAGTTCTGGAATCTCTGAGTCCGCTGCCGCAGTCCTCGGGCCGGGCTCGACTGAGGCGGCTTTGGAGTCGTCCGCCAAAGTCCCCCTTCTGACTACCGGAGCTCTGGAGTCGGATCCGCCATCTTCGGGAGGAGCCGGCACAAAAATGGAGTCTGATTCTGGTGAAGGCTTGAAAGACGGCTTGAGGAGGCGTTGAAGGGCGATGCCAGATGGAATTGCTTGGCGGGTAGAGCCGATTCGTGCCAAGGTGTCTGCTTGGTTGTTGTCGTTTCTTGGCACATGGAGGAACTCGCACCCTTCGAAATACCCGCTGAGTTGCTGCACGAGGAAATGGTAGCTCGCCATGTTTGCGTCTTTCGCGTCCCAGTCGCCAGATGACTGCTGGACCACCAAGTCCGAGTCGCCATAACACAAGATCCGGCGGATGCCAAGTTCTTTGGCAAGCTGGAGCCCGTGAATGAGCGCCTCATACTCGGCCACGTTGTTGGAGGCGGCAAAATGGATTTGCAGTGCATATTTGAGCTTGTCGCCTTTGGGAGAGGTGAGGACGACGCCGGCTCCCAAGCCGGTGCGCATTTTGGAGCCGTCGAAGTGCATCCGCCAATGGGTGGAGTCAGGCGCTGGAGGCAGGTACTGGGTTTCGGCCCAGTCGACGAGGAAGTCGGCCAGTGCTTGTGACTTGATAGCGGTGCGAGGCTGGTAGTAGATGGTGTAAGGAGCCAGCTCTATGGCCCACTTGGCCACTCGGCCAGAGGCATCTCGGCTACCGATGATCTCGGCCAGCGGGGCCGTGCAGACCATCGTGATTGGATGCTCTTGGAAGTAAGGCTTCAATTTCTTGGCGGCAAAATGTACGCCATAGCACATATTCTGGTAGTGGGGGTAGTTCTGCTTGGAGGTCGACAGTACCTCGCTCAGATAATATACCGTTCTTTGGACAGGCAGCGCCTTGCCTTCCTCCTTGCGCTCCACTACAATGACTGTGCTGACTACTCGGCTGGTGGCGGCGATGTACAGGAGCATAGGCTCCTTGGGAGTCGGAGCCGCCAGGACGGGTGGAGTAGTCAGCATCTTCTTTAATTGGTGAAAAGCTTCGTCCGCCTTATGGTTCCACTCGAAAAAAGTGGTCTTCTTCATGAGCTGGTATAAGGGGAGAGCTTTCTCGCCCAGCCGACTGATGAATCGGCTGATGGATGCTAAGCAGCCGGTGAACTTCTGCACGTCGAGCAATCGGCTGGGTACCTCCATTCTCTCAATGGCCTTGATTTTTACTGGGTTGGATTCTATGCCGTGTTCAGAGACCAGGAAACCTAGCAGCTGGCCGGCTGGTACTCCAAAGACGCACTTCTCGGGTTTGAGCTTGATCTGGAATCGGCGCAGGTTCTCAAAGGTCTCCTTGAGGTCTTCCAGCAGTGTTCCACGCTTCTCCATCTTCACCACCACATCATCCACGTAGACATGGGCGTTCCTGCCGAGCTGCTTGAGGAGACACTTCTGCATGCAATGCTGAAAGGTGGCGCCGGCATTTCTCAAGCCGAACGTCATGGTGAGGTAGCAGAACGCTCCAAATGGTGTGATGAAGGCGGTTTTCAATCTGTCAGCCGGGTTCAGCTTGATCTGGTGATATCCTGAGTATGCATCCAAGAAACTCAACAGCTCGCATCCGGCTGTGGAGTCTATCACCTGATCGATTCTTGGTAGAGCAAATGGGTCCTTGGGGCAGGCTTTGTTGAGGCTCGTGTAGTCAATACACATTCGCCACTGCTTGTTCTTCTTCAGTACCAGGACCGGATTTGCCAGCCAGTCCAGAAAGAAAACTTCCATAATGAAGCCGACTGCTAAGAGCCAGGCTATCTCTTCTCCGACAACTCTTCTGTTCTCTTCTGATAAGCGGTGCAGGGGCTGCCTGACCGGCTTTGCATCAGATCGGACATGTAACTTGTGCTTGGCGAAATCCGTCGGTACACCCGGCATGTCTTTGGGAGACCATGCGAAGATGTCTCGATTCTCACGGAGGAAATCGACAAGCTCGCCTTCCTATTTGCTGTTGAGGTTTGCACCTATGACAGCGTACCTCTTTGGGTGCTCCAGATCCAAGGGTATCTTCTTTGTCTCTTTAGCCGGCTTGAACGAACCTTCGGCTTCCGACTCCTTCGGGTCGGGCGATATCTCCGGCTGCCTGCCGGCCATCACCACAACTTGTTCAAGGAGTCGCTTCTCGGCTGCAATCACCAAGGACTCGGCCAACCGACTGCTCTCGGCCGCGCAAGCGGACGACTTTCGGTAGTCGCCGGCCACAG
The DNA here is from genome assembly GCA_034509565.1 of Triticum monococcum. NCBI lineage: Eukaryota > Viridiplantae > Streptophyta > Magnoliopsida > Poales > Poaceae > Triticum > Triticum monococcum. The sequence goes on from CM067843.1 coordinate 105,519,352, forward strand.
TCAGAATTCCCTTGGAACTGGGCATCTTCATCTTGAGGTAGGCGTAGTGGGGGACCACCATGAACTTGGCCAAGGCGGGTCGGCCAAGTAGCGCATGGTATGGGCTCTCGAGGTCCACCACCTCGAACCAACCAAACTCTCTTCGGAAGTGATCTTTGTCCCCAAAGATGACGTCCATCAGGATCTTGCCGATTGGTGAGGAGGAAAGCCCAGGTACAATGCCGTGGAACACAGTCCGGCTGCTCTGAAGCTGTCTCTGCTTGATTCCTAACTTCTCCATGGTGTCCTTGTACAGGATATTGATGATGGTGCCTCCGTCTATCAGAACTCGCGAGAAACGCGTGGCCCGTTTGTCTATAGCAAAGGTGGCGTCTAGGACCAAGGCGTAGGAGCCTGGACTCGGCATTACTTCTGGGTGGTCGGCCCTGCTCCAACTGATGGGCTTCTCAGACCAGTGCATGAACTCTAGCGTCTCTGAGGCTACTGCGTTCACCTCTTGTTGTTGCAGCCGCCTGCTGCGTCGATCATCAGCCACATTGGTGAACACCATGTGGGCTCCGTGCTCTTCAGGGTATTTGTCTTGTACCGTGCCGACTGGCCTGACTGCCGGCTGCTGGGGCGGAGGCGGAGGCGGCTGCCCAGCAGGCGAGGGTGGCATGAGGCCGTCTCCCTTGGCGATCCTGGTGAGCCAGTGGCACTTCCGGGTGGTGTGATTCGATGGCTTCGCGCCGCTGTGGAACTTGCAAGGTCCATCCAAGGTCTGCTCGTAGGAGAAGGCCGGCAACCAGTTTGGCTTGCCGCCTTTCTGTCGCTTGGGCAGAGACTGCTCTTCTGGCTGTTGGGCTTCAACGGATGCGACCTGCCGGTTGTCGGAAGACGGCTGCGGGGCCTTGCGCTTGTTGTCGCCCTGCTGCTGCCGCCGGCCGGCATCTGCCGCCGGAGTTCTTGGAGCTTGAGGAGCCACTTTGCCAGTTGTGCTGATTTGAATCTCCGCCTTCATGGAGGAGTCGGCCGTGGCGTATTTGTCTGCTATGATCATCAGCTCGTCGAGGGTTTCTGGCTCGTCGCAGAGGAGCTTGTGCTTGAGGAGGGTGCCTTCTCGGCACCCGGCTGTGAAGTACTCGATAGCCTGCACCTCATGCACGCCCTCGCAGGAGTTCCGGAGCTCGGCCCAACGCGTGAGGTAGTCGCGAGTCGACTCGTCAGGACCTTGTACGCACAAGGAGAGTTGGCGAGGCTTGGGAGGATGCTTGTACGTGCTGGTGAAGTTGCGGACGAATGCTTCGGTGAAGTCGACCCAGTTGTTGATGCTGCGGGGCTTCAGGCTGTTCAGCCATGTCCGGGCCGTGCCCTGGAGCATGAGCGGAACGTACTTTACGGCGACGCGCTTGTTGCCGTTTGCTATGCTGATAGCCGTGTAGTAATCGACTAGCCAGTCTTCCGGCTTCACGGAGCCGGTGTACTTGGGCGTGTCTCTCGGGAGCGTGAACCCTCTGGGAAAGGGCTCGTCCCGAATGCGGGGCCCGAAACAAGGCGGACCCAGCTCGTCTTCTTCTTCCAGTGCTAGGTACCGGTGAAGTCGATCGATCCGGTGGCGGGCATCATTCTCTCCAACTCCCTCTCGACGGCCAAGGCGGTCACTGAGAGTCGGATGATCAACAGGTGGCGGGGAGACTCACCTCTCCTTGCGGGGAGGGGGAGGCGGACAGTCGTCTCGTCGTTCCATTGCTCTGGGGCGGCCGTCTTGGTCGCGCTCTATGGTAATCCGAGTCCGACTATGGCTGACAGCCGGCTCCTTGTCCTTCCTTCCTCGGGCACCGCCAGTCGGCGTCCGAGACGTCGCGCCCTGATCTCGGTGTGGGTCGTCATTTGGCCGCTGCGGCGCCTCCGTGCGGCAGCCGACCTTGTTCTGCACGACGGCCGCGTCGAGGAGCCGCTGGACTCGCTCCATCATGAGGCGGCGCTCATCACCCTCGAAATTGTCCAGCTCATCTGCCGCTGCCTGGGCGGCTCGGATGTTCTTCGCTGGGGTGGCGTACACGGGGCGGCTAGCCCCAAATAGGCTGGCGATGGCTACGCCGCGCTGCTGAACCGCGCCAAGGCGGCTGGGCCCTGCCGGGGCCGGCGAGCCGCCAACAGCGCGATCCATCTCCCGCTGGTAAGCTTCTGTCAAGCGTCTCATGCTGGCCAGATTCTTTGCGCCTTCAACAAGCTGAAGGCGGCGCGCTTCCAACGTCTCTGCGTCAGCGTCTTCTGGAATGGGCGCAGATAGGTCTTGCAGTGCCGCGCCGAGTGAATCGGGCCCTCTTCCGCCAGGGAGCTCATCATAACTGATGACTAGCACCTCAGTGACGGTGCTTCCATCGCTCTTCGCGTGGGGGAGAGGCTCGTCGTAGACCACCACGTTGGTGGGGAATGCGTCAATCGACGAGGTGTCGGAGTCGACCAGCGTCGGGTCGGTGGAGCCTACGGACTCCAAGTCTATGGCAGGCTCGCCGGAAACGTGGAGTTGACCGAGGAGGCCCGCGAGGAGGTTCTCGCGGCCGCCCGCGCCTGCGTCGGACATAGGTTTGTCGGAGAGGCGAACCTCGCCGATAAGTTCGGCCAAGGAGCTGGCTGCGCAGGCGATCTCAACGCCTCGCAGCGCGTCGATGCAGACTTCATCTGGCGTGCCCGGCTGGCTGCGCTGGCCAGGGAGGAAGAGGGTTCCCGTCCAGAACAGATCTCCGGACGGGGGTGCACCATGCCCCACGGTGGGCGCCAAATGTCGGGGGTTTGGTGCGACATATGCCAACGGATGGCTTTGTCGGATTTCCTGTGGTGCCTTTGCCCACTGTCGCCACCACAGCCGCTGGGTTGCAGCAGGCTCCACCTCAGGGCGCTGTGGTCTTGCCGTCGCCGCCTTCTTCCCCCATTTCCGCCGACTGTTGTTTCTCCAACTCCTCCGGCCGTTCTGGAGCGTGCTGTTGCTAGGCTGGACCGGCTGCGGCAGGATATTCTTGGCGCCGACCCTCGCCTGGTGGCCGGGCGCTTGGAGCTGGCTTCGGGATGGATTCGCTCCGACGGCGCTGGTTCAAGCCTCGACGGCCTGCGACGAGGATAGGCAGGCCATCCTTGAGATGAAGGCTGCTCGAGACGCAGCCCTAGGGGAGGTGGTCGCAGTCCGCAATCGTTGCAAGGCGCTGGAGGACGATCTGCAAGGCCTGCGGGACCAGCTCGCGAAGGAGGTTCGTCTTCGCCAGGAGCAAGAGGGAGGCATGAAGGCTCGCGAGGCGGCCATTGAAGACCGGGAGGCCAAGCTCAAGAAGCGCCGCGACCGCCTAGGTGCACTGGGGAAGGAGCTGGAGGCGACGAAGGCCGAGGTGGACAGCAAGGCCAAGGTTCTTGCCGAGGATCGCGTGGCCTTCACATACATGGAGAAGAAGGCTCGTGCTTTGCTGAAGATGCTCTACGCTAGTGGCCTGGAGAGCCCGTTGGCCGGCGCCGAGGATGGCCCCGCCAAGCTGCTTCCCTTCCTGGTTCGTGCTCTTGAGGATGTCACCCTCGGCCTTGGCCCCACGGTCGAGGCCGAGGCGCGTGTCTTGTCTTCGGCTGTGTTGACGCGGGTCTTCACCCACATCTACCTTCGTGACCCCAGCGCCGACCTCGACAGCCTGCTGGAGCCAGTAAGCGGCGAGGGTGCTGCTACCGCTGCCGAGGCCGTGAAGGGTCGCGCGGCTCTACTGGGGAAGTTCCGGGCCTTCAGTACCAAGTCGAAGCAGGATGCTTCCGGTTCTGCTGCTCCGTGAGGCGAGGCCACCCGCGCTGCTCCAACGCCGCCAAGTCACTCCGCTACTGCTCCTGCCCTGCTTTTAATTCCTACATCATGCATCCTGCCCCGGGGAGGCGTTTAAACTTGCGTTTGGTATTGAGACAACAGTATGGACTGTAATATTTGCTTTTTAAGTTCCTTGAATTTTATGCTTTCCTTCCCTACTTGCTTGTGTTCTACGCCGGCAGAGCCCGGCCCCGCGCGTACCTCACCCAGCATTAGCCCCGACCGGAAACCAGGACGGGACCAAAGGAGTGAGGGGCTACAGAGCCAGTTAGGCTCCTGAGTCACGATGCTCAGGAGTCCCCCTTAGCGCACGAACAACAAGTAGGGAGGTGTGATGTAGGTGGATCATTCGTTCTACGTCTGCAGAGCCCGGCCCCGCGCGTACCTCACCCAGCATAGCCTTTCGGAACTAAGGAGTGAGGGGCTACGGGACCAGTTAGGCTCCTGAGTCGCGATGCTCAGGAGTCCCCCTTGACGTGCAAACAGCAAGTGATTAGGTGGGATGCGAGTGGGACCACCGTTCTACGTCTGCAGAGCCCGGCCCCGCGCGTGCCTCACCCAGCATAGCCTTTCGGAACTAAGGAGTAAGGGGCTATGGGACCAGTTAGGCTCCTGAGTCGCGATGCTCAGGGGTCCCCCTTGACGCTCAAACGGCCTTCATACCTTGGCTCCGCTCGGGGAGAGGCGCGCGACGAACCAGGCCCGAGGGGCCTGGCTGGGTGGCGTACGTCCGGGCGTGACCCAAGCGTAGCCCCCGTGCCCAGCCCCCTCACGCGGCGCTCCCGAGGGGAGGTGTTGCGATGAGGCTAGACACTGAGCTCTGGGCTCCCTGAGGTTGATGCGGCCCGGGGGCCACCCTCAGTTGTTTATCACCAGCGCGGAGCATAGCGCTTCCGCATGTGTACGGGCGTAGTCGCTCCTCGGCAGTGTCGTCAGCCAGCGCGGAGCATGGTGCTTCCACTGGTACGTGGGAGGGGGCTCCCCTCTGGGAGGAGCCCCTGGGGCGTGTACAGCCTCGCCCTGACACGTGGCCGGCACGGTAGGGCTAGGTGAGGTGTATCTGGGCACCCATGAGCCAGCGCGGGACTCATGGGGCCCTACCTCTAGGCGGGTTGCGCCTGGCACTGGGCCTTATCTTGTGCTATGTTCCTGCAAACTTGGTTAGATGCCGGCACTCTATGTCCTCGGGTCCCGGCCCTCGAGCTTGTCTCAGCCATCGCTGGTATGCCAGGTCGCGATGCCGTGGACATAGCCAGAGGGTGAGGGCTGGAGAGACAGTAAGAGCCCTGAGTCGCGATGCTCAGGTACCCCCCCTTTAACGTGCAAGCGGTCGACATGGAGAAGAAGAGGTGCCATGGGCAGGCATCAAGTAATCAAGCATGACGGGCGAATGCATAGCCGGAAATAAACGCAAGGGAGATACATGCCGCTGGGCCTGGCCCGAGCGACTTGGGGATGATGCAGCCCGAGGGGCGCCCCCAACAGAGCAAGCTAACGACATGAAAGTAAAAGGGATACATGCCGCAGGGACGGAACCACGTGGCCTGGGGACGATGTAGCCCTGGGAGGGCGCTCCCAGCTGGAAATGAAACTTGTAAGATGTCACCTGAGGGTGTCGAGGGCGAAGGGGTGTTGGTGCAGCAGGCTCGGCAGGCTGCGGAAGCCTATCCTCACGAGCCCTCAGGCCCGGGGGCCTCGGCAGGCTCCGAAGGCACTGGTAGCTCTTCGCGAATCACCTCCATCTCCGCCAGGGCTGCGGAACGCCTGTCTTCCTGAGCCTCCATGATGCCCCTCATGAGGCGCTGGCGCGTAGCAACCGCACTCGGCATGCCGTAAGGCATGCGATTGTAGCTATGGGGCGGACCCCCGCAGCGCCCCACTCGCGAGGGCCAGAAGCGCTCCATGGTAGTGACTTGGTTGAGCCCTGGTACATCGACGCAGACGCGCAGCCCACCATCCTCGCCTGGATGGGGAGCCACAGCCGGTAGACGGCGGCAACCTCTCATGATCCTTGATTCCTGCAGTTCTTGAATGGCCTTGTCGACGAACTCCTGCGGGTCTGACCTTCCTTGCCTTGCTCCTTCTTGAGGGAAATGTGCTTCGAAACACGCCTCCATGTGGTGCCCAAGCGCCTCCCTCGTGACCCTGGCCAGGTCGGTGGCCCTCCAGGGAAGAGCCCCCGAGCCCTGCCTGAGGAGGGCGCCGGGCGCGCTTTCCTATGCGATGGAAGGAGGCTCCCCCTGGGCAAACGCGGGCCCTAAGGGGCCTGCCTCCCGAGGGGCTGGTCCAGACGATGTCTTCTTCTTCTTGGGGGTGGTCTCGGGAAGCCTCCTGCTTCCGCGATCCGGGTCTTCCAGTGACACGGCCTGAAAGGCTCGCTCCAAGGAACACACTACATCCCTCTCTTCACAGGGCACCGTGATGACTCCGCCACTCCCTGGCCTCTTGAGGACGTTGTAGCCATGGTGAGCCACGGCCATGAACTTGGCCAGCGCTGGGTACCCGAGGATGGCGTTGTACGACAGGTGGATGTGGGCGACGTCGAAGTCGGTGAGCTCGGTGCGGTAGTTGTCGCATGCTCCGAAGGTGATAGGGAGGCGGACCTGCCCAATCGGGACCGTGGAGCCGTCGGTGATTCCAAAGAAGGGCTTTGTTGGCCGAAGCTGGTCGTAGGGAACTTGGAGATTGTTGAACGTTTCCACGGACAGGACGTTGAGCCCTGCCCCACCATCGATGAGGGTCTTGGTGACCAGTACATTGCTGATGACTGGGGAGCAGAGCATCGGGAGGACGCCAGCCGTGGCAGCGCACTTGAGTTGATCCGCTGAGCTGAATGTGATGGCGCACGCCGACCACCTGAGAGGGCGCGTTGCTTCGAGCCTGGGGAGGGCTGCGTTCACCTCGCGGGCAAACTGCTGGAAGACCCGTGGTGCTCCAAGATGCAGGCGATTGCGCGTGGCTCCTGGAAGCCCCCAGCCCCCTCATCTTGATGGCGGTCCTCGTTCCTCCTTGGCTGAGGTGGCAGTGGAGGGAGGCCTGCGTTGCCTTGTGGGCGATCCTCACAAGGCTGATCCCTCCAGTCCCCCTCGCGAGGCAGGTCTCGCCAGCGATCCTCGCGAGGCTGATCGCGCCACCCTTGGCGCGGGCCACGGTCTTCCCAGCGTCCTGCGTTTCATCCTCCTCCTCGGCCGTAGCCCCGATCGGCGCGGTCAGGACGACGGCCGATCCTTCCGTCTCGCACAGCGCGGAGTTCTTGGCATTCGTTTGTGTTGTGGGTGTGGAGGTCGTGGTACACACAGTACCGGCTGCCCCTGGAGGACTCAGGCAGATCTTTGCCCCGCTTGGTGTCTGGTTCTGCTGCGAGCATGACAGCCCCCTTGCGCTTCACGTCCTTGGCCTTGGGCTTCTTCTCCTCTGGTTTTGCGGCAGGCAGCTCGAGGAGGGAGGGGTGTCCCTCCTCAGCCCTGGCGCACTTGGTCGCCAAGTTGAACAGCTCCAGGGAGGTGCACAGGTCTTCATGCATCGCCAGCTCCTCCTTCATCTTGACGTGCGCACGCCGTCGGAGAAGGCCGAGATGATGGCCTCCTCGGACACCTTGGGGATCTTGAGTCGCGCGCTGTTGAAGCGCTGGATGTACTTTTGCAGGGTCTCTCTAGGTTGTTGCTTGATGTGGCGCATGTCGCTCACGACGGGCGGCCGGTCGCGAGTACCTTGGAAGTTGGCGATGAAGCGGGTGCGCATCTGGTCCCAAGAGGAGATCGTGCCTGGAGCCAGATTCAGGAGCCAGGTGCGAGCTCCTTCCTTGAGCGCCAGGGGGAACCAGTTTGCCATGACCTTTTCGTCCCCGCTGGCAGCCTCGATACCCAGCTCGTAGAGCTGGAGGAATTCTGCAGGGTCAGTTGTGCCATCGTAACGAGGAGGCAGGTATAGCTTGAACTTGCCGGGCCACGCGACGCTACGCAGCTCGGTGGTGTAGGCACGGCAGCCTGCGGTGGCCACGAAAGGCCTCGGCTGGTGGAGAGCTTGGTCTTGAGGGTCCCCACACGCTGCAGCCAGGAGCAGCGTGGGGTCTTGGCATGCCAGAACTGGAGCAGGGTCGCGGCGTGCCGGAGCAGGGAGCGCCCGGGCAGCCCCTCGCGGGCGTGGGATCTCTTGGCAGCTCCGTTCTTGCTGCGCTGGCACCTGACGGAGTGGGTTCCGCCCAGGGGCCACGCGCCTTGGAGCCATAGCGTCTTCTTGGAGCGGAGGCGGCTGGTACGCCTCCAGAGCTTCGTTGCCCGCGTAGGGCGGGGTGTGGCGCAGAGGAACAGACGGCAAGGGAGAGCCCCCCGCGGCACGGACAAGCTCGGCGACGCGGTCGAGCCACTCCTCGTAGACGTCGTCAAAGGGACGGTAGCGCAGGAGCTCGTTTGCCGCGAGGAGCGCAGCTCGAGCCTCCATGGGTGCGTGGAGCGCACGGGACGAAGAACCAGCTGGTGCGAGCGATGGAGTAGCGGTGCGGCCGTCTTGCCGCACGGATGGATGCTGGGACGACGCTTGCTGCTCGCCCCCCGCCTGGCCGGTGGCGGCGTTGACGGCGGGCGACGGGGAACGGCAAGGACGCCCGCCGATAGGCGCCGTTTGGGCGACGCGAGAAGCGATGGCGGCCCGACACTCGGCGCGGGCCCGACGAGCGTCGGACATGGATGCGACGGTCGGAGGAGAATGGAGCGGTGGACGACGAATTCCGGCGCACCCCTACCTGGCGCGCCAAATGTCGGATTTCGGGTTTCGGCAGACCCTTAAGGTTCGAACACTGGGGTGCGCGCGGATATTACGCCTTCTACCTCGCCGCCTCGCAAAGATCTAAACTACTAAAAGAACTGCACAAGGGACACAAGATTTATACTGGTTCGGGCCACCGTTGTTGTAATACCCTACTCCAGTGTGTGGTTGGTGGATTGCCTCCTGGGGCTGATGATGATGAACAATACAAGGAAGAACAGCCTCGCGAGGGTCTGTTCCTGGCTGGGGTGATGAACTGCTAGGAGGAGTTCAGCCACCCTTCTCTTTCTCTCTCTGTTTCTCTCCCTTACTCTTACTAGCCAACCGAACGAACAAAACCCAAACCAACAAAGACCCGAACCCCCTGCTACGTGGGCGGCTGGCCCTATTTATAGAGGCCCTGGTCCTCTTCCCAAATATTGAGCGGGAAGGGAGCCAACAATGGCGGGCTAATTCGAAGGGGGACAACAAGTATCAACTATCCTGACAAAAGCAGTCTTCGCCTGCACAAAGCTCTGGTGATGACGCCGTCTTGGGCTCCACGGTGACCTCCATCTCGTAGTCCTCCTGGTCTTTGTCTCGTTGCACCGAAATGGCAACCTTTGCCTGATGCCTTGGTACTCCGCGGCTGCACTTGCCCCCTTTGCACCAAAGAGGAAAGAAGGACGCTGCGCGCGCTGGCACCCGCCTGGCGCCCTGAGTCGTCACGACTTGCGTCATGGGCACCTCGCGAGGTACCCCACCTTGATCTCTCCGCCTCCTCGCGAGCCATCCTGACGAGGCCGTGCCTGAGGAAGCTCCATGTCGTCCGCCTCGCGAGGCTTGGCCCCTCACGAGGGTCTTGAGTCTTGTGTTGATGAAGATGGGCCGTGCTGGGCCTCCTTTGAGCCACGCCGCAGGCCGCAGGCAGGCAAGTCTGGGGACCCCCGTTCCCAGAACGCCGACAGGCTTATCATGGTGGGGGCGAGTACAACGTCGCCGGTGCCTGGAAACGGGATGAGGCGAAGACATGCACGCCGGCGAATCTTACCCAGCTTCAGGGCTCTCCGGGGAGATAACACCCCTACTGCTGCTCTACGGGGTCTCCGCATGATCACTATGGTCAAGTGTTTACAAGGATGCTCCTAGAGCTGTTTCGGGTGGCAGGAGAGGGCAAGGCTAGCTCTCTCCTTCTATCTAGTGTGGTCTAGAACTACTGGGGTTCAACCCTTTGCATGGGTGCCCCCGGGGGGTTTATATAGGCCTACACCCTAGGGGTACAATGGTAATGTGACTGGGCGTGGGCCCAGCCGTCAGTGTCTCCGACCTCCGACTTCTCCGCCGACTGCTGGGGCCCGCCGACTGGTCTAGTACGGAGCCGACAGGCCGCGTCCGCCACGGGCGGGTCTTGCCGGCTGCTGATTACTGTAGCCGTGCTCCTGATGATGCAAGCTTGGTCATGGGGTCGTGGCAACAGCCCCGCCGCCTGGCCGGCGATCACTGTGGCCACTTCCCATCTCTTCTTGATTAATGGCGCATGGGCCCCGGGGGAAGGCTCGGCCGACTCCCCCGGGCTGACTCCCGAATGGTTCCGACTGGCGGTTCTCTCGCCGTCTTCCGAGGTCTCGCTGACTGGTGGGCCCCGCTGCCTCCAGGCCGTACAGACAAGCCGTTGTGGGCGCAGGACTTGGTACAGTGGTGCTGATGTCGGGCCGGTCGGGCAACAGTGCCACGCCGCAGGGAGATCTTCCCCAGTACGGCGTGCTGTAGCCATGCCTGCCCTTGGTAAGGGGCGGGGAGTGGGCCTCACTTTAGCCACGCGCCTGCCCCGTCTCCTTCGATGAGGTCACGGTTTGTTGGAGTCGCCGGCCGACTCCCCAAAGCCGGCTTCTCTGGAAGTCGTCCCTGGGACTCGGCCGTGAGCGGGCAGTCGGCCACCTCGCCGTAGACTCCCCAGGAGGCGGCTCTTCGCCCTGGGGTCTTGAGGGGCCCAGCCTGCCCCGATGTCTTGAAAGGTTATGGGGCTCGGGTTGGCCTACCCGTGGCCCATTACTCCGACACTAATGATGTGACCCCATTCATCAAATGACAACACATGTCTATGGTCAGGAAACTTAACCATCTTTGATTAACGAGCTAGTCAAGTAGAGGCATACTAGGGACACTCTGTTTGTCTATGTATTCACACATGTACTAAGTTTCCAGTTAATACAATTCTAGCATGAATAATAAACATTTATCATGATATAAGGAAATATAAATAACAACTTTATTATTGCCTCTAGGGCATATTTCCTTCAAGATGTTGATGGAGATTGCCCCCCTCTCGATGAGAGGATCGTTGGTGATGATGATGGCTTCAATTTCCCCCTCCCGGAGGGTAGTTTCCCCGGCAGAATAGCTCCGCCGGAGCCCTAGATTGGTACTGCCCAAGTTCCGCCTCGAGACGGCAGCGGTTCATCCCAAAAGTTTCCTCTTGATTTTTCTTCCGGTCGTTCCTGGAGTTCTACGGACTCCAGCCGCACCACCTCACCCCCAACACAGTGGTGTTGCTGTCCGCCTTCGTGGCTCTGTGCGAAGGCTTCCTCGGCATCCTCCCCACCCTCGAGCTCTGGGGGGAGTTCTTCTTCTCCAAGCTCGGCACCCAGGCCACGGGCGTGCCGGCTCAATGTGGCGCCTTCATCGCCGTGCGAAGGACAGGAGCCGACAACCACTTCCCCTCCATCTCGCTGTTGAAGTCGGTGAATATGTGGCAGCGGTCCTACTTCTACGTCAGGAACATCGCCACGAGGGGCGACTGGGTCAATCTGCTGGCTTTCGAAGCCGGCCCACCGGCTGGCAGACTGCCCAACTGGTCGTACTGGGCCAGGTCGCTGACGCCTGCGAGAGCCGGCGCCGTCACGCGACTCCGAGTGCTGACGCAGTCGAAGGGTCTGACTGGTCCGGACCTGCTGGCCGCCTTCGTCTTGCGCCGAGTCCTCCCAATCCAAGGCCGCCCTCACATGATATGCCAGATGAGCGGGGGCCACGACCTGAGTCGGATGTGCACCAAGGACATGCCTCACGAAGAGGTGGCCCATATGGTGAACTACCTCTCGGACAGCAGGCTCCCGGAGGACTGGCGATTCGGCAAGGAGCCATACTCCCGTGCCAACCCCCCGCCCGTAGTGAGTCGCCTTTCTTTTCTTTGGATTGTCTTCTTCTTGCCGAGTCTTGTTCTGACCAGTCGGCTTTTGATTAGAATCCCCTTCTTCACCCACCAGCCGGCACCTCGAGACGGCAGCGGTTCATCCCAAAAGTTTCCTCTTGATTTTTTTTCCAGGTCAAAACACACAGTATAGCAGAAGATGCGCATCGAGGGCCTGCCAGGTGGCCCACAAGGTAGGGGGCGCGCCCAGGGGGTAGGGCGCGCCCTCCACCCTTGTGGATGGCAGGTGGACCCCCTTTGATGCTTTCTTCGCCCAATGTTTTTTATATATTCCAAAATAATTCTCCGTGAAGTTTTAGGACTTTTGGAGTTGTGTGGAATTGGTCTCTAACATTTGCTCCTTTTCCAGTCTAGAATTCCAGCTGCAGGCATTCTCCCTCTTCATGTAAACCTTGTAAAATAAGAGAGAAAGGGCATAAGTATTGTGATATAATGTGTAATATTGCCCATAATGCAATAAATATCAATATAAAAGCATGATGCAAAATGGAAGTATCAACTCCCCCAATCTTACCTCGCTTGTCCTCAAGCGAAAGCCGAAATCGAAAAATATGTCCACATGTTTAGAGATAGAGGTGTCGAGAAAATAAAATACAGACATGAGGGCATCATGATCATAAGAATAGCAACATATATTGTCATATAATTTCTTATGCTAAAGTAAAAATTCATTCACAAGGTAAATTATGAATCGGAAACTTCATTGAAAACTAACAAACTATGATCTCAGTCATTGAGGCGATTGCAATTTATCATAACATCGGAAAGAGTCAATATAAGATCTTTTCAGCAAGTGCACATACTCAACTATCATTTAGTCTTTCACAATTGCTAACACTCACGTGATATTTATGGGTACAAAGTTTCAATCGGACACACAGAAAGATAGGGGCTTTTAGTTTCGCCACCCAAACTTTTACCTCAAGGGTAATGTCAACAATAATACTTTATGATAACCTACATCCGAGTGTGTCGGCGTTCTGGGAACGGGGGTCCCCAGACTTGCCTGCCCGCGGCCTGCGGCGTGGCTCAAGTGGGGGCCCAGCGCGGCCCATCTTCATCAATACGAGTCTCAAGACCCTCGCGAGGGGCCAAGCCTCGCGAGGCGGATGACACGGCGCATCCTCGGGCACGGCCTCGTCAGGCTGGCTCGCGAGGAGGCGGAGAGTTCAAGGCGGGGTACCTCGCGAGGTACCTGTAGGATCTAGAAGAAGGAGTGTCTAGAGGGGGGTGAATAGACACTTAATGCTAAATTTGCACTTTTTAGGCTTTTTCGGTTTAAGTGGAGTTCGGGCACAATTTTAGCATACACAGTACATATCAAGCCAGCATGCAAAGAGTATATAGGCAGCGGAAAGTAAAGCATGCAACTTGCAAGAATGTAAAGGGAAGGGTTTGGAGGATTCAAACGCAATTGGAGACACGGATGTTTTTCCCGTGGTTCGGATAGGTGGTGCTATCCTACATCCACGTTGATGGAGACTTCAACCCACGAAGGGTAACGGTTGCGCGAGTCCACGGAGGGCTCCACCCACGAAGGGTCCACGAAGAAGCAACCTTGTCTATTCCACCATGGCCATCACCCACGAAGGACTTGCCTCACTAGCGGTAGATCTTCACGAAGTAGGCGATCTCCTTGCCCTTACAAACTCCTTGGTTCAACTCCACAATCTTGTCGGAGGCTCCCAAGTGACACCTAGCCAATCTAGGAGACACCACTCTCCAAGAAGTAACAAATGGTGTGTTGATGATGAACTCCTTGCTCTTGTGCTTCAAATGATAGTCTCCCCAACACTCAACTCTCTCACATAGGATGTGGATCTGTTGGAAAGAATATTTGAGTGGAAAGCAACTTGGGAAGGCTAGAGATCAAGATTCATATGATAGGAATGGAATATCTTGGTCTCAACACATGAGTAGGTGGTTCTTTCTCAGAACATATGAGTAGGAATGGAATGTGTGTTCTGATAGCTCTCTCTTCGAATGAAGAGGTGGTGGAGGGGTATATATAGCCTCCACGCAAAATCCAACCGTTACACACAGTTTTCCAATCTCGGTGGGACCGAATCATCAAACTCGGTTGGACCGAAATGGTAAACCTAGTGACCGTTAGGAATTTCGGTGGGACTGAGATGCAACTCGGTAGGACCGATTCGGTTAGGGTTTGGGCATAACGTAATCTCGGTGAGACCGATCGCACAAACTCGGTGAGACCGAGTTCGGCAATTAGCTAACCAGAGAGTTGGTTAGGCAAACTCGGTGGGACCGACTTGCTCTTTCGGTGAGACCAAAAAGTTACAAGAAGGAAACATAGAGTTTACCTTGCATTCTCGGTGGGACCGATTGCATATCTCGGTGGGACCGAAGATATTGCAACAGGTAACAGAGAGTTTGCAAGCCCATCTCGGTGAGACCGAGAACCTTATTGGTAGGACCGAATTGCTAGGGTTTGGCAGTGGAAAATGACAAGTGAAACTCGGTGGCGCCGGATTGACAGAATCGGTATGACCGAGTTTGGCTTAGGGTTTAGGTCATTTGTGGAAGTGGGAAAGTAGCTGAGGATTTTGGAGCATATCATTAAGCACTTGAGCAAGAGGCTCATTAAACAACACCTCATCCCTTCTTGATAGTATTGGCTTTTCCTAAGGACTCAATGTGATCTTGGACCACTAAAATATATAAAAAGAAGAGTCTTGAGCTTGGAGCTTTAGCCAATCCTTTGTCCTTAGCATCTTGAAGAGGTTCCCACAACCTTTAGTCCATGCCACTCCATTGTTGAACTTATCTGAAATATACTAGGTAAAGGTATTAGTCCAACAAGAGATATGTTGTCATCAATTACCAAAACCACCTAGGGAGCACTTGTGCTTTCAATCTCCCCCTTTTTGGTAATTGATGGCAACATACATCAAAGCTTTAGATAAAGATATAAAGAACAGCAAGTAAAGCTTTGGAAAGACATGTAACAAGCATAGGCTCCCCCTACATGTATGCACTCATGTGAATATGAAATATAGAGGCATGTGAGGGCATAACCATGACAGAGTGGGCAATGTGTTACATGTATCTTGGCCATATGCATCAGAGTAAAAGATTGTTAAGGAAAATACCTTCATGCTCATGAGTCCTTCTTGCAAACAGTATGTACATAAGCAAGAACTTCTCATACTCATGATTTTGATGCATACACTTACCTTGTAGTCTTCGGTTGACTTAGGACGGAATGAACCTGCACAAACAAGGTTAGATAACATAGGTACATCCACTAGCTAGAGTAAACTGAAGAAACCACAAGAATACCAAGACTGGGATGACATGTAGAGAGTAAGTACTAGGTACTGCATTGAATTCAACATGTCCCCAAGAGTAAAGCTATGCAATGAATCTGACTGATTTCTTTCCCATAGGTGTCTTGCTCCCCCTGAATCTTATATGGGATATTGGGAGAAGATAGGGAATAGAAAATCAGAGCTGAAGGAAACAAAACAAATGAACATGTCTTTCCCCCTAAAAAGACATGTGACATCTCTCCTCTTGATCATCAAGCATCTGGGATCCTTGAGTATTGTCTCTCCCCCTAGGGATCTCTTTCTCCCCCTTAATACATTATCTTGGACATCTGGGATCCTTGAGATGTTCTCTCCCCCTTTAGTGCTTCGATGTGATCTCTTTCTCCCCGAAGATAAGCTTTGATGTGATCTCTCTCTCCCCCTTTGACATCAATTTCCAAGAAGGTTCTTCTGGAATCCGTCTAAAAGGTTTGGTCCTTGAGACTCAGCATAAAGCAAAGAATAAAATTGGGATGCTTGTAGAGGACAAGATTCATTGAGTGGAGCTGGATCAGAAGAATTATAGGCGATATGACAAACTGTTTTTCCTGTTGCGAAGTCGGTGGCACCGAGTAGTAAGATTTGGTGGTGCCGAAGGAATTCGGTTGGACCGAAAATTACAATTCGGTGAGACCGAGTTCACACAGAGAAAAACACTTGTCACCTCAGCTCACTAGACATGCAGGATCTCACAAAGATTTGCAATGAATTGAATGCGAAAAATGCAGAATAAAAAGAAAAGAAAAGAAACTGAAGGATCTAGATGAAGTAGAAGGAAACAAATAAACAAGCATGAGACAAATGTAGTAACACAGAAAGAGACACAAGAGAACTTCATCTAGAGTTGGGCGGTGACATAGTCACCTATGTTAGAGTATATTGACTTAGGAGTCAAGTGAGAACACTTGATCATAGGTCATACTCATCGTTTAATCTCAAAATGGGGTTGCCATTTTTCGTTTAAGCATCTTGATGAATTCACATCTTGTTGAGTTGCTTTGACTCATGTCTTGGAGTAAAGCTTCTCTAAGATGGGATAACATACCTTGGGTGGTGGAGTGATTCTTGCTGATGTAGTTGAACTTGTGTGGGTGCTCAAGTTTGATGTAGTCCATCAAGAATTTGGAGCACCACTTGGAGTTTGAGTTCATCTACCTACATGGGTTAGTTCTTGCAAGGAAGAGCACTTGTGTATCCAAAAGTGACAATCATGAAGCTCAACATAGAATTTGTCAAAGGATATGTTTGAATGGTTTTGTGCTTCCTTGTATTCAACCACCATTGTATAGAGACTTGGTGATGTAAAGATTGCTCAAGATGTGAGTGAGTCGCAATCCCATGGAATTAGTTTCAACCAAGTACCTAGACGGGTTAGACAACATGCAAGGTACAAATATATCCAACACATAAGATAGTCATCATAAGAGATATATCATGGATTAGTCATAAGCTCATGTCTTGCATGTGTCCAATGGAGTTCCTACTCCATGTTTGAAGCATCAATGATGTTCAATTCTCCTCTTAGCCTGCAAAATACTTTCTCATCAAGTGGTTTAGTGAATATATCCGCTAATTGCTTGTTAGTGCGAACATGCTTAAGATTAATGTCACCCTTAGCAACATGATCTCGAATGAAATGACGACGAACTTCAATATGCTTAGTTCGAGAATGTTGTACAGGATTATGACCAATTTTGATAGCACTTTCGTTGTCACAAAGCAGTGGAACATGTTTCACATAAATTCCATAATCTTTAAGAGTTTGGGTCATCCAATGTAATTGAGCACAACATGAACCAGCGGCAATGTATTCCGCTTCGGCGGTGGATAAGGATACCGAGTTTTGTTTCTTGGAGGACCAAGACACAAGGGATCTACCAAGAAATTGATAGGTACCCGAAGTGGACTTCCTATCAACCTTGTCTCCGGCATAATCCGAGTCAGAATAGCCAACAAGATCAAAAGAAGACCTCTTAGGATACCAAATGCCAAAGTTTGGTGTGTGAATTAAGTATCTCACTATCCTTTTCACAGCCTTAAGATGACATTCTTTAGGAGCAGCTTGATATCGTGCACACATGCATACACTTAGCATAATAGCGGGACGTGAAGCACATAGGTATAGTAATGAACCAATCATAGAACGATAAACCTTTTGATCAACCGGTTCACCATCTTTGGTCAAATCATTATGTCCACTAGTGGGCATGGGTGTAGACATACCTTTGCACTCTTGCATATTGAACTTCTTGAATAAGTCCTTGGTGTACTTCGTTTGAGAGACAAATGTACCTTCCTTAGTTTGCTTGATTTGCAAACCAAGAAAGAATTTGAGTTCACTCATCATAGACATCTCAAACTTCTCTGACATTAGCTTTCCACACTTTTCACTAAAGAGAGGGTTAGTTGAACCAAATATGATATCATCAACATAGATTTGACATACAAATAGTTCTGCATTAACCCTTTTAGTAAAAAGAGTAGAATCAATTTTACCAATTTCAAAACCACTTGCAATAAGGAACTTTGTCAAGCATTTATACCATGCTCTAGGAGCTTGTTTAAGACCATAAAGAGCTTTGTGAAGTTTGTAAACATGATTAGGTTTCTTAGGATTGACAAAGCCGGGAGGTTGTTTGACATAAACTTCCTCCCCTATTTCACCATTTAGAAAAGCACTCTTAATGTCCATTTGGTACAAGGTGATATTATGGTGATTAGCATAGGCAAGTAAGATGCGAATAGACTCAAGTCTAGCAACGGGAGCATATGTCTCACCATAGTCCATACCTTCGACTTGTGTGTACCCTTGGGCGACGAGACGTGCTTTGTTGCGGACCACTTGTCCATCTTCATCTTGCTTGTTGCGAAACACCCATTTGGTACCAATGATGTTGTGGTTGTCGTCGGGCTTCTCGACGAATGTGCAAACTTGGTTTCTCTCAAAATTGTGTAGCTCTTCATGCATAGCGTTTATCCAATCCGGATCTTCCAATGCTTCTTCAACCTTCATAGGTTTTATGCTAGAGATGAATGAATAGTTTTCACAAAAGTTAGCTAAACGAGTTTTTGAGCGAGTGATTCTCCCGGTTTGTATATCATTAAGGATTTGCTCGACGGGATGATCTTTGGCAATTCTTGCTCGAACTCGTGAGAGCTTTTGCTTGGGTCTTCGTTGAGCATCTTCTTCATCTTGTTCTTCTTCTTGGCCTTCTTCATTGTTGACGTTGTCATTCTCTTGTCGTGGTGGGGAAGGAGGTTGTTGATGTTCGTCTTGATGTACTTCCTCGTCTTCTTCATCTTGGCGTGTCCCACTTGTGGATGCTTCCGTGTTGATTCTTGGTTCACCTTGTCGTGAAGTAGAAGCTTCCACTTGGACGGATGACGTACTCTCCTTCACCTCTGTTGGACGAACTTTGCCAATGGACAAGTCTTGGATTGCTTCTGAAGGGTCTTTGTCTCCTACATCAATTGGCAATTGCTCTCCTTGCGAGCCATTAGATTCATCAAACTTCACATCTACCGTCTCTTTAACCTTTCGGGTGAAATTTTTGTAGACACGGTAAGTGTGAGAGTTCGAGCCATAACCGAGTAGGAAGCCTTCATGAGATTTGGGAGCAAACTTTGAACAATGATGCTTATCAAGAATGTAGCACTTTGATCCGAATACTCGAAAGTATCCAACTTGGGGTTTGTTACCGGTGAGGAGCTCGTATGCTGTCTTGCCGTGTAGCTTGTGAAGATACAAGCGATTTGTTGCGTGACAAGCTGTCTCAACCGCTTCTGCCCAAAAGTTCTTTGGCGTCTTGTATTCATCAAGCATCGTTCTTGCCATTTCGATGAGCGTCCGGTTCTTCCTCTCAACAACTCCATTTTGTTGAGGTGTGTACGTAGCCAAGAACTCGTGTGAAATCCCTTCTTCGTCAAGAAAGGTGTCCACATTTGCGTTCTTGAACTCCGTTCCGTTGTCACTCCGAACCTTCTTGATATTCACTTCAAACTGATTTTGGGCTTTCCTAGCGAAGTTTTTGAAGATCTTCTGGACCTGCGACTTGTCATTAAGAAAGAACACCCACGTAAATCTTGAAAAATCATCAACTATAACAAGACCAAAAGAATTTCCACCGAGACTTTTGTAGGCGTTGGGACCAAAAAGATCCATATGAAGTAGCTCGAGTGGGCTCCTCGTGGTCATGATGTTCTTCACAGGATGCCTTCCTCCAACCTGTTTACCTGCTTAACAAGCACTGCAAAGTCTATCCTTATCAAATATGACATCGTTAACTCCAAGGATATGATTTCCTTTAATAAGCTTGTCAAGATTTCTCATGCCAACGTGACCTAGTCGTCTATGCCACAACCAACCTTTTGAGGATTTAGCAATGAAGCAAGTTTTAGGTTGTGCCTTTTTAGAGAAATCGACAATGTAAAGATCACCTCTACGCACACAGGTAAAGACCATTTTATGATTGTCTCGACGAAACACTTGGCAATCTACCTCAGTAAATAAAACATTTAGGCCAAAATCAGCAAGTCTAGATACTGAAAGTAAATTGTAGCTGAGAGATTCAACGAGCATGACATTTTGAATGGAACTATCATGTGAGATGGCCACCTTACCAAGGCCAACTACTTTACCCTTTGAATTATCACCAAAGGTGACATATTTTCGAGGGCCGTCATTTTCAGCAAGCTCACGGAACATCTCTTCATCTCCGGTCATGTGATCAGTACATCCACTATCAAGAACCCATTCCTTTCCACCTGACGCATATCCCCGAAGATTTGCCGTAACACCAAAATGTCTCATTGTATCATCAAGGTCCAAGTCACTATCATCATCATCATAGTATCCATGTTCATCATGATCTTGTGACTCATCATTTCCTAGAGAGGGTAATTCATTGGATAAATGGTCATCAAAGTGGTCACTTTTATGGATTCTTATAGCTTGAAATATAATATCACTAATGATTCCAACATCTCCTTTAGCATGCTTGAGATTGGTAAGGTCAAATAGACAATCACCAAACTTAGTATCACTAGAGTTCATCTTACTCAAGGCAATAGATTTATGGAGATTTTTATCCAAATTTTTCAAGGAATGATCGGGAAATCGTTCCTCAAGAAATTTCCATATAGTATAGGCACAATTAAGAGTAGGCAAACTAGCAATCAAATTTTTGGGCAATCCTCTAATGATGAGCTCAATGGTTCTAAGATTGCGAATCATGTCAATATCTTCATCTAGGGTAGGATGCAAAGCATCAATATGAGGTGCACAAGGGCTAGCAATATACTTGTTTAAATGATATTGATTGAAGATTAAAAGCATCTCATTTTTCCACTCATGAAAGTACTTTCCATCAAGAATAGGCACTCTATGTCTAAGACCCCCTAAAGTAGACGCATCCATCTTCCTCCAATGGTGATTAAACCAAGGCAATGGAGACCAAAGCTCTGATACCACTTGTAGGATCTAGAAGGAGTGTCTACAGGGGGGTGAATAGACACTTAATGCTAAAGTTGCACTTTTTAGGCTTTTTCGGTTTAAGTGGAGTTCGGGCACAATTTTAGCATACACAGTACATATCAAGCAAGCATGCAAAGAGTATATAGGCAGCGGAAAGTAAAGCATGCAACTTGCAAGAATGTAAAGGGAAGGGTTTGGAGGATTCAAACGCAATTGGAGACACGGATGTTTTTCCTGTGGTTCGGATAGGTGGTGCTATCCTACATCCACGTTGATGGAGACTTCAACCCACGAAGGGTAACGGTTGCGCGAGACCACGGAGGGCTCCACCCACGAAGGGTCCACGAAGAAGCAACCTTGTCTATTCCACCATGGCCATCGCCCACGAAGGACTTGCCTCACTAGCGGTAGATCTTCACGAAGTAGGCGATCTCCTTACCCTTACAAACTCCTTGGTTCAACTCCACAATCTTGTCGGAGGCTCCCAAGTGACACCTAGCCAATCTAGGAGACACCACTCTCCAAGAAGTAACAAATGGTGTGTTGATGATGAACTCCTTGCTCTTGTGCTTCAAATGATAGTCTCCCCAACACTCAACTCTCTCACATAGGATGTGGATCTGGTGGAAAGAAGATTTGAGTGGAAAGCAACTTGGGAAGGCTAGAGATCAAGATTCATATGATAGGAATGGAATATCTTGGTCTCAACACATGAGTAGGTGGTTCTTTCTCAGAACATATGAGTAGGAATGGAATGTGTGTTCTGATAGCTCTCTCTTCGAATGAAGAGGTGGTGGTGGGGTATATATAGCCTCCACACAAAATTGAACCGTTACACACAGTTTTCCAATCTCGGTGGGACCGAATCATCAAACTCGGTCGGACCGAAATGGTAAACCTAGTGACCGTTAGGAATTTCGGTGGGACTGAGATGCAACTCGGTAGGACCGATTTGGTTAGGGTTTGGGCATAACATAATCTCGGTGAGACCGATCGCAAAAACTTGGTGAGACCGAGTTCGGCAATTAGCTAACCAGAGAGTTGGTTAGGCAAACTCGGTGGGACCGACTTGCTCTTTTGGTGAGACCGAAAAGTTACAAGAAGGAAACATAGAGTTTACCTTGCATTCTCGGTGGGACCGATTGCATATCTCGGTGGGACCGAAGATATTGCAACAGGTAACAGAGAGTTTGCAAGCCCATCTCGGTGAGGCCGAGAACCTTATTGGTAGGACCGAATTGCTAGGGTTTGGCAGTGGAAAATGACAAGTGAAACTCGGTGGCGCCGGATTGACAGAATCGGTATGACCGAGTTTGGCTTAGGGTTTAGGTCATTTGTGGAAGTGGGAAAGTAGCTGAGGATTTTGGAGCATATGATTAAGCACTTGAGCAAGAGGCTCATTAAACAACACCTCATCCCTTCTTGATAGTATTGGCTTTTCCTAAGGACTCAATGTGATCTTGGATCACTAAAATATATAAAAAGAAGAGTCTTGAGCTTGGAGCTTTAGCCAATCCTTTGTCCTTAGCATCTTGAAGAGGTTCCCACAACCTTTAGTCCATGCCACTCCATTGTTGAACTTATCTGAAATATACTAGGTAAAGGTATTAGTCCAACAAGAGATATGTTGTCATCAATTACCAAAACCACCTAGGGAGCACTTGTGCTTTCAGTACCTATGACGCAAGCCATGACGACACGGGGCACCAGGCGGGTGCCAGCGCGTGCAGCATCCCTCTTTCCTCTTTGGTGCAAAGGGATCAAGCGTATCAGCGGAGTACCGAGGCATCAGGCAAAGGTTGCCACTTCGGTGCAACGAGACCAGGGCCAGGAGGACTATGAGACGGAGGTCACCATGGAGCCAAGCGCGGCGTCATCACCAGAGCCTTTGGCAGGCGAAGACTGCTTTTGTCAGGATAGGTGTACTCGTTGTCTCCCTTCAAATTAGCCCGCCATTGTTGGATCCCTTCCCACTCAATATTTGGGGAGAGGACCAGGGCCTCTATAAATAGGACTAGCCACCCACATAGCAAGGGGTTCGGTTTTCGGTGGTTCGATTCCTGGTCGTTCGGTCCGGGATCTGAGAGAGAGAGAGAGAGGGTGACTGAACTCTTCATAGCAGTTCATCACCACAGCCAAGAGCAGACCCTCGTGAGGCTGTTCTTCCTTGCATTGTTCATCCTCACCAGCCCCAGGAGGCAATCCATCCACCACACACTGGAGTAGGGTATTACACCGCATCGGTGGCCCGAACCAGTATAAATCATGTGTCTTTAGTGTAGTTCTTTTAGTAGTTTAGATCCATCGAGACGGAGAGGTTGAAGGCGAGATTCCCGCGCGCACCCCAGTGTTCGAACCTTAAGGGTCTGCCGGAACTCGAAATCCGACATTTGGCGCGCCAGGTAGGGGTGCGCCAGAATTCGTCTTCCACCGCTCCGCTCTCCTCAGACCGTCGCGTCCATGTCTGACGCTCGTCGAGCCCGCGCCGAGCGCCGGGCCGCCATCGCTTCTCGCGTCGCCCAGACGGCCCCCGTCGGTGGGCGTCCTCGTCGTTCCCCGTCGCCCGCCGTCAACGCCGCCACCGGCCCGGCGGGGGGCGAGCAGCAGGCATCGTCTCAGCACCCGTCCGTGCGGCAAGATGGCCGCACCGCCACTCTATCACTCGCACCAGCCAGCTCTTCGTCCCGCGCGCTCCGTGCACCCTTGGAGGCTCGAGCTGCGCTCCTCGCGGCAAACGAGCTCCTGCGCTACTGTCCCGTCGACAACATCTATGAAGAATGGCTCGACCGCGTCGCCGAGCTTGTCCGTGCCGCAGGGGGCTCTTCCGCGCCGTCCGTCCCTCTGCGCCGCACTCCGCCCCGCACGGGCAACGAAGCTCCGGAGGCGCACCAGCCGCCTCCTCTCCAAGAAGATGCCGTGGCTCCAAGGCGACTGGCCCCTGGGCGGAATCCGCTCCGCCAGGCGCCATCACAACAAGAGCGAAGCTGCCAAGAAATCCCTTGCCCGCAGGGGGCTGCCAAGGCGCTCCCTGCTCCAGCACGCCGCGACCCTGCTCCAGCTCCGGCACGTCAAGACCCCGCCCTGCTCCTAGCTACAGCTCGTGGGGACCCTCAAGACCAAGCTCTCCACCAACCGAGGCCTTTCGTGGCCACCGCGGGCTGCCACGCCTACACCACTGAGCTGCACAGCGTCGCGTGGCCCGGCAAGTTCAAGCCCGACCTGCCTCCTCGCTACGACGGCACAACTGACCCCGCGGAATTCCTCTAGCTCTATGAGCTGGGTATCGAGGCTGCCGGTGGGGATGAAGAGGTCATGGCGAACTGGTTCCCCATGGCGGTCAAGGAAGGAGCTCGAACCTGGCTCCTAAATCTGGCTCTAGGCACGATCTCCTCCTGGGACCAAATGCGCGCCCGCTTCATCGCCAACTTCCAAGGTACTCGCGACCGGCCGCCTGCCGTGAGCGACATGCGCCGCATCAAGCAACAACCCAGAGAGACCCTGCAAAAGTACATCCAGTGCTTCAACAGCGCGCGCCTCAAGATCCCCAGGGTGTCGAAGGAGGCCATCATCTCCGCCTTCTCTGATGGCGTGCGTGACGTCAAGATGAAGGAGGAACTGGCGATGCACGAAGACCTCTGCACCTCCCTGGAGCTGTTCAACTTGGCGAACAAGTGCGCCAGGGCTGAGGAGGGACGTCTCTCCCTCCTCGAGCTGCCTGCCGCGGACCCAGAAGAGAAGAAGCCCAAGGCCAAGGACGTGAAGCGCAAGGGGGCTGCCGTGCTCGCAGCCAAACTGGACACCAAGCGGGGCAAGGATCTGCCCGAACCCTCCAGAGGTAGCCGGTACTGTGTGTACCATGACCTCCACACCCACAAGACCAATGAATGTCAAGAGCTCCGCGCCGTGCGAGAAGGAAGGATCGGCCGTCGCCCTGACCGTGCTGACCGGGGCTACGACCGGGGAGGAGGAAGAAACCCAGGGCACTGGGAAGACCGCGGCCCGCGCCAGGGGTGGCGCGACCAGCCTCGCGAGGACCGCTGGCGGGACCTGCCTCGTGAGGGGGACTGGAGAGACCAGCCTCGTGAGGACCGCCCTCATGGCAACGCAGGCCTACCTCCGCTGCCGCCTCCACCAAGAAGGAACGAAGACCGCCATCAAGACGAGGGAGCTGGGGGCTTCCAGGAGCCATGCGCGATCGCCTGCATCCTGGGCGGAGCTCAAGCCCCAGCCTCCCAATGTATCTTCAAGCAGTTTGCGCGCGAAGTGAATGCAGTTCTCCCCAAGCTCGAAGCAACGCGCCCCCTCAGGTGGTCGGCGTGCCCCATCACGTTCAGCTCGGCAGACCAGCTCAAGTGCGCGGCCACTGCATGGGTCCTCCCGATGCTCTGCTCCCTAGTCATCAGCAACGTGCAGGTCACCAAGACCCTCATCAATGGTGGGGCAGGGCTCAACGTCCTGTCCGTGGAAAGATTCAACAACATCCAAGTGCCCTATGACCAGCTTCAGCCAACCAGGCCTTTCTCCGGGATCACCAACGGTTCCACAGTCCCGATCGGGCAGGTCCGCCTCCCTGTCACCTTCGGGGCCCGCAGCAACTACCGCACCGAGCTCATCGACTTCGACATCGCCCACATCCGCCTGCAGTACAACGCCATCCTCGGGTACCCAGTGCTGGCCAAGTTCATGGCCGTGACCCACCACGGCTACAACGTCCTCAAGATGCCAGGAAGCGGCGGCGGCATCACGGTGCCCTGTGAAGAGAGAGATGCAGTGTGTTCCCTGGAGCGAGCCTTTCAGGCCGCGTCGCTAGAAGACCCAGATCGCGGAAGCAGGAGGCTTCCCGAGACCACCCCCAAGAAGAAGAAGACGTCGTCAGGCTTAGCCCCTTAGGGCCCGTGCCGCCTCAAGAGGGCCCTCCATCCATCGCATAGGAAAGCGCGCCCGGCGCCCTCCTTAGGCAGGGCTCGGGGGCTCTCAGCTGGAGGGCCACCGACCTAGCCAGGGTCACGAGGGAGGCGCTTGGGCACCATGTGGAGGCGTGCTTCGCAGCACGTTTCCCTCGAGAGGGAGCCAGGCGAGGAAGATCAGACCAGCAAGAGTTCATTGACGAGGCCATTCAAGAGCTACAGGAGACAAGGACCATGAGAGGTTGCCGCCGCTTGCCAGCCATGGCCCCACATCCAGGCGAGGATGGTGGGCTACATGTCTGCGTCGACGTACCAGGGCTCAATCAAATCGCCACAACAGAGCGCCTCTGGCCCTCGCAAGTGGGGCGCTGCGGAGGTCCACCCCACAGCTATGTTCGCACGCCTTACTGCCTGCCGAGCATGGCTGCGGCGTACCAGCGCCTCATGAGGGGCATCATGGAGGCTTAGGCAGACAGGCGTTCCGCGGCTCTGGCGGAGGTGGAGACAGCTCGCGAGGAGTCACCAGTGCCTCCGGAGCGTCCCGAGGCCCTGGGGCCTGTGGGCCCGTGAGGATCGGCTTCTGCAGCCCGTCAAGTCTGCTGCACCAATGCCACTACACCGATGACATCCTCAGGTGACATCTTTCAAGTTCCGTTCTCAGCTGGGAGCACCCTCCCAGGGTTGCATCACTCCTAGGCCGCGTGGGTCCGTCCCCGCGGCATGTATCTGCATTTACCTTTCCGTCGTTAGTTTGCCTTATTGGGGGCGCCCCTCGGGCTGCATCACCCCCAAGCCGTTCGGGCCAGACCCAGCGGCGTGTATCCCCCTAGTGTTTATTTCCAACTATGCATTGCCTATCACGCTTAGCTGCATGGAGCCTGTCCGCAGCATGTTCTCTTCCCATGTCGGCCACTTGCACGTTAAAGGGGGGGTGCCTGAGCATCGCGACTCAGGGCTCTTACTGGCTCTCCAGCCCTCACCCTCTGGCCATGTCCATGGCATCGCGACCTGGCATACCAGCGATGGTTGAGACAAGCTCGAGGGCCGGGACCCGAGGACGTAGAGTACCGGCATCTAACCAAATTTTGCAGGGACACATCTCAAGATACGGCCCAGTGCCGGGCGCAACCCGCCCAGAGGTAGGGCCTCGGGAGTCCCGCGCTGGCTCACGGGTGCCCAGATATGCCTCGCCTACCTCAACCAGCAAGCTCTTGAGTGACTAACGATCAACTAATGGCCGCCGTGGCAACACCATCTTCCTTCTGTGATGACCCTGCAGGATCCCTGGAGGGAACCGCGCAAGCTGAGGCCCTCACGAGGTTTCCTTCACCCTCGCCCGTGCGAACCGCTTGCACGTTAAAATGGGGGTGCCTGAGCATCGCGACTCAGGGCTCTTACTGGCTCTCCAGCCCTCACCCTCTGGCCTTGTCCACGGCATCGCGACCTGGCATACCAGCGACGGCTGAGACAAGCTCGAGGGCCGGGACCCGAGGACGTAGAGCAGAAAGGGGAGCAGAGGCGGGGAAGAAGGGGTCTCGCGAGGACCTTGCCGAGCGTTTCCGCTCCTATCCACACACGGACCCAACGGCGCACCTGGAACGGCCCCTGATCCTCAAGATAAGTTACCACCCATGGCACTGGCTGCTGCAGCACTACCCCCGCACCTAAAGCAACTCCGTACTAGCGACGTTGCTTCCCTTTCTCACTAAGTGATGGCTGCTTGGGCGCCAAAGGGGACCTCCTGAGCATCGCGACTCAGGGGCTCTTATCGGACCTCGGGTCGCTCACCTCCTGGCCTTGACCACGGCATCGCGACCTGGCATAGCAGCGATGGCTGACGCCGCCTTGGGACTGGGACCTGTCAGCGTAGAGCACCAAGCCCTCGCGAGGTTTGAAAGGGAGTACTAAGCTATGACGGAATCAGCAACTCACACGAATCCATAGCAAAGGTCATATATTAACAAACGGGACTACAGACACCTTACAAGCCCCCATGGGGCGCATTTCGATTCCTCGCAAGGAACAGATCCTAAGGAGTGCTAACTATACGGGCTCCTGCAGAAGATGCCATCATCAACAGTGGGCCGTCAGGCACCGGCGCCAACCACATGCAGATCAGGGTTGGCGACGGCCTGACGCATCTGCCCTGCTCCTGGAGCGACGGCGACTCGGGGGCTCGTAGCTGTCGTCGCTCGTCTCCGGAGTCACGTAGCCTCCGCTGGAGCCGCTGGACCCTCGGGCGCCACTGCCAAGGGGGCGGTCGGCGGGCCTAGCTCTCACCAGGGCGAGGTCCTGGTCGCCTCTCCCGCGGCAGCACTCCAGCCGGCGCCCGATCGCATCGAAGACCTTGAGGAACATCACCGCCGCGCCGTCATACTCCAGGTGAACCGTGAAGACGCCTCTTTCCCTGCAGACCCGGGCGATCTCCCTCCAGCCGCGGGACATGTAGACCGCGCCCGGGGCAGCGACGACGACCTCGGCCTCGGTCGCGGGGGCGCCGCAGTCGGCGTGCTGCAGCTGGAGCTCCATAGGCCCCCTGGAAAAACCACGGAGGTGAAGAAGGGAGGAAGGCGGATCCAGGACTGAAGAGGAGTGACGACGTGGAGCACGAACTCGTGGGAGGAGCCCTTGGCATGGACTCCAGGAGGAACCACCCACGCCTTCACAACCCGACGGCGCCGACGAGGGCGCTGACCGTGGGGATCAGCATCGGCACCTCCGGGGCCCTCGACGTGGGCTTACAAGGTCAGCGAGAACCTCGGCGGAGCCCGCTCGCCCCGGGGCCTCGCCACCACCGGGTCGTCCCCATCGTCCCGGCTGCAATGGGCGAGTCGCTTCTTCGGCGGGAGAGGGTCTGGCCCTTCTCGAGGAGCCTTTCCCTTCTCCGCTGCAGAGAATCGGCGAATCGGAGCCATCACACCAAGATGGAGCAAGAACTGAGGCGAAGGAGAGAGCAAGAGGAGATGGACTTGACGGGCACGGGCGGTGCCGTACTTATAGCCGGCGAAGGCCAACCGCCAGTCTCCACGATCACAGGTAATCATAACATGTTCTGCATGCAGGGACTTGTCCAACTCGCACGATCACCAAGGCGTCATGAGGAAGCGGAGGCGCCACGTCCAATCGACCGCCACGCGGCGTCCAAGGCCGCAGGCTGTTAGGGCCCGCGGTGCTCCGCCCTTGCCCTTTCGCCTCTCGGCACAGCCAAGTCCATGCGCGCCTTGGGCCCGGGGGCTACTGTCGGCGTTCTGGGAACGGGGGTCCCCATACTTGCCTGCCTGCGGCCTGCGGCGTGGCTCAAGTGGGGGCCCAGCGCGGCCCATCTTCATCAACACGAGGCTCAAGACCCTCGCGAGGGGCCAAGCCTCGCGAGGCGGACGACACGGCGCATCCTCGGGCACGGCCTCGTCAGGCTGGCGAGGAGGCGGAGAGTTCAAGGCGGGGTACCTCGCGAGGTACCTATGACGCACGCCATGACGACACGGGGCACCAGGCGGGTGCTAGCGCGCGCAACGTCCCTCTTTCCTCTTTGGTGCAAAGGGAGCAAGCGTATCAGCGGAGTACCGAGGCATTAGGCAAAGGTTGCCACTTCGGTGCCACGAGACCAGGACCAGGAGGACTACGAGACGGAGGTCACCATGGAGCCCAGCGCGGCGTCATCACCAGAGCCTTTGGCAGGCGAAGACTGCTTTTGTCAGGATAGATGTACTCGCTGTCCCCCTTCAAATTAGCCCGCCATTGTTGGATCCCTTCCCGCTCAATATTTGGGGAGAGGACCAGGGCCTCTATAAATAGGACTAGCCACCCACATAGCAAGGGGTTCGGTTTTCGGTGGTTCGATTCCTGGTCGTTCGGTCCGGGATCTGAGAGAGAGCGAGAGAGGGTGACTGAACTCTTCATAGCAGTTCATCACCACAGCCAAGAGCAGACCCTCGCGAGGCTGTTCTTCCTTGCATTGTTTATCCTCACCAGCCCCAAGAGGCAATCCAGCCACCACACACTGGAGTAGGGTATTACACCGCATCGGTGGCCCGAACCAGTATAAATCTTGTGTCTTTCGTGCAGTTCTTTTAGTAGTTTAGATCCATCGAGACGGAGAGGTTGAAGGCGAGATTCCCGCGCGCACCCCAGTGTTCGAACCTTAAGGGTCTGCCGGAACCTGAAATCCGACAGAGTGGATATATATATATATATATATATATCTAGATCTCTCCAACACATAGTGCTTGCCAAAGGAAAAAGAATAAAAAGGAAAGGTGATGATCACCATGACTCTTGTATAAGGGTAGAAGATAAAGGTAAAAGATATGCCAGTTGCAGAGTGAAGCAGAGGTTGTCATGCGCTTTTATGGTTGGATGCACAAAATCTTAGTGCAGAAGAATGTCACTTTATATTTCAGCTCGTGATAAAGAACTTTATTATGCAGTCTATCGCTTTTATTTCTTCCATATCACAAGTTCGTATAAAGCTTATTTTCTTCACATAATAGATCATACATATTTAAAGATCAATTTTTATTGCTTGCACCGATGACAACTTACTTGAAGGACCTTACTCAATCCATAGGTAGGTATGGTGGACTCTCATAGCAAAACTGGTTTAAGGGATGTTTGGAAGCACAAGTAGTATCTCTACTAGGTGCAAAGATTTTGGCTAGCATCAGAGGGAAATGCTAGCTCAACATGTTGGATGATCCATGACAATATAACTTCTATTCGGATATAAGGAAGCATAAGACATTATGTTGTCTTCCTTGTCCAGCATTAACTTTTTAGCATGTCATATTTTAATGAGTGCTCACAATTACAAAAGATGTCCAAGATAGTATATTTATATGTGAAGCCTCTCTTTCTTTATTACTTCCTATTAATTGCAACAATGACCAAAACTATGTTTGTCAACCCTCAACAAATTTTATTCATCATACTTCTTATATGTGAAGCCATTACTCTCCATAAGATCACTATATGATCTTTTTATTTCTTTTTTATTATTTCTTTAATTCCCTCAAGATCATAGCAAGACAGCAAAGCCCTCAAATCAAAACTACTCTTTATGATATATAACTCACGGACTCAATTACATAGATAGATATCGAAACAAAACTCAAAGCTAGATCATACTAAAAACCTATTCTACTAGGTCATGATATAACCAAAAGGACCGAACTAAGAAAAATGGTAAAGGTGTGATGGTGATACGATACCAGGGCACCTCCCCCAAGCTTGGCAGTTGCCAAGGGGAGTGCCCATACCCATGTATTTATGCCTCTTTCTTCGGAGGTGGTGATTATGGAGTTCTCAATGAAGTAGGCTTGTCATCCATCTTCCAAGGCATAGGCTCACTATCATAGAAAGATGAACGAGTCTCCGGGATCCTCAAATCTGCAGCCAAACTCATCCTCTTAAATCTGTATTCATACTCACAGTTTTGGTTTTGCATGTCATAGATCTGGGCTTGGAGATGGTCGATCTTCTCATGAAGCTTGAAGATGGCCTCCCCGATGTTCTTGGCATCCAGCTTGTGATTGTTGGTGAACTCCGCGATCATCATGTGTTTGGCATTGAGTCCATGTTCCATCATCCCTTGGCACTTGAAAACTTGCTACTCCATTGCTCCGGGTCTTGTCTCCACACTTCCGGTCTTCTTCGGCCCCTCAACATCATGGATGTGCAGCTCCCCCTCACGCATCTCAATAGTTTGAGGGTGTTGCAGCACCTCCACGAGGTAAGGGTTGATGACCTTCTCCAAAAACTTGTCCTTGGGGGCGCCTCCAGACATCATGGTGATCTAGATCTGTTAGAAAAACAGCTCGAAACAAGAACATAGGATTTTGTCGTGATACGGTGGTCAAAACCTTTGGGAGATTATATAATGATTTTTTATCGACCAAAAGAAGTATTATGCAAGAAAACGGAGTCCGGAGGGAACACGAGGTGGCCACAAGGCAGGGGGCGCGCCCAGGGGGTAGGGCGCGCCCTCCACCCTTGTGGATGCCTCGTGCGCTCTTCGGACTAATTGTAATTTTCCTAATTTTTTAAATATTCCAAAACAGAGAAAAATTGCCACTGGAAACATTTTGGAGTCAGTTTACTTACCGTACCACATACCTATTCCTTTTCGGAGTCTGAAATGTTCTGGAAAGTATCCCTTATGTACTCCTCCGATGTTATGGTATTAATTATATTGGTCTCAACATTTATGGGAGTACCTGAGATATAATATTTGATTCTTTGACCTTTTACCACCTTCGAATTTGTGCCTTCAAGGTTGTTGATCTTGATGGCACCAGAACGATAGACCTCCTCGATAACGTAAGGACCTTCCCATTTAGAGAGAAGCTTTCCTGCAAAAAAATTTAAACGAGAGTTGTACATCAAAACATGATCACATACATTAAACTCACGCTTTTGTATCCTCTTGCCGTGCCATCTTTTAACCTTTTCTTTAAACAACTTGGCATTCCCGTTGGCTTGGGTCCTCCATTCATCAAGCGAGCTAATGTCAAATAGCCTCTTCTCACTGGCAAGTTTGAAATCATAGTTGAGATCTTTAATAGCCCAATAAGCTTTATGTTCTAGTTCGAGTGGTAAGTGACATTGTGGGATCGAAAGTATGTCTAGAGGGGGGGGGTGATTAGACTACTTGACCAAATAAAAACTTAACCTTTTCCCAATTTTAGTTCTTGGCAGATTTTAGCTATTTTAGGACAAGTCAAGCAATCATCACACAATTCAAGCAAGCATGCAAAGAGTATATTGGCAGCGGAAAGTAAAGCATGCAACTTGCAAGAATGTAAAGGGAAGGGTTTGGAGAATTCAAACGCAATTGGAGACATGGATGTTTTTCCCGTGGTTCGGATAGGTGGTGCTATCCTACATCCACGTTGATGGAGACTTCAACCCACGAAGGGTAACGATTGCGCGAGTCCACGGAGGGCTCCACCCATGAAGGGTCCACGAAGTAGCAACCTTGTCTATCCCACCATGGCCATCGCCCACGAAGGACTTGCCTCACTAGCGGTAGATCTTCACGAAGTAGGCGATCTCCTTGCCCTTACAAACTCCTTGGTTCAACTCCACAATCTTGTCGGAGGCTCCCAAGTGACACCTAGCCAATCTAGGAGACACCACTCTCCAAGAAGTAACAAATGGTGTGTTGATGATGAACTCCTTGCTCTTGTGCTTCAAATGATAGTCTCCCCAACACTCAACTCTCTCTCATAGGATTTGGATCTGGTGGAAAGAAGGTTTGAGTGGAAAGCAACTTGGGGAAGGCTAGAGATC
Organism: Triticum monococcum; assembly: GCA_034509565.1. Taxonomy (NCBI): domain Eukaryota; kingdom Viridiplantae; phylum Streptophyta; class Magnoliopsida; order Poales; family Poaceae; genus Triticum; species Triticum monococcum. The sequence continues at coordinate 105,552,116 of CM067843.1, forward strand.
AAGATTCATATGGTAGGAATGGAATATCTTGGTCTCAACACATGAGTAGGTGATTCTCTCTCAGAACATATGAGTTGGAAGTGTATATGTGTTTTGATAGCTCTCTTCTCGAATGAAGAGGAGGTGGAGGGGTATATATAGCCTCCACACAAAATCCAACCGTTACACACAATTTACCAATCTCGGTGGCACCGAATCAACAAACTCGGTCGGACCTAAAAGGTAAACCTAGTGACCGTTAGAGATTTTCGATGGGACTGACATGCAACTCGGTAGGACCGATATGGTTAGGGTTTGGGCATAACGTAATCTCGGTGACCGATTACACAAACTCGGTGAGACCGATTTTGGTAATTAGCTAACCAGAGAGTTGGTCAGGCAAACTCAGTGGGACCGATTTGCTCTTTCGGTGAGACCGAAACGTTACAAAAGGGAAAAAGAGAGTTTACATTGCAATCTCGGTGGGACTGATCCGCTGTTTCGGTGAGACCGAAAAGTTACGAAAGGGAAACAGAGAGTTTGCAATCCCATCTCGGTGAGACCGAGATCCCTATCGGTAGAACTAAATTGCTAGGGTTTGGCAGTGGCTTATGACAAGTGAAACTCGGTGGTGCCGGATAGAAAGAATCGGTAGGACCGAGTTTGTCTTAGGGTTTAGGTCAAATGTGGATATGGGAAAGTAGTTGAGGGTTTTTGGAGCATATCACTAAGCACATGAAGCAAGAGGCTCATTAAGCAATACCTCATCCCTCCTTGATAGTATTGGCTTTTCCTAAAGACTCAATGTGATCTTGGATCACTAAAATATAAAATGAAGAGTCTTGAGCTTTTGATCTTGAGCCAATCCTTTGAACTTAGCATTTTGAGGGTTCCACTTTCACATCCATGCCATGCCAATCATTGAGCTTTCCTGAAATAATCATCTTGGAATAGCATTAGCTCAATGAGCTATATGTTGTTATGAATTACCAAAACCACCTAGGGATAGTTGCACTTTCAGACATGCTTTTCCATAAACCATTTTATACGGAGACATACCCATAGGATTCTTATAAGCATTTCTATAAGACCATAATGCATCATCAAGTTTCTTAGACTAGTTCTTTCTAGATCTATTAACAGTATTTTGCAAAATCAATTTAATCTCTCTATTGCTCAATTCTACTTGACCACTAGACTGAGTATGAAATGGTGATGCAATTCTATGGTTAACATCATACTTAGCAAGCATTTTACAGAAAGCACCATGAATAAAATGTGAACCACCATCAGTCATTAAATATCTAGGGACTCCAAACCTCGGAAAAATAACTTCTTTAAGCATCTTAATAGAAGTGTTATGATCAGCACTACTAGTTGGAATAGCTTCTACCCACTTAGTAACATAATCAATAGCAACTAAAATATGTGTATACCCATTAGAGGAAGGAAAAGGTCCCATATAATCAAGGCCCCAAACATCAAATGGTTCAATAACAAGTGAATAACTCATAGGCATTTCCTGATGCGTACTAATATTACCAATTCTCTGACATTCATCACAAGACAAGACATACTTACGAGCATCCTTGAAGAGAGTAGGCCAATAAAAACCAGATTGCAATACCCTGTGTGCGGTTCTATCTCCAGCATGGTGTCCTCCGTAAGACTTGGAGTGGCACTTGCGCATGATCTGTTCTTGTTAATGCTTAGGTACAGAACGTCTAATAACACCATCTACTCCTTCTTTATAAAGGTGTGGGTCATCCCAAAAGTAATGTCTCAAATCATAGAAAACCTTTTTCTTTTGCTGGTATGTGAAACTAGGTGGTATAAATTTAGCAACAATGTAATTACAATAATCAGCATATATACCATAGAGTATTACGAGAAGCATTTATGACAGCTAATTGCTCATCAGGAAAACTATCATCAATAGGTAGAGGGTCATCAAGAATATTTTCTAACCTAGACAAGTTGTCTGCAACGGGGTTCTCAACTCCCTTTCTATCAATAATATGAAAATCAAATTCTTGTAACAAGAGAACCCACCTAATAAGTCTAGGTTTAGCATCTTTATTTTCCATAAGATATTTAATAGCAGCACGATCAGTGTGAACGGTTACTTTGGAATCAACAATATAAGATCTGAACTCATCACAAGCAAAAACGACTGCTAAAAATTACTTTTCAGTAATAGCATAATTTATCTGGGCACTGTCTAGAGTTTAACTAGCATAATGAATAACATTTAATTTCTTATCGACTCTTTGCCCTAGAATAGCACCAACATCATAATCACTTGCATCACACATAATTTCAAAGGGTAAATTCCAATCAGGCAGTTGAACAATCACTGGTATGCGTCGGTGCTATACAAACGGTTTTTAACCCCTTTCCGTGATGACATTTGGAACCGCCGCCAAGTGAGTGTGGGCGATAGGGGGGGGGGTCCTTCCCACACGACCCATAAGCCGTCGGGGATAGGCCCTCCTAGGACTCATGTGCGGTCGGGCGAGGCATCGAAACCCAATCATTTCCGTTCGTATGTACATCCCACACGGTGAATCTGAGAAAAACATGTTCGTTTGTATGTATATCACACACAGTCAATCCAAGCAATACGTTTCCGTTCTTATGTACATCCCACACAATCAATGCATGGAAAACGTTTCCGTTCGTATGTATATCACACACAAACAATCCATGGAATACGTTTCCGTTCTTATGTACATCCCACACAGTCAATCCAGGGAAAACGTTTCCATTAGTATGTACATCCCACACAGTTTTATGTGTAGGCTCGTGTGTGAAAGGTGTAACTATCACACATGTCGGGGATGTCTGATCCCTCGCACACCTATGGGGATCGGCGGACCGAGCCCCTTTTGGTTCGGCAGGGGGCGGTGGATGCACAAAGAGCAGATCGAGGCGAAACACACGAGCGAGACGATCGATTTACCCAGGTTCGGGCTGCACGGATGCATAAAACCCTACTCCTGCTTTGGTGGTTCTATTGAGTTCTTGCTCGGGAGCGGCGAGTGCTATAGTACACTCAAGCAGCTGGCGAGACCAAGCGTGAGAATGGCTGTCCTCCCCTCTCTGTTGCGCATGGGCCTCCTTTTATATGTCTAAGGGGTCACCGACACGTGGCAACATAGGTGAGGGTAAAAATGTAAAAGGGGTGGTAGTTGGCTCCACCGCCTACATGTCGCATCCTACCTAACTCTGACGGCAGGGGACAAGGGCATTAAATGCCCGTCTGTGTCACCTTGACGGCCCAGAGAGGGACCGCTAGGAACGCCACCGTTTGCCACGATGGTTATCTTGTCAGCACTTGCTTGCCACCGCATGCCCCCGGCTGCACAGCCTCCCGCCACGTACGCCAGGAATGGTCCCAGGGCGACATGTTGGTGGGTGAGCTGGAGCGCGGGCTGCGGGGTAGTAGCTTGCCGCGGCAAATGCCTTGCCGCGGACGTTGTCTTGTCGCGCCCGGGAGCTTGTCGCTCACCGGGTCTTGTCGGGGCGTGCGGTGTGCCGCAGCGAGCTTCTCGGGACGCTTTGGTTGGTCTTCCCGGCAAGCTCCTCTTGCCGGGGTCTCGTCTCCTTCCCGGCAAGCTCCTCTTGCCGGGGCCTTGTCTCCTTCCCGGCAAGCTCCTCTTGCCGGGGCCTTGTTTTGCTCTTGGATACTTTGTTCTTGAATGGCTCCAAAGGAACCGTGGAGGGTCTTGGCGGTCACCCGGCAAGCCTTGCCGCGGGTCGCTGCGACTGCCCGTGCACAAGTTCGGGATACTAAGGTACCCCTACTTTAGTACATCGACAGGAGCCCCCGGGCCTGGGCCATACACGGTGCCGAGCGCTGTCGGGCCAGGCCCAAAGCAGTGCACGGGCACGCGCGGCCTAGGTCACGCCATAACCCACTCCGCACCCACCGCGCCCTGCCCAAACGGCACGCGTCGAACGCGGCGCCGTGCGTGACATGGGCGGCGTGCGCGGGGCCGCGCCGTGCACGCATGCGTCACCTCGTGGTAAAAGGGGACGGTTGGCGCGCCTCTCCCCATAAACGGAGGGAGGCGTGGAGGCATGGTGGGCCGAATCGTGGGTAGTTGTTTATTCGTGGCGGCAAAACGTCCGCCCCCCTTCTCCTCCCTCTTTATAAGTAGAGGAAACAGGGGTACAGCGCCGTACGCCCGTTGCTGCTTCCAATCTCAAAAACCTCCGCCGCTCCCCGTCTTCTCAGAGCAACAAGAGAGCAGCGCCCTGCTCCCCCATTACCATCCGCACCACCACCACCGTCGGCCTCCTCCACCACCTTCGCCATGGCTCCGAAGGGCGACAAGGGAAAAGCGGTGAAGTCGACCGAGGCGCAGCGGCTCACGAAGATGCGGAGGGAGCGAGCCATCTTCCCCTCCAAGCTCGGCGCGAAGGCGTTACGAGAGCGGTATTACCTATTCTGGTCGGCGGGGACGCGAGCTCACCCGCAGACCAGGGTGCTCCCGGCTGAAGCCCACACGAAGGCTCCGGACGGGTACCCTTTCTTTGCTGTGTTCTTCTACTGCGGGCTCTGCCCGCCCTTTTCCGAGTTCTTCTGTGATATTATGAACACATATGGCTTCTACCTCCTTGACTTCACCCCCAACGCCGTCCTCACCATGGCAGTTTTCGCACATCTTTGCGAAAACTTTGTCGGGGTCCACCCTAGTGTAGCTCTCTTCCGCCATTTCTTTATCCCTCGAGTAGAGAGAGGAGAGACTCTGTCCGGCGGAATCGCCTGGGTCTCAAGAGCCAGCAAGAAGGAATCTTATCTAGAGGGGGAGTTCCGCGGCAAGTGGGAGGAGTGGAGAGCAGATTGGTGCTGGATTATCAAGGAGAGCCCGCAGTCATTCATCGTCTAGCGCCAAGCAGCAGCAGTGCGCGGCAATGACTGGAGCGACTTGGCCCCGGAAGACAGCAAGCTGACGATTGCCGTCACCAGGATCCGGCGCCTTAGGCTTGCCGGACTCACCGTAGGCGCTGTTGGCGCAGACTTTCTTCGCCGCCGCATTGCCCCTCTGCAGGAACGGGGAAGGCTTGCCTGGGAGTTCAAGAACGCGGCGGACATTATGAGGCTGCGCCCAGGCCTCAACTATAATTTCACTGTCCTCGAGCACACTAGCATTCTGCAGGAGCTCTTCAAATACGATTCGGATCACCCCGAAGTCTTCAGGCTGCCGCAGGGCGTCGTCCCTTTGTGCAACAACTCTGAGCTTGACCGCATCCGGGCGATGATGCCGTTGTGCGACTCGCACGGAATCGAGCCGACTTGGCAAGAGCCCGCAGACGAGGTCGTGCAGCAGTTCTTCGATGACCTGGTGGAAATGCCGATCCGCGCCAATGAGAAGGACGGCCTCATCCACGAGACCACCGAGGCGGAGTTGGCGTACATCACCTCCAGGTTGGAAGAGGCTGCGGCAGTCGCAGCGGCAGGCGATTTTGGGTTCACTCTGGAGGAAGCGGCGGCGGAAGAGGAGAAGACCCGTGCCGAGAGAGACGAGTTCCTCGGCAAGAAAGAGCTCGCCCGGCAAGAGGAACTTGCCGGCAAGGAAGATCTTGCTGGGGGCAGCGCCGAGCCGAGCGAGCCTGCCGGGGATGCAAGCGACTCGCTGGAGATCGACTCTTCCTCCACTTCGTCTTCCGGCAGCCCGCCGCCGGCCGCGCCCCCGTCTCCGCCGAGAAGGTGTCTCCGCAAGGCCGGGGATGTAGCGGGCCGACAGGCGGGCCAACAGTCGCCGCGCCGTACGACGCGCTCCACCGCGGCAAGCACTGTTGCCGCGGGAGCGCCCCATGCTGCCGCTGCAACTGGAGCGGGATCTTCCCGGGCTGCCGCCTCTGCTCTCGCCAAGCGACCAAGGGAGCCTACCCCTCCACCTTCCCGCGCCACCCGCGGGCCGGATTTTGACTTCTCCGCGTTTAGCTCCGACGAGGAATAAGAGAAGGAGTAAGTTCTTCTCATTGTATTTGTAATTCTTTGATTTCCGCTGTTTTTTGTCTTGTCTTGTTTCTCACTTGCCTTCCTCTGCATCTCTTCCGTTTCAGGACTCTGGCGCAGAGGGCGGCAAAGAGGGCCATGGTGCCGGTGATCGTCATCGAGGACGAACCCACTGCATCAACAGGGGACGTGCCTGAGACGAACTCGTCAGACCCGGCGGCTGATCTTCAGAGAAGCCCCCAGCGTAATTGTTTTGTTTGCTTCCCGCTGTTGGGTGCGCGCAAAGATCCTTGTTATGCTGATACTTGTTTGTTGACTTGTGCAGGAGCAGAGCAGCCTCACCAGGGGAGCCTGGAGGCCGCCCCTGAAGCGCCAAGGGGGAGTCCTTCGACGAGGGAGAGGTCTCCGACAAGGGAGGCGACTCCGACAAGGTAGGAGGCTCCGACAAGGGAGGAGCCCCCGACAAGGGGAAGGATTCCAGCAAGGGAGGAGCCCCCGGCGAGGGAAGGGACTCCGGCAAGGGAGGAGCCCCCGGCGAGGGAGGAGACTCCGGCAAGGGAGGAGCCCCCGGTTCGGCAAGGATCTCCGGCAAGGGACCGCGCCAGCGATCCCCCGGCGACAGAGACCGCAGCGGTAGGCCCTGGCACAGGTAACTCCCTTGCTTCCAAAACTCCCCTTGGCTTCTTCGGCTTCTTGATCTTCCTCTTGGATTTTGCTCGAATTTTTCTTGAATCTTCTCCCCTCTTCTGGCCGTCAGGTCCATCTGCCGCAGAGCCGATGGAGACGGAGGTCGCCGCCGAGGAAGCAGCCGGCGCCGGCGAGGAGGCTGCCAGGGCTGCCGCCGCGGAGGCGGGCGGGGAGTCTGGCGGACGTACTGACGACCCGGAGGCCACAGGAGTGCCAAGCGCTGCTCCGACCACTGACTCCTCCGCCGCTGCCGCCGCGGCAGGCTCCGAAGAGCCCCAGCCCGGCATCTACCTGAAGGCCGGCGAGAACATCTTCATCAGCCTCCCCTGGGCGTCAAGCTCCAGGGCGCCGATCGAGGGGGAGACGCTGGATGGAGAGGTGATTGCCTCTGCCGGGCTGAAGCTGGTTGACGCGCCAAGCAGCAGTAGCGGCGATCCTGAAGAGGAGCGCCTGCTGCGGAAGCTAGTGGCGCTCTACCGCACCCGGCAGGCCAAGTTGGAGTCCTGCGAAGCACTCGTGGCGAAGGCTGGCGCTGACATTGAGAAGCGCGCAGAAGAGCTCCGGGGCGCCCACCAAGAAGCTCTCCGCTCTCTGGCAAGGGAGCGGGAGGAACTTGCCGAGGCGCAGCAAGCCTTCCTTCTCGAGAAGCCGGACGTCGAAGAGCGCCAGCGCCTTGCCGCGGAGAAGCTGTCTTCGCAGGAGGGTGACTTGGCGCAGCGGAAGGTCAACCTCGACGACCATGAGGAGGAACTTGCCGCGTGCGAGCGGGCAGTTGGCGGAGCCGTCAAGCAGGCCGAAGACGCTGCCGCAGCTGCCGAGGCCGCCAAGGCTGAGCTGGAGCTGAAGGTGATGCAGCTGGAGGCGGACCTCAAGGCGAGCGGCGACGAGGTTGCCGCGCTCAAGCTCGAGCTGGAGAAGGACGCTAGCGGCTACTTGGAGCTGCAGGCCCTTTTCCCCGAGAGGGGCAAGGAGCTGGACGCCGCCAAGAACTCCAATGTCGATCTCGAAGGGAAGCTGGCGGCCCTGACTAGATCTCTGGACGGCGCCAAGGAGCAGGAGACGGCCCTAAAGGAGGCGGTCAAGGCCGGCAAGGTGCTGTTGGCGAAGGCCGCCGCCGCCCGGAAGACTTTGGCGGAGGACATGGAGCGTTGGACGGAGGGTCTGGTGGACGTCGCCGCGGATGTCGACAAGGAGCTGGCGCAGTTGGGGATGGTGGATCTCGCGTACTCCTCCGACGAGAACCTCCAACCCAGCGCCAACCTTCCCCTGTTCTTCAAAGGCGTGGCGACGGCGCTCCAGTGAATCCGGGAGCAGTTCCCGAAACAGCTTGCCGACGAGTCGCACAAGATCTGCGCAGGAGCTCTCCAGAAGGTGCTGATGAAGGTGGCCTTCCGCACCCCAGGCCTCTGCCTCAACAACGTCCTCCAAAGCCTGCCGCTAGATGCTGATCAGGAGGAGCTCAAGGGCCTTGTCGCACCTATCGTGGACAAGGTGAGCGGAATCAGGAGGGTCGAAGGCGACCGTGTAGACTAGGCCATTTATCTTCTTCTTTCCTTGTCGCTGTCAATCATGTTATGAAAAACAGTGTGTTAGAGCTGCGACAAGTTATTCGGTAATATACTCTATCCTTGGCTAGTAATTGCTATGTTATTTCCTTTACTTGCTTCCTCCCCTTGTATGCTTTTACCCTATGCTTTTAGGGAACTTGTCTGCACAGGCTCCCCTGCCGCGAGCGCTGAGTGCGGAACGTCAGTAGCTCGCTTGCAGTGCCACAACCGGCAAGAACCTCGTCGCAGAGCTAGTCGCGGCTCGCTTAAGTTGTTGAGCAGACTCGAAACAACAATAAGGGCGCGACTTAGCTACGAGTTGGTTGGTGGCTGCGCCGACAAGAAACCTTGTCACAGCTAGCCGCGGCTTGCCTAAGTTGTTGAGCGGGGCTCGAAACAACAGTAAGGGCGCGGCCAACCACGAGTCAGTTCCTCCGTGCACAGGTTTTCCATACAAGGGACGATCGCAAGAAGGAAGATAACTCTATAAATTTAATTGCTATGTTATTTCCTTTACTTGTCTCCTTCCTTTGTATGTTTTTACCCTGCGCTTATAGGGAACTTGCCGGCGCGGGCACGCTTGCCGCGAGTGCTGAGTGCGGAACGTCAGCGATCTGCGGGCGGTGCTGCGGCCGACAAGAAACCTCGTCGCGGAGCTAGCTGCAGCTCACTTAAGTTGTTGAGCGGACTCGAAACAACAGTAAGGGTGCAACTAACTACGAGTCAGCTCCTCTGCGCCCAGGTTTCCCATACAAAGCATGGGCGTTCAAGGAAAATAACTCAAAAATCTAAAGGAAATCTGATTGCTCAATTCTAGCACTTATCTTTCTCTGTTGTTTGCTTTCCCGGGGTATGTGCTGAGCACATAATCTTTATGCATGGGGTCTGCGCCCGGCTTTGTACAAAGGATTACATGCAACAGCGGCAAGACTTTGTACAAATGGGTGGTTGCCGGACGCGGTCCGACAACCACGCCTCACGGGCAAAGCTTGCGAAGATGCGCAATATTCCAGGAGTTGCTCACTGGTACGCCATCTTCGGTCCCAAGGTGGACAGCGCCAAGCCTAGTGACTCGCTTCGCCCGGTAAGGGCCTTCCCACTTCGGCGTCAACTTGTCGGAAATCTTGGCGAACTGATCACGCCCAAGAAACAAGGTCGCCTTCCTCGAAACTTCTGGCGTTAGCTTTGCGGCTATGTTAGCGGCGCAAAGCTTGCTGGTAGCGAGCGGCTCGCACAGCAGCCTGAAGACGGTCCTCCTCAAGGAGCAGCGCATTAGCTTGCCGTAGCTGCTCTCGCTCAAGCTTATCACAAGCGAGCACTTGAGGTGACCCATATACGAGTTCCGTGGGGATAACTGCTTCTGCTCCGCAGACTAGAGCAAAAGGTGTCTGGCCGGCGGCTCGATTTGGCGTCATTCTGATCGACCAAAGAACCACCGGCAGCTCCGCGCCAAAGCCTCTGCCGGAGAGGCGGGCGGTGGCGGCAAACGGTGCGGGGGACGAGATATGCTCGGACTTCTAACTGCGTCAGAAGGAGCAACATCTCGTCCGAGCGACCACGCCACGTTCGCGCCAGCGTGCTGGCGCGCATGCTGGTCCTCAGCACTCCGGAATCCGCCGGCTTGATCTTGGCCCAGCAGATGTATGGTACCATGACGCTGCTGGTCCCGCGCCTCCTGGGATGGGCGCGGTGCGTGTACGGACGCCGAGATCTTGGAGTGCGCGCGGTCGTTGTGGGAGGCGACCGCACCGCCGACGTGCGGCGCAGCCTGGTCCTCGGACCTGGCTGCGCCACGAGTCTCCCCGTTGGCGCCTGCCCCGCCAGCCGTTCGCTCCGGCGATGGCGGGCTCGGCGCGGACGGAGCTGCTGCCTCCGAAATCTTCTTCTTCGGTGGCATGTTGATGAAGACGATGAAGATGCGGCTCGTGCGAACGCCAGATCAGGTTCGCACAACCTCGACGCACCCCCTACCTGGCGCGCCAAAGATGTCGGGGGTGTCTGATCCCTCGCACACCTATGGGGATCGGCGGACCGAGCCCCTTTTGGTTCGGCAGGGGGCGGTGGATGCACAAAGAGCAGATCGAGGCGAAACACACGAGCGAGACGATCGATTTACCCAGGTTCGGGCCGCACGGATGCGTAAAACCCTACTCCTGCTTTGGTGGTTCTATTGAGTTCTTGCTCGGGAGCGGCGAGTGCTACAGTACACTCAAGCAGCTGGCAAGACCGAGCGTGAGAATGGCTGTCCTCCCCTCTCTGTTGCGCATGGGCCTCCTTTTATATGTCTAAGGGGTCACCGACACGTGGCAACAGAGGTGAGGGTAAAAATGTAAAAGGGGTGGTAGTTGGCTCCACCGCCTACATGTCGCATCCTACCTAACTCTGACGGTAGGGGACAAGGGCATTAAATGCCCGTCTGTGTCACCTTGACGGCCCAGAGAGGGACCGCTAGGAATGCCACCGTTTGCTACGATGGTTATCTTGTCACACTTGCTTGCCACCGCATGCCCCCGGCTGCACAGCCTCCCGCCACGTACGCCAGGAATGGTCCCAGGGCGACACGTTGGTGGGTGAGCTGGAGCGCGGGCTGCAGGGTAGTAGCTTGCCGCGGCAAACGCCTTGCCGCGGACGTTGTCTTGTCGCGCCCGGGAGCTTGTCGCTCATCGGGTCTTGTCGGGGCGCGCGGTGTGCCACAACGAGCTTCTCGGGATGCTTTGGTTGGTCTTCCCGGCAAGCTCCTCTTGCCGGGGTCTCGTCTCCTTCCCGGCAAGCTCCTCTTGCCGGGGCCTTGTCTCCTTCCCGGCAAGCTCCTCTTGCCGGGGCCTTGTTTTGCTCTTGGATACTTTGTTCTTGAATGGCTCCAAAGGAACCGTGGAGGGTCTTGGCGGTCACCCGGCAAGCCTTGCCGCGGGTCGCTGCGACTGCCCGTGCACAAGTTCGGGATACTAAGGTACCCCTACTTTAGTACACCGACAACACCCTCTCTGCCTTGGTTTACTGTTTTCTTTTATCAACTACATCACAGACGATTTGATGAAGAAAACTGTGTGGGATTGGGCTATCCATCACAAGCGCTTTTACTGCTAGAACCGTTTGCAAAGTTCGATGACACATTTAGCAGGTTTATTAGTTTACTGTCGGCGTTCTGGAAACGGGGGTCCCCAGGCTTGCCTGCCTGCGGCCTGCGGCGTGGCTCAAAGGAGGCCCCGCATGGCCCATCTTCATCAACACAAGACTCAAGACCCTCGCGAGGCGGACGACATGGAGCTTCCTCAGGCACGGCCTCATCAGGCTGGCTCGCGAGGAGGCGGAGAGATCAAGGCAGGGTACCTCGCGAGGTGCCCGTGACGCAAGCCATGACGACTCAGGGCGCCAGGCGGGTGCCAGCGCGCACAACGTCCTTCCTTCCTCTTTGGTGCAAAGGGGGCAAGCGCAGCCGCGGAGTAGCGAGGCATCAGGCAAAGGTTGCCGTTTCGGTGCAATGAGACCAAGACTAGGAGGACTACGAGATGGAGGTCACCGTGGAGCCCAAGACGGCGTCATCACCAGAGCTTTGCGCAGGCGAAGACTGCTTTTGTCAGGGTAGTTGATACTTGCTACCCCCCTTCAAATTAGCCCGCCATTGTTGGCTCCCTTCCTGCTCAATATTTGGGAAGAGGACCAGGGCCTCTATAAATAGGGCCAGCCGCCCATGTAGCAAGGGGTTTGAGCTTTTGGTTCGGTTGGCTAGTAAGAGTAAGAGAGAGAGAGAGAAAGAGAAGGGTGGCTGAACTCCTCCCAGCAGTTCATCACCCCAGCCAAGAACAGACCCTCGCGAGGCTTTTCTTCCTTGTATTATCCATCATCATCAGCCCCAAGAGACAATCCACCAACCGCACACTGGAGTAGGGTATTACACCACAACGGTGGCCCGAACTAGTATAAATCTTGTGTCTCTTGTGTAGTTCTTTTAGTAGTTTCAGATCTTTGCGAGGCGGGGAGGTAGAAGGCGTAATCTCCGCACGCACCCCAGTGTTTGAATCTTAAGGGTCTGCCGGAACCCGAAATCCGACATTTGGCGCGCCAGGTAGGGGTGCGCCAGAATTCGTCGTCCACCGCCCCGTTCTTCTCTGACCGTCGCATCCATGTCTGACGCTCGTCGGGCCCGCGCCGAGCGCCGGGCCGCCATCGCTTCTCGCGTCGCCCAGACGGCGCCCGTCGATGGACGCCCTCGTCGTTCCCTGTCGCCCGCCGTCAATGCCGCCACCGGCCCGGCGGGGGGCGAGCAGCAAGCATCGGCCCAGCACCCATCCGTGCAGCAAGACGGCCGCACCGCAACTCCATCGCTCGCACCAGCTGGTTCTTCGTCCCGCGCGCTCCGCGCACCCTTGGAGGCTCGAGCTGCGCTCCTCGCGGCAAACGAGCTCCTACGCTACCGTCCCATCGACGACGTCTACAAGAAGTGGCTCGACCGCGTCGCCGAGCTTGTCCGCGCCGCAGGGGGCTCTCCCGTGCCATCCGTTCCTCTGCGCCACACCCCGCCCCGCGTGGGCAACGAAGCCCTGGAGGCGTACCAGCCACCTCCTCTCCAAGAAGACGCCATGGCTCCAAGGCGTGTGGCCCCTGGGCGGAATCCGCTCCGTCAGGTGCCGGCGCAGCAAGAACGGAGCTGCCAAGAGATCCCACGCCCGCAAGGGGCTGCCCGGGCGCTCCCTGGTCCAGCACGCCGCGATCCTGCTCCAGCTCCGGCACGCCAAGACCCCGCACTGCTCGTAGCTGCAGCGTGTGGGGACCCTCAAGACCAAGCTCTCCACCAGCCAAGGCCTGTCGTGGCCACCGCAGGCTGCCGTGCCTACACCACCGAGCTGCGTAGCGTCGCGTGGCCCGACAAATTCAAGCCAGACCTGCCTCCTCGTTACGATGGCACGACTGACCCTGCAGAGTTCCTCCAGCTCTATGAGCTGGGCATCGAAGCTGCCAGCGGGGACGAAAAGGTCATGGCGAACTGGTTCCCCATGGCGCTCAAGGAAGGAGCTCGCACCTGGCTCCTGAATCTGGCTCCAGGCACGATCTCTTCATGGGACCAGATGCGCAGCCGCTTCATCGCCAACTTCCAAGGTACTTGCGACCGGCCGCCCGCCGTGAGTGACATGCGCCGCATCAAGCAACAACCTGGAGAGACCCTGCAAAAGTACATCCAGCGCTTCAACAGCGCGCGCCTCAAGATCCCCAAGGTGTCCGAGGAGGCCATCATCTCGGCCTTCTCCGATGGCATGCGCGACGTCAAGATGAAGGAGGAGCTGGCGATGCATGAAGACCTGTGCACCTCCCTGGAGCTGTTCAACCTGGCGACCAAGTGCGTCAGGGCTGAGGAGGGACGCCTCTCCCTCCTTGAGCTGCCTGCCGCAGAACCAGAGGAGAAGAAGCCCAAGGCCAAGGACGTGAAGCGCAAGGGGGCTACCGTGCTCGCAGCAGAACCAGACACCAAGCGGGGCAAAGATCTGCCTGAGTCTACCAGGGGCAGCCGGTACTGTGTGTACCATGACCTCCACACCCACAACACCAACGAATGCCAAGAACTCCATGCCGTGCGAGAAGGAAGGATCGGCCGTCGTCCCGACCGCGCCGATCGGGGCTATGGCCGAGGAGGAGGAAGAAACGCAGGACGCTGGGAAGACCGTGGCCCGCGCCAAGGGTGGCGCGATCAGCCTCGCGAGGACCGCTGGCGAGACCTACCTCGCGAGGGGGACTGGAGGGATCGGCCTCGTGAGGATCGCCCACAAGTCAACGCAGGCCTCCCTCCACTACCGCCTCAACCAAGGAGGAACGAGGACCGCCATCAAGACGAGGGGGCTGGGGGCTTCCAGGAGCCACGCGCAATCGCCTGCATCCTGGGCGGAGCTCAAGCCCCAGCCTCCCAATGCATCTTCAAGCAGTTCGCCCGTGAGGTGAACGCAGCCCTCCCCAGGCTCGAAGCAACGCGCCCTCTCAGGTGGTCGGCATGCGCCATCACATTCAGCTCAGCGGATCAACTCAAGTGTGCAGCCACAGCTGGCGTCCTCCCGATGCTCTGCTCCCCAGTCATCAGCAATGTACTAGTCACCAAGACCCTCATCAATGGTGGGGAAGGGCTCAATCTCCTGTCCGTGGAAACATTCAACAATCTCCAAGTGCACTATGACCAGCTTCAGCCAACCAAGCCCTTCTCCGGAATCACCGATGGCTCCATGGTCCCGATTGGGCAGGTCCGCCTCCCTGTCACCTTCGGGGCACGCGACAACTACCGCACTGAGCTCATCGACTTCGATGTCGCCCACATCCACCTGCCATACAACGCCATCCTTGGGTACCCAGCGCAGGCCAAGTTCATGGCCGTGACTCACCATGGCTACAACGTCCTCAAGATGCCAGGGAGTGGCGGAGTCATCACGGTGCCCTGTGAAGAGAGGGATGCGATGTGTTCCCCGGAGCGAGCCTTTCAGGCCGCGTCGCTGGAAGACCCGGATCGCGGAAGCATGAGGCTTCCCGAGGCCACCCCCAAGAAGAAGAAGACATCGTCCGGACCAGCCCCTCGGGAGACAGGCTCCTCAGGGCCCGCGTCTGCCCAGGGGGAGCCTCCTTCCATCGCATAGGAAAGCGTGCCCGACGCCCTCCTTAGGCAGGGTTCGGGGGCTCTCCCTTGGAGGGCCACCGACCTGGCCAGGGTCACGAGGGAGGCGCTTGGACACCACGTGGAGGAGTGCTTCGGAGCACGTTTCCCTCAAGAAGGTGCAAGGCAAGGAAGGTTGGACCCGTAGGAGCTCGTCGACGAAGCCATTCAAGAACTACAGGAATCAAGGATCGTGAGAGGTTGCCGCCGTCTGCTGGCTGCGGCTCCCCATCCAGGCGAGGATGGTGGGCTGCGCGTCTGCGTCGATGTACTAGGGCTCAACCAAGCCGCTACGATGGAGCGCCTTTGGCCCTCGTGACTGGGGCGCTGCCGGGGTCCGCCCCACAACTACGTTCGCATGCCTTACGGCCTGCCGAGCGTGGTTGCTACGCGCCAGCGCCTCATGAGGGGCATCATGGAGGCTCAAGAAGACAGGCGGTCCGCGGCCCTGGCGGAGATGGAGGCGATTCACGAAGAGCTGCCAGTGCCTCCGGAGCCTCCCGAGGCCCCTGGGCCTGGGGGCTCATGAGGATCGGCTTCCACAGCCCCCCGAGTCTACTGCACCGACACCCCTTCGCCCTCGACACCCTCAGGTGACATCTTACAAGTTTCATTTCCAGCTGGGAGCGCCCTCTCAGGGCTGTGTCGTCCCCAGGCCGCGTGGTCCGTCCCTACGTCATTTATCCCTTTTACTTTCATGTCATTAGCTTGCCTTGTTGGGGGCGCCCCTCGGGCCGCATTATCCCCAAGTCGCTCGGGCCAGGCCCGTCGGCATGTATCTCCCTTGCGTTATTTCCAGCTATGCATTCGCCCATCATGCTTGATTGCTTGATGCATGCCAACGGCATCTCTTCTTCTCCATGTCAACCACTTGCACGTTAAAGGGGGGTACCTGAGCATCGCGACTCGGGGCTCTTACTGGCTCTCCAGCCCTCACCCTCTGGCTATGTCCACGGCATCGCCACTTGGCATACCAGCGACGGCTGAGACAAGCTCGAGGGCCGGGACCCAAGGACGTAGAGTGCCGGCATCTAACCAAGTTTGCAGCAATGCAGCCCAAGATAAGGCCCAGTGCCAGGCGCAACCCGCCTAGAGGTAGGGCCCCCTGAGTCCCGCGCTGGCTCACAGGTGCCCAGATACACCTCACCTAGCCCTACCGTGCCGGCCACGTGTCAGGGCGGGGCTGTACATGCGCCGGGGGATCCTCCCGGAGGGGGCCCCCTCCCACGCACCAGTGGAAGCACCATGCTTCGCGCTGGCTGACGACACTGCTGAGGAGCGGCTATGCCCGTACACATACGGAAGCGCTATGCTCCGCACTGGTGATAAACAACTGAGGGTGGCCCCCTGGCCGCATCAACCTCAGGGAGCCCAGAGCTCAGTGTCTAGCCTCATTGCAACGCCTCCCCTTGGGAGCGCCGCGCGAGGGGGCTGGGCACGTGGGCTGCGCCTGGGACACGCCCGGACGTACGCCACCCAGCCAGGCCCCTCGGGCCTGGTTCGTCGCGCGCCTCTCCCCGAGGGGAGCCAAGGTATGAAGGCCGTTTGAGCGTCAAGGGGGACCCCTGAGCATCGCGACTCAGGGGCCTAACTGGTCCCGTAGCCCCTCACTCCTTAGTTCCGAAAGGCTATGCTGGGTGAGGCACGCGCGGGGCCGGGCTCTGCAGACGTAGAACGGTGGTCCCACTCGCATCTCACCTAATCACATGCTGTTTTCGCGTCAAGGGGGACTCCTGAGCATCGCGACTCAGGAGCCTAACTGGCTCCATAGCCCCTCACTCCTTTGGTTCCGTCCTGGTTTCCGGTCGGGGCTAATGCTGGGTGAGGTACGCGCGGAGTCGGGCCCTGCAGACGTAAAATGGAAGATCCACCTACATCGCACCTCCCTACTTGTTGTTCGTGTGCCAAGGGGGACTCCTGAGCATCGCGACTCAGGAGCCTAACTGGCTCCATAGCCCCTCACTCCTTTGGTCCCGTCCTGGTTTCCGGCCGGGGCTAATGCTGGGTGAGATACGCGCGGGGCCGGGCTCTACCGGCGTAGAACACAAGCAAGTCGGGAAGGAAAGCATAAATTCAAGGAACTTAAGAAGCAAATATTACAGTCCATACTGATTGTGTCAATACCAAACGCAAGTTTAAACGCCTCCCCGAGGCATGATGCATGATGCAAGAATTAAAAGCAGGGCGGGAGCAGTAGCGGAGTGACTTGGCGGCGGTGGAGAAGCGCGGGTGGCCCCGCCTCAAGGAGCAGCAGAACCGGAAGCATCTTGCTTTGACTTGGTGCTGAAGGCCCGGAACTTCCCCAGCAGAGCCTCCGCGTGGCCCTTCACGGCTTCGGCAGCGGCGGCAGCACCTTCGCCGCTTACTGGCTCCAGCAGGCTGTCGAGGTCGGCGCTCGGGTCGTGAAGGTAGATGTGGGTGAAGACCCACGTCAGCGCTGCAGAAGACAAGAAACACGCCTCGGCCTCGGCCGTGGGGCCCAGGCCAAGGGTGACATCCTCAAGGGCACGAACCAGGAAGGGAAGCAGCTTAGCGGGGCCGTCCTCAGCGCCGGCCAGCGGGCTCTCCAGGCCACTGGCGTAGAGCATCTTCAGCGACGCACGAGCTTTCTTCTCCATGTCCGCGAAGGCCACGCGATCCTCGGCAAGAACCTTGGCCTTGCGGCCCAGCTCGACCTTCGTCGCCTCCAGCTCCTCCCCCAGCGCACTTAGGCGGTCGCGGCGCTTCTTGAGCTTGGCCTCCTGGCCCTCGATGGCCGTCTCGCGAGCCTTCATGCCATCTTATTGCTCCTGGCGAAGACGAACCTCCTTCGCGAGCTGGTCCCGCAGGCCTTGCAGCTCGTCCTCCAGCGCCTTGCAACGACCGCGGGCTTCATCCACCTCCCCCAGGGCTGCGTCACGAGCAGCCTTCGTCTCAAGGATGGCCTGCCTATCCTCGTCGCAGGCCGCCGAGGCTTGAACCAGCGCCGCCCGGATCGAGGCGTCAGAGCGAATCCATCCTGAAGCCAGCTCCAAGCGCCCGGCTACTAGGCGAGGGTCGGCGCCAAGAAGATCCTGCCGCAGCCGGTCCAGTCCAGCAACAGCATGCTCCAGGACGGCAGGAGGAGTTCAAGAAACAACAGTCGCTGGAACGGAGGAAGAAGGCAGCGACGGCATTACCACCGCGTCCTGGGGTGGAGCCTGCTGCACCCCAGCGGCTGTAGTGGCAGCAGTGGGCAAAGGCACCACAGGAGTCGCTTGGGCCACGGGGGCTGCGCTCGCCCTAGCTAGCTCGGCCTGGCCTCACGAAGACGACCGGGCGGGAGAAGCCCGCGCGCCATGATCACCCTCCTCCGCAGGCGGAGGCGCTGCCGTGGATGGAGCCTCAGGAGCCCCCTTCGGCTTCTCTGCCGCGGGCGCCAGCCTATTCAAGAGATGCGAATGTCAAGCCCCGGCAGCGGAACAAGAAATAAAGACAAGGGTCAAGCACTTACGGGTCATCGCCGGCGAACTCGGGCAGCCTCCGGCCAAACTTGAAGCCTGACAGCCGGCTAGAAGGGTCAACCTCGGAAGCAGAAGGCGCGTCAGCAGACTGCCCCGGGGCGGGGGCAGACCCGCGGGATCAGGGGCAAGCTCCCGCCGGCCTGCTTGTCTCCATCCTCGTCATCATCGCTCGAAGAAAGGCGGAGACTGCGGGGCCTGCCCCGGGGGAGGGGGGCCCTCGACTCTCCGTCGGTCGCCTCGGAGTCGGGCCCCTTTCCCCGCTCCTCTTCGTCCTGCTCCTCGCTGGAGTCACCGGAGGGCACGCCCACCGGTCCCTCAGAAGCCGCCACGGGCATGAGCCCGTCCCCGTTAAAAACGGGCATGGACTTCACCACCTGTTCCCAGTTGTCGTGAAGAAACAAGGGCTTGGGAGCGCCCTCCAACCTTGCCACCTCACCCCCGACCAGAGATTGGAGGACCGCAGTCAAATCTTCATCGCTCAAGGCCGTGGGGCTCGGGTGAGGCCTCCACATCGAAGGTGAGTACCGCCGGAGTGGAGCCACCTGGTGCTCCAGGAACTCCCTCAGCAGCGATGCACCGGTCAACTTCGCCGCCGCCGTGCTGGCCGGCCTCAGGTCCGCGTCCATCTTCTCCAACACCAGTTTTGCGCGGGGGTCCGTGAGCTCCGCTCGGCCCAGGTATCCGGAGCTCGCGGGCGGCTCCGCGGGCAAGATCAGCCTAGGATGGACGCGCCCGGCGTCTACCAAGACCCACTTACTCCGGAAGCCCTCAATCCTCTTCCCGGGATTCGAGATGGCAATGGTGCCGCCGTACGCGACAAAGCCCGCGCACGTGGAAGGAGAACCGCGGGTGACCCGGAGGGAGAAATAGTGGCGCGGCAAGGCTACTGAAGGCTTCACCCCTACGTGGGCCTTGCAGTAGTAAGCGAAGATCACCAGAAGAAGAACGGAGTTGGGGTGGAGATGCAGAGCCTGCAAGTTGTAATGGCGGAGGACAGAGAAGAAGAACTCGGAGAAGGGAGGCACCAGGCCCGCAGCAATGGAGCTTACAAAGGGAGGATAAAAGGTGCTCCCTCGGCCCTCAGGGGTGGCGGAGTCGGCCTTGAACACCTTCGTCCCGTTGATGCCCTGCGCCTCCGCCATCTGGCACAGTCGGGCAAGGCCAGCCTTGGACACATTCGGCGAGTCCAGAGCGGGAGAGTACCAAGCTTCGGCCGAAGGCTGGCGAGGCGCCATGGCTTCCTAGGTCGCGCAGTCGGAGTAGATCTGGAGGTTTGGAGGAAGAAAGGGGAGGCGCAAGAAAGGGGATCTGAGCAGCAACCGGAGAAAGTAAAAGGCAAAGTCTGGGCAGATGCCGCTCCTTTATCAACCTGCACGGTTGCTGAGGCACTGGTGTCTAATCAACCGCCACGTGGCGCCCAAGGCCGCAGGCTGTTAGGGCCCGTGGCGCTTCGCCCTTGCCCTTTCGCCTCTCGGCACAGCCAAGTCCGGGCGCGCCTTGGGCCCGGGGGCTACTGTCGGCGTTTTGGGAACGGGGGTCCCCAGACTTGCCTGCCTGCGGCCTGCGGCGTGGCTCAAAGGAGGCCCCGCATGGCCCATCTTCATCAACACAAGACTCAAGACCCTCGCGAGGGGCCAAGCCTCGTGAGGCGAACGACACGGAGCTTCCTCAAGCACGGCCTCGTCAGGCTGGCTCGCGAGGAGGCGGAGAGATCAAGGCAAGGTACCTCGCGAGGTGCCCGTGACGCAAGCCATGACGACTCAGGGCACCAGGCGGGTGCCAGCACGCGCAGCGTCCTTCCTTCCTCTTTGGTGCAAAGGGGGCAAGCGCAGCCGCGGAGTACCGAGGCATCAGGCAAAGGTTGCCATTTCGGTGCAACGAGACCAAGACCAGGAGGACTACGAGACGGAGGTCACCGTGGAGCCCAAGACGGCGTCATCACTAGAGCTTTGCGCAGGCGAAGACTGCTTTTGTCAGGGTAGTTGATACTTGTTGTCCCCCTTCAAATTAGCCCGCCATTGTTGGCTCCCTTCCCACTCAATATTTGGGAAGAGGACCAGGGCCTCTATAAATAGGGCCAGCCGCCCACGTAGCAAGGGGTTCGAGCTTTTGGTTCGGTTGGCTAGTAAGAGTAAGAGAGAGAGAGAGAGAAAGAGAAGGGTGGCTGAACTCCTCCTAGCAGTTCATCACCCCAGCCAAGAACAGACCCTCGCGAGGCTGTTCTTCCTTGTATTATCCATCATCATCAGCCCCAAGAGACAATCCACCAACCGCACACTGGAGTAGGGTATTACACCACAACGGTGGCCCGAACTAGTATAAATCTTGTGTCTCTTGTGTAGTTCTTTTAGTAGTTTCAGATCTTTGCGAGGCGGGGAGGTAGAAGGCGTAACCTCCACGCGCACCCCAGTGTTCGAACCTTAAGGATCTGCCACGAGGACAAACATTGTTCAAACATGCATGGAAATGGTACAGATGGATTCCTTGAATTTTTCTGATAATTTTACATATATAATTTATCTTATTTGGAGTTACGGTTGAATTACTATGAATTTTTGAAGTTTGGGGTATTTTCTGAAATTTATAAATCATTTCTGATTTATTTTAATTCCAGAAAAAGGTTTATGACGTTAGGGTGACATCAGCACCACGTCAGCAAGTCAACTGGTCGGTCCAGGTCAAACCTGACAGTGGGTCCCACGTGTCAGTGTAATTTGTTAACTAAAATATTAATTAGCACTAATCCTAATTAGTCAGCAGGGTTGGGCCCTACCTGTCATTGACCCAGGGGTCAAACTGGGCCCACCCGTGGTCAAACGTGGTCGGCGGGGTCAACTCGCCGGCGTCGAGTCGCCGGCGAGGCCAGACGCGGCGGAGCAGCGTGGGTATCGCGCTCCGGCGACCAAAACGACGGCGGAGGCGTGCTGCATGCTGCTGGTGGACTCGCGCATCGAGTGGTGTAGGCGGTGGGTGCGGGGGTGGCCGAAGATGACGCCGGCGAGCACGAATGCGGCGGCCGGCGTTCGGGTGTTCGCGGGATCGATGCTGCGGTGCACGGGAGGAGGAGCTGGTGGTGGCTACGGGCTCCTGGTGGTGCGCTGAGCACAAAGGTGAGCTTGGCTTCCAGCCACTTTGGGTCTAGCCACAACGGCGCCATGGCCGGCGGCGAGGAGCTCACGGCTCCAGTGGCTAGGCTAGTTAGGGGAAGAGATTCACTGCGGGGAGAAGGGGGAAATGCTCGGGAGCTCACAGGGAGGTCGATGAGTAGCTCAGCGGGCTCGGGGAAGCTTCTGCAACGGCGAATTGACGACGGCGATCTCCGGGCACCGGAGATGAAGACGACGATGCTCGGGTCGACTGGGGCCTCCTCTGGTCGCGTGCTTTGGGTGTGTAGCTCCACGGGGTCAGGGCGGAGCCCAGGGATGCGGAGAGGGAGCGAGGGGGTGGCTGTGGACGTGGTGGCAGCGAACGGCGGCGACGGCGCGTTCGGGTGTGTGTGAGAAATCGAGACAGGGGAGGGGATGACGGCGAGGGAGAGTGCGAGAGAGGTCGGGGGCTGCGTGGCGTTGCGAGGGAGGGCCAGAGCGATGAGGGGGCAGCCAGGCAGGGTGGAGGTGGCGCGCGCGCGGCGAGCACACGCCCGGCGTCCTCCTGGCAGCAGCTGGAAGAAGACAAGGAAGGAGGTGGGCTGGGCCACAGCTGGGCCGCCAGGTTTGCTTTCTCTCTCTCTGCTTTCTGTTTTAATCTGTCTTTTGCCACTGTTTTTCAAATTCAAAACAGAATTCAAACAGTGCAAATAAACCTTTGAATATTTTTATGTTGCTAAATGGATTGTTCCTGATGCACATAAAATATTTCAAAGTTATTTGAATATATATTCTATATATTAAGAATATAGATCCAAATTCAAATACAATATGATTTCAATCCAATGTCCCAAATTATTCCATAAAAATGTTCCAGAATTTTGGTTTGATGTATAGCTCTTTCCAAAATTACCAAAACTATTTTTAGGGCATTTTGGCTTCACTGAATGCATTTTCAGGGTTCTTGCCCTTATTTTGTGTTTTGGTTCCTGTTTTCTATTTCTGACATTTGTTCTAATTTGGTTTTTGAACCAAACTAATTTTTCTGCTTCTGACAATTTTTGCAGGGACTAAATGGCTTATTCCAAAGCCCCTCCACAATTATCAGAATTATTGGACATATGGTTAATATATCACCTATATAAATCCAATGCAAATAGTTATTGGATTAACTCAAATGCCCAAATAAATATTTCTATGACTCCAAAAATATTGGTTTGAATTTTACCTCTTGTCAATATTTTTATAGCTTTAACAGGAACATTTTCTTGGGTTTATTTGAAGCAATTTTTAATGTTGATCTTTTTTTTCTGAAATGATTTCTGAGGCTTTCAGCTTTCCCCAATTCAACTTTCAGAAATTTAAACATGATGCAAGCAAGATGCAAACACTAGGCAGCACCAGAAGCTAGGGATGTGACAGCTCACCCCTACTAAACAAGAATCTCGTCCCGAGATTCAAGTCGTGAGGTAAGAAGACAGAGGGACACAAGCTAACACAATCTTCACGATCTAGGTTGCATCTCATAAGGTTGTTGATCCGATCACCATCATTGTCTTGATGTCTTGCTCTGAGAATTTCATCCACTCATGACAATGAGAAGGAAGGAAAACCCTAAAGAGTCGATCTCCTCGAAGATCAGGCAACTCACGATCAACTCACGGAGTGAGACATAGAAACATCTCACGAACTGAGAGGCAAAACTTGCATCAGGAGCGATAGAAGAAACAATTTGACGAGGGTTTCAAAGTAGCGAGGGGAATTGCCATGATTCTAAAATAGGGCACCTCGGGGAAGGTGACTCGAAGAACTATTCACTTAAGTGGCAAAAATATTTACTTTTGATTCAGAGATCGTTGGAACTCTTCATACCAGCTTAAGGAAATTTACAATTGATCGTTTGAGATAGCTTGAAGAGATGGCATACTTGGACTAGGATGGATGATGTGGACTACCTTGTTGAAGACAACGCAATGGATGATTTTTAGCTTATCATCGGAAATGGATGGGACCCATGGTAAGTCCACTTTTGAAGATGATCCTGAACAACAGCTACTGAGGTGTAAGCTGGGAACAAAATGCAAATGTTGGGAATGATTCTAGTAACTGGGGAGAAGGTTCACCGACAAAGGTGATTCCACCAATTGGATGGCTATCGAACAACTGAGAGGACGGAGGCACAATCCAGTTGACGACAACATCAGAACCTAGTGCCTGAGCGTGCTCTCAAGAACTTGAGCATTTCCGTATTCATCAAGGTTCTGCCAATATCCGTGTCAAGGATCCTGGCAACACAACATGCTACCATGATGAATAATGGCGGAAGATGCAGATGCAAGGAAAGATAACACTCTCTCAGATTTCACCTTAGCGAAGCCAAGGAAACAAAATCTGGATGATCGACCGAGAGACATTTAGCACTCCGCTTCTAATGTTCTCCTTGATGTACTGCACGGTCATGCTTTAAGCATCGGCATAGCCACCAAGTAGTGGTCGGACTTCGGAATACAACAGATCCATAAGGAACAACTTTGGATTAAATCCTACGAAATCCTTATGGGAAGGTGGCCAACTTTCTTCAACTGAGATACTACAATAATAGGTCTTCCGGCTGGATGTGTTGGCCACGACATCCACTTTACCGGTTATCAGGAGACCAATATTATGGTTCTTGGAAAATGCTCCAACCATCATATCTGCTTGAGATTCAGATCTGGTTGGTGTCAGGATATTCCAGACTCATCGAGTCTAGAAAGGAAAATGAAGGTTTGCAACACAAATCGACGAGACGACGTTGCGAGATTCTCGGGGGAATGAACTACGGTAGTAGGCTCCAAAACATGAGCCGGATCTGCTACAAGCATGTGAACACGTTGTCCTAGACAAGCATGGCCACCTGGTAGTCTTACAACGAAACACTACCGAGTTCAGGAGGGAACCACCAACGAGGATATCGAAGTCCTTACGTAAGTCTAGCTCCTAAGAAGAAACTTCTTCTCCCTGAACAAACCAATCAGTGGCTTGGTGTGCTAGGAACACATATGGAGTGGAGGTAATTAATCTACCAAACCATAGAATATTTCGCACATATGCATGACTGATTTGGGATGACTCCAAGGGAAACAAAACAACCCTTTCTCAAATTCATGGCGGCAACTTACATCGAGTGCACATGAATTAAAGGAAGTCACTTCTTTCATCCAAACATATGCTTCATGAACGAAACACGAAGATAATGCTTATAAAGTTTCCAATACTAGTGTAACGTTCAACATGAATCATGGGGGAGACAAAATGCTGCTGATGGGCTCAACAGCAACTCATCGGAATTTCCATATCACTAGACTTCCACCACTATGTGAACAATGTGATAGTATTGGTCAGACCAAAGATATAATGGTGTATGCTCGAGGGATAACCGTAAGTAAGACAACATTACGAGCATCGTTGGTTCTGATTTGATTTGACAATAGCCCATGCTCAAATCAAGGTTTGGACAAGATAATAGATCCAAAAACTGATCACGAGGACCAATTGGTGAAGATATCATCTTTCTTCAACACACACACACACAAGGATATCCCTTAGGGATGAACTAAGTCGGAAAAGTTTTCATCTTCCAACTCTCCAAGTTGTTTTTAAGCTTAACCAACTAGCTCAGGGGTATCCAACACAGATTCTTGGAGAAAAATGGTTTATTGAAAAACCAACTTGATCACGAACTCAACATAACGGTCAGGTGACAACCTGGTAACACTTCCGAGAAGATATTCGGAAAATCACAACCCACCGGTATGTTACTAAGCTCGAGAACAACCTTGCTTTTTAGGGCAAGATGATATGATCAAAGAGTGAGGGATTGGCACAACCCTAACCCATTGATCGAAGTGTGCACCAGAAATATGGACTAGGTAGCACGATCAGTCTTAGAATGATAATTTGATAACCAACACGCTAAGAATGAGGATAGTGTCCATTAACTACCAAGCAACACAGTTGCTAGGAGTATTGATTTCACACATCACGACTCACGTGCCGGCATTCCGGTTACAATAACACGGGAACCAAGGAATGAACAATGATGGTAAGAAGTATCACCGCGTCAAGAATTCATGAGAGATGTGCAATTCTCACGATGCTCTTGACATAAAGTGGGTAATACTTTAGGGTAGAACAGAACCAAAAGCTGGGTTGCATTTTGATCTGCGGAATACAACCACTTTGACCCGATCCCAGAAATGGATGAGGTACTGGAGTTTGTTTCTCCTAGTCATTCCAAAATAGAACGGCTCGACGGACCACAAGAATAAAAGGCACCGATGAACACAAATGCACAACTACTTCTGACTATCAAGTGATAGACGAAGGTCGGAATATAACTGAAGGGGGGAACAACTCAAGGAACATATAACTTTCTGAGTTGTGGATGCATAGGTTAGTATGTCGAACGAGTTCAACATATTTCTTCCGGATAACCCATGCAGAAAGGTAGAACTGGCAGAGCCATAATATAGAATGGAGAACTCATCAAGAGCACTCTGGTTGTGATCCTTTGGTTCAAGAACTTCTGCCATAAGTGGTTCATAGTATTTGGAAGAAGGAAATACTACGGACCTCGAGGATTATCGCAAAGGTTACTAATATCTTAAGGGAACTAGCAAATACTAACAACATGAAGTAGGGTGAATCTCGGGTTCAAAACCCAGGAATAGAATGCCTACTAACTAAATGGCATCACGGGATGCTTTCGAGAATGATGGCCAGAATCACACACTGGGAACACAAAACATGGCTAGATTACTAGGTGGCACTCTAGGACATCTAGGGTCATAATAATAATTCCAAAATATATGTCGAGGCAAAAGAATACCCCAACTGACAAGTAGTGTGATTAATCTGGCCCAAATGGACATCAAGAACAGGGGAAAGGGTTTGCAAATGCATCAGACTATTTAGAAACCTGGGATGACTCGGACAGCATAACGGCTATAAATGCTCAAAATGATTTGAGACATCCTGCAAAATGGTGGCATAACCACTCAGAATCATAATATCAAGGTTCTGAGGCCAGTTATGAATATATGGAAGTAGTAGAAACTGAACTGGGCTTAAATCCAACAATCTTAGGCAACTACGGTTTAGTAACACGTCATCCTGATAGATAGATGAGAAGGCCTAATTCTTAATCCCCGTAGAAAGAAGAGGTTGACTCAGATCAGAAGGGCATAGGGTAAAGGAGTAAAAAGAGCCTTACGTTCCCTTCCACAATCAATTCCCTTACATAACTAAAGCATTTCTAGACTCAACTTTGACCAGTTTGGCTTGGTAATCCTACAGGCAGTCAGGCTCTGATACCAACGCTGTCGGGACCCCGATCCTAGGTCACACCGATCTAGCATGTAACACATCATATCACTTTGTGGCCTCACGCACGGTATTTCCACGGGTGCCACCTTACCTGGCCCGGGACTGTTTGCGCCTTTTGGCTCGCGTATATGACAATGTCGCTAGCATCCATATGACCGAGAACCCGGGCCGACATGGCTAGTCGTGAACCCAAAGCGGCACTACCCCATGGGGACAGGCATACATGAATCAACCTCGAGCATGTCGGTCAACAGCGTGTGAATCCGGGCTGTAGCACTGGGCTAACAGGACTCCGGTAACCCGGGCTGTAGCAGGCTAGGCAGGACTCCGGATGTCACCGCGTGACATTTCCCCGAAGGGACAGACATAGGAACGAAGTGAATCACATGCCGGCCAGTCAAGTGTCCTGAACAGTAGTGCTGGGCTAGCAGGACTCCGGTGATCCGGGCTGTAGCGGACTACTATCGCTCAGAAGCACTAGACTACATTTCCCCATATGATAGGCTGCCAAGGATAAACAACTAGATAGTCGGATCCCACACATACCAAGCATTTCAATCATACACACAATATGCTTGATATGTGTGAATAAACATGGCATCACAACATAACTCTACAACTCAAGTATTAATTCATTAGGCTCCGAAAAGCCAGATATTACAAGCATGGGTCTCATGACCCAACAATCATAGCATACAAATCAAACACATGCGGAAGCTTAACATGTCTGAGTACAGACATCTATAAATGAAAAAAAACTAAGAAGCCTGACTATCTACCAGATCCTGCCGAGGGCACAAGATCGTAGCTGAGGTATCAAGCTAAACGTCGAAGTCCACACGGAACTACTAGCGAGACTGAAGTCTCTCTGCAAAACATAAATTAAGCAAACGTGAGTACAAAGGTACTCAGCAAGACTTACATCAGAACTAAACTACATATGCATCGGTATCAACAAGGGGGGGGGGGGTGGTGGAGTTTAAGTGCAGCAAGCCAGCTTTGACTCAGTGGCTAGGCTAGTTAGGGGAAGAGATTCACTGCGGGGAGAAGGGGGAAATGCTAGGGAGCTCACAGGGAGGTCGATGAGTAGCTCAGCGGGCTCGGGGAAGCTTCTGCAACGGCGAATTGACGACGGCGATCTCCGGGCATCGGAGATGAAGACGACGACGCTCGGGTCGACTGGGGCCTCCTCTGGTCGCGTGCTTCGGGTATGTAGCTCCACGGGGTCAGGGCGGAGCCCAGGGATGTGGAGAGGGAGCGAGGGGGTGGCTGTGGACGCGGTGGCAGCGAACGGCGGCGACGGCGCATTCGGGTGTGTGTGAGAGATCGAGACAGGGGAGGGGATGAGGGCGAGGGAGAGTGCGAGAGAGGTCGGGGGCTGCGTGGCGTCGCGAGGGAGGGCCAGAGCGATGAGGGGGCAGCCAGGCAGGGTGGAGGTGGCGCGCGCGCGGCGAGCACACGCCCGGCGTCCTCCTGGCAGCAGCTGGAAGAAGACAAGGAAGGAGGTGGGCTGGGCCAACAGTGCTGGGCCACAGCTGGGCCGCCAGGTTTGCTTTCTCTCTCTCTGCTTTCTGTTTTAATCTGTCTTTTGCCACTGTTTTTCAAATTCAAAATAGAATTCAAACAGTGCAAATAAACCTTTGAATATTTTCATGTTGCTAAATGGATTGTTCCTGATGCACATAAAATATTTCAAAGTTATTTGAATATATATTCTATATATTAAGAATATAGATCCAAATTCAAATACAATATGATTTCAATCCAATGTCCCAAATTATTCCATAAAAATGTTCCAGAATTTTGGTTTGATGTATAGCTCTTTCCAAAATTACCAAAACTATTTTTAGGGCATTTTGGCTTCACTGAATGCATTTTCAGGGTTCTTGCCCTTATTTTGTGTTTTGGTTCCTGTTTTCTATTTCTGACATTTGTTCTAATTTGGTTTTTGAACCAAACTAATTTTTCTGCTTCTGACAATTTTTGCAGGGACTAAATGGCTTATTCCAAAGCCCCTCCACAATTATCAGAATTATTGGACATATGGTTAATATATCACCTATACAAATCCAATGCAAATAGTTATTGGATTAACTCAAATGCCCAAATAAATATTTCTATGACTCCAAAAATATTGGTTTGAATTTTACCTCTTGCCAATATTTTTATAGCTTTAACAGGAACATTTTCTTGGGTTTATTTGAAGCAATTTTTAATGTTGATCTTTTTTTCTGAAATGATTTCTGAGGCTTTCAGCTTTCCCCAATTCAACTTTCAGAAATTTAAACATGATGCAAGCAAGATGCAAACACTAGGCAGCACCAGAAGCTAGGGATGTGACAGCTCACCCCTACTAAACAAGAATCTCGTCCCGAGATTCAAGTCGTGAGGTAAGAAGACAGAGGGACACAAGCTAACACAATCTTCATGATCTAGGTTGCATCTCATAAGGTTGTTGATCCGATCACCATCATTGTCTTGATGTCTTGCTCTGAGAATTTCATCCACTCATGACAATGAGAAGGAAGGAAAACCCTAAAGAGTCGATCTCCTCGAAGATCAGGCAACTCACGATCAACTCACGGAGTGAGACATAGAAACATCTCGCGAACTGAGAGGCAAAACTTGCATCAGGAGCGATAGAAGAAACAATTTGACGAGGGTTTCAAAGTAGCGAGGGGAATTGCCATGATTCTAAAATAGGGCACCTCGGGGAAGGTGACTCGAAGAACTATTCCCTTAAGTGGCAAAAATATTTACTTTTGATTCAGAGATCGTTGGAACTCTTCATACCAGCTTAAGGCAATTTATAATTGATCGTTTGAGATAGCTTGAAGAGATGGCATACTTGGACTAGGATGGATGATGTGGACTACCTTGTTGAAGACAACGCAATGGATGATTTTTAGCTTATCATCGGAAATGGATGGGACCCATGGTAAGTCCACTTTTGAAGATGATCCTGAACAACAGCTACTGAGGTGTAAGCTGGGAACAAAATGCAAATGTTGGGAATGATTCTAGTAACTGGGGAGAAGGTTCACCGGCAAAGGTGATTCCACCAATTGGATGGCTATCGAAGAACTGAGAGGACGGAGGCACAATCCAGTTGACGACAACATCAGAACCTAGTGCCTGAGCGTGCTCTCAAGAACTTGAGCATTTCCGTATTCATCAAGGTTCTGCCAATATCCGTGTCAAGGATCCTGGCAACACAACATGCTACCATGATGAATAATGGCGGAAGATGCAGATGCAAGGAAAGATAACACTCTCTCAGATTTCACCTTAGCGAAGCCAAGGAAACAAAATCTGGATGATCGACCGAGAGACATTTAGCACTCCGCTTCTAATTTTCTCCTTGATGTACTGGTTACCACGGTCATGCTTTAAGCATCGGCATAGCCACCAAGTAGTGGTCGGACTTCGGAATACAACAGATCCATAAGGAACAACTTTGGATTAAATCCTACGAAATCCTTGAGTCAACCGAATGGGAAGCACCAACGACAGTTGGAGAGATCCGGAGTTTTCTTGGACTCACAGGATATTACCGGAGATTCATTGAGAATTTTTCGAAGATTGCGAAACCTATGACGGAGTTGTTGAAGATGGATACCAAGTTCAATTGGACTGAGGAGTGTGAGGCTAGTTTCCAGGAGTTGAAGAAACGATTGGTTACCTCACCAGTGTTGATTTTGCCAGATCAGACCAAGGATTATGAGGTGTATTGCGACGCTTCACGCCGAGGACTTGGAGCAGTGCTTATGCAGGAAGGGAGAGTTGTTTCGTATGCTTCACGACAACTGAAGCCTCATGAGTTGAACTATGCCACGCATGATTTGGAGTTAGCAGCCGTAGTGCATGCATTGAAGACATGGAGACATTTCCTCATTGGAAATCATTGTGAGGTGTACACGGATCACAAGAGTTTGAAGTACATTTTCACGCAGAATGAGTTGAATCTCAAACAAAGGAGATGGTTGGAGCTCATCAAGGATAATGACATGAGATTGCATTACCACCCCGGTAAAGCTAATGTAGTAGCTGACGCATTGAGCCGTAAGAGCCATGTCAATACGTTAATGACGGAAGAAATACCCAAGGAGTTAGCAGAATGAACTTTGAAAGATGTTCGTGAAGCAATCTCCTTGCCCAGCTTGGTGTTAGCCATGTCAACGCATTGAGGCTACTAGCCATGTCAATACGTTAATGACGGATTGTTACAAACATTGTCGATACCCGAATGGAAGTGGGATAAGATAGGCATGGATTTTATCACAGGACTACCCAGGACGAAGGCAGGATATGACTCGATATGGGTAGTAGTTGATCGTTTGATGAAGATAGCACATTTCATTCCAGTTAAGACCACTTACACCAGTGCTAAGTTGGCAAAGTTATACATGACTAGGATCATTTGTTTGCATGGAGTTCCAAGGAGTATTGTATCAGACAGAGGAACCCAATTTACCTCAAAGTTTTGGAATCAGTTGCATGAAACTTTGGGAACCAGGCTAGAGTTCAGCTCCGCTTTTCATCCGCAGACAGATGGACAGACCGAGAGAGTCAATCAGATTTTGGAAGATATGCTGAGAGCCTGTGCACTAGATTATGGATCTAGCTGGGACGATAATTTGCCATATGCAGAGTTTTCCTATAACAACAGTTACCAAACCAGTCTGAAGATGGCACCTTTCGAAGCTTTGTACAGAAGGAGGTGCAGGACACCGTTGTCATGGGACGAAGTTGGAGACCGTCAGTTCTTTGGACCAGATTTGATTAAGGAGTCTGAACAGAAAGTTAAGTTGATTCGCGATAGGCTCAAGGTAGCCCAGTCCAGGCAGAAGAGCTACGCAGATTCTAAACGCAAGGAGACAGTTTACGAAACCGGAGACAGGGTGTATCTCCGAGTATCCCCACTTCGAGGAGTTAAGCGCTTTGGAGTTGAGGGAAAATTAGCACCGCATTTTGTTGGACCATATAAGATCTTGCAACGTATGGGAGAAGTCGCGTATAAGTTGGAATTACCAGAGGGACTGTCAGGAGTCCATGACGTATTCCATGTTTCTCAGCTAAAGAAATGTCACGCCGATATGGCGGAGGCACCCTTAAGAGATACAGTGCCGCTTGAAGCGATTCAGTTGAAGGATGACTTAATGTATGAAGAGAAACCAGTCAAGATTCTCGAGTTTGCCAGCAGAGTTACCCGCAACAAGGTTATCAAGTTTTGCAAAGTTTAGTGGAACCATCACTCAGAGGATGAAGCCACCTGGGAAAGAGAAGAAGATTTGCTCAAGGACCACCCTCACCTATTTTCTAGCCAACCCAAATCTCGAGGGCGAGATTCATCTTAAGGGGGGTACGTTTGTAACATCCCAAATTTTCAATTTGGCATGTTATACACTAGATCATCATGCATATCATATTTTCTTGCATTTTGTTGATCCTAGAAATTTCACGCAACT
Source organism: Triticum monococcum (assembly GCA_034509565.1). Taxonomy (NCBI): domain Eukaryota; kingdom Viridiplantae; phylum Streptophyta; class Magnoliopsida; order Poales; family Poaceae; genus Triticum; species Triticum monococcum. The sequence continues at coordinate 105,584,328 of CM067843.1, forward strand.
CAAGGACCCTCGGAGAGAGTTGGAGATTTCGTTATTTTCATATTTGAGTTTTTCTCAAATTTTGAAAAGAGGATCATTGGATTTGTCGGAGTTTCTTTGCCTCTTATTTGGATAGGGAAAAATGCGTGTTTTCAAAATTTGCATCTAGGTCCTGAGAAAAGTTTATTTAAAAAATTATTACTGTATTACAAAAAAATATTACTGTTATGATTTAAACAAGTTTGAACATATTTAAACACAAATAAGTATCAAACATCATTTTAATGCATAAAAAAATTGTGGAGCCTGGGAATCGAACCCAGGACCTCCTGGTGTGAGAACTGGCTGCTGACCAGTTGAGCTAGTAGAGGGGACTTGATGTGGATCAGCTCAGGTGGTAGATAACCTGTTGGCTCGAGCAAAATACTAATGGCGCACCAGGGTGAGGTGCGCCATTAGCATGAATGTACTTATGGCGCACCGAGGGGTGGTGCGCCATTAGTATTGTGCCGCCCCCGCCCATCCATACTTCCTCCCGGCCCAAACCTATCGATCCCCTCTCTCTCCCTCGATCCCCTTCCCCTCTCCTCTCCCGACGCCGCCTCAACGCCGCCCCGACGCTGCTGCCCCGCCGCCTTGACGCCGCCCCTTGCCCCGACGCCTCGACGCCGCCCCTTGCCCCTGCGCCCCTTGCCCCGACGCCTCGACGCCGCCCCTTGCCCCTGCGCCTCGATGCCCGACGTCTCCAACCACCGCCTCGACGCAAGCAGAGGGGCTTCTCCTCCCCTTCGACGCCAAGCAAGCAGAGCGGCTCCTCCTCTCCCTCGACGCCAAGCCAGCTGAGCTGCCCCCTCCCCCCTCGGCTGCTTGCTTCTATCCATCCTAACCCGAGGTTGGTTGCATTGCTGCCCCCTCCCTCGTTTGTGATGATTCTATGCTACAAGATCCAATCCAGTCTGACCATGCCTAGCCCCTTCTCCATTGCAGCAGCCCGCCACACTCCTCTCGAGGAGGAGAGGAGAGGAGAAACCCGCGCAGCGCCGTCACTTCCCGCACGGCGTCGGCATCGTCTCCTCCCCTCCAAGCTCCATTGAATCCAACCTGCTGCTAAGGTGAGCTGCACCTCATTAGATCTATCTTCCCCTCCTTAATTATGATAGTCAAGTGACTAATTCTACACAGCAACATGTCACTTCTGTTAAATTTTGATTTCTGAATGTTTCTGATGTGCAAGCATATCTAGATTAGTAGAACTCTAGTCATGCTGGTCGTTGGTGATATCTGCATTCCTACTATTAGGTTTCCTGTGTTTCTGAATGTGAAAGCATATCTTGACCCCTGGAACTTTGCATGGCTAGTAGATCGACGGTGGTATCCACATACGTATTGACTAGATATGTGTTGACTGTTACTGTAGGATTCTGATATGCAAGTTTTTTTGGATCCATAGAACCCCTGCACAGCTATTTTTTCATGTTTCTGATGCGAACCTTAATTTGCATTGATGCCTTCCCGTTGTCATTTGGATATGGCTTGTTTAGGTTTCTCACATGCAAGTTTATTTGATTCACAGCAGCAACAACTGTAATTTTTCTGTAACTTTCTCTTCTCTAGTGAGTTGGGTCACCGTGAGTTCCTGTTTGTGATGTGTAATCTTCTCTAGTGACCACTCCATCTGGTGGTGGTCAGCTACTTGTTCAATTTATGCAACTGTAAGAGTACCAAATAGATTACACAAATCATTTTTGATCTGCAAGGTTGTTGTTGCTGTGATGGAGTAACTCTGTAAGATGGAGTACATATTTGGTTTGGTTGATTGCCTGGCATGAGCTAGATGAAATGATCTATTTCTCCTGATGTGAAATGATCCCTTTCTCCTGAAATGTTGATTAATTTCCGTTTCGGTTGAGAATGGGGCACTCCTAGGTCAAGAAAATTAGCAAAGGTCATGCCCAATTTTCTTGACCTCAGCATCTCAAGAACTAGGTTACCCCTCAAGAACTAGGTTACCCTGAGAACGTGGACTTGGACCTTAGCAACAACACACTAACAGGTTCTATCCCAAAACACCTAGGCAATATACACAAACATCTCTCAATTGTTCCTTGACAATAACCAACTTTTTGGCGACATTCCTCGAGAATTAGGTTATTTGGTTAACTTAGAGATCTTGTTCCTTGACAATAACCAACTTTTTGACCAAACTTTGTTCCTATTTAGAGAGAAACATGGCCAACAACGATGAGGCCGGGGGTTCGGGCGTCAAGGCATTCTGGGAGCTATCCCAGGAGATGGAGGAACAACCTCACTTGTATGAGGCCGCCGCCTTCCCCACCAATCCTGAGACCACTGATGGTACCGCCGAGGATGACCCCACTGATGCCACCACTGATGGTGCCGCCGAGGATGCCACCACTGATGATGGTGGCGCACGCACAGATGGCAGCCAACCGAAGAGGCAACGGAAGGACCGGCGCCCGACCGTGCTCCGCACCCTCAAGGAGGAAGTTACTGAAGTGGACTCCGACGGGAATCCAACGGCGCCCGAACGAATAGTCAAGGGGTACTCGCTTCAGCTCGGGTGCATTCTCCGGAGCACCATCTCGATCAACACCGAGAACCTCAGGCATCCTAACCACGGGAATTTGCGCAACCTCCTATTCACGAAGCTGCACGAACGATACAAGTTTCCTGCTGAATTTGAAAACACAAGCCTCAAAGGGAATAAAGTGAACAGTACTGCCCTCACGAAGATGAGCACGGCCCTGTCTACTTGGAAAAGCAATGTGAAGAGAATGATCGAGAAAGGTGAGAGTTATGAGAAGATCAAGGAGAAAAATCCTTCGATCACCGAAGTTGACTACAACGACTTCAAGATCACTTGCTCGAGCACCGCAAGCTCCGAATCAAGTAAGTGGGGGAAAGAAATGCGGGAGCTGAACTTAGGGGAACACACACTTGGTCCCGGCGGTTACAGAGTGGCGGAGCCTATATGGGACAAGGAGGATGCGGACCGTGCCGAGCAAGGCCTACCGCCCCTCTTTGATAAATACGGTGACAAGCAGACCAGGAACTTTGTCAGGGCCCGGTACAAGAAGGACTCAAAAACAAAGGAGCTTACCACGGATCCGAAGACCAGGGAGCTTGAGCTTGTTCTGGTAAGGAATACACCCCCGCGTAATTAGCTTCATATGGTTGCATTCTAATTAATGAAGCCAAATTTCTAAATGGTTCACATTCCTTCCGCAGGCGACTGAAAGCAGTAGCGCGGGGTCGACTAAGAGCAACCCTTGGGACACCACTCTAAATAGGGCGTTGAATGTAATGAAGAACAAGGATAAGCTCAGTAAGCCGACGTCAGCTGGTCGTGTGGCCGGCAAAGGCTTGTCGACAAAATGGTCGTCATACTATGACACTGGTGGGCGAAAGGAGAAAAAGACCAGCTCAGAAAGCCAGGCGCGTGAGGTTCAAGAACTCAGGGCACAGGTGGCGCGGATTCCAGAGATGGTCCAAGAGCAAGTGGAACAACAACTCGGAAGGACGATGACCGCCATTGTGCCTACCTTGATTCAGGGGATTAGTGCGTGGATTGCGGGCGGCCAACAGGGGCCGCCCCCGATTCCTAGCTTCACGTCCAGCAACTCGCAGAACGCGATGGCCGGGCCATTGGTGTCTCCGACGGAGGCGGCATTGGTGTCTCCGACGCCGGCACGGGAGCTTAATGCACCCGGGTGTACGTCGGCCGGCACCTCTGCAGCAAGCGGCCCCTCCGTCAACTGCACGCCCGCCATTGGCGGTGCCTCGACATTAGCCGAGCTCGACGCCATCATCACGGTAACTAATTAAGCCTCTCTCGGCCGAGGACTTCATCTCCTTGCCTTTGACTGGGCATCCCTGACGCCCTACATGTTTTCGCAGGGCGCCGCCGACGTTCCGTGCACTCTCCTGCACTTCGTGAACAACGAGTTGGTCGATGTCGCCAAGGGCAAAATCGTTCAACGGGGCAACCCCTTGTTCCACGGTACCCAGATGCCACCCAACTTGTTTAGGGTTCAACTGGTTTGGGTGCTGCCAGGCTGCGACGAGTTGTTACCTCTGATTCGACCCGTCGGGGCCGACGATGATGACGTGATGACCCTCAGCGCCTGCCTGAGCTGGCCCCTGCTTTGGCCAAAGAGCCAGATTCGTTTGGGGGCGGGGGACACCAGCCCAAAGACAACACCGCCAGTCGTGCCGGTGCCAAGTCGGCCCCATGGCAAGACCGCCGCAACGGTGCCGGACATCCCTATGCCACTGGATCCAAACATGCATATGGCACAGGATCAGAATGATGACGACGATGATACATTTGCCAACGTCGATCAGTACTTTGCCGATCATGGGTACGGTGGCGACTTCATGGGGCCTCCTTCTCAAGAACCCAACCCAACAAAAGACGTGCGCGATCTAGCTGGTACCGCGGAGAAGCCAAGTTGCAATAGGCGTCGTCTAGCGTTCAGCTCTCAGGAGACGCCTCCAGCTGCCGACTTCACCGAGCCTCAGATAGGCGAGGAGCGAAATATTATCAGCCCCAACACACTCCAGAAGGCGGTCCGTGAGCAGAACTCGGTCCCATTACAGGAGAAGAAGAAGGCACGCAAAAGAAAGACTAACAAGGGTGCGGGCCAGCCGGCACCGAGTACGATCCGTGCTCAGGACGGGCCACCTGCACCTGAGGATATCTCGAGGAGGGTGCATGTGGCGGGTAGGCCGATGCTACCGAGAAATATGCTCGATGCTGCAACCGGTGCTATGCGGAGTCTGCATGACAGTGTTCTTTCTTTGGAGAAGCGGCGTCTCGGAGAGAAGGATGTGGCATACCCGGTTTTCGCGGCCAAGGTGCCAGAGGGCAAGGGCTTTGTGGATAACTCCATCGGGGGTACGATCGTCCTGCGGTTTGATGACATCCACGCTATGTTGAACCTTCATCCGCTGCACTACACCTTCGTTCGGCTATTTTCGCTGAGTATGGAGATGCGGATCATTCGCGACAAGACCCCGGACATCGTGATAGTTGACCCCTTCTACATGCGTGCCAAGATCTTGGGCAGCGCTGGGGACCGGCAAGTCGCGAGTTCTTACCTCGAAGGCATCATTCTGGCAAACCAAGATAAGGATAACTTCCTCGTGCCTTACTTTCCCGAGTAAGTCCTCCCCTCAACCGCCCCGTAACATATGAATTCTTAGATTTCGATCATTTTTCTTTTAACATTCCGTGTTTTCTGCAGTGACACACGTTGCACGCTCATCCTCCTAAGCCCCAAATATTCCATGGCCACATATTTCGACCCGGACCGTCAGTCGAACGTAGACTACACAAATGTCAAGAAGGTTCTTGATGATGTTCTCCCCGGCTACGTCAAATCTGGAGGCACCTTCACCAGGCCTATTCGTAAGTACGGCAAGCATGTCTTCTCCCACAATACGACGTTCTGCTGCGTCAAGCAGCCAACTGGCGGTCAGAAGGGTGCCTACTAGGCCATCCATCACATGCGGGCGATCGTACGGGACCATCATCAACTTCTGCTACCGAGTAGACTCAAAGATTGGGCCGCGAGCGTGTCGGCAATCCAGGACGCGGACATCAGACAAGAATTCTTTCGCATCCAGTCGGAGTTTGCGGAAATCATCCATCAAGATGTCCTTCGTACCTCGGGGCAGTTCTACCTCAGAAATCAACCGTCCAACAGTGACATCGACACAATCCTACAAATGCAGGCTGACAACGCCCGTTGTTTCATGACTCCCACGATAGACGGCGGCTTCATCCACGCTCCGATCCCTTGAGTCGAGTCGAAAACAGTGATGCTGTGTCTAGTTCTGGAATATCGATTGGCTCATATGTTGTAATTAAACTTTAATGAAATTGTAGTATGTCTCTTTGGTTTCGAGAGTCATTCAACTTAGATGTAATCGATGCTATTAATGTTTTGCTTTTCTCTTCTGATTGTTCTGTTGCATACTTATATGTTGCTTATGTATTGTCTGTGAATTGGTACTAACGTTTCGTTTGGCTACTGCATAGCGATGCCGTGGTATGTCGTGTACAAGGGTAAGGTTCCCGGAGTCTACAACGACTGGGAGGAGTGTCGGAGACAGGTTCACCGATTCAGTGGTAACAGTTACAAAGGGTACACCACTAGGGCCGAGGCCGAATCTAGATACGCCCGCTATCTAGCGGGAGAGGGGAGGGAGCGTTGGAGGAACCGGATGAAGACGAGTTTCATTGTGATGATGCTCATCGTGATGACCGCAGCTCTCTTCTATGTGATGGTAGTTTAGATGATCGATATCGACTTGTAATGTGAAGACAAACTCGCGGTCTCGAGACTTGTAATATAATGTTCTATCTTTGTTCGGTCTTTTCAATTCGGAGACTAATATGATGAATTGTATTCAGAGACTAATCGAATCTGTTGTTGATGTGTGATGTCTATATTTTGTCCAATTATACATTTTGTAACCTGTGCAAAAAATAGAAAATTAAAAAACAAAAAAAAAACTAATATTCATACTAATGGCGCATGACATCATAGTGCGCCATTAGTGTGCCAAAGGATACTAATGGCGCATCATTAAACAGTGCGCCATTAGTATGCCGAAGTTACTGATGGCGCATACTGTTGCTGTGCGCCATTAGTATGCCGAAGCACCTGGGTATACATGGCCCCCTGGGAGGCATACTAATGGCGCACCATGGACTATACTAATGGCGCACCGCGTGGTGCGCCATTAGTAAAATATACTAATGGCGTGCTACTAATGGCGCACCACAAATGCGCCATTAATGGCCAAATTAGGTGCGCCATTAGTAGGCCTTTTCCTAGTAGTGGGAAGTAGATGAGGTAGTACCTATTACCTGTTTATTATGAAACCTTTGGGAGTTACTTCTACGTTTGCTTATTATGCCATGCTATGCTTGTAGACGTGGATTGGGTGAGTGATATCCATGACAGATGTGAGATTGATAATTTTAGTGGTTTATCTAAGGTGGCAACTTAAACACACATCTGGGTGGATTGAGGCACCTGATGTCTATCAGGACTTGCCTGTTTTTTTATGGACCGCCACCCAGGCTCAAAGGGATCATAAGATCTTTCATGCTAAATACTTACGTGTGCAGCCACAAGCCATTATGGGCTCTGGCATAGTTGACTAAGTCGTGCGAACCCTTACAGGGTAGACTAGCAGATGTAGGGGAAAGTAGGTGTACCGATCTATCCATCGTAAGGTGCTAGCGCTTCTGAAAGACTGTGTCTCGGTCATCCATTTCTCAAACACCGGTAGTGCGAGAAAGCCAACGGAGGCGATCGAGTCTTGTGGGGAAAAGTGCACAAACCTCTGCAAAGTGTAACAAACTAATCATGATTAGCCGTGTCCCTGGTTATGGACAATCTTGAGTATCTAGTACTTGAATATCATGTGAATCTCATCATGTTACTTCTAATTATTATTGTTGGGTTTTAATTGTTCACTTAATTGGGATTGAGAATGCTGTCAACCATTCTCAATGTTTAACAACCACCATGATAGTTAAATAAATTTATTCCTTTGCAGTAGGGAAAAACTGGCTTTACTCTCTATGTATATAGAGCTTTCCACCAGCCAAATATGCATATAGTATAGCTGTTTCATTCCATTACTCTCTGTGTGTTACCTTGCCAGCATATTCCATGTGCTGACCCGTTTCAGGCTGCAACATTAATGTTGCAGACTTTTCAGACGATGATTAAGGTGCTTTTAGGTCGTGGGTCTATACTCAGTGATGCCGTTGGAGTTTATGGACCCATTTATCTTCCAAGTCTTCCGTTGTTATCGATATTAGATGGCCTTAAGCCATATTATTGTAATAAGTTCTCTTTTGAGACATCGATGTAATAAGTGTGTGATTGCCACTCTGTTATAAATCCTTCGAAGTACTGTGTGGTGTCAGCGTTACTGATCCAGGGATGACACCGGAGCACAGTAGACTTGATCCATTCGGGTCGGGTCGCTACACACCCGCCAGACTATATCCGGAGAGGCTGTCGATCACGCCTCAACCAGTCGGGCTCCAGGGCCGGACATAGAGGCGGAAGCTAACGCGAGGCAGACGCCGGATGTTCCTCCTATAGAGGATGCGGACAGACTATCCGCTACAAATTCCAAAGTGGAGAGTGCCATGAATCACAGGCATCACTGGGCCGTACTCCGTGACGCTTATTTCTCAACAGAGGCATTTGATGCCTTCAATTCCGGAGACGCGTACATCCATGCTGCTCAAAATGGTCTAGCCAGAGCCATGGACTAGTATGTAGGGGATATACGAGTAAGTAAATCTGACGATTATATGTATTAGTAGCCCCTAAGACTTGAAACAGTTGATACAACTGATTTAAGGATCATTTATTTTAGTAGGTTCTTATAGAGAAGAATTCCCAATTGTCTCAAGAGCTGGAAGAGTGCAAGGCCGAGCTAGGAGCCGATGTTGCCGCATTGAGGGAGTCCGAGAAGGGTCCCTCTGGTAACACCTGTTTCCCTTGCAAAGAAGGCAGGTACCAGGTAGTATGCGGCATTTATGCAAATCTAACAATAGATGTTGCAGGTGACCCCGGAGTGAATCCGGAGGCCGTAATGGTGAATGGGGCACGTGCTGATCGACAGCTAAATGCTGGTGAGCGCGTGCTTATGCAAGTCAGGCAGGAGAAAAATGATCTCCAAGATGCCAATACTCGGCTGGGCGAGGAAGTGAAAGATGTCCGGGCCCAGCTAGCGGACTCCGTGAAGGAGAATAAGTGGCTTCGGCGCGGCATTTTTAGTAAGTGCTTGAACGAACTTTTAAAGGAGTTCGGCAAAGAAGCCGGCTGACAGAGTTGTGTCTGCAGGTATGTTGACGGGTTGTCCTGCGGAAGAGATGCCCAGGTCTTCGGGTGATCTTCTACCAGAGCTCTCACAACTGCACGAGCAAGTTCGGCAGGTGATGCAGGGTATTGCCCAAGCCTTGTGGCCGTCCGCATCCCTACCAGGAGGCATGGGAGAGCTTGTAGAGAAGCTCAAGGGAGCGCGGCGGCGCTTCCGATTATGGAGGATATCATCTTGCCGACAAGGTGCGAGGGAAGCCTGGGCTATGGTGAAGACGTGAGACACCAAAGCGGACCCAAACCACATGGCCGAGGTCGGACCTGTGGGGCCTGATGGGAAGGAGATTCCCGTCAGTTTAGTGTATGATCAAGTAGAATTAGCCTCAAAGTATTCACAAGAGGATTGTAGGCTAGACAGCCTATTGGATGGTATAGAAGAAGAATTTAATCAGTCTTAGTGACTATGTACTTCAAGTGACATATGTAATGTCCCTAGCCGGATTGTAAATCATTTGTCATGGCGGACCTTTTCGCTTCGACCTCTAGACCCGATTGTCCGGAGTGTATCCGAATACCTGCTCGATTATGTAAAAACTGGGGTATGCATGGAAACCAGGCGTAGGGGTCATAAGTGCTTGAACAGACAAGTACCCAACTAGGTATGTTATATTACATGGGTAGTAAGAAACATCTTCTAGTGAGAATAGTTCCATTAAGGGTTCCTTTCCCTGGGTACGCATGCCCTAATGTGCATGTCCAAACTGCGAAAAGGAACGCAGGCAACATCTAGGGGCATTTTTTCAAATTAAATAAAAGTCATCTTTTGTTCACTGACCGAATATTCCCTTAAGAACGCTAGCTTTCGGCTTCACCCAGTCTGAGGTACACATCCGGCTGACCCAACAGTAACAATCGCAGAGGTGCTCCCCTTATGCCCTAGCCAAATTAACGGGAATGTAGGGCATAAATACAAGAGCCAGGCAACACAGCTTGGCCAAAACTTAAGTCATATCGATGCATATAATGGCGAAAAAAGGGTACATGCGGAAGAATAACACATGTGCGGGACATAAGGTCCGGAAAAATAGTTATATTAAGCTTCTGTATAAGAAGGCCCCAGGTATAATGCGCGCAGCTAGCGCGGCGCGATTGTGCAACCAAGACACAAGTTTAGCCCTTTAGGGCCTGGATGAGAAATAAAAGGAGAGGAAAGAGAAAAGACAGATATGCAAAAAATTGACGGAGGTGAGGGGACGAACATATAGTCCGGCGCTAGGCGTAGAATCATCGTAGTCTGGCTGCGTTCCATGGGTTTGGCTTGAGTTGATTATCCGATGCATCCCGTAGAGGGTACGCTCCACCGGTCAGAACTTGGTCAATAATGAAGGGACCTTCCCATTTGGGCTTGAACTTGTTCTTTTTCTTCTCCGGTAGGCGTACAACTAGTTCGCCAACGTTGTAGGTTTTGGCCCGTACTTCTCTGCTTTGATACCTTCGAGCCTGTTGCTGATAAAATGTGGAATGGGCCTTTGCCACGTCGCGGTCCTCCTCCAGGGCGTCCAAACTGTCCTGCCGATCGAGCTCGGCCTCTTTTTTCTCGTACATGCGCACTCAAGGTGAGTCATGAATTATGCCGCAAGGCAAAACTGCCTCAGCGCCATACACCATAAAGAACGGTGTGTATCCGGTAGTGCAATTCGGCGTGGTCCATAGCCCCCATAGTACAGAGTCGAGCTCCTCTACCCAGTGCGTGTTTGATTCCTTTAAGGACTGCACTAGTATGGGTTTAATGTTGCTCATGATCAGACCATTTGCTCGCTCAACTTGACCGTTAGTTTGCGGGTGATAGACAGAAGCATAGTCGAGCTTGATGCCCATATTGCTGCAGCAGAGTTTCACCTCATCGGCTGTAAAATTCATGCCGTTGTCAGTGATGATGCTGTGGGGGATGCCATAACAGTGTACAACCCCATATATGAAGTCTATCACCGGTCTGGATTCAGCCGTCTTGACGGGTTTGGCTTCTATCCATTTGGTGAATTTATCCACCATGACCAGTAGGTATTTTTTCTTATGGGTTCCCCTTTAATGGGTCCAACCATGTCAAGCCCCCAGACCGTGAAGGGCCAAGTAATGGGGATTGTTTGGAGGGCGGTAGGCGGCATATGGCTTCGGTTTGCAAAAAGCTGGCAACCGACGCAATGTTGGACCAGATGTTGCGCATCTGCCCGGGCCGTCGGCCAATAAAAACCTGTATTAAAGGCCTTGCTTACAAGGGCCCGGGCTACGGCGTGGTGGCTGCCGAGTCCGTCATGGATTTCTGCCAAAAGCTTCCGCCCTTCCTCTTCGGAGATGCACCTTTGAAGGACTCCAGTAGTGCTTTTCTTATAAAGCTCTCCCTCGTGGACCTTGTAGGTTTTAGATCGCTGCACTATGCAGCATGCCTCATTTTGGTCCTCGGGTAGTTCCTGCCTGGTTAGGTAGGCCAGGAATGGCTCTGTCCAGGGGGCGATGATGGCCATTATTACATGGGCTGAAGGTGTTATTTCAATGGCAGAGCCTCCGATTGTGTCAGAGTGTTCGGTATCCGGTGTTGTGGCCGGATCTGGGCTATTATTGCCGGTGTCCCCTTCCCATACCACTCATGGCTTAAATAGTTTTTCCAGGAAGATGTTATGTGGGACAGGGCCGCGCTTAGCACCGAGACGGGCGAGGATATCCGCTGCCTGATTATTTTCCCGGGCCACATGGTGGAATTCAAGCCCCTCAAACCGAGCTGACATTTTGAGAACGGCATTGCGATATTCCGCCATTTTCGGATCCTTGGCATCGAAGTCTCCATTTATTTGGGATATTGCGAGGTTTGAATCCCCACGCACCTCCAGGCGTTGAATGCCCATGGAAACTGCCATCCGGAGACCGTGCAATAGGGCCTCATATTCGGTTGCGTTATTGGAGTCTGTTTATAGTATTTGGAGTACGTATTGAACTGTATCTCTGGTGGGGGACGTCAGGACGACGCCAGCCCCCAGATCAGCCAGCATTTTAGACCCGTCGAAGTGCATGATCCAACTGGAGTACGCACCATACTCTTTAGGGAGTTCGGCTTATGTCCATTCGGTGATGAAATCAGCCAGCACTTGCGACTTGATGGCTCGCCGTGGTTTGTATGTTATGTCGAACGGGAGGAGCTTGATGGCCCATTTGGCAATCCGGCCCGTGGCATCGCGGTTGTTTATTAGGTCGTGGAGTGGTACCTCAGAGGCCACCGTGCTTGAACACTCTTGAAAGTAGTGTCATAATTTCCGGGATGCCGTGAATACCGCATATGCTATCTTTTGGTAATGTGGGTACCGTGATTTGCATGGAGTGACGACGGTAGATACATAGTATACCGACTTTTGAAGCGGGAATTTATGTGCATCTGTCTCTCGTTCGACGACGAGCACTGCACTTACAACTTGGTGCGTTGCCGCTATATATAATAGCATTGGTTCGCCAACATTTCGCACGGCCAAGAATGGGTTGATGGCCTGGATGGCTTTTATGTCTTCCAATCCAGCCGTGGCTGCATCCGTCCACTTGAAGTGTTTGGTGTGCCGAAGAAGGCGATAAAGGGGGAGTGCCTTTTCTCCTAATCGGGAGATAAAGTGGCTTAAGGCCGCCACACATCCAGTTAACTTTTGTATTTGCTTGAGGTCGGTTGGGATAGCCAACTGCGACAGGGCTCGGATTTTAGCCGGATTTGCTTCAATTCCTCTTCTGGAGACGATAAAGCCCAGGAGCTTTCCGGCGGGTACGCCGAAAATGCATTTTTCCGGATTGAGCTTAATGTCGTATGTTTGGAGATTGGCGAACATGAGCCTCAAGTCGTCTATTAAGGAGTCGACGTGTCTGGTTTTAATGACCACATCGTCTACGTATGCCTCCACTGTCTTGCCGATTTGCTTTTCCAGACATGTCTGAATCATGCGCTGATATGTTGCGCCAGCGTTTTTGAGCCCGAAGGGCATTGTGTTAAAACAGAAGGGGCCGTATGGAGTGATAAATGCCATTGCGGGTTGATCGGACTCCGCCATCTTAATCTGGTGGTAACCGGAGTATGCGTCGAGGAAGCACAATGATTCGTGTCCTGTAGTAGTGTCGATGATTTGGTCGATGCGAGGGAGGGGGAAGGGATCCTTTGGGCAAGCCTTATTAAGGTCTTTGAAGTCGACGCATGGGCGCCATGATTTGTCCTTCTTTGGTACCATCACCAGGTTTGCTAGCCAGTCCATATGTTTTATTTCTCTAATGAATCCGGCCTCCAGTAGCTTGGCTAGCTCCTCTCCCATGGCTTGTCGCTTAGTTTTGGAGAAACGCCGAAGAGTCTGCTTGACCGACTTGAATCCTTTTAGAACATTTAGGCTATGCTTGGCCAATCTGCGTGGGATTCCTGTCATGTCTGAAGGATGCCAGGCGAATATGTCCCAATTCTTGCGCAGAAACTCCCGTAGTGCGGTGTCTACAGCGGGGTTTAACTGTTCCCCGATGGATGCTGTTTTTGTGTGGTCCATTGGATGGACTTTGAATTTGACTATTGTGTCCGCTGGTTTAAAGGAGGTGGACTTGGATCTTTTGTCTAGTATCACGTCGTCCCTGTCCACTGTGGAGCACAGTGCGGTTAACTCCTCCGCCACAAGGGCTTCGGATAATGCCTCGAGGGCCAGTGCGGCTGTTTTGTTCTCGGCGCAGAGTGCTATGTCCGGATCACTAGCTAGAGTGATGATTCCATTAGGTCCGGGAATTTTGAGCTTCATGTACCCGTAATGGGGTATGGCTCGGAAAATTGTGAATGCCTCCCGCCCTAGAAGGGCGTGGTATCCGCTACTGAACGGGGCCACTTGGAATGTGATTTCTTCGGACCTATAATTCTCCGGAGTGCCGAATACCACATCTAGTGTGATTTTCCCAGCGCAACGTGCCTCCCGACTAGGGCTAATTCCTCGGAAGGTCGTGCTGCTTTGCTCTATATGGTTGCTGTCTATTCCCATTTTTTGAAGGGTCTCCTCATAAATGAGGTTTAATCCGCTGCCGCCGTCCATGAGCACTTTAGTGAGCCGAAAGCCGTCCACAATTGGACTGAGGACCAAAGCAGCTGGCGCTCAGGTTATTCGGAATTGAGGTTCGTCACTGGCATTGAAGGTTATAGCCGTGTCGCTCCATGGATTTGTTGCTACTATGTGGCAGACTTCGGCAAGGCTGCGGAGTACTTGCTTATGCCTATTATTTGAGGCGAAGGTCTCGAAGACTGTCAGTACTGTATTGTGATCCCCAGGGAGGTGTTCTAGGGTGTTTTGGGTGAGGAGATCCTCACCGCTTTTGGCCACCTGCCGGAGTACCCAACATGCTCTAAGGCTATGTGTTGGTATGGCATCCGCTGTACTATGAATTTTGCAGGGCCCGTTAAGCCATCTGTCAGTGTCAAAACCGGCGGATCTCGGGTAGGGGGTCCCGAACTATGCGTCTAGGCTGGATGGTAATAGGAGGCAGGGGACACGAAGTTTTACCCAGGTTCGGGCCCTCTTGATGGAGGTAAAACCCTACGTCCTGCTTGATTAATATTGAAGATATGTGTAGTGCAAGAGTAGATCTACCACGAGATCAGAAAGGCTAAACCCTAGAACCTAGCCTATGGTATGATTGTATGTTGTGATTAGGGTTACACAAGGTCGGTTACAAAGGAGGAGATATCCATATACGTATTTCCTAGCTTGCCTTCCACGCCAAGTAGAGTCTCATCCGGACACGAGACGAAGTCTTCAATCTAGTATCTTCATAGTCTAACAGTCCGGCCAATGGAGATAGTCCGGCTATCCGGAGACCCCCTAATCCAGGACTCCCTCTGTAGCCCCCGAACCAGGCTTCAATGACGACGAGTCCGGCGTGCAGTATTATCTTCGGCATTGCAAGGCGGGTTCCTCTCCAAATTCGGTGTACCTGTCGAAATAATGTCCGGTTCCTTGTGACGGTTTGTACTCCTCGGCTTCTACGCCCAATAATGGCCACTTTCCACGTGTCGAGCGAATGTGAAGAGCTAGGGTGTTTTCACTTTTACCCCTAGCTATGTAAATGAGCCACCTATTTAAAAAGACGAGGATTCAGATCCAAATCACATCATCCTCCCTTGCTGAGTCTTCATCGGAGCGTACCCGACAGAGATCCATTCCACCATGGCCGGTCAACACAGCTCCTCCTCTCGCAGCCCTAGTTCCAAGCCTGGAGATTGGGAGAGATGTTCCATCCCGCACAGCAAATTGGTGATGCTTCAGTCTAAGGGATTTCTTCCCCCAGCGTACCTGGTCCCGGTTCGAGCCGGGCTTGCCACCTACAATGGCGGAGAGCAAGCGGAGAGCCATCCCAATCCCTCCAAGGGAGAGCAGGTATGCCTTGTCCCTTATCTGGTAAGAGGGCTCGGACTCCCAATTCATCCATTTCTCCGGGGGCTTCTGTAGTTCTATGGCCTGCAGCTGCACAACCTTACGCCTGCCTCCCTGCTGCATATCGCGGGATTCGTAGCCCTTTGCAAGTTATTTTTGGGCTGTGAGGCTCATTTTGCTCTGTGGAAGAAGCTGTTCTGCCTTGTGCCCCGTTCTAAGAAGGGATCAATATATCAAGTTTGCGGAGCCGAAGTGTGGTGTATTGCCGGGACCGGATACCTGTCCGGGACCCCGAAGAAGACGTCCGAAGACTGGCCTTCAGAATGGTTTTATATAGAAGATGTCCCCCTTCCGGACCCTATTCGGATCGGCCTTCCTAAGTTCGACAACGCCCCTTTGAAGAAGCACCGGAGCTGGCGTCCACGGAGCTCCCTGGGGGAAGGCGACAGGGACATTCTTTATCTGATGAGCCGGATAAGTTCTTTAGCTCGATCCAGATTGACAATGATCGAGGTCATGGCTATATGCATTATGCAGGGGGTGCAACCGCTCCAGTATAGAGGCCACCCCATGTGGGATTTCAACGGGGAGGATGACGCCACCCGCCATGGCTGCAAAGGCCCGAGATCGGCTGCTGATTTAATAAAGATCTTGTCCACTTTGTACAAGGGAGAAGAGGAGGAATTCCTCCGTGTCAACCCGCAGGGCGGGTTCTCTCTGTACAATCCTCCGAGGTGGGTAAGCGGAGACTTTTTCTCGCCCATCCGTTTCGTATTCCCGTAGTTTAAGTATTCATTCTAGCGATTTCATCGCAGGAGCTGCGCCAGGCAGTAAAGGAGATAAACAACCCTCCTCCACAGCCCGAGGACCCTGGACGGTCCCTTGACCCGGCCTCCGAGGAGGATCCGGACATATCCGTGGAGCTGATCGATGGGGTATTTTACCAAGGGAGTAATGACAATACCTTGGTGGCCATTACGACCGATTACCCTGGGCTAGTTCCAGCCTCACTGGTGACTGAGACGGAAGTCCCAACACTTAAAAAGGGATCCATCCTTGTGCTCTTTTTTATTGCCGTATAATAGCCGTGTCTTGCAGGGGAGGTCCTCGGGAAAGAAGGCCGAGCCTGTGGCAACTAGCCAGCAAGGGGCCGCTAGGCCAGGCAGGCTGAAAAGATCTGCAGTCCGGATTGAGGCACCGGCGCACCGGTATGGCGCGCCGTCTTTATTGCAAGACATTATTTATAGAGGCATATTAACGCCCATGTCTTCTTTTCAGGAAAAAGAGCGCTCGCCGGACTATACCCGGAGAGGCTACCAATCGCGCCTCCACAAGCCAGGCTCCAAGGCCGGACTCAAAGGTGGGAACGAGTACAAGGCGTGCGCCGGGTGCTCCTCCGACGGAGGATACAGATAGACTGTCCGCCACCCATTCCGAGGTCGAAAGTGCCATGAACCACAGGCGTCGCCGGACTATTCTTCGTGACGCTTGTTTCTCCCAAGAGGCATTGGATGCTTTCAACTCGGGAGACGCGCACCTCCGTGCCGCTCAAAATGGTCTAGCCAGAGCCACGGAGCAGTATGTAAAAGACATACGGGTGAGAAAATTTGATGATTATATATATCAGTTGCCCCTGAGACTTGAAACAGTTAGGATAACTGATTTAAGGATCATTTGTTATGTAGGTTCTTACAGAAAAGAATACTCAACTGTCCCAGGAGCTGGAAGAGTGCGAAGCCCAACTTCAGGCCACACTAGCCGCAGCAGGGGAGCCCAAAGAGAACCCCTCTGGTAACATATCCGTCAAATGATAAGTATCATATTAGAGTGCGGCTTTATATGCAGATCTGACGATAAAATTGCAGATGACACTGGATTGAATCCGGATAAGCAACAGCTCATACGCCACCTGAAGGCCGGTGAGAGCATGCTTACAAGGGTGAGGCAGGTGAAGAATGATCTCCAAGATGCCAACACCAAGCTGGGCATGGAACTAAAAGATGTTCGTGCCCAACTGTCCGACTCTGTTAAGGAGAATCAGAGGCTTCGACGTGGCATATTTAGTAAGTGCTTGAATGAACTTTGAAAAAAGAGTTTGGCGAGGAAGCTGGCTGACAGAGTTATGTCTATAGGTATGCTAATAGGTCGTCCTGATGAGGAGATGCCTAGTTCAACGGGTGATCTTCTTCCTAAGCTCGCACAGTTGCACGAACGAGTTCGGCAGGTGATGCAAGGCGTTGCCCAGGCCTTGTGGCCGTCCGTCTCCATACCCGAAGGCCTTGGAGAGCTTGCAGAAAAGCTGAAGGGAGCACAGCGGCACTTCCCATTATGGAAGATATCGGCCTACCGTTAGGGCGCCAGGGAAGCTTGGGCAATGGTGAAGACACGGTACACGAAGGCTGACCTGAACCACATGGCCGAAGTCGGACCTGTGGGGCCTGATGGCAAGGAGGTCCCTATAAATTTAGTGTACGGCCAAGTAGAATTGGCCGCAAAGTATTCCCAACAGGACTGTAGACTAGACAGCCTATTGGAGGGCATTGAAGAGGAATTCAACCAGTCAAATCGACTATGTAATTTTAAAATGACATCTATGATGTCTTCTAGCCAGATTGTAGATCGATTGTCGTGGCGTACCTTTTCGCTTCAACCTTGGGACCCGACGGTCTGGAGTGTATCCGAATACCCTCTCGGTTATATAAGAACCGGGGCATGCCTGGAGACTGTCGGATTCACGGGTTCCGGCAGACCCCTAAGGTTCGAACACTGGGGTGCGCGCGGAAATCACACCTTCTACCTCCCCGTCTCACAAAGATCTAAACTACTAAAGGAACTGCACAAGGGACACAAGATTTATACTGGTTCGGGCCACCGTTGTGGTGTAATACCCTACTCCAGTGTGTGGTGGGTGGATTGCCTCTTGGGGCTGATGATGATGAACGATACAAGGAAGAACAGCCTCGCGAGGGTCTGTTCTTGGGTGGGGGGATGAACTGCTAGGAGGAGTTCAGTCACCCTTCTCTTTCTCTCTCTCTCTACTTGCGAACTGGATGAACCAACTCCGCGAACCGAACCGAACCCCTTGCTACGTGGGTGGCCGGTCCTATTTATAGGCAAAGGCCCTGGGCCTCTTCCCAAATATTGAGCAGGAAGGGCGCCAACAATTGGCCAATTCGAAGGGGAACATCTAGTACACTTATCCTGACTAAAGTTGGTCTTCGGCTGCGAAAGACCCTGCGGTGACGCCGTGCTGGGCTCCATGGTGACCTCCGTCTCGTAGTCCGCTTGGTCCTGGTCTCGTTGCACCGAAATGGCAACCTTTGCCTGATGCCTCGGTACTCCGCGGCTGCACTTGCCCCCTTTGCACCAAAGAGGAAAGAAGGACGCTGTGCGCGCTGGCGCCCGCCTGGCACCCTCGATCGTCATGGCTTGCGTCATGGGCACCTCGCGAGGTACCCCACCTTGATTCCTCCGCCTCCTCACGAGCCAGCCTGAGGAGGCTGCGCCTGGGGATGCGCCGTGTCATCCGCCCCGCGAGACTTGGCCCCTCGCGAGGGTCTTGAGTCTTGTGTTGATGAAGATGGGCCATGCTGGGCCTCCTTTGAGCCACGCCGCAGGCCGCAGGCAGGCAAGTCTGGGGACCCCCATTCCCAGAACGCCGACAGTAGCCCCGGGGCCCAAGGCGCGCACGGGCTTGGCCGTGCCGAGAGGCGAAAGGGCAAGGGCGAAGCGCCGCGGGGCCTAACAGTCTACGGTCTTGGGCGCCGCGTGGCGGTTGACGGGACGTGGGCGTCTCCACTTCCCCACGATGCCTCGGTGATCGCGCGAGGTGGACAAGTCCCTGCATGCAAATCGTGTCATGATTACCTGTGATCGTGGAGGCTGGCGGTTGGCCTTCGCCGGCTATAAGTACGAAGCCGTGCGTGCCCTTCCAGTCCATTCCTCCTGGCTTCTCCTTCTTCCCGATCCTTGCTCCGTCTTGCTGAGATGGCTCCGATCCACCGGTTCTCTGCAGCGGAGAAGGGAAAGGCTCCTCGAGAGGGGCCAGACCTGCTCCCGCCAAAGAAACGGCTCGCCCTTTGCAGCCGGGGCGAGGAAGACCGTCAGGTGGAGCCGAGGCCATGGTGCGAGCGGGCTCCGCTGGGGTTCCCACTTCCTTTGTATGCCCACGCCGAGGGCCCCGAAGGTGTCGATGCTGATCTCCGCAGTCGGCGCCGTCGTAGGCGCCGTCGGGTCACGAAGGCGTGGGTTGTTCTTCCTGGAGTCCACGCCGAGGGCTCCTCCCTAGAGTTCGTGCTCCACGTCGTCGTTCCTCTCCAGTCCTAGATCCGTCTGCATCCCTTCTTCGCCTCCATCGTCCCTCCAGGAGGGCCCCTGGAGCTCTGGATGCAACACGCCGGCTGCAGCGCCCTCGCGACCGAGGCAGAGGTCGTGGTCGCTGCCCCGGGTGAGGTCTACTTGTCCCGCGGCTGGAGAGAAATCGCCCGGGTTTGCAAGGAGAGGGGTGTCTTCGCGGTCCACCTGGAGTACGATGGCGCTGAGGTGATGTTCTTCAAGGTCTTCGACGCGATCGGGCGCCGGCTGGAGTGCTGCCCCGGGAGAGGTGGCCAAGACCTTTCCCTGGTGAGGGCTAGGCCCGTCGACCGCTCCCTTGGCGGAGGCACCGGGGGGTCCAGCGACTCCAGCGAAATCTTCGCGACTCCGGAGACAAGCGACAACAGCTACGAGCCCCCGAGCCGGCGCCGCTCCCGGAGCAGGGCGGGCTCGTCAGGCCGTCACCGACCCTGATCCGGATGGGGTTGGCGCCGGCGCCTGACGGCCCACTGTTGATGATGGCATCTTTTGTAGGAGCCCGTATAGTTAGCGCTCCTTAGGATCCGTTCCCTGCGAGGAATCAAAATGCGCCCCACGGGGGCTTGTAAGGTGTCTGTAGTCCCGTTTGTTAATACATGACCTTTGCTGTGGGTTTGTGTGAGTTGCTGATTTCGTCATAGCTTAGTTCTCCCTTTCGAACCTCGCGAGGGCTTGGTGCTCTGCGTCGACAGGTCCCAGTCCCAAGGCGGCGTCAGCCGTCGCTGGTATGCCAGGTCGCGATGCCGTGGTCAAGGCCAGGAGGTGAGCGACCCGGGGTCCGGTAAGAGCCCCTGAGTTGCGATGCTCAGGAGGTCCCCTTTGGCGCCCAAGCAGCCGTCGCTCGGTGAGAAAGGGAAGCAACGTTGCTAGTACGGAATTGCCTTAGGTGCGGGGGTAGTGCCACGATAGCCGGTGCTTCGGATGGTGACTTATCTTTGAGGATTGGGGATCGCCCCCAACGCATCGTTGGGTCCGTGGGGTAGTTGGGACAGAGTTGTTCAGCGAGGTCCTCGCGCGCCCCTTCTCCCTCGCCTCTGCTCCCCTTTCTGCTCTACGTCCTCGGGTCCCGGCCCTCGAGCTTGTCTCAGCCGTCGCTGGTATGCCAGGTCGCGATGCCATGGACAAGGCCAGAGGGTGAGGGCTGGAGAGCCAGTAAGAGCCCTGAGTCGCGATGCTCAGGCACCCCCCTTTAACGTGCAAGCGGTTTGCGCGGGCGAGGGTGAAGGGAACTCCATGAGGGCCTTGGCTAGCGCAGTCCCCTCCAAGGATCCTGCAGGTTCATCACAGAAAGAAGATGGGGTTGCCATGGCAGTCATTAGTCGATTGTTAGTCGCTCAAGAGCTCGCTGGTTGGAGTAGGTGAGGTGTATCTGGGCACCCGTGAGCCAGCGCGGGACTCACGCGGCCCTACCTCCAGGCGGGTTGCGCCTGGCACTGGGCCGTATCTTGAAATGTGTCCCTGCAAAATTTGGTTAGATGCCGATACTCTACGTCCTCGGGTCCCGGCCCTCGAGCTTGTCTCAGCCGTCGCTGGTATGCCAGGTCGCGATGCCGTGGACAAGGCCAGAGGGTGAGGGCCGGAGAGCCATTAAGAGCCCTGAGTCGTGATGCTCAGGCACCCCCCTTTAACGTGCAAGTGGCCGACATGGCGAAGAAAGGATGCCGCGGACAGGCACCATGCAATCAAGCATGATAGGCAATGCATAGTTGGAAATAAACGCGAGGGAGATACACGCCGCTGGGCCTAGCCCGAGCGGCTTGGGGATGATGCAGCCCGAGGGGCGCCCCCAACGAGGCAAACTAATGACCGGGAAAATATAAAAGTGGATACATGTCGCAGGGACGGACCCACGCGGCCTGGGAGTGATGCAACCCTGGAAAGGTGCTCCCAGCTGGGAATGAAGCTTGGAAGATGTCACCTGGGGATGTCATCGGCGAAGTGGCGTTGGTGCAGCAGACTCGGTGGGCTACGGAAGCTGATCCTCATGAGCCCCCAGGCCCCGGGGCCTCGGGAGGCTCCGGAGGCGCTGGTGACTCCTTGCGAGCTGTCTTCATCTCCGCCAAGGCCGCGGAACGCCTGTCTTCCTGAGCCTCCATGACGCCCCTCATGAGGCGCTGGTACGTCGCAGCCATGCTCGGCAGGCCGTAAGGCATGCGAACATAGCTGCGGGGTGGACCCCCGCGGCGCCCCACTTGCGAGGGCCAGAGACGCTCCGTCATGGCGATCTGATTGAGCCCTGGTACGTCGATGCAGACGCGCAGCCCACCATCCTCGCCTGGATGTGGGGCCACAGCTGGTAGGCGGCGGCAACCTCTCATGATCCTTGTCTCCTGTAGTTCTTGAATGGCCTTGTCAACGAACTCCTGCTAGTCTAACCTTCCTTGCCTGGCTCCTTCTTGGGGGAAACGTGCTTCGAAGCATGCCTCCACATGGTGCCCAAGCGCCTCCCTCATGACCCTGGCTAGGTCGGTGGCCCTCCAGGTGAGAGCCCCCGAGCCCTGCCTGAGGAGGGCGCCGGGCGCGCTTTCCTATGCGATGGATGGGGGGTCCCCCTAGGCAGACATAGGCCCTGAGGGGCCTGCCTCCTGAGGGGCTGAGCCCGACGATGGCTTCTTCTTCTTGGGGGTGGTCTCAGGAAGCCTCCTGCTTCCGTGATCTAGGTCTTCTAGCGACGCGGCGGCCTGATAGGCCCGCTCTAGGGAACACACTGCATCCTTCTCTTCACAGGGCACCGTGATGACGCCGCCACTTCCTGGCATCTTGAGGACGTTTTAGCCGTGGTGAGTCACGGCCATGAACTTGGCTAGCGCTGGGTACCCGAGGATGGCGTTGTACGGCAGGCGGATGTGGGCGACGTCGAAGTCGATGAGCTCGGTGCGGTAGTTGCTGCGAGCCCCGAAGGTGACAGGGAGGCGGACCTGCCCGATCGGGACTATGGAACCGTCGGTGATTCCGGACAAAGGCTTGGTTGGCTGAAGCTGGTCATAGGGTACTTGGAGATTGTTGAATGTTTCCATGGACAGGACATTGAGCCCTGCCCCACCATCGATGAGGGTCTTGGGGACCAGCATGTTGCTGATGACTGGGGAGTAAAGCATCGGGAGGACTCCTGCCATGGCCGCGCACTTGAGCTGGTCTGCTGAGCTGAACGTGATGGAGCACGCCGACCACCTGAGGGGGCGCGTTGCTTCGAGCTTGGGGAGAACTGCATTCACTTCGCGGGCGAACTGCTTGAAGATACGTTGAGAGGCTGGGGCTTGAGCTCCGCCCAGGATGCAGGCGATTGCGCGCGGCTCCTGGAAGCCCCCAGCCCCCTCGTCTTGATGGCGGTCTTCGTTCCTCCTTGGCTGAGGCGGCAGCGGAGGTAGGCCTACGTTGCCATGAGGGCGATCCTCATGAGGCTGATCCCTCCAGTCTCCCTCGCGAGGCAGGTCCCCCCAGCGGTCCTCGCGAGGTTGGTCGCGCCACCCCTGGCGCGGGCCGTGATCTTCCCAGCGTCCTGGGTTTCTTCCTCCTCCTCGGCCGTAGCTCCGGTCAGCACGGTCAGGGCGACGGCCGATCCTTCCTTCTCGCACGGCGCGGAGTACTTGGCATTCGTTGATGTTGTGGGTGTGGAGGTCGTGGTACACACAGTACCGGCTGCCCCTAGAGGATTCGGGCAGATCCTTGCCCTGCTTGGTGTCTGGCTCTGCGGCGAGTACGGCAGCCCCCTTGCGCTTCACGTCCTTGGCCTTGGGCTTCTTCTCTTCTGGGTCCGCGGCAGGCAGCTCGAGGAGGGAGAGACGTCCCTCCTTAGCCCTGGCGCACTTGGTCGCCAAGTTGAACAGCTCCAAGGAGGTGCAGAGGTCTTCGTGCATCGCCAGCTCCTCCTTCATCTTGACGTCGCGCACGCCTTCGGAGAAGGCCGAGATGATGGCTTCCTCGGACACCTTGGGGATCTCGTGGCGCGCGCTATTGAAGCGCTTGATGTACTTTTGCAGGGACTCTCCGGGTTGTTGCTTGATGCGGCGCATGTCGCTCACGGCGGGTGGCCGGTCGCGAGTACCTTGGAAGTTGGCGATGAAGCGGGTGCGCATCTGGTCCCAGTAGGAGATCGTGCCTGGAGCCATATTCAGGAGCCAGGTTCGAGCTCCTTCCTTGAGCGCCATGGGGAACCAGTTCGCCATGACCTTTTCATCCCCGCTGGCAGCCTCGATGCCCAGCTCATAGAGCTGGAGGAACTCTGCGGGATCAGTTGTGCCATCATAGCGAGGAGGCAGGTCTGGCTTGAACTTGCCGGGCCACGCGACGCTGCGCAGCTCAGTGGTGTAGGCACGGCAGCCTGCGGTGGCCACGAAAGGCTTCGGCTCATGGAGAGCTGGGTCTTGAGGGTCCCGACACGCTGCAGCTAGGAGCAGAGCGGGGTCTTGGCGCGCTGGAGCTGGAGCAGGGTCGCGGCGTGCCGGAGCAGGGAGCGCCCTGGCAGCCCCTTGCGGGCAAGGGACTTCTTGGCAGCTCCGTTCTTGTTGCGCTGGCGCCTGACGGAGCGGGTTCCGCCCAGGGGCCAAGCGCCTTGGAGCCATGGCATCTTCTTGGAGAGGAGGCGGCTGGTGCGCCTCTGGAGCTTCGTTGCCCGCGCGGGGCAGGGTGTGGCGCAGAGGAACGGACGGCGCGGAAGAGCCCCCTGCGGCACGGACAAGCTCGGCGACGCGGTCGAGCCACTCTTCGTAGACGTCGTCGACGGGGCGGTAGCGTAGGAGCTCGTTTGCCGCGAGGAGCACAGCTCGAGCCTCCAAGGGTGCGCGGAGCGCGTGAGATGAAGAACCGGCTGGTGCAAGTGATGGAGTAGCGGTGCGGCCGTCCTGGCGCACGGATGGATGCTGAGACGATGCTTGCTGCTCGCCCCCCGCCGGGCCGGTGGCGGCGTTGACGGCGGGCGACGGGGAACGACGAGGACGCCCACCGACGGGGGCCGTCTGGGCGACACGAGAAGTGATGGCGGCCCGGCGCTCGGCGCGGGCCCGACGAGCATCGGACATGGATGCGACGGTCGGAGAAGAACGGAGTGGTGGAGGACAGATTGCGGCGCACCCCTACCTGGCGCGCCAAATGTCGGATTCACGGGTTCTGGCAGACCCCTAAGGTTCGAACACTGGGGTGCGTGCGGAAATCACACCTTCTACCTCCCCGTCTCACAAAGATCTAAACTACTAAAGGAACTGCACAAGGGACACAAGATTTATACTGGTTCGGGCCACTGTTGTGGTGTAATACCCTACTCCAGTGTGTGGTGGGTGGATTGCCTCTTGGGGCTGATGATGATGAATGATACAAGGAAGAACAGCCTCACGAGGGTCTGTTCTTGTGTGGGGGGATGAACTGCTAGGAGGAGTTCAGTCACCCTTCTCTCTCTCTCTCTACTTGCGAACTGGACGAACCAACTCCGCGAACTGAACTGAACCCCTTGCTACGTGGGTGGCCGGTCCAATTTATAGGTAAAGGCCCTGGGCCTCTTCCCAAATATTGAGCGGGAAGGGCGCCAACAATTGGCCAATTCGAAGGGGAACATCTAGTACACTTATCCTGACTAAAGTTGGTCTTCGCCTGCGAAAGACCCTGCGGTGACGCCGTGCTGGGCTCCATGGTCACCTCCGTCTCGTAGTCCACTTGGTCCTGGCCTCGTTGCACCGAAATGGCAACCTTTGCCTGATGCCTCGGTAATCCGCGGCTGCGCTTGCCCCCTTTGCACCAAAGAGGAAAGAAGGACGCTGCGCGCGCTGGCGCCCGCCTGGCACCCTCGATTGTCATGGCTTGCGTCATGGGCACCTCGCGAGGTACCCCGCCTTGATTCCTCCGCCTCCTCGCGAGCCAGCCTGAGGAGGCTGCGCCTGGGGATGCGCCGTGTCGTCCACCCTGCGAGGCTTGGCCCCTCGCAAGGGTCTTGAGTCTTGTGTTGATGAAGATGGGCCATGCCGGGCCTCCTTTGAGCCACGCCGCAGGCCACAGGCAGGCAAGTCTGGGGACCCCCGTTCCCAGAACGCCGACGGAGACCAGGCGTAGGGGTCATTAGTGCTTTATCAGACAAGTGCCCAACTAGTTATGTTATATTACATGGGTAGTAAGAAACATCTTCCAGAGAGAATAGTTCCATTAAGGGTTCCTTTCCCTGGGTAGGCATGCCCGAAAGTGCATGTCCGGACTACGACAAGAAGCGCAGTGAAAACGTATGGGGGCAGATATGGATAATAAATAAAAGTCATCTTTTGTTCACCGACCGAATATTCTCTTAAGAATGCTAGCTTTCGGCTTCACCTAGTCTGAGGTACACGTCCGGCTGACCCGGCGGTAACAATCGCAGAGGTGCTCCCCTTATGCCCTAGCCGAATTAACGGGAATGTAGGGCATAAATACAAGAGCCAGGCAACCCAGCTTGGCCAAAACTTAAGTCATATCGATGCATATAATGGTGAAAAAAGGTACATGCGGAAGTATAACACATGTGTTGGGCGTGTGGCCCAGGTAAATAATTTAAGCTTCTGTGAGAGAAGCCCCCACGTATGAAGAGTGCGGCTAGCGCATCTGTGATGTATGAATGAGGCACAAGGTGACCCTTGAAGGCCTAGGGAAATAAAAAGAAAGAAAGGGAAACAAGACAGATGATGCATATGCAGAAAATGGACAAAGGGAGGGGACTAACATAAGGTCCGGTGCTAGGCGTAGAATCTTCGGAGCCTGGCTGCGTTCCATGGGTTCGGCGCGAGTCGACTAGTCGATGCATCCCGCAGTCGGTACGCTCTGCCGGTCAGAACTTGCTCGATGATGAAGGGACCTTCCCATTTGGGCTCTAGCTTGTTCTTTTTCTTACCTGGCAGCCGGAGAACTAGTTTGCCAACGTTATAAGTTTTGGCTCGTACTTCTCTGCTTTGGTATCTGCGAGCCTATTGCTGGTAAAATGCGGAACAGGCTTTGGCTACGTCGCGCTCTTCCTCCAAGTTGTCCAGACTGTACTACCGATCGAGCTCGGCTTCTCTTTCTTCGTACATGCGCACTCGAGGTAAGTCATGAATTATGTCACAGGGCAGGACTGCCTCTGCGCCGTACACCATAAAAAATGGTGTGTATCCAGTACTACGATTCGGTGTGGTCCGCAGCCCCTAGAGTACGAAGTCGAGCTCCTCTACCCAGTGCGTGTCAGACTCCGTTAAGGAGCGCACTAGTTTGGGTTTAATGCCGCTCATTATAAGACCATTTTCTCGTTCGACTTGACCGTTGGTTTGTGGGTGATAGAATGAAGCATAATCGAGCTTGATGCCCATTTTGCTGCACCAGAGTTTTACCTCGTCGGCCATGAAGTTCGTGTCGTTATCAGTGATGATGCTGTGGGGGACGCCGTAGCGGTGTACAACCCCGGATATGAAATCTATCACCGGTCCGGATTCGGCTGTTTTAACCGGTTTGGCCTCTATTCATTTGGTCAATTCATCCACCATGACCAATAAGTATTTTTTCTTGTGGGTTCCACCTTTAAGGGGTCCAACCATGTCAAGCCCCCAGACCGCGAAGGGCCATGTAATGGGGATTGTTCGGAGGGCGGTGGCTGGCATGTGGCTTTGATTTGCAAAGAGCTGGCAACCGGCGCAACGCTGGACCAAGTCCTGTGCGTCTACCCGGGCCGTTGGCCAATAGAATCCTGTACGGAAGGCCTTGCTCACAAGTGCCCAGGCTACGGCGTGATGACCGCCGAGTCCGGCATGAATTTCTGTCAAAAGGTTCCGGCCTTCCTCTTCGGAGATGCACAATTGAAGGACTCCGGTAGTGCTTTTTTTGTACAATTCTCCCTCATGGACCCTGTAGGCCTTTGATTGCCGCACTATGCAGCGTGCCTCGTTTTGGTCCTCCGGAAGTTCCTGTCTAGTTAAGTATGCCAGGAATGGTTCTGTCCACGGGGCAACAATGGCCATTATTTCGTGGGTTGATTGTGTTATTTCGGTGGCGGAGCCTCCGATTGTGTCAGAGAGTTCGGTATCGGGTATTTTGGCCGGGTCCGGACTGTTGTTACCGGTGTCCCCTTCCCATGCTATGGATGGCTTGAAAAGCCTTTCCAGAAAGATGTTGGGAGGGACCACGTCACGTTTGGCACCAATGCGGGCAAGGATATCCGCCGCCTGATTGTTTTCCTGAGCCACAAGGTGAAACTCGAGCCCCTCGAACCGAGCTGACATTTTTAGGATGGCATTGTGATAAGCGGCCATTTTTGGATCCTTGGCATCAAAGTCTCCATTTATTTGGGATATCGCGAGGTTTGAATCCCCGCGCATCTCTAGGCGTTGAATGCCCATGGATACTGCCATCCGAAGACCATGTAGAAGGGCCTCATATTCGGCTGCGTTGTTGGAGTCTGTATACATTATTTGCAATACGTATTGAACGGTGTCTCCTGTTGGGGACATCAAAATGATGCTAGCCCCCAAACCAGCCAACATTTTGGAGCCGTCGAAGTGCATGATCCAGTTTGAATATGTGCCGTACTCTTTAGGGAGTTTGGCTTCCGTTCATTCAACGACGAAGGCAGCCAAAACTTGCGATTTAATAGCTCGCCGTGGCTTGTAAGTTATGTCGAACAGGAGGAGCTCAATGACCCATTTGGCAATCCGGCCTGTCGCGTCGCGGTTGTTTATAATATCGTTAAGTGGTACTTTCAAGGCTATCGTTATCGAACACTCTTGAAAGTAGTGTCGTAGCTTCCGGGATGCCATAAATACCGCGTACGCTATCTTTTGATAATGCGGGTACCGTGATTTGCATGGAGTAAGGATAGTGGACACGTAGTAAACCGGCTTTTGAAGGGGAAATTTGTGTTCGACCACTTCTCGCTCGACGACAAGCACTGCGCATACTACTTGATGAGTTGCCGCAATGTATAATAGCATTGGTTCGCCAATGTTTGGCGCGGCCAGGACTGGGTTTGTTGCCAATATGGCTTTTATTTCGTTGAGTCTGGCCGTGGCGGCGTCCGTCCACTCGAAGTGTTCAGTGCGCCGGAGGAGGCGATAAAGGGGTAATGCCTTTTCTCCCAAGCGGGAGATAAAGCGGGTTAGAGCTGCCACACATCCAGTCAATTTTTGTATTTGTTTGAGGTCTGTTGGGGTAGCCAACTGTGACAACTCTCGGATTTTGGCAGGATTAGCTTCAATACCTCTACTGGAGACAATGAATCCCAGGAGCCTTCGTGCTGGTACGCCGAAAACACATTTTTCCGGATTGAGCTTGATGTCATATGTTCGGAGGTTGTCGAATGTGAGCCCCAAGTCGTTTACTAGAGTTTCGACATGCTCGGTTTTAACGACCACATCATCCACGTATGCCTCCACTGTTTTGCTGATCTGGTTTGCCATGCATGTCTGAATCATGCGCTGATATGTTGCACCGGCGTTTTTTAGCCCGAAGGGCATTGTGTTGAAGCAGAATGGGCCGTATGGTGCGATGAATGTCGTTGCGGCTTGGTCTGGCTCTGCCATTTTGATTTGATGGTAGCCGGAGTATGCGTCGAGGAAACACAATGAATCGTGTCCTACGGTAGCATCGATGATTTGATCGATGCGGGGGAGGGGGAAGGGATCCTTTGGGCAGGCCTTGTTAAGATCCTTAAAATCGACGCACAAGCACCATGATTTGTCCTTCTTTGGTACCATCTCCAGGTTTGCTAGCCAGTCCAGATGTTTTATGTCTCTGATGAATCCGGCCTCCAATAGCTTGGCTAGTTCTACTCCCATGGCTTGTCTTTTAGGCTCGGAGAAACGTCGAAGAGCCTTCTTGACTGGCTTGAATCCTTTTACAATATTTAGGCTGTGTTCAGCCAGCCTACGTGGGATTCCTGGCATGTCTGAAGGGTGCCAGGCAAAAATGTCCCAGTTCTCGCGTAGGAACTCGCAGTGCGGCGTCGACATCGGGGTTTAATTGTGCCCCGATGGAAGCTGTTTTTGTAGGGTCCATTGGATGGACTTGGAATTTGACTATTTCATCCGCTGGTTGAAAGGAGGTGGACTTGGATCTTTTATCGAGTATCACATCGTCCCTGTTCACCGTGGAGCGCAGCGCAGTTAGTTCTTCGGCCGCTAGGGCTTGGGATAGTGCCTCAAGGGCCAGTGCAGTTGTCTTATTTTCGGCGCGGAGTGCTATGTCCGGATCACTAACAAGAGTGATGATTCCGTTGGGCCCGGGCATTTTGAGCTTCATGTACCCGTAATGGGGTATGGCTTGGAAGATTGTAAATGCCTCCCGCCCTAATAGAGCGTGGTATCCGCTGCCGAATGGGGCCACATGGAATGTAATTTCTTCGGACCTGTAATTATCCGGCATGCCGAATACCACGTCTAGTGTGATTTTTCCTGCGCAGCATGCTTCCCGACTGGGGATGATTCCTCTAAAGGTTGTGCTGCTTTGCTTAATGCGGCTCCAGTCTATTTCCATCTTTTGAAGAGTTTCCTCATAGATGAGGTTTAATCCGCTGCCGCCGTCCAGGAGTACCTTGGTGAGTCGAAAGCCGTCCACGATTGGACTGAGGACCAGTGCAGCTAGTACTCGGGCTGTTCGGAATTTAGGTTCGTCACTGGCATTGAAGGTAATAGTCGTGTCGCTCCAAGGATTTATTTTTGCTATGTGGCAGATTTCAGACATGCTGCAGAGTGTTTGCTTCCGTCTATTGTTTGACGTGAAGGTCTCAAAGACCGTTAAGACCGTATTATTGTCCTTGGGGTGGTGCTCTGTGGTTTTTGGGAGGAGTAGATCCTCACCACTTTTGGCCACCTGCCGGAGTATCCAGCATGCTCTAAGGCTGTGCGTTGGTATCGCATCCGCTGTACTATGAATTTTGCAGGGTCCATTGAGCCATCCCTCCAGTACGGTTCCTTGCCCCGTAGAGGGCTTTTGCTTTTTGGTAGTTAACCCAGGTGTGTTGTGATAATGAGCCCTTTTATTTCGGACTGGGTTTGTATTCAGGGCCGGATTATCCCAAAATTTTATTTCGGTTTTCCAGGCGCTTTCCATTGCACAGTACTTTCGTACTATGGACACCAAGTCGGTAAAGCGTGTAATTTCGCGACGACTTATGGCGTTGAGGATTCCCTTGTCCGTGCAATTATTGTAGAAGAATGAAATTGTGTCTTCCTCGCGGCAATGCTTTATCCTGTTCTTGACCAGGAGGAATTTGGCCCAGTAATGGTGTACTGTTTCTTCGGGCTCTTGCCTAATTTGGGATAGATCGCGTATGTTTGGATGGGTGGGTGGAATTGAATCCGAATCCTCACCCAATCCGAGGCTCAGTGGCCAAGGAGTTTCCGAATTCGAAAGTTTGAATTCTTGGATGTTTTCCGGTAAATCTAGCCCACTGCCTGATTCTGGGTTCAGGCTTTTAGTGACATCCTCCCTTCCGCGGGTATCCGGCTTGGAGAGATCGAGAATCCGGACGTAGCTAGTCCTTAAGATAGATGAAAGGTTGCCGCATTGTTCTTCCACCACTGCAACGTGATGGGTGACTTGGGGAGAGTTATATTAAATAAATTATTATGATTGTTTGTTTGATTGTCGTGTGATTGATTGTGTGAAAATGATTGGAAATTGAAAACTTTTTGAAAGTTGAATGAGAGGGAATAAAAGGACTTTCCCAAAACTTTTCATCTTGCATTTTGATCTCCCTGAGTTCAAATTCATTTCATTACAAAACCCTAGAGTGAAGATAATATGAGTTCTTCCATTTAAAGAAATGAAAAGGGGTTCGAAAATGATTTGAATTTCCATTTGAAATATTTTAAATTTAGAAACTTTAAGCAACTCAATCAGTTAATGAGGGAAGATAAATGACTTCTTCATATTTGAAGAAAGAGAGTTGGAAGTTTCAAAGAAATAAATTGGAAGTCACTTTGAAGTTATTTGAAACCATTTTCCATTTGAAGTTGTTTGAAATTCCAAATTTAAATCCAATTGGGAGTTATTTGAGTTTCTATTCAAAATATTTTTCTCCTAAAAATAAATAAATGGAAATAAGGGTAAAATGATTCCCTTCAATAGAAAACTAGGAGAAAATAAATTTGAAATCATTTTGGTATTTTAAAAATGTTTTATTGGTTTTAAATGTAAAACTAGCACTGTTTGACTTTTATGATTTTCTATATAATTTATTTGAACTTGGAAAATAGTTCATCTTATTCTTGGTATTTTTCTGAGCATTTTGGTATATAATATGCCTATGTAATTTTGTTTTATTTTATTTTTATTTTTGCTCTGTTGTAGTTTTTGTTCTGTAAAAAAAACACCGCCTCGACCGAAACACTGTTCGGCCCAGGAGCACCCAACCGGCCCATGGCCAAATTCGGCCCGACGCGGAGCCCCAACGCCCGAAGGCCTTCGCGTCGCTCAACCACCCGCGCGTCCGCCTTGATCGCTCTCTCCCACCGCTGCTGCCAGTGGGGCCCGCTCCCCGGGTCGTCCCTAACATCCCGCTCCTCCCGTTCAGATAGAGCACGCACGTGCCGCCTGCGACTGCCAGCCGCTCCGCTCGGGATCCGCAGTCTCCGTCGCCTCTTCTCGCTCCTATAAATTCCCCCGACTCCCCTCGTTCGATTCTGCCACTCCGCAACAACCCACGTCGCTCACAGCCGCCGCCTTCGTCGTTTGGATCTCGCCCGCCGGAGCTACCTCACCGGTCCGTTCCGCCATCCATAAGACTGCGTCGACCCCGTTCTTCTTTGTCAATTGACTCCCCGCGTCGAGGCGCATCTGATTGACAAAATTTTGCCGCCTAGGTCGTACCAGATAGGCCGCCCCGACGCGCCGCGCTCTCGCCGGAGCACCGGAGCTCCGCCGCCTCCCTCCACTCGTCGCTGGCCACCCCACCGCCCGCCGACCCCACCAGAACGCCCCCACACCGCGCCCGGCCTCCCCGACCCCTTCACCGCTGCTGAGGACCGCCGGAGACGCCGCCCTGTCCGCCGTCCGCCGCCTGACGCCAGCGCCGCCGCCCCTGTTCGCCGTCCTCGCTCGCTGTGAGCCGGTGACCCTCGCTCATTTTTTGTTTTTATTTAGCCGCGGTAGCTGTTTTATGTATTCAGTGGCCGCCCGCCGTTTAGCCTGAGCCACGAACACTGCTCAGCCACCCGGAAGCCGCCACGTGGCCAGGGACCTGGTCGTGAATAAAAATTTCATGGTCAAGTCCCTGAGTTTTCAGTTTAGCCCCTAAACTTCAAATGGTTGTATCTTTTTAACCGTAACTCCAAATTCGACGAAACTAGCGGAAAAATGTTCATATTGAATAGCTTTATCCAGAGAACTAACTTTGAAATTTTTTGGCCAAATTCAAATTTGAACTTTATTCAGATTTGAATTCAAACTTCAACTGGCCATATCTCTTAAACCGTAGCTCCGATTGGTGTGATTCTTTTTGCACCATGTCACCATAGCCACACCCTACCACTTGGACCATTGTCACACATTTTCCACACAAAAATGGTCTGTCTATGATAGTTTCACTATTATGCCATGTATGCACTTTAGTACACATCACATCTTTGCACCCTATGTCACATGTTGTTTTGCACTTAGGATATTTCCATGCTAGTTAAGTGTGTTGAATGTTCATTTGGTTTTTCCAAGACTTTTTGCTTTACATGTTCTTCTTTGTTATCTGAAATGATTGCTTATGTGACTGCAATGGTTGACTTTATAGATTTTCATCGGAGAGTGATGAATAGTTCTATTAAGTAAATTTCTGAGAGCGATATAATCTTCATCAACTGTTACCAGGCAAGTTCACATTTGACCATTCTTCCAATTACCTATGTTTATATTATGCACTTAGTCCTTTTGTGGTAGGATTGCATGGTAGGATTTATTGTTACCAGATGGCTATGCCGTTACCTAGTAGTTCATTGAGGTAGGTTTGAACCATATACCTTGTCACCGCCGTGTAAGTTTATTTCTGCCTCGCAAATGTAGACATGGAATTGGGAAGTGTTCATGGTGAGACACGAGTGACAAAGTAGTAATCAGGACCAAGACTTGTAAATGAACTACCTGGGTGGTATTTGGTTTGAATGGTGGCGAAGTACAGTGGGAGCATGCATGGTTAATCCATGGTGGTGCACCACTAGTGGTCGGCCGCCCAGGCTCAAAGAGATCAATCGTATTCTCTTGTTTAGAAGATTACGTGTGCAGCCACAAGCCAATATGGGCTCTGGCTTAGTTGAGTAGTTAGTGTGACCCCTTCCGGGATGGGCTAGCAGATACAGAATGATGTAGGTGTACCGGCCTATCCATGGGTTAAGGGGGAACATTTTCGAAAGACTATGTCTCGGTCATCCTATTCTCAAAAGCTAGGCAGTGCGAGAACTTCAAGGGAGGCGATCGGGTCTTGTGGGGAAAAGTGCACAAACCTCTACAGAGTGTTAAAACCTAATCGATTAGCCATGTCCCCGGTTACGGACAACTTGAGCATCTAGTAGTGGAAATGCTGGGAGATCTCATCACTCTTAATTCAACAGTTGGGTTTTAAAATGAAACTTTGCGAATGGATTGAGTTGGGTTTGCCAACTCATCCTATGCTATAATGTAGTGATCGAATAATATCTTTTATTCTAGGGAAAAACTAGCTTTATGCAAAAAACTAAACTTAGAGCTTTCCACCAGCCAAATTTCATGTACAAATAGGTTCATTATCCTTATGTTGTGACTTGCCAGTACATTCAATGTACCGACCTACAGGTCTGCAACGTCTTATGTTGCAGGAATTTTCTACGATGAGTAAGAGTTACGTTGTAGGGTTACGGTCTACACTCAACTTGCCGTTGGCGTTGATGGGACTCCACAACCATTCGATTGTTTCCGCTGAGATTTATGAGGTATATATCCATTTTACTTTATTTATACATGTGATTGCACTTTGATATATACATTGATGTACTATGTGTGTGCCAGCATACCGATCCAGGGATGGCACGGATACACAGAGGCTTGACCGTTTGAGGTCGGGTCGCTACAGAGATGGTATCGGAGCACATGTTGATTGTAGGACGTGACCCTAGAAACTGGTAAGCCCTTAGGAAAGGATTTCTCTAAAAATTCATTTTCAAAAGATCCTTTACCTCTCTTCTTTTCCGAGCTTTATCAAATCTTTCCTTTTACCTCAAATAGTTAGACAGTACCCCTTTTCCCTTTGACCACACGGAGGATCAACTGATGTGACCACTCCAAGGAAGGCAAGATATCAGACAACTGAGGACCACTTCAGTGTAAAAGAGGACTTCAACATACATTAGAAGAATTGATGCTACAACAGTCGAAGCCTCTGAAGAATTGAAGAATTTGAAGACACTAACGAATTCCAAGATTTATACGACCTTTAGAAGACCAAACCCTTGTTGTATACTCACATTAGATGCGATGATTTGTGTGCTGTCATATTTTGTGTGTGTTTTTCGACAGTAGCAAATAAAACTTATTTTCAAAACTATATTGTTTGTAGTGTGTGTATCTCTCTCTATCTCTCTTATCTCATCCCAAAACCCTTGGACCCAATAGATGATGAATGAAGATGGACTTGTATTCTATGAACCGATCACTCAGTTGGAGGCACAGCTATGGATTCAAAACATGGAGAATCACTTCAGGAGCAATTTTGTTGCAAGGAAGTATGAGGTTCAATACGCTCTTCAGTACTTTACAAAAAGTGCTGCAACCTGGTGGAAAATGCATCAAGCCATACAAGGATGTAATGGAGCAAAAACTTGGGAGGAATTGAAGAAGGCTCTGTTGGGATCCCGTCTTATCCGGAAGCACGGTGATAACCCGATGAAGAAACCTTGTGCCTGCAAGATATGCGGAGAAATACGACGCACCCATGAAGAACACAAGGAAGGATGCCCTCATTGTGAAGGAAATCACCAAGCTGAAGGATGTCCAACCATGAAGGTTACTTGTTTCTTGTGTGAAGGAACTACGCACTACCCTGCCCAGTGTCATATTTATCCCAAGGTACAAGAAATTACCAAGACGCAGAAGGAAGCAGTGAAAGAAGCCCTCGGGGAAAGTTTAATAAAACCGATGATGAAAGAAGATGTTGACGACCCTGATGGAGAAAGCCTAAACAGATTTTACTCCAATGCTTGCTATTCATGTGGAGAAGAAGGACATTTTCAAAGTATTGCACGAAGGAAAGCCAAGAGTATCTGGGAAACTTCCCGACGGAAGAAGTGGAGTTTGATCGACAAGAGATAGAGGAATTGATCGGAACGAAGAAGTCGAGGAAGAGAAAGAGCATGTATCCCCAGAACAACCCAATTTCTGCAGAAAAGGACCAGAGTCAAATCACTTGTTACAGGTGCAAGGATTTAGGTCATTACGCTAGGAAATGCCCAGCAAGGAAGCCAAGAACCCAAGGAGCTAAGATAACCACCAGGAAGCCCCTGGATTTGTCTGAAGTCATTTGTTTATGCTGCAAAGGAGTAGGACATTTTGCCAGAGAATGTTCAGACCCGAGGAAAGCTTGATCTTGATAATGGGATAAAGCATGTAATAAATGTGGAACACACTTTTATTTTCGTTGGGGATGTTGAGTTGAGTTGTGAAATGGAAATTGTAATAGCTCAAGAAGCAATAAAGTTGAGGTGTTTGGAATCTCATATGAAATGTTATGAGTTGTTTGTTGATTGTGAGGGCCTCTCTCACTATGTCACCCAGACGTAAACCTTAAACCCATGGACAAGCTGACCCCAAACCTTTCCCCGAAAAATAACCACATTTCACCCAAGGAAATACATACATTATCCTCGGTACCCCTTCTATCTTATACCTGCAGATGGCAACCCTTTACGAGTCTTTTCTCAAGGGCCCGGAAATGATCATGACCCTGACTAGTGATCAGGATTACCCAAAAATCCTGAAGGACATGATGAAGCATATTAATCTTGAAGGATATGCAGTCTACAAGTGTTATCCCTTCATGGAGAAGGGAGTTGAACTTTGGTATGTGGAGGTACACCTCCACCATGTGAAGCGAGTTTGCCCAAAGACTATGGGTCAATACCTTTTCATTTCTCGAGGACCACGAGAAACATTCTTCGACTCTGTTCATGAAGCTGCTATGGAAGCCATACGTCAGATTGGGGAAATACTAGAGGCAAGACTCCGTCACACTCAGGAATACCTCAGGGAGGTGCATGCAGAGATGATGGAGATGAAGCTCATGGCCACCACGATGAAGCAAAACATCGATGATTTGAAGGATGACATCGCACAATTCTAGTGGGACTGAAGTATCTTTAAGAAGGGTAAATGAATAAAGATGGAAGTAATGCTTGACCATACCAAACTATGTGGATGGCAGCTTTTGTAATAGAGTACATGTGAAATTTGAGTTTTGAGTAGTGGTTAAGGATATAATAAAGGATTTGATATGAAGAGAATATGAATTATGGATGAACCAGTGCATTTTTGGCGATACTTGTCTATGTGAACACTTGAACAATGGAAAAGAAAAATGTATTCCATAGAGGGGAGTTTGGACAAATGAGTTGGAGTTTTGTTTTAGTTATGATGGTTACCCCAAGAGTATGAAGGAATGAAGTACTATTGGATTTAAAGGAGATGTAATGTTGGAATATGGAACAATAGTAACTCCAAGGATGAGTTAAAGATATACAAGTGTTGAAGTGGGAAATAACCCATAGGACCCAGGATTTGATAAGGAAACAAGCACAATCTTGTTGAAGAAAATAATTCTGAAAGAAGCTATGATTTCATCAGCATACGTTTCATAGGAGGTTATGTAAAACCTGAGAGTTGTGAAGAAACGATAGAGATTTTGTGTGGCTTGCAGAACCAAGGGATTTACCCTAACCCGGTTCGTGGAGAAGAGAAGTTCTGCAATGCTTGTGAGGGTGCCCAAGTATTAGGAAACGTGATTCACTATCTACGTATGTGGTAATGATTCAAGTACGGGATGGATTGGCCCCAATATCGGAGACTTCTAACATGAGCTATCATATGTTGATAGGAAATCCGAGAGCCTTAAAACCCTAGAAGAGTGTCGACGCGATAAGCAAAAAACCTTAGAATGGCAGGACGATGGAAACCCTGTACAGGCACCTATTGCCAATCGTAGGTTATGCGGTGAGGTTCAACCCAGTCCCATTTCCTGCAGGAGAAACCAAAAATTGTCGACCACCATGAGATTTTGGATAGTTGTTTAGCATTGGCGCCAGACGTGTCAAGTCTCAGAAGGATACTATTTTGATGCAAGGACTCCTGATTTTTAGGAAAAGGCCATGCCCTTACCAGAAGAGCAAAAGTGAAGGAGTTATCTCGGAGAATATGAGAAGACTGACACCGTCAATGCAAAGGATGGAGTACATGAGTTTTGCTAAAACCATGACCATGCTTCTAATGGTGGTAGCACCCCATACCATGTGTTGATTAATGGATTTTCAAGGAGACCCCCCAAACCTAACCTTCTTTCTAGCCTCTCCGAATCTCGAGGACGAGATTCATTTTAAGGGTGGTAGTTTGTAACATCCCAAAATTCTAAATTTTGGAATGTTATATTAAATAAATTATTATGATTGTTTGTTTGATTGTTGTGTGATTGATTGTGTGAAAATGATTGGAAATTGAAAACTTTTTGAAAGTTGAATGAGAGGGAATAAAAGGACTTTCCCAAAACTTTTCATCTTGCATTTTGATCTCCCTGAGTTCAAATTCATTTCATTACAAAACCCTAGAGTGAAGATAATATGACTTCTTCCATTTAAAGAAATGAAAAGGGGTTCGAAAATGATTTGAATTTCCCTTTGAAATATTTTAAATTTAGAAACTTTAAGCAACTCAATGAGTTCAAGAGGGAAGATAAAATGACTTCTTCATATTTGAAGAAAGAGAGTTGTAAGTTTCAAAGAAATAAATTGGAAGTCACTTTGAAGTTATTTGAAACCCATTTTCCATTTCAAGTTGTTTGAAATTCCAAATTTAAATCCAATTGGGAGTTATTTGAGTTTCTATTCAAAATATTTTTCTCCTAAAAATAAATAAATGGAAATAAGGGTAAAATGATTCCCTTCAATAGAAAATTAGGAGAAAATAAATTTGAAACCATTTTGGTATTTTAAAAATGTTTTTTATTGGTTTTAAATGCAAAACTAGCACTGTTTGACTTTTATGATTTTCTATATAATTTATTTCAACTTGGAAAATAGTTCATCTTATTCTTGGTATTTTTCTGAGCATTTTGGTATATAATATGCCTATGTAATTATTGTTTTATTTTATTTTTATTTTTGCTCCGTTGTAGTTTTTGTTCTGTAAAAAAACACCGCCTGGACCGAAACACAGTTCAGCCCAGGAGCACCCAACCGGCCCATGGCCAAATTCGGCCCGACACGGAGCCCCAACGCCCGAAGGCCTTCGCGTCGCTCAACCGCCCGCGCCTGCCCCTCGCTCGCTCTCTCCCACCGCCGCTGCCACTGGGGCCCGGTCCCCAGGTCGTCCCTAACCTCCCGCTCCTCCCGTTCAGATAGAGCACGCACGTGCCGGCCGCTCCGCTCGGGATAGAGCTCATCCACAGTCCCCACCGCCTTTTCTCGAGCCTATAAATTCCCCCGACTCCCCTCGTTCGATTCTGCCACTCCGCAACGACCCACGCCGCTCACAGCCGCCGCCTTCGTCGTTTGGATCTCGCCCGCCAGAGCTACCTCGCCTGTCCGTTCCGCCGTCTGTAAGACTGCATTGACCCCGTTCTTCTTTGTCAATAGACTCCCCGCGTCGAGGCGCATCTGATTGACAAAATTTTGCCGCCTAGGTCATACCAGAGACGCCGCCCTGATGCGATGCGCTCCTGCCGGAGCACCGGAGCTCCGCCGCCTCCCTCCGCTCGTCCCTGGCCACCCCACCGCCTGCCGACCCCACTAGAACACCGCCCACGCCGCGCCCGGCCTCCCCGACCCCATCGCCGCCGCTGAGGACCGCCAGAGACGCCGCCCTGTCCGCCGTCCACCGCCTGACGCCAGCGCCGCCGCCCCTATTCGTCGTCCTCGCTCGCTGTGAGCCGCTGACCCTCGCTCATGTTTTTGTTGTTGTATTAGATCGGGTAACCGTGGTTTTATTAAATAGTGCGGTTTAGTAAAAAAATGGTCTCCGGTTTTCTTTTTATTTAGCTGCGGTAGCTGTTTTATGTATTCAGTGGTCGTCCGCCGTTTAGCCTGAGCCGCGAACGCTGCTCAGCCACCCGGAAGCCGCCACATGGCCAGGGACCTTGTCGCGAATAAAACTTTCATGGTCAAGTCCCCGAGTTCTCAATTTAGCCCCTAAACTTTGAATGGTTGTATCTTTTTAACCGTAACTCCAAATTCGACGAAACTAGCGGCAAAATGTTCGCATCGAATAGCTTTATCCAGAGAACTAGCTTTGAAAACTTTTGGCCAAATTCAAATTTGAACTTTATTCAGATTTGAATTCAAACATCAACTGGCCATATCTCTTAAACCGTAGCTCCGATTGGTGTGATTCTTTTTGCACCATGTCACCATAGCCAAACCCTACCACTTGGACCATTGTCACACATTTTCCACACAAAAATGGTCTGTCTATGATAGTTTTACTATTATGCCATGTATGCACTTTAGTACACATCACATCTTTGCACCCTATGTCACTTGTTGTTTTGTACTTAGGGTATTCCCATGCTAGTTAAGTGTGTTGAATGTTCATTTGGTTTTTCCAAGACCTTTTGCTTTGCATGTTCTTCTTGGTTCTCTAAAATGATTGCTTATGTGAGTGCAATGTTTGACTTTATAGATTTTCATCGGAGAGTGACAAATAGTTCTATTAAGTAAATTTCTGAGAGCGATATAATCTTCATCAACTGTTACTAGGCAAGTTCACATTTGACCATTCTTCCAATTACCTATGTTTATATTATGCACTTAGTCCTTTTGTGGTAGGATTGCATGGTAGGATTTATTGTTGCCAGATGGCTATGTCGTTACCTAGTAGTTCATTGAGGTAGGTTTGAACCATATACCTTGTCACCACCGTGTAAGTTTATTTCTGCCTCGCAAATGTAGGCGTGGAATTGGGAAGTGTTCATGGTGAGACATGAGTGATAAAGTAGTAATCAAGACCAAGACTTGTAAATGAACTACCTGGGCGGTATTTGGTTTGAATGGTGGTGAAGTACAGTGGGAGCATGCATGGTTAATCCATGGTGGTGCACCACTAGTCGTCGGCCGCCCAGGCTCAAAGAGATCAATCGTATTCTCATGTCTAGAAGCTTACGTGTGCAGCCACAAACCAATATGGGCTCTGGCTTAGTTGAATAGTTAGTGTGACCCCTTCCGGGATAGGCTAGCAGATGTAGAATGATGTAGGTGTACCGGCCTATCCGTGGGTTAAGGCAGAACATTTTTGAAAGACTATGTCTCGGACATCCTGTTCTCAAATGCCAGGCAGTGCGAGAACTTCAAGGGAGGCGATCGGGTCTTGTGGGGAAAAGTGCGCAAACCTCTACGGAGTGTTAAAACCTAATCGATTAGCCGTGTCCCCGGTTACGGACAACTTGAGCATCTAGTAGTGGAAATGTTGGGAGATCTCATCACTCTTAATTAAACAGTTGGGTTTTAAAATGAAACTTTGGGAATGGATTGAGTTGGGTTTGCCAACTCACCTATGCTATACTGTAGTGATCGAATAATATCTTTTATTCTAGGGAAAAAGTAGCTTTATGCAAAAAACTAAACTTAGAGATTTCCACCAGCCAAATTGCATGCACAAATAGGTTCATTATCCTTATGTTGTGACTTGCCAGTACACTCAATGTACTGACCTACAGGGCTGCAACGTCTTATGTTGCAGGAATTTTCTATGACGAGTAAGAGTTACGTTGTAGGGTTACGGTCTACACTCAACTTGCCGTTGGCGTTGATGGGACTCCACACCCATTCGATTGTTTCCGCTGAGATTTATGAGGTATATATCCGTTTTACGTCATTTATACATGTGATTGCACTTTGATATATATATATATATATATATATATATATATATATATATATATATATATATATATATATATATATATATATATATATATGTACTGTGTGTGCTAGCATACCGATCCAGGGATGGCATGGATACACAGAGGCTTGATCGTTTGAGGTCGGGTTGCTACATGTTGCTCTGCGGGTTCGGTCTGCGACCTGATTCCAGGTTCAGGGTTAGGGAGATGTCCTCCCGTGAGCGAGTATCCGGCTCGGAGAGCTCGGGAATCCGGACATAGTTCGTCCTGAGGATAGAGGGAGAAACGCCGCATTGTTCCTCCACCAGCACTATTTGATGGGTGACCGGCGGAGAGTTAATCTCCCTTTGGTCGGGTTTAAGCCCGATCCGATCATAGTCCGCAGCGACTCCCAGAGCGGAGATGCGATCCAAGAGCTCGTTCAAAGAGGAGAGCTCCATTGGATCCATCTGCTCGGTGAATTTTGAGCCGATGTGGAGGCTATTTTCGATGACTCGAGAAGTCATCGTTGGTGCAACGGTCGAGCGGGCAGTCATGACGAAGTCGCATAGTCGGAGAGTTTGGCCTACAGCCAGGGCTCCCCCAGAAGTGATGTTGTTTTTGACAACAAGACGAGCCATCCCCCTTTACGA
Organism: Triticum monococcum; assembly: GCA_034509565.1. NCBI lineage: Eukaryota > Viridiplantae > Streptophyta > Magnoliopsida > Poales > Poaceae > Triticum > Triticum monococcum. Next base: position 105,626,623 of record CM067843.1, read on the forward strand.
TGACGACATAGTGGAACTCTCAATGAAAGCACCAATGTCGGTGTCAAAACCAGCGGATTTCGGGTAGGGGGTCCCGAACTGTGAGTCTAAGGCGGATGGTAACAGGAGGCGGGGGACACGATGTTTACCCAGGTTTGGGCCCTCTTGATGGAGGTAATACCCCTACTTCCTGCTTGATTGATTTTGATGATATGAGTATTACAAGAGTTGATCTACCACGGGATCGTAGAGGCTAACCCTAGAAGCTAACCTATGGTATGATTGTATGTTGTCCTACGGACTAAACCCTCTGGTTTATATAGACACTGGAGGGGGCTAGGGTTACACAAGGTCGGTTACAAGGGAGGAGATATACATATCCGTATTGCCTAGCTTGCCTTCCACGCCAAGTAGAGTCCCATCCGAACATGCGACGAAGTCTTCAATCTTGTATCTTCAGAGTCCAACAGTCCAGCCAAAGGATATAGTCCGGCTATCCGGAGACCCCCTAATCCAGGACTCCCTCATTAGGTTTCTTTGCTCTATTGGGGAGGCTTGACTTTTTGAACTCCACATGCATGTCCCCAGGTTTAGGTAATGGGACTTCATATTCATCTGAGCTCGTCTCCTCCTTTCCCCTAGGCTCATAGTCTTCTTCTTCCTCCGTGGTCCAACCACAATGCTCCAAGTCCCCGTAGACCTTATGATCTGCAAGGTAATTAGCCACATAGCTTTCTCCCTCCGAATCTTGGGATGACATATTGCTCTAATCTGTAGCAAAAACATCTCGAAACAAAGAGAGAGGATATTTGCATGATACGGTGGTCAAAACCTTCGACAGATTATATAGTGAATGTTTACCGACCAAAAGAAGTATCGTGCAAGAAAACGGAGTCCGGAGAGCACACAAGGTGTCCAAGAGGCAGGGGCATGCCCAGGGGGTAGGGCGCGCCCTCCACCCTCATGTCCTTTTCGGACTACTTCTTATTTTCCTATATTCTTAAATATTCCAAAACAGAGAAAAAATTGCCATTATAACTGTTTTGGAGTCGGTTTACTTACCGTACCACGTACCTATTGCTTTTCGGAGTCTGAATCGTTCTGGAAAGTGTCCCTTATGTATTCCTCTGGGGTTACGGTTTCAATAACATTAGTTTCAACACTTATGGAATTACCTGAGATATAATGTTTAATTCTTTGACCGTTCACCACCATCGGATTTGTGCCTTCGAAGTTGTTGATTTTTATGGCACCGGAACGATAGACCTCCTCGATGACGTAAGGACCTTCCCATTTAGAGAGGAGTTTTCTTGCAAAAAAAAATCTTAAATGAGAGTTGTGTAACAATACATAATCACCTACATTAAACTCATGTTTTTGTATCCTTTTGTCATCCCATCTTTTAACCTTTTCTTTAAACAGTTTGGCATTCTCATAAGCCTGGGCTCTGCATTCATCAAGTGAGAAAATGTCAAAAAGCCTCTTCTCACCGGCAAGTTTGAAATCATAATTGAGATCTTTAATGGCCCAATATGCCTTATGTTCTAGTTCAAGAGGTAAATGACATGCCTTTCCATAAACCATTTTATACGGAGACATACCCATAGGATTTTTGTATGCAGTTCTATAGGCCCATAATGCATCATCAAGTTTCTTGGACCAATTCTTCCTAGATATATTAACAATCTTTTGCAAAATTAATTTAAGCTCTCTATTGCTCAGTTCTACTTGACCACTAGACTATGGGTGATAAGGAGATGCAATTCTATGATTAACATCATACTTAGCAAGCATTTTACGAAAAGCACCATGAATAAAATGTGAACCACCATCAGTCATTAAGTATCTAGGGACTCCAGATCTTCGAAAAATAACTTCTTTAAGCATCTTAATAGAAGTGTTATGATCAGCACTACTAGTTGGAATAGCTTCTACCCACTTAGTAACGTAATCAAGAGCAACAAAATATGTGTATACCCATTAGAGGAAGGAAACGGTCCCATATAATCAAAGCCCCAAACATCAAATGGTTCAATAACAAGTGAATAATTCATAGGCATTTCTTGACGTCTATTAATATTACCAATTCTTTGATATTCATCACAAGACAAGACAAACTTATGGGCATCTTTGAAGAGAGTAGGCCAATAAAAACCGGATTGCAATACCTTGTGTGCAGTTATATCTCCAGCATGGTGTCTTCCATAAGCCTCGGAGTGACACTTGTGTAGGATCTGTTCCTGTTCATGCTCAGGTAGACAATGTCTAATAACACCATCTACTCCTTTATAAAGGTGTGGGTCATCCCAAAAGTAATGTCTTAAATCATAGAAGAACTTTTTCTTTTGCTGGTATGTGAAACTAGGTGGTATAAATTTAGCAACAATGTAATTAGCATAATCAGCATACCAAGGAGTAGTATGAGAAGCATTTATGACAACTAGTTGTTCATCAGGAAAGCTATCATCAATGTAATTAGCATACATTTTTTGAATAATCATTTCTTTTGAGATCTCATGATTGGGGCATGAATATAACATTGACTTAAGCCTCCCCCAAGCTTGAGCTATGCTTTCTCCTTCGCAAGGCCAAAAATTATATATATAATTATGATCACGATGAACAAGATGAACAGGATAAAACTTCTGATGAAACTCCAATTTCAATCGTTGATAGTTCCATGATCCAATATCATCACATAGCCTAAACCATGTCAATGCCTCTCCCTTCAAAGATAAAGGGAAGACATTCTTCTTGATAACATCCTCGGGCATACCTGCAAGCTTAAATAATCCACAAACTTCATCCACATAGATTAGGTGCAAGTCAGGATGCAATGTTACATCTCCTGTAAAAGGATTAGCTAGCAGTTTCTCTATCATACCCGAAGGTATTTCAAAGTAAACATTTCCAGTAGGTTCAGTAGGTTGAGGACCAACTCTTTGCTCTATTGGTCGGGGTGAAGATACCCTAAACAAGCCCCTCAAAGGATTATGTTCCATAGTAACAAGTGACAGTAAATTTCAGCACACTATATAAATTTTTCATTACCAAATTCCACCTACCAAAGGCGCTTCACTCCCCGACAACGGTGCCAGAAAAGAGTCTTGATGACCCACAAGTATAGGGGATCTATCATAGTCCTTTCAATAAGTAAGAGTGTCGAATCCAACGAGGAGCAGAAGGAAATGATAAGCAGCTATCAATAAGGTATTCTCTGCAAGCACTGAAATTATCGGTAACATATAGTTTTGTGATAAGGTAATTTCTAACGGGTAGAAAGTAATAAAAGTAAATAAGATGCAGCAAGATGGCACAATCCTTTTTGTATCAAAGGACAAGCCTGGACAAACTCGTATATAAAGGAAACGCTCCTGAGGACACATGGGAATTATCGTCAAGCTAGTTTTCATCACGCTCGTATGATTCGCGTTCGGTACTTTGATAATTTGATATGTGGGTGGACCGGTGCTTGGGTAATGTCCTTCCTTGGACAAGCATCCCACTTATGATTAACCCCTATTGCAAGGTAAAGCGAACGTCAAGCGATAGATCAACCCAAGCACCGGTCCAAGTAAGGGCAGTACCCAAGCACCGGTCCACCCACATATCAAATTATCAAAGTACCGAACACGAATCATATGAGCGTAGCTTGACGATAATTCCCATGTGTCCTCGGGAGTGTTTTCCTTTATATAAGAGTTTGTCTAGGCTTGTCCTTTGCTACAAAAAGGATTGGGCCATCTTGCTGCACCTTATTTACTTGCATTACTTGTTACTCTTTACAAATTACCTGATCACAAAACTATCTGTTACCAATAATTTCAGAGCTTGCAGAAAATACCTTGCTGAAAACCGCTTATCATTTCCTTCTGCTCCTCGTTGGGTTCGACACTCTTACTTATCGAAAAGGCTACGATAGATCCCCTACACTTGTGGGTCATCAAGACTCTTTTATGGCGCCGTTGCCGGGGAGTGAAGCTCCTTTGGTAGGTGGAATTTGGCAAGGAAAATTTTATATAGTGTGCTGAAATTTACTGTCACTTGTTACTATGGAACATAATCCTTTGAGGGGCTTGTTCGGGGTATCTTCACCCTGACCAGTAGAGCAAAGAGTTGCTCCTCAACGTACTGAACCTACTGAAAATATTTACTTTGAAATTCCTTTGGCTATGATAGAGAAAATGCTAGCTAATCCTTTCATAGGTGATGGAACATTACATCCCAATTTGCACCTAATCTATGTGGACGAAGTTTGTGGATTATTTAAGCTTGCAGGTATTCCCGAGGATGTTATCAAGAAGAAGGTCTTCCCTTTATCTTTGAAGGGAGATGCATTGACATGGTTGAGGCTATGTGATGATATTGGATCAGGGAACTATCAACGATTGAAATTGGAATTTCATCAGAAGTTTTATCCTATGCATCTTGTTCATCGTGATCGTAATTATATATAAAAATTTTGTCCTCGCGAAGGAGAAAGCATAGCTCAAGCTTGGGGGAGGCTTAAGTCAATGTTATATTCGTGCCCCAATCATGAGATCTCAAAAGAAATGATTATTCAAAAAATTTATGCTCGGCTTTCTCTCAGTAATCGCTCCATGCTCGATACTTCTTGTACTGGATCTTTTATGATGAAGACTATTGAATTCAAATGGGATTTATTGGAGAGAATTAAACGCAACTCTGAAGATTGGGACCTCGACGAAGGTAAGGAGTCAGGAATAACACTAAGTTTTTTGTGTTAAATCTTTTATGGATACCGATGCTTTCCGTGAATTTAGCACTAAATATGGACTTGACTCTGAGATAGTAGCTTCTTTCTGTGAATCCTTTGCTACTCATGTTGGTCTCCCTAAGGAGAAGTGGTTTAAATATAATCCTCCCATTGAAGTAAAAGTAGTTGCACCTATTAAAGTTGAAGAAAAGACTATCACTTGTAATGATCATGTTGTTCCTACTGCTTATATTGGGAAACCACCTTTCCCTGTTAGAATAAAGGATCATGATAAAGCTTCAACCGTGGTTAACAAAAGTATTAAGACACCTAAACCCCCTAAGCAAATTAAAGTTGAACCTAGTGTTGTTATGGTTAAAGATCCCTTGGCCGATAATATTGATGGGCATGTTATTTACTTCTGCAATGAATCTGCTAGAATTGCTAGACCTGATACTAAAAATAAACATAGACCTATCGTAGTGAAAGTGCAACTATCCCTAGGTGGTTTTGGTAATTCATAACAACATATAGCTCATTGAGCTAATGCTATTCCAAGATGATTATTTCAGGAAATCTCAATGATTGGCATGGCATGGATGTGAAAGTGGAACCCTCAAAATGCTAAGGACAAAGGATTGGCTCAAGCTCAAAAGCTCAAGACTCTTCATTTTATATTTTAGTGATCCAAGATCACATTGAGTCTTTAGGAAAAGCCAATACTATCAAGGAGGGATGAGGTGTTTCTTAATGAGCCTCTTGCTTCACGTGCTTAGTGATATACTCCAAAACCCTCGACCACTTTTCCATATCCATATTTGACCTAAACCGAAAGCCAAACTCGGTCCTACCGATTCGTTCAACCCGGCGCCACCGAGTTTCACTTGTCATAGCCATTGCCAAACCCTAGCAATTCGGTTATACCGATAGGGATCTCGGTCTCACCGAGATGGGATTGCAAACTCTCTGTTTCCCTTTCGTAACTTTTCGGTCTCACCGAAAGAGCGGATCGGTCCCACCGAGATTGCAATGTAAACTCTCTGTTTCCTTTTTGTAACATTTCGGTCTCACCGAAAGAGCAAATCGGTCCCACCGAGTTTACCTGACCAACTCTCTGGTTAGCTTATTACCAAAATTGGTCTCACCGAGTTTGTGTAATCGGTCTCGCCGAGATTACGTTATGCCCTAACCCTAACAAAATCGGTCCTACCGAGTTGATCCAGTCGGTCCCACCAAAAACTCTAACGGTCACTAGGTTTACTTTTTCGGTCTGACCGAGTTTGTTGATTCGGTCCCACCGAGATTGGTAAATTGTGTGTAACGTTTAGATTTTGTGTGGAGGCTATATATACCCCTCCACCTCCTCTTCATTCATAGGAGAGAGCCATCAGAACACATACACAATTCCAACTCATTTGTTCTGAGAGAGAACCACCTACTCATGTGTTGAGACCAAGACATTCCATTCTTACCATATGAATCTTGATCTCTAGCCTTCCCCAAGTTGATTTCCACTCAAACCTTCTTTCCACTAGATCCAAATCCTATGAGAGAGAGTTGAGTGTTGGGGAGACTATCATTTGAAGCACAAGAGCAAGGAGTTCATCATCAACACACCGTTTGTTACTTCTTGGAGAGTGGTGTCTCCTAGATTGGCTAGGTGTCACTTGGGAGCCTCCAACAAGATTGTGGAGTTGAACCAAGGAGTTTGTAAGGGCAAGGAGATCGCCTACTTCGTGAAGATCTACCGCTAGTGAGGCAAGTCCTTTGTGGGCGATGGCCATGGTGGGATAGACAAGGTTGCTACTCCGTGGACCCTTCGTGGGTGGAGCCCTCCGTGGACTCGCGCAACCGTTACCCTTCGTGGGTTGAAGTCTCCATCAACGTGGATGTAGGATAGCACCACCTATCCGAACCACGGGAAAAACATCCGTGTCTCCAATTTTGTTTGAATTGTCCAAACCCTTCCCGTTACATTCTTGCAAGTTGCATGCTTTACTTTCCTCTGCCAATATACTCTTTGCATGCTTGCTTGAATTATGTGATGATTGCTTGACTTGTCCTAAAATAGCTAAAATCTGCCAAGAACTAAAATTGGGAAAAGGTTAAGTTTTTATTTGGTCAAGTAGTCTAATCACCCCCCCTCTAGACATACTTTCGATCCTACAAGTGGTATCAGAGCTTTGGTCTCCATTTGCTTTGATCTTCATAGCTTTTGGTGGTCATAGCCTTGGTTTCACAACCTAGGAGAGTATGGTGTCTAGCGAGGGAAATTATCACCGTATAGGTCCTTACTTTGTTGGTACTAATTTTGCTAGTTGGAAGCATAAGATGAAAATGCATATTCTTGGACATAACCCCGCCGTTTGGGCTATTGTATGTGTTGGTTTGCAAGGTGACTTCTTTGATGGGAGAGAACCGAACCGTGAAGCTACCGCGGATGAGTTGAAGATGTTGCAATACAATGCTCAAGCTTGTGATATTCTCTTCAACGGATTATGCCCCGAAGAATTCAACAAAATCAGCTGTCCTGAGAATGCAAAGGAAATTTGGGACACTTTGATTGATATGCACGAAGGTATCGACTCCGTCAAGGAATCCAAGTTGGATGTGCTTCAAAGTCAACTTGACAAGTTCAAAATGAAGGATGGTGAAGGTGTCGCTGAAATGTACTCTAGGCTTGCTCTCATCACAAATGAGATTGCCGGCTTAGGAAGTGAAGAGATGACCGATAGATTCATCATCAAGAAGATCCTAAGAGCCTTGGATGGAAAATATGATACCGTGTGCACGTTGATCCAAATGATGCCCAATTACAAAGATCTCAAGCCAACGGAAGTGATTGGAAGAATTGTTGCTCATGAGATGTCACTTAAGGACAAGGAGGAACTTCACAACAAATCAAGTGGTGCCTACAAAGCCTCATGTGAAGCCCCTAAATCATCAAGTGAGAGACAAAACTTCAACGAAGAATTGAGCTTAATGGTGAAGAACTTCAACAAGTTCTACAAGAGTAGAAACAAAGATAGAAGCTTCAAGTCAAGGTCCTACAATGACAAAAGATCTTCTAGTCGAGAGCGAAACTGCTACAATTGTGGAAGACCCGGACACTATTCCAATGAGTGTACGGCTCCCTACAAGAGAAGAGAAGATTCTCCAAAAAGAAGAAGCAAAGATTCACCACCAAGAGAGAGAAGGAGTAGAGATGATCGTTATGAACGAAGGTACTCACGGAGAAGCAAGGATTCGGAAAGGAAGGAAAAATCAGCAAGAAGCTACACAAAACAAAGACATCAAGCTCATGTTGGTGAATGGGTATCTGGTTCCGACTCCGACAGCCATTCCGAGAGAAGTTATCACTCCGACTCCGAAGATACTCAAGATGAAGGTGTTGCCGGTCTAGAACTTGTGTCATCCAACTCCTACGACATATTTGATTCACCAAATGAAGGAATTGGAAGATGCTTCATGGCCAAAGGTCCTAAGGTAATACACCCCGAGTATGTTGATTTTAATAGTGATGAAGATGACTTGTTAGGCGATGATGATTTGCTTGTTGACAACTCTAGTGATGAATACTATGATGAAACATCAATTAATCATGCTAATCAAGATAAAACGAATGACAATGATAAGGAGAAGATTGAGGCTCTAACTAAAGACTAAACACTCTTAAGTTAGCTCATGAAACTATCTTCGAAGATCATCGAGAACTTTTAAGAGCTCATGAGAAATTACGCTTTGAAAAGCTCAATCTTGAGCAAGAGCATGAGTTTTTAAAAGCAATCAATGATGATCTCCGCAAGAAAAGTTCTTCTTACATTGCCAAGCGTTTACTCTTATCCACTTACATGCCTGAAGTCAAGTCTAGTAACAAGAACAAGAAAGATTCTTCCTCTAGTAGTAACAATGATCATGCTAAATCCAATATTGTTGCTCCTAGTAGTTCTCTTGATTCCACTAATGATTCTCTTAGCCAAGTTACACTTGAGCAAGAAAATAGCTTATTGAAGGAAATTATAGAGAAAGGAGTGTACAAAAGCCTTGCCGGGAGTAAGCAATTCAAGGAAATTGTGCGCAAGCAAGGAATGCACCGGAAGAATCAAGGTGTTGGTTTTGAATGAAAGTTCAATGCCAATGGAGTTGAGTGGGAAGAAGATCAATACCCCAAGACAAAGTTTGTTCCTCAACAAGAGAAGTATGATACTTTCTTCAAGGGGACACAAGCTCAAGATGATCTTCCACCACAAGACTACAAGCAAAAAGGCAAGGACAAGCTTCAAGAGGAAATTGATGCATTTGAAGAAGCTCCTAAGACCTTAGTCAAGTGGATTCCCAAGACTACTTCAAGTTCCACTTCGTCAAGTACGACTACAACTCCAAGGATTCCCATCAAGATGATGTGGATCCAAAAGAAGAAGAACTAGAGAGTTCTTGAGGGTGACTCCGCCAACATACTTCACTCTTATCACTTTGGCAAGAACAAGTGCAATCAACTTCCACATCTTGCACTAGTTCAAGGAGTCACGAACCCTCTTGTTGGTAAGACAAGGGACAAGGTAACCTAAAAGTTTTCATGGACATCATCTTGTGTGTGCATCACTCTATGTCTATGGATATTCTTGTTTGTTCCTTGTGGGACTAACCCATGTAGGTATTGAAAGTGCAATTCACTCAAATGGATAGCTCCAAGTGATCTACATCAACATTAAGCATCCACATCTTCAACATCTACATGAAGTCATCATCGACAAAACCCAAGGTTAGTTCATCCCTCTTAGGGGGGATATCACATCTAGGGGGAGCTTTACTCTAAGACTTGAGCTAGAGCAACTCTAAAGATGTGAACACAACAATGCTTTATGTAAAAGTGGTAATCCCACCTGAGCTTAAACGATGAGTATGACCTATCATCAAGTGTTCTCACTTGACTCCTAAGTCAATATACTCATATATAGATGACCTAGTCATCGCAAATTGCTTGATAGATGCTAGAATTGGTTGTGCATGCTTTGTCACATATTTCATTTGCCATCTTATTGTGTGAGCATGTTGGTTGCATATTTTACTCATTCGAGGACATCCACTTGTTGTTTTGATTGTTTGGCTTTATTTCTTTTTGCCAAGTGGATGGACAAGAATGCCTAAGAACCTCCTCTAGCTATCTATGCTTTTCTCGTCTCAAACTCTATTCATGCTACATCACAAAATTTGATCAAGTCAGATTCGAACCACTCTGTGTGAGGAGCGCTCGGAGTCCGCGATTCGTCATAGACTTAAACTTCCAAAACCTCTTTGTGATTCTCGGTCTGACCGATTCCCCACTTTCGGTCCTACCGAGATCATTAAGTTGATCTAGGTTTTCGATCTCGGTGCAACCGATTTGAACTTTTCGGTCACACCGAGTTGCAGTAACTGCTCGCAGCTATGCATCTTGGTGCCACCGAGTTGTTCCACTTGGTCACACCGACAGGGTCGGGCTATATATAGTCACGGGAAAAAATTTGGAAATTTCTCCGAACCTCTTCGCCCGCGCGATAGCCTACTCTGCCACTTGGTCTCCGGATCGTCTCCTCGCCGCCAGCAGCCTCCTGTCGCTGGTCTCCGTCGCCGTCAACGGGAATTCTACCCCGCCGTTGCCGCCGTAGCGAGTCTCCGCCGCACTAGGATATGGACTCGATCTTTGTGCTATTCTCCAATCCGATTCCTAGCACATTGTGATCATCATGATTCTTGCCACGTTTGATAAACTCCTATCCAGTCAATGAACTCGTAGATTAGGTTTAATTCGAAAATTTTAGGGTTAGGTTTCCGCCGAAACCATCTCGGACCCACCGAGTTGAAACACTCGGTCCCACCAATTTGGCTTATGCCATTGCACAAGTGAGACTCGGTCCAACCGAGAATTACATATCGGTGTGACCGATTTTGGAATTTTGTGAAACGCTAGCAGTCTCGGTGCCACCGAACTGTGACTCGGTCTGACCGACTTCACTAGTTTAGGTTCCAAAACTGCTTCGGTATCACCGAGTTTAAAAATCGGTAGATCCGAGATGCTTTCACTGGGAAACTAAAACTAAGTTTTTGGATTATTCTTTTGCAAAAATCTTTGCATTTTGTGATGCTCATCTACTCTATCTCGTCTATAACCTATTCACAAGGTCAGCAATCAGAGTTTGCATCACGTCAGACCAAAGTGATAGCCAGAACCTGTCAGAACAGCAAGTGCAGCTGAGTGAGGGCACTAGTCCCTCAAGTTCCTCAAACGATGGCAGCAGGAGCACCCCTAGCAATCTGCCTAAGGCTGCCACATGACAGAGAAAGAAGAGAACCTTAGACTCAGAAGATGAGGATTATGTGGTAGAAGAGGAAGCAACCTCCAAGAGAGTTGAGCCAGCACAGGGTACAAAGCCAGGGTTGAAGTTCAAAAGGCCAGCAGGCAGGCAGCCTATGTCCAAGGCAAGAGCTTCAACTGAGAAGCCCACTCCCATTGAGCCAGTTGCTACTGAGGGCAAGAAGAGGAAAGAAAGGGTGAAGAAAACTGTAGCCAGAGTGCTTGGCAAAGCTTCCATCATGGAAGATGAGGAGGAAGAAGAAGAGGTGGCTGCACCAGCACCAAAAGCACCCAAGCTGATGGGTGATGCCATAAGGTCAGGGGGAGCTGCTTCCAAGGCCAAGCCTGCTCCAAAGCCCAAGCCAAAGAGGAATACAAGAAGCATCCCAACTGCTGAGAAGAACAAGGCCCCAGTGCCTGAAGTTGCAGAAGAAGAGGAAGAGAATGTCCTCAGAAATCTCAAGCCCAAGATCCCAGACCACAACGATGCTCATCCTGTGGCTAAGGATATGAAACTCAGGAGAGATTCAGGGCTCCGGAAGTGGAGAGAAGCAGATCCGTATGCTTCAAGAAGAAGGACTGCAGTGGACTACAGGTTTCATACCAAGGAGCAGCAAGTTTTCTATGAGACAGTGCTGCTAGACAAGAAGCCCACTGTCTGTGACATGAGATGGGTCGATTGGCAATATATCAAGGATAACGAGGAGTACTTCCCTGGAGTGCAGGACAGCTTCAAGGCGTGTGGAGTAGAGGACTTTGTTGGGCAGAAGCTCACAAAGTGGAATGAGGAACTCATCATGCAGTTCTACTCCACAGCCCATTTTTATCCAGATGGTAGGATAACTTGGATGTCAGAGGGTACGAGGTACCAGTCCACAGTTGCTGAATGGGCTCAGCTGATAAATTCCCCAGAGGAGAAAGCAGATGACTTGGACGTTTATGCTAAGAAGAAGATGGACCACAACTCCATGTCCAACATGTACAAGGAGATTCCAAATGACGCACTTGACACTTTCAAGTTTGGCTCAGTACATTATCTTCTATCAGGGCTGCCCACTATCAACTGGATACTAATGCACACCTTATTGCCCAAGTCTGGAGATCACAAGATGATCAGAGGCCACGCGATCAACTTGCTTCATATCTTTGACGTGCCTCGGAAATTCAAGGTGATGAGCCTAATGGTAGAGACCATTAAGAGGATAGCAGCAGACCAGAAGAGGAGATGTGGATATGCCCCACAGATACAAGAGCTCATCAACTCCAAGATGGGCACGGGCATATACCTCTTGGACAAGGAACACCTGCCTATCCGTCCGGACCTTGAAGATAACCAAGTGGTCATGACTGAGAATGAGCCATCATCTGCCCAAGCACAAGCCAAGAAGGATAAGGCTAGGAAGGAGAAAGCTGCCAAGATGCCTACTCAAGCGGAGGCATCTGAGTATTTCCTGAAAACCAAACAAGAGCAGCTTGGTTACTTGATTGCATCCACCCTGCGGATTGAGCAAGGACTAGCCACCCTAACTCAAAACCAGGCAAGCTTAGAGAGGATCATGGAACAAAAGTTCTATGACTTGGATGTCAAAGTGACAGAGATTCAGTCTGCAGTAGAGCAGCTCCAGGATGACATGCAGGAGAGGAGAGGCAAGACTACAACTGATGCCTTTGCCAGAGTGCCCCAAGCTCCGAGGTCGTCTGCAGTGCCAGTCCTGACACAAGGGCAACCACCTCAGCTCCAGCCGCAGCATCAGCTCCAACTCCAGCATCTACTTCAGCTCCAGCGTCTACTTCAGCATCTACGGAAGCCTTCGTCCTTGGATTGATCCGGACTCCACCACCACCTGAAGATCAAGCCTGAGTGTCGACTTAGCACTATGCATTTTCTAGGAACTTTTTGGTAACTTGTTGCCAAAGGGGGAGAAAATGTATAGATCATAGGCTTCGAGAGAGAGTGTTGCTTTTTTCTCTCTTGTTTTATTTGGTGGTTTTCGAACTTCGTTTGCTTTTTGTGAGATACTACATCATTATCTGTGTGAGACATCGATGATCATGTGTTTGATCATAAGCTACACTTAATGTTTGCTTAATGCTATTTTTATCCTATCTATCTTATGTGATCACTCACTATTCTTGGTGATGAGTGCATGTATTTCATTCTTATCATTTTAAGCGCTCCACCAAGATGTATGTGACATGGAAGAGTAACCCATGACTCTAACTCTTTGTGCATTTGTAGTCCAAAGCAAATTTTAAATATGCACAAATTTAGGGGGAGCTCTTACTTTTCACATACTTCTCAAAGCGACGATATATTTCATGCTTATTATCATTTGTCGAATCTTTGATCTATATGTTGTCATCAATTACCAAAAAGGGGGAGATTGAAAGTGCAACTATCCCTAGGTGGTTTTGGTAATTCATAACAACATATAGCTCATTGAGCTAATGCTATTCCAAGATGATTATTTCAGGAAAGCTCAATGATTGGCATGGCATGGATGTGAAAGTGGAACCCTCAAAATGCTAAGGACAAAGGATTGGCTCAAGCTCAAAAGCTCAAGACTCTTCATTTTATATTTTAGTGATCCAAGATCACATTGAGTCTTTAGGAAAAGGCAATACTATCAAGGAGGGATGAGGTGTTGCTTAATGAGCCTCTTGCTTCATGTGCTTAGTGATATACTCCAAAACCCTCAACCACTTTTCCATATCCACATTTGACCTAAACCCAAAGCCAAACTCGGTCCTACCGATTCGTTCAACCCGGCGCCACCGAGTTTCACTTGTCATAGCCATTGCCAAACCCTAGCAATTCGGTTCTACCGATAGGGATCTCGGTCTCACCGAGATGGGATTGCAAACTCTCTGTTTCCCTTTTGTAACTTTTCAGTCTCACCGAAAGAGTGGAACGGTCCCACCGAGATTGCAATGTAAACTCTCTGTTTCCTTTTTGTAACATTTTGGTCTCACCGAAAGAGAAAATCGGTCCCACCGAGTTTACATGACCAACTCTCTGGTTAGCTTATTACCAAAATCGGTCTCACCGAGTTTGTGTAATCGGTCTCACCGAGATTACATTATGCCCTAACCCTAACAAAATTGGTCCTACCGAGTTGATCCAGTCGGTCCCACCGAAAACTCTAACGATCACTAGGTTTACTTTTTCGGTCTGACCGAGTTTGTTGATTCGGTCCCACCGAGATTGGTAAATTGTGTGTAACGGTTAGATTTTGTGTGGAGGCTATATATACCCATCCACCTCCTCTTCATTCATAGGAGAGAGCCATCAGAACACATACACCATTCCAACTCATTTGTTTTGAGAGAGAACCACCTACTCATGTGTTGAGACCAAGACATTCCATTCTTACCATATGAATCTTGATCTCTAGCCTTCCCCAAGTTGATTTCCACTCAAACCTTCTTTCCACTAGATCCAAATCCTATGAGAGAGAGTTGAGTGTTGGGGAGACTATCATTTGAAGCACAAGAGCAAGGAGTTCATCATCAACACACCGTTTGTTACTTCTTGGAGAGTGATGTCTCCTAGATTGGCTAGGTGTCACTTGGGAGCCTCCGACAAGATTGTGGAGTTGAACCAAGGAGTTTGTAAGGGCAAGGAGATCGCCTACTTCGTGAAGATCTACCGCTAGTGAGGCAAGTCCTTCGTGGGTGATGGCTATTGTGGGATAGACAAGGTTGCTACTTCGTGGACCCTTCGTGGGTGGAGCCCTCTGTGGACTCGCGGAACCGTTACCCTTCGTGGGTTGAAGTCTCCATCAACGTGGATGTAGGATAGCACCACATATCCGAACCACGGGAAAAACATCCGTGTCTCCAATTGCGTTTGAATTCTCCAAACCCTTCCCTTTACATTCTTGCAAGTTGCATGCTTTACTTTCCGTTGCCAATATACTCTTTGCATGCTTGCTTGAATTCTGTGATGATTGCTTGACTTGTCCTAAAATAGCTAAAATCTGCCAAGAACTAAAATTGGGAAAAGGTTAAGTTTTTATTTGGTCAAGTAGTCTAATCACCCCCCTCTAGACATACTTTCGATCCTACACATAGGCATGCCTGTTATTTCTGTTAAAATAGGAGATCATTTCTACCATGGCTTATGTGATATGGATGCTACTGCAAGTGCAATACCTCATTCCTTATACAAAGAAATTATGCATGATATTGCACCTGCTGACATAGAGGAAATTGATGTTACAATTAAGCTTGCTAATAGAGATACTATTTCACTAGTCGGGATTGTTAGAGATGTTAAAGTCTTCGTGGGAAAGCTAAATATCCTGCTGATTTTCTTGTTCTTGGTTCCCCACAAGATGACTTTTGTCCCATTATATTTGGTAGACCCTTCTTGAATACTGTTAATGCTAAGATATACTGCAACAAGGATATTGTTTCTGTTGGTTTAGGGGATATGTCTCATGAGTTTAATTTTGCTAAATTTCGTAGACAACCCCGTGATAAAGAATTGCCTAGTAAAGATGAAATTATTGGTCTTGCTTCTATTGTCGTGCCTCCTACTGATCCTTTAGAAAAATATTTGCTAGACCATGAAAATGATATGTTTACGAATGAAAGAAGGGAAATAGATGAATTATTCTTTAAACAAGGACCTATTTTGAAACACAACTTGCCTGTTAAAATTCTAGGGGATCCTCCTCCACCCAAGTGTGATCCCGTGTTTGAGCTTAAGCGCTTACCTGATACTCTCAAATATGCTTATCTTGATGAGAAAGAGATATATCCTATTATTATTAGTGCTAACCCTTCAGAGCATGAAGAAAATAAATTATTGAAAACTCTGAAGAAGCATTGTGCTGCTATTGGATATACTCTTGATGATCTTAAGGGCATTAGTCCCACTCTATGCCAGCACAAAATAAAATTGGAGAAGGATGCTCAACCGGTTGTTGATCACCAACGATGGTTAAATCCTAAGATGAAAGAAGTGGTAAGAAAAGAAATACTAAAGCTTCTGGATGCATGCATAATTTATCCCGTTGCTGATAGTCAGTGGGTAAGTCCTATCCATTGTGTCCCTAAGTAGGGAGGTATTATTGTTGTTCCTAATGATAAAGATGAATTGATCCCACAAAGAATTGTTACAGGTTATAGAATGGTAATCGATTTTCGTATATTAAATAAAGCTACTAAAAAGGATCATTTCCCTTTACCTTTTATTGATCAAATGCTAGAAAGATTATCCAAGCATACACATTTTTTCTTTCTAGATGGTTATTTTGGTTTCTCTCAAATACCAATGTCAAAAGAGGATCAAGAAAAGATAACTTTTACTTGCCCTTTTGGTACCTTTGCTTATAGACGTATGCCTTTTGGTTTATGTAATGCACCTGCTACCTTTCAAAGATGTATGACTGCTATATTCTCTGACTTTTGTGAAAATATTGTTGAGGTATTCAGGGATGATTTCTCTGTTTATGGGACTTCTTTTGATGATTGCTTAAGCAACCTTGATCAAGTTTTGCAGAGATGTGAAGACTCTAATCTTGTCTTGAATTGGGAGAAGTGCCACTTTATGGTTAATGAAGGTATTGTCTCAGGGCATAAAATTTCTGAAAGAGGTATTAAAGTTGATAAAGCTAAGGTTGATACTATTGAAAAGATGTCGTGTCCCAAGGACATTAAAGGTATAAGTAGTTTCCTTGGTCATGCTGGTTTCTATAGGAGGTTCATGAAGGACTTTTCTAAAAATTTCTCGGCCTCTGACTAATCTCTTACAAAAAGATGTTCCTTTTGTCTTTGATGATGATTGTGTAGAAGCATTTGAAATACTTAAGAAAGCTTTGGTTTCTGCACCTATTGTTCAACCTCCTGATTGGAATTTACCCTTTGAAATTATGTGTGATGCTAGTGATTATGCTGTAGGGGTTGTTCTAGGACAAAGAGTTGATAAGAAATTAAATGTTATTCAATATGCTATTAAAAGCTAGACAGTGCCCAAAGAAATTATGCTACTACCGAAAAAGAATGTTTAGCAGTTGCATTTGCTTGTGATAAGTTCAGACCATATATTGTTGATTCTAAAGTAATTGTTCACACTGATCATGCTGCTATTAAATATCTTATGGAAAAGAAAGATGCTATACCTAGACTTATTAGATGGGCTCTCTTGCTACAAGAATTTGATTTGCATATTATTGATAGAAAGGGAGCTGAGAACCCCGTTGCAGACAACTTGTCTTGGTTAGAGAATGTTCTTGATGACCCACTACGTATTGGTGATAGCTTTCTTGATGAACAATTAGTTGTGATAAATGCTTCTCATACTGCTCCATGGTATGCTGATTATGCTAATTATATTGTTGCTAAATTTATACCACCTAGTTTCACATACCAACAAAAGAAAAAGTTCTTCTATGATTTAAGACATTACTTCTAGGATGACCCACATCTTCATAAAGAAGGAGTAGATGGTGTTATTAGACGTTGTGTACCTGAGCATGAACAGGAATGGATCCTACGCAAGTGTCACTCTGAGGCTTATGGAGGACACCATGCTGGAGATAGAACTGACATAAGGTATTGCAATCCGGTTTTTATTGGCCTACTCTCTTCAAGGATGCCTATAAGTTTGTCTTGTCTTGTGATGAATTTCAAAGAATTGGTAATATTAGTAGACGTCAAGAAATGCCTATGAACTATTCACTTGTTATTAAACCATTTGATGTTTGGGGCTTTGATTATATGGGACATTATCCTTCCTCTAATGGGTATACTCATATTTTAGTTGCTGTTGATTACGTTACTAAGTGGGTAGAAGCTATTCCAACTAGTAGTGCTGATCATAACACCTCTATTAAGATGCTTAAAGAAGTTATTTTTCCAAGGTTTGGAGTCCCTAGATACTTAATGACTGATGGTGGTTCACATTTTATTCATGGTGCTTTTCATAAAATGCTTGCTAAGTATGATGTTAATCATAGAATTGCATCTCCGTATCATCCACAGTCTAGTGGTCAAGTAGAACTTAGCAATAGAGAGCTTAAATTAATTTTGCAAAAGACTGTTAATAGATCTAGAAAGAATTGGTCCAAGAAACTTGATGATGCATTATGGGCTTATAGAACTGCATATAAAAATCCTATGGGTCTGCCTCCATATAAAATGGTTTATGGTAAAGCATGTCACTTACCTCTTGAACTAGAACATAAAGCATATTGGGCTATTAAAGAGCTCAACTATGACTTCAAACTTGCCGGTGAGAAGAGGCTTTTTGACATTAGCTCACTTGATGAATGGAGAACCCAGGCCTACGAGAATGCCAAACTGATTAAAGAAAAATTTAAAAGATGGCATGATAAAAGGATACAAAAATGTGAGTTTAATGTATGTAATTATGTATTGTTATACAACTCTCGTTTAAAAATTTTTGTAGGCAAACTCCTCTCTAAATGGGAAGGTCCTTACATCATCGAGGAGGTCTACAGTTCCGGTGCCATGAAAATCAACAACTTCGAAGGCACAAATCCGATGGTGGTAAATGGTCAGAGAATCAAACATTATATCTCAGGTAATCCTATAAATGTTGAAACTAATGTTATTGAAACCTTAACCCGGGAGGAATACATAAGGGACACTTTCTAGAATGTTTCAGACTTCGAAAAGGAATAGGTATGTGGTACGGTAAGTAAACCAACTCCAAAACAGTTCTAATGGCAATTTTCTCTGTTTTGGAATATTTAATAAAATAGGAAAATAAGAAGCAGTACGGGAAGGACACGGGGCTTCCATGAGGGTGGAGGGCGCGCCCTACCCCTCTGGGCGCGCCCCCTACCTCGTGGGCACCTCGTGTGCTCTCCGAACTCCGTTTTCTTGCACGATACTTCTTTTGGTCGGTAAAAAATAACTATATAATGTCTCGAAGGTTTTGATCACCGTATCACGCAAATATCTCCTGTTTTTGTTTTGAGCTGTTTTCTGCCAGGGTTGTCAAGGCCAAGCATCATGTCATCTCCCTCCTCCTCCAACAATGAGGGCAATGATGCTTGGCTAATGAAGATAGAGCTTAAGAGAGAAGAGCCCGGAGAGATCAACAAGGATGATGGGATCAAGAAGGCCATGGGGGACCAAGTTCCGGCAGTAGTAGGAGAAGACATCCTTCGACCTCACCACAATCTCTTTACCCCAACGGAGATTGAGGCTTTCAAGATGACTGAGTTGGCTCGTATTCAAAACAAGTATCTCCCAAGTGAAAATATTTTGTTGAAGGAGCATATCATCGCATTCAAGGGCATTATCCACAAATTGGAGGATCTCCTACGCTCGTTGTGCGACTATCCATCATCACCAACACCTTCTTCACCAACAAAGAACAACTGAGTATCGCGCATGGGCACTCCCCTTGGCAACTGCCAAGCTTGGGGGAGTGCCCCGGTATCATATCACCATCACACTTTTATCTTTACCGTTTTTCTTAGTTCGATCCTTTTGATAATATCTTGAGCTAGTAGAATAAAGTTTTAGTATGATCTAGTTGTGAGTTTAGATTTATGATCCTTCTATGTAATCGAGTCCGTGAGCTATATATAATAGAGATTAGTGTTGACTCAAGGGCTTGATTATTTTGCTATGATCTTGAGGGAATATAATAAAAGAGAAGAAATAAAAAGAAATAAAGAGATCATATGGATCTTATGGAGAGAAATGAGCTCACATATAAAGAGTATGATGAATAAAAATTGTTGAGAGTTGACAAACATAGTTTTGGTCACCGTTGCAATTAATAGGAAGTAATAAAGAAACAGAGGTTTTCACATATAAATACACTATCTTGGACATCTTTTTTTGATTATGAGCACTGATTAAAATATGTCTTGCTAAAGGGTTGATGTTGGACAAGGAAGACAACATAATGGGTTATGTTTTCTTACATCTGAGATAAATTATATTGTCATGGATCATCCAACATGTTGAGCTTGCCTTTCCCTCTCATGCTAGCCAATTTCTTTTCACCAAGTAGAGATACTGCTTGTGCTTCCAAATATCCCTAAACCCAGTTTTGACATGAGAGTCCACCATATCTACCTATGGATTGAGTAAGATCCTTCAAGTAAGTTGTCATCGTTGCAAGCACTAATAATTGCTCTCTAAATATGTATGACTTATTAGTGTGGAGAAAATAAGCTTTATACTATCTTGTGATGTGGAAGAAATAAAAGCGACAGACTGCATAATAAAGGTCCATATCACAAGTGGCAATATAAAGTGACGTTCTTTTGCATTAAGATTACGTGCATCCAACCATAAAAGCACATGAAAACCTTTGCTTCCCTCTGCGAAGGGCCTATCTTTTATTCTTGCCTATTACTTCATATAAGAGTCACGGTGATCTTCACCTTTCCTTTTCACATTTTATCCTTTGGCAACCACAATGTGTTGGAAAGATCCTAATATATATGGCCAATTGGATGTGGGTTTTCATGAACTATTATTGTTGACATTACCGTTGAGGTAAAAAGTTGGGAGGCAAAACTATAAGCCCCTATCTTTCTCTGTGTCCGATTAAAACTTCATAACCATAAATATCACGTGAGTGTTAGCAATTGTGAAAGAGTAAATGATGGTTGAGTACGTGGACTTGCTGAGAAGCTCTAACATTGACACTTTCCTATGTTATGATAAATTTCAATTGCTTCAATGACCGAGATTATAGTTTGTTAGTTTTCAATGAAGTTTCTGATTCATACTTGAGTACGTGAATGAATTGTTACTTTAGCATAGGAGATCATATGACAATATATATATATGCTGTTGTTCTAAGAATGATCATGATGCCCTCATGTCCGTATTTTATTTTATCGACACCTCTATCTCTAAACATGTGGACATATTTTTCGATTTCGGCTTTCGCTTGAGGACAAGCAAGGTCTAAGCTTGGGGGAGTTGATACGTCCATTTTGCATCATGTTTTTATATCGATATTTATTGCATTATGGGCCGTTATTACACATTATGTCACAATACTTATGCCTATTCTCTCTTATTTTACTACATGAAGAGGGGGAATGCCAGCAGCTGGAATTCTGGGCTGGAAAAGGAGCAAATATTAGAGACCTATTCTGCAAATCTCCAAACGTCCTAAAACTCCATGGGAATTATTTTCAGAATATATAAAATATTGGGCGAAAGAAGTACCAGAGGGGGGCCACCCACCGTCCATGAGGGTGGGGGGCGCGCCCTACTGCCCTGGGCGCGCCCCTGCCTCGTGGGCCACCTAGTGGCCCTCTGATGCCCATCTTTCGCTATATGGAGTCTTTCATCGAGGAACATATAATAAGGAAGCTCACGGGACGAAACTCTGCCGCCACGAGGCGGAACCTTGAATCTAGGGCTCCGGCGGAGCTGTTATGCTGGGGAAACTTCCCTCTGGGAGGGGGAAATCATCACCATCATTGTCGGTGTCAAAACCGGCGGATCTCGTGTAGGGGGTCCCGAACTGTGCGTCTAGGTGGATGGTAACATGAGACGGGGGACACGATGTTTTTACCCAGGTTCGGGCCCTCTCGATGGAGGTAAAACCCTACTCCTGCTTGATTGATCTTGATGATATGAGTATTACAAGAGTTGATCTACCACGAGATCAAAGAGGCTAAACCCTAGAAGCTAGCCTATGGTATGATTGTCTGTTGTTCTACAGACTAAACCCTCCAGTTTATATAGACACCGGAGGGGGCTAGGGTTACACAAAGTCGGTTACAAGGAAGGAGATCTACATATCCATATTGCCAAGCTTTCCTTCCACGCCAAAGAGAGTCCCATCCGGACACTGGACAAAGTCTTCAATCTTATATCTTCATAGTCCAACAGTCCAGCCAAAGGATATAGTCCGGCTATCCGGATACCCCCTAATCCAGGACTCCCTCAGTAGCCCCTAAACCAGGCTTCATTGACGATGAGTCCGGCGCGCAGATTGTCTTCGGCATTGCAAGGCGGGTTCCTCCTCCGAATACTTCATAAAAGATTTTGAACATGAGGATCGTGTCCGGCTCTGCAAAATGAGTTCCACATACCATAGTAAAGAGAATAATATTTCCACAAATCTAATCTGCTGACGTACCCCGTAGTGTGACATCACACCACAGCCAGGTCTTTATTCGAATCGTTTTTCATAACCCATCTCAGCGTGTTTCGCGAGGCGGTTTCCTTGGCACGTCTTGTCAAAGCAGAGATCGTGTCCCCTTTATCATGGGATTCTCATCAATACGGGTGTGGGTAACCCAACCGTGCCTATGGATAGGATTCCTAGATCTTAGGCAAGTCCCAAACGGCCACGAAGAGGACGCTTGATATCTACCCTCTTTAGAAAGGGGACAAGGCTTTTTCCTCTCGATCTTAATCGAATCCACCTCCCACCTCGAGTTCCAACACCCAAAGCTCAGGTTTAGGCGCTTCAGACCTTCAACTATGTCCAGATCCAACCTTCAAGGTCGGTGGATGCCTTCCTCCGTCACGGAGGAGGACATCAAGAAGTTGAGAGAGGCCAGATATCTGACCGCCGAAATTTCGCATCGGCTGCCTGCCCGAGGGCAAGTCGTCCCTACTCCCGAACCCAACAAGAGCGTCGTGTTCGTCTCTCACTTCCTCTGAGGACTAGGCCTCGCTCTGGATCCCTTTGTTAGGGGTCTTATGTTCTATTATGGGCTAGATTTTCACGATCTAGCCCCGGATTCCCTTCTTCACATTTCGTCATTTATTGTCGTATGTGAGGCCTTCCTTCGCATTACCCGTCACTTCGGCCTGTGGCTCAAGACCTTTGATTGGAAGCCGAAGATGATCGAGGGGCAGCACGCAGCATGTGGAGGCGCTTCAATATGCAAAATCGCTGACGCTCCATGGCCTGAGGGTAGCTTCCCAGAGGTGTTCGGATTGTGGCAGCTGGAGTGGTTCTACATCACAGCTCCCCGAAGTGCCAAGTGGGTAGCTGCCCCCACCTTTCGCTCAGGCCCCCACCACAACTGATGTCATGGATCAACAGGGGGCTGAGCTGGGGTCCAGCCAAGGACGTGCCAATACTGCAAAGCCATATCCGAGATCTCTTTGAGAGAGATTTCAGTCTGGTTATGGTAGTGCAAGTTATGCTAGTTTGTCGAGTCCAGCCTTGCAAATGTCGTCCCCTCCATATGTG
The DNA here is from genome assembly GCA_034509565.1 of Triticum monococcum. NCBI lineage: Eukaryota > Viridiplantae > Streptophyta > Magnoliopsida > Poales > Poaceae > Triticum > Triticum monococcum. The sequence goes on from CM067843.1 coordinate 105,649,819, forward strand.
GGAGTTCAACCCGGAGGGACCGCGAGCTATCCAACACTTCCTCGGCATGACGCCCGAGGAGATGTACAAATTGTTCTTCAGACCACAAATAATGTGTCCGGACATCACTGAGGATGCAGGTCTGAGCTGCAATTGCCCGGATACCCAAGTAAGTAGCCCCGCATCCGAACACACTGTCCGTTTATTTATCGCAACGTCGCCCTAAAAAAGCCGCTCTTTGACCAGGATTGGATAGAAAAGGCAAAGTTGATCAGGTGTCTGGCCCCCCTCCCTGAGACCGCACCAAATCCCGTGCTAACCAGGATGCTGGAGATCGCGCCTTATCAAACGCCCTTCGGAGAAGATAAAGGGGGGAACAAGGAGGCTAGCGCCTCCACGAAGGAGGTTAGCCAAGGAGGAGGGACTGAAACTTCCTCTCCCCAGGGAAGGAAGAGGACCGCCTCCGAGGACCCGGAGACAATGGTCTCCAAACGGGGGAAGAAATCTTCGCCGGAGGGTCCTGCCCCCGGGGCTACCCCGGTTGCACTATGCCCTCAAGGGGATCAGCCCTCCACCGAGCTATAAGTAAAAGGGTACATAATAATGAAAATACCTCGCTTTACTTCTGAGGAAAATAATCGACGCATTTATCTTGCAGTTCGGATCTTAGCCCTTCTCAGCAGAGCTCGTCTTCAGGGGATCTTCTTCCATAGATGATGGAGAGCGAAACGCCTCCCCCTGCCATACCGCCTTACGAGGAGGGCAACCCCGAGGTGTCATCGCGGAGGGTTTCTCCTGATTCGGCAAGGCCAGAAGGTAATCCTATGGCCACCCGAAGTCCTCAGTATTGTAGCGACCAGACCTCAAACGGTCCAATCTCTGTGCTCAGGTGTCATCCCTGGATCAGTAATGCTGACACCACACAGTACTTGAAGGATTTATAACAGAGTAGCAATCACACACTTATTACATCGAGTGTCTCAATAGAGATCTTATTACAATAAATATGGCTTAAGGCCATCTAATAATGATAACAGCGGAAGGCTTGGAAGATAAGTGAGTCCATCAACTCCAACGGCATCACTGAGTATAGAACCACGACCTAAAACTCCTTAATCGACATCTGAAAAGTCTGCAACATTAACGTTGCAGCCCAAAAATGGGTCAGCACATGGAATATGCTGGCAATGTAACACATACAGAGTAATGGAATGAAACAGCTATACTATATGCATATTTGGATGGTGGAAAGCTCTATGGTTACAATTTTGCGTAAAGCCAATTTTTCCCTACTGCAAAGGAATAAATTTATTTAACTATTATGGTGGTTGTTAAACATTGAGAGTGGTTGACAGCATCCTCAATCCCAATTAAGTAACATCATTAAACAAACCCGTCAAATTAAATTTTATAGTAACATGTTGAGATTCACATGATAATCCAGGTACTAGATACTCAAGATGTCCATAACCGGGGACACGGCTAACCATGATTAGTTTATACACTCTGCAGAGGTTTGCACAATTTTCCCCACAAGACTCGATCTCCTCCGTTGGGATTCTCGCACTACAAGGTGTTTGAGAAACGGATGACCGAGACATAGTCTTTCAGAAGCGCTAGCACCTTACGATGGGTAGACCGTACCACCTACATCCACTACATCTGCTAGTCTACCACTGTAAGAGTTTGCATGACTTAGTCAACTATGCTAGAGCCCATAATAGCTTGTGGCTGCACACGGAAGTTTCTAGCATGAAAAATCTCATGATCCCTTTGAGCCTGGGCGGCGGTCCATAAAAAACAGGCAATCCTGGAATACCCAGGTACCTCAATCCACCCAGATGTGTATTTAAGTAGCCACCTTAGATAAACCATTGATTTAAAAATCTCACATCTGTCATGGATATCACTCACCCAATCCACGTCTACTAGCATAGCATAGCAATAATAAGCAAACGTAGAAGTAACTCCCAAAGGTTTGATAATAAACAGGTAATAGGTACTACCTCAACTACTTCCCAAACCCACAATTTAATTAGATCCTAATCATGCAATGTGTAAGGATTGATCTAATGCAATAAAACTGGGTAGTAGAAGGTATGATTAAAGTGTTACTTGCCTTGCTGATGATCCGGGAAACCTAGCGATTCGAAGTAACAAGCAGCGCACTCCGGGTACTCTATTGCAAACAAACAAGCATACAATAAGTACTCAACTAATGCACAGGTAAAACTCAAATAAGAGATCTAACCAGAAAGTTCAACTTAAGAACTCCGGTTGGCAAAAAGAATCAAATCAAACGAAGCAACGAAAGACAAACGACAAAAGAAACAGGCTTCATTTACTATTCTGGATCTAAGGCAATTTTTACAGAAGCAAAAACTTGTTTACTTTGGTGAAACGGAAAGAGGGTTTCGAGACGAAACTCCAGGCGCTTGAATCGCCTGATTCCGATAAACGAGCAAGAAGTTATACTAAAACAAAAATCCGATCAGAAATCGCGATCGGAAAAATCGCGGAGTTAATCCGAGAAAAAGAAAAACGACGAACAGTTTAACGAATGAACGTTCGTTAACTGGATCTAAACGACGAACACGTTCGTTAAAATGAACGAACGAGCGAACGCTCGCTAAATAGAATAAACCGAAAAAAATCCGTTCTAATAAAAAAACGGATCTAAAAAATAAAATAAACCGCGGCTTTTTAAAAAACGGGGAGGTTTTCTAAAGAAAACCGCCGGCGACGGCGGCTACCTCAGGCAGCGGGTCCGGCGAGCGGGCGGGGTGGCGGCGAGGCGGCGGTGCGGGCGGGCGGTGGCGAGGCGGCGGCGCGGGCGGCGGCGGCGTGGGCGGGCGCTAGGGTTTCGGCCCGGGTGGGCTGGCTCGGGCCCCGGGCGGCGGCTTATAAGGGCTGCCCCGGGCGGAGTCCCGCTCGGGTACGGCCCAGAATCGGTTCGCGTTTTTTTAAATAATAACACGTAGAAAAACAAATAAAAGAAATACTAAACGGACTCCAAAAATCCCGAAATAAGTTTTCCCTGGCTTCTAAAATCAAGCCGCACATGATGAACATTTATTTGGGGCCTAAATGCAATTTTGGAAAACGCGCATTTTTCCTAAATTCAAATAAAATAGCAAATAAAGCCAAATAAAATCTTATTTGAATTTTTTATTAAATCCTCAATATTTCTTTATTTTGGGAAAGTCATTTTATTCCCTCTCATATTTTTGTAAGAGAAATTATTGAAGATAAAATAAATAAAATCAAATGATCCTATTTTCAAAATTTGGGACAACTCAAATATGAAAATAACGAAATCCCCAACTCTCTCCGAGGGTCCTTGAGTTGCGAAAAATTTCTAGGATCAACCAAAATGCAATAAATATGATATGCAATGATGATCTAGTGTATAACATTCCAAATTGAAAATTTGGGATGTTACAAACCTACCCCCCATAAGATGAATCTCGCCCTCGAGATTCGGGTTGGCTAGAAAATAGGTGAGGGTGGTCCTTCAGCAAATCTTCCTCTCGTTCCCAGGTGGCTTCATCCTCCGTGTGGTGGCTCCACTGAACCTTGCAAAACTTGATAACCTTGCTCCGGGTGACTCGACTGGCATACTCTAGAATCTTAACTGGTTTCTCCTCATAGGTTAAATCACTGTCCAACTGAATTGCTTCCAGTGGTACTGTATCTCTCAGCGGTATGTCAGCCATCTCCGCGTGGCACTTCTTCAACTGGGATACATGAAACACGTCGTGAACTCCTGACAGTCCTTCGGGTAATTCCAACTTGTAGGCTACTTCTCCCATACGTTCCAATACTTTGTATGGGCCTACAAAACGTGGCGCTAGTTTTCCCTTAACTCCAAAGCGCTTAACTCCTCGAAGTGGTGATACTCGAAGATAGACTCGGTCTTCGACTTCATAACCTATCTCCTTGCGTTTAGAATCTGCATAACTCTTCTGCCTGGATTGAGCTACCTTTAGCTTGTCACGAATTAATTTCACTTTCTGTTCAGACTCCTTTATTTGATCCGGTCCAAACAACTGGCGATCTCCAACTTCATCCCAAGACAATGGGGTCCTGCACCTCCTTCCATACAAGGCTTCAAAAGGGGCCATCTTCAAACTGGTTTGATAGCTGTTGTTGTAAGAGAACTCTGCATATGGCAAATTCTCATCCCAACTAGATCCGTAATCTAGCGCACAAGCTCTTAGCATATCCTCCAAGATCTGGTTGACTCTCTCAGTCTGTCCATCTGTCTGCGGGTGGAAAGATGTGCTAAACTCTAGTCTGGTTCCCAAAGTCTCATGCAACTGATTCCAGAACTTTGAAGTAAACTGGGTTCCTCTATCCGATACAATGCTCCTTGGAACTCCATGCAGACATACGATCCTGGTCATGTATATCTTTGCCAACTTTGCACTGGTATAGGTAGTCTTCACTGGAATGAAATGAGCTACCTTTGTCAAACGATCGACTACAACCCATATGGAGTCATAGCCTAAACGTGTTCTGGGCAATCCTGTAATAAAATCCATGCCTAGCTTATCCCACTTCCATTCGGGTATCGGCAATGGTTGTAGCAATCCTGCTGGCTTCTGATGCTCTGCCTTCACTCTCTAACATACATCACAAACTGCTACGTACTCCGCAATATCCTTCTTCATTCCGGTCCACCAGAAAATATCCTTCAAATCCAAATACATCTTGGTATTTCCTGGGTGAATCAAATATGGTGAATCGTGGGCCTCTTGCAGAATTAGCTTTCTAATCTCTGGATCATTTGGTACATAGACACAGTCTTCAAACCATAAGGTATCATGCTCATCCTCATGAAATCCCTTAGCTTTTCCTTTGATAATTTTCTCCTTAATAGAAGCAATCTCCTTGTCGGTCCTTTGGGCTTCTCTGATTTTATCCATCAATGTAGACTGAATCTCCAATGCTGCTACATAGCCTCTCGGGACTATTTCTAAACATAACTCTCGAAGATTTTCGGCTAACTCCCTTGGTAATTCTCCCATCATTAGGGTGTTGACATGGCTCTTACGGCTTAATGCGTCAGCTACTACGTTAGCCTTTCCGGGGTGATAATGCAATTTCATATCATAATCCTTGATGAGCTCCAACCATCTCCTTTGTCTGAGGTTCAACTCCTTCTGTGTGAAAATATACTTCAAACTCTTATGATCCATGTACACCTCACAATGGTTTCCAATCAGAAAATGTCTCCAAGTCTTCAGTGCATGCACTACGGCTGCTAACTCCAAATCATGCGTAGCATAATTCAACTTATGAGGCTTAAGCTGTCGTGAGGCATATGAAACAACTCTCCCTTCCTGCATAAGCACTGCTCCAAGTCCTCGACGTGAAGCGTCGCAATACACCTCATAATCCTTGGTCTGGTCTGGCAAAATCAACACTGGTGAAGTAACCAAACATTGCTTGAACTCCTGAAAACTAGCCTCACATTCCTCCGTCCATATGAACTTGGTATCCTTCTTCAACAACTCCGTCATAGGCTTCGCAATCTTTGAAAAATTCTCAATAAACCTCCGATAGTATCCTGCGAGTCCAAGAAAACTTCGGATCTCTCCAACTGTGGTTGGTGCTTCCCACTTGGTCGCGGTATCAACTTTAGTAGGGTCTACTGCTATACCTTCTCCGGATATAACGTGTCTGAGAAATCCAACTTCCTTTAACCAAAACTCACATTTGCTAAACTTGGCATATAATTGATGTTCTTTGAGCTTTCCAAGAACCAAACGCAAATGTTCCTTATGCTCCTCTTCGTTCTTTGAGTAAACCAGGATATCATCAATGAACACTACGGCGAACTTATCCAAGAACTCCATAAACACCTTGTTCATCATGTTCATAAAATATGCAGGTGCGTTACTCAGGCCAAATGACATAACGGTATACTCGTACAGCCCATACCTGGTGGTAAAAGCCGTCTTGGGTATATCTTGTTTCGGAATCTTCAATTGGTGGTATCCTGATCGCAGATCGATCTTGGAAAATACCTTAGCTCCTTGCAATCAATCAAACAGATCATTGATCATCGGTAGTGGGTACTTGTTCTTGATGGTTACTTCATTCAATCCTCGATAATCTACAACCATCCTTAACGATCCATCCTTCTTCTCCACTAGAACTACTGGCGATCCCCAAGGTGAAGAACTTGGGAGAATATAACCTTTATCCAGTAACTCCTTAATTTGCTTCTTAATTTCCACCAAATCATTTGTAGGCATCCTATATGGTCTGTTTGATATTGGCCCTGTGCCTGGCAATAGCTCAATCAAAAACTCAATATCTCTATCCGGTGGCATGCCTGGCAACTCTTCTGGAAATACTTCGGGGAAATCCTTCACTACTGGTACTTCCTCCTGCACAACTCCTGTTAAGCAATTTACTTGAGTCCTCTTTGGCACATGTCGGGATACATACTTGATCCTTCTCCCTTCTGGGGTGGTAAGCAAAATTGACTTACTAGCACATTCAATATTCCTTTCATACTTTGATAACCAATCCATGCCTAATATCACATCCAATCCTTGGGATTCCAATACTATTAGGTCTGAGGGAAAAACATAGTTACCAATCCTTAATGGTAACCGATCACACCATAGACTAGCCATATATTCTGCTCCAGGCGAGGGTACTAACATGGGTGACCTAAGGGCTTGGGTTGGCAGTTTATACTTATCCACAAATCCCCTTGACATGTATGAATGCGATGCACCAGTATCGAAAAGAACGAGTGCAGTAAATGACTTAACCAAAAACTTACCGATTACTGCATCCGCCTGCTCTTCAACCTCCTCCACATTAACGTGGTTCACCTGTCCCCTGTTGAAAGGGTTCGGCTTCTTCCCAGAGCTTCCATTGCCATTTCCATTCTGTGATTCAGGACATTCATTGGCATAATGTCCGGTCTTCTGGCACTTAAAGCAAGTGACTTGGCTCAGGTCTTTCTTGGCTGGGGTTGATGGGTTGGTACGGTTCTGGCCGTTGCTTCCTCCATTCCCATTACCATTCTTGTGGCCATTTTGATTGTGCGAGCTTCCTCCTCCATGGGTATGCTGAAAATGTCCTCCCAGCCTAGGGGTAAATCGTGGCTTCTGTTGAGCTCCTGAATTGTACTTTCCTATTGCATACTTCCGCTTGCGATTTTCAATTTGCAGCTGCTTCCCTTCAATCATAAGAGCACGATCTACCAACTCCTGGTAGTTGTTGAAGGTTGCTACCATCAACTGCATGCTCAACTCATCATTCAGTCCTTCCAGAAACTTCTCCTCCTTAGTTGCATCCGTAGCAACGTCATCTGGGGCATAACGTGCTAATTTACTAAAGTCCTCCACATACTGGCCAACTGTCCGTCCTCCTTGGCGCAAATTGTGAAACTCTCGCTTCTTCATGGCCATAGCTCCTGCTGAAACATGGGCAGTTCGAAAAGCCTGCTGAAACTGGTCCCATGTGACAGTATCGACAGGGAAAGTGGTTGTGAAATTCTCCCACCATGATGTTGCGGGTCCTTCAAGCTGATGTGCGGCAAACTTCACCTTCTCTGCATCCGTGCATCCTGATGTGGAAAACTCTCTAGCAGTCTTGCGGAGCCAATCATCTGCTACTATCGGGTCGGTGCTACTGGAAAACACCAGCGGATTCAGCCTAAGAAAACGGGCTAAGTGACCAACAGGTGGTGGTGGTGGTGGGTTGTTGTTGTTGTTCCCCTAATTCTGATTCTGGACTAGCAACTGCATCAATGTGTTCTGCTGCTGGATCAACTGGGTGAGCTCCGGTGGAAAGGTAAATCCGAGGTCACGTCTCGGAGGTATTTGAGGGTTTAGAAAAGATGAGATTTAAGAATAGAGGGGGTCTAAAGAGAAAACACTACCCATATGCACATGAGGCAAAAGCAAACAATTCACTTCGTTCAATGAATCAAACAAGGGCATACAATCGATCTAACTATCGCAAAAGTGCTCGGACTACTATATTTACATGGTGGACTACTACTACTGATGAGGTGGTCTACAAGAAATATTCTTCGGTTGCAGACTCCATGATATCTGCTCCAGCTTCATCAACATAGTCATCATCGCTATCATCTGGATCTGAGTCGGTGTCGTCGATGATGATGTAGTCTTCCGGGCGAATCTCCTTGGGTTCTTTGTCTTCTTCTACTAGTGTAGGGCCTCCCATAAATATTCCAATCTTCTTGATCAGATCGTCATTCTTTTCCACTAATACTTCTATTTCCTCTTCATAATCTTCACGTGTAGCCTTGAGTTCTTCCTCCAGTTCCTTGATTCTTGTCTTTGCCTTCTTCAGGTCTATCATGTCGGTGCACATCTGGTTCTCCTCACGTCAAATGTGCTGGTTTAACTCCTGGATAAAAGCTGCAATTGATCTATCCTTTCTAGTGCTGATGATCTCCTAGTGCTCATCTCAGTGCCCACAAATCTGGTAGATAGTATCCTTGAGATCATTGCGGTAGACTTCTCCAATGCGTCCCATGGTGATGTGTGCTGCCATGCTCTTTCCTAGACTCCAAGTTGGTGGATCAAAAGAAAACTCTATGGGCTCAGTGACTGGCATAAACGTCCTTCCTGGAACTTGAACTTGAATCATCCAGCGCTCTTCTTCAGGTAAAGTGGTGTTGTAGGTTCCGGTGAAGCTTGGTACTCCTATGTTCAGGTATCTAGTTACTTCCTTCAAATGATGTCCAAAGGCTGTATCTTAATCTGGTTGCGTGAACTTGTTCCTTGCATCTGCCATCCTAAAGAGTAGAAAAGATGAGAGGTCAGAAGAGAAGAAAGTGAGTAGTGATCTAGGTCTTTAGCTTAGTGGTCGTGTCCTATAGTCAGCATGTGCTCTGATACCATCTTGTAGCGACCAGACCTCAAACGGTCCAATCTCTGTGCTCAAGTATCATCCCTGGATCAGTAATGCTGACACCACACAGTACTTGAAGGATTTATAACAGAGTAGCAATCACACACTTATTACATCGAGTGTCTCAATAGAGATCTTATTACAATAAATATGGCTTAAGGCCATCTAATAATGATAACAGCGGAAGGCTTGGAAGATAAGTGAGTCCATCAACTCCAGCGGCATCACTAAGTATAGAACCACGACCTAAAACTCCTTAATCGACATCTGAAAAGTCTGCAACATTAATGTTGCAGCCCGAAAACGGGTCAGCACATGGAATATGCTGGCAATGTAACACATAGAGAGTAATGGAATGAAACAGCTATACTATATGCGTATTTGGCTGGTGGAAAGCTCTATGGTTACAGTTTTGCGTAAAGCCAATTTTTCCCTACTGCAAAGGAATGAATTTATATAACTATTATGGTGGTTGTTAAACATTGAGAATGGTTGACAGCATCCTCAATCCCAATTAAGTAACATCATTAAACAAACCCGTCAAATTAAATTTTATAGTAACATGTTGAGATTCACATGATAATCCAGGTACTAGATACTCAAGATGTCCATAACTGGGGACACGGCTAACCATGATTAGTTTATACACTCTGGAGAGGTTTGCACACTTTTCCCCATCAGACTCGATCTCCTCCGTTGGGATTCTCGCACTACAAGGTGTTTGAGAAACGGATGACCGAGACATAGCCTTTCAGAAGCGCTAGCACCTTACGATGGGTAGACCGTACCACCTACATCCCCTACATCTGCTAGTCTACCACTGTAAGAGTTCGCATGACTTAGTCAACTATGCTAGAGCCCATAATAGCTTGTGGCTGCACACGGAAGTTTCTAGCATGAAAAATCTCATGATCCCTTTGAGCATGGGTGGCGGTCCATAAAAAAACAGGCAATCCTGGAATACCCAGGTACCTCAATCCACCCAGATGTGTATTTAAGTAGCCACCTTAGATAAACCATTGATTTAAAAATCTCACATCTGTCATGGATATCACTCACCCAATCCACGCCTACTAGCATAGCATAGCAATAATAAGCAAACGTAGAAGTATCTCCCAAAGGTTTGATAATAAACAAGTAATAGGTACTACCTCAACTACTCCCCAAACCCACAATTTAATTAGATCCTAATCATGCAATGTGTAAGGATTGATCTAATGTAATAAAACTAGGTAGTAGAAGGTATGATCAAAGTGTTACTTGCCTTGCTGATGATCCGGGAAACCTAGCGATTCGAAGTAACAAGCGGCGCACTCCGGGTACTCTATCGCAAACAAACAAGCATACAATAAGTACTCAACTAATGCATAGGTAAAACTCAAATAAGAGATCTAACCAGAAAGTTCAACTTAAGAACTCTGGTTGGCAAAAAGAATCAAATCGAACGAAGCAACGAAAGACAAACGGCAAAATAAACAGGCTTCGTTTACTATTCTGGATCTAAGGCAATTTTTACAGAAGCAAAAACTTGTTTAAGTTTGTTAAACGGAAATAGGGTTTCGAGACGAAACTCCAGGCGCTTGAATCGCCTGATTCCGATAAACGACCAAAAAGTTATACTAAAACGAAAATCGGATCAGAAATCGCGATCAGAAAAATCGCGGAGTTAATCTGAGAAAAAGAAAAACGACGAACAGTTTAACGAATGAACGTTCGTTAACTGGATCTAAACAACGAACATGTTCGTTAAAACGAATGAATGAGCGAACGCTCGCTAAATAGAATAAACCAAAAAAAATGTTCTAATAAAAAACGGATCTAAAAAATAAAATAAACCGCGACTTTTAAAAAAACGGGGAGGTTTTCTAAAGAAAACCGCCGGCGACGCCGGCTACCTCGGGCGGCGGGTCCGGCGAGCGGGCGGGGCGGCGGCGAGGCGGTGGCGCGGCCGGGCGCTAGGGTTTCGGCCCAGGTGGGCTGGCTCGGGCCCAGGGCGGCGGCTTATAAGGGCTGCCCCGGGCGGAGTCCCGCTCGGGTACGGCCCGGAGTCGGTTCGTGTTTTTTTAAATAATAACGTGCAGAAAAACAAATAAAAGAAATACTAAACGGACTCCGAAAATCCCGAAATAAATTTTCCCTGGCTTCTAAAATGAAGCCGCACAGTATGAACATTTATTTGGGGCCTAAATGCAATTTTGAAAAACGCGCACTTTTCCTAAATTCAAATAAAATAGCAAATAAATCCAAATAAAATCTTATTTGATTTTTTATTAAATCCTAAATATTTCTTTATTTTGGGAAAGTCATTTTATTCCCTCTCTCATATTTTTGTAAGAGAAATTATTGAAGATAAAATAAATAAAATCAAATTATCCTATTTTCAAAATTTGAGACAACTCAAATAAGAAAATAACGAAATCCCCAACTCTCTCCGAGGGTCCTTGAGTTGCGAAAAATTTCTAGGATCAACCAAAATGCAATAAATATGATATGCAATGATGATCTTGTTTATAACATTTCAAATTGAAAATTTGGGATGTTACAAGTATCTGGCTCTTGAAGAGAGCAATCGAAAGAGTCCTGCACCGTCTTGTGTGCGGTCGGATGTACTGAGGGATCTGCTAGAGCAAGCGGCTATCTCGAAAGAGCACCACACATTGATGGGTGCGGTGATTGAAAGGATTTCGTCCGCCGAAAGCGGGTTGCATGAAGCCTTTATGAGTCTACTGACGGGTTTTGAGGTACGTGAAATGATGTACATTTTTGACAGTACCACACATTTTTAGATGTGCCATGTGTAGATAGTAGCCCCCGAGACTCTGGTTATCGTCGAAAACGGCGGCAAATAGAGGATCATAGTCCCAGGTAATAACCAGACTGCCTTTATGTGCACGTGGTTGAAGCTCCGGTGGCTAGTCGGACTAATGGGTTTGCCAAACTAAGGTGGCAACTGGATGCGGCAGACGCCGACGTCGTGCTTGTTAACAAGCGGCTTGATGAGGCACAGGGTAAGTAATTTTTCTGGTGATTGTCACATAATAAGAGCAGCATGATGCCAGTATCTTTAATATATTGTGATTGCAGATGGAGCTGCCACCGTGGAGACCCTTCGAGCGGAGCTTGCCCGAGCCAAGGAGCAAGCAAGGAGTAGCAATGCGGCCGCTTTAAAGGCGGTCGAAGAGTTAAGGGCCGAACAGGCCACGCATTGCGAGAGCCAAGAAAAAATAGCCAAGATGGCTATAGAGTTAAAAGATGCTGATGACCGTTACCAGCTTCTTGAAGAAGAAAACTGGGCGAAGGCGATGGACCTGGAAAAGGCCCGGGTGGCAGCCAACGAAGACCGCTCCAAAATTAGAGCGACAAAGGAGGAGCTGCATCAAGCTATGGATATTGTATCTGGGAAGCCCTTCTTGTTGGAGACTAAGTTCGGGGATCCGAAGTATGCACCTCTGGACCAACTATGGAGTTCCGCGGACGCCTATGTGGATTTGGCTGCAAGTGCTGCTGATGCGGCCAAGTACTTCAGGGATTGGAAAGATCACGAAGTGGAAAAACTGTTTTGGTCACAGTTTCATGCTCCAGCCCGTCCGCTGCTTTTGAATGAGCAAATGGCCGAGTGGGCCGAGCTCCATAGATTATCCGGACTTGCCATGAGGTCCGTTGTGGATCATCTATGGCCGAGAGGGCCAAGGCCGAATAGCTACTTTAGCTTAGTGCAACAATTCCTTGGTGCTGTGCCATGCATTGATGCTGTAAAGAGGTCGGCGTGCATACAAGGCTCGCGGATGGCCCTTGCCCGTGTCAAAACATACTGGGCAGAGATGGATGCCACCACTGTTGCGGCACAGGGTTCGGCCATAGGCCAAGTGGCTGCCGAGCACTACTTTGAAGAAGTTCTTGAAGGCGCTCGTTCGATAGAGGCTCAGTTCTCGAAGAATATTATGTTTGAGTGACATGTATTCCCATTGTAAAAACAATGTTTTATTGAGTTTATCAAGGCTGTATTTATACTTTTGCCCAAAAGTACTATGATGCCTCCTGTGCGGCCGTTTATGTATATATGTATATAACCTGAAAGATGGCAGTCGTCGGCTTCAGCCCCCACGCATATAATGCGGGGGTGCTCGCAGAAGACACATGTTCACACTTGATCCAACGTCTTGGTCCACTTTCTCTCTCAAAAAAATGTCTTGGTCCACTTAAGGAGCTGATAGCGCAGCGAACTAGGCAATCAGACTATAATGCTTTAACACTTTCACTTAGCTAGAGGAGTTTGACAATGGGGCTACTATATAGCCCCTGGTGGCTCCGCGCTCATCCGAATTCGGGGCGCGTACATGCCTGGCCGGGAAACGGCCCTTCGTTAAGGCAGAGGAATCCTGAAGATTCCGTTAGGTCATTGAGTGGTTGACCAGTCTCACGCTATATCATGACAGTCACTTTTCGGCTTTCTCTACTAAGGTGCTCGTCCGGGTGAACCAGGGCACAATCGCAGTAGTTCTCCTAGCGCCGCCTTAGCCGATAGAGCAGAACGTAAGGCAGCAAAACACAGGAGCCAGGCAAACCCAACATTTGACCAAAGACATGATTCGGAGCTGATGCATATAAGGCCAAACTCGCGACGCCGAACACTCCCTAAGGTATTCAGTCTTTATGATGTAAACTGGGCTAAATAGTTCCCTTTATAATAAGCCCCTGGTGTCCAGGTACCTGCAATATTCTGACGTGGCCACATGCCAATACGTCAGCATCCTTCTCAGTTGTACTGAGAATCCAGGGGATGTGTATCAACAAGAGACAGTAAAAAAGGTTTACGCAGGGTCTTAATCTAAAAAGAATCCTTGGAACGGGTCCCTGCTGCACGTCTGCGCCTGTGTCTCCGTTGTGCCGTATACTGGACGGGTGTAGCGCGATGGCCATCTGTAAAAGAGAGGAACTTAGCTGAAAAGTTGTCGTGCAAAGGGTAGGTTATACTAAATAAACCATGTGCAGTTCAAGATGAGTAAAGTTGAGCCTAATTGTCACTTTTTACACACGTTGAGCCCCTTGTATTGTTATAGGGGTATAGCCATCAAACCTATATCAATTATATAAAGCCACACCGGACTCGTCTAACCGTGTCCGTGGTCTTAACGACCTGTCAGATGCCTCTAGTTGGTGAGGCCATCTAGTGGCAGCCGCACGGTCTTCCGCGCGCAAGGAGCGCTCAATATTTCCATTTAATGTAATGATGACACATGGACCGGGCATCTTAAGCATGAGAGAAGCGTAATGCGGTATTCCATTAAAGCTAGCGAAAGCTTTGCATCCGAGTAGTGCTTGATAACCACTTTGGAACGGAGGGATGTGGAAGGTTAACTTTTCGCTGCGGAAGTTATCGGGAAACCTCTAGTCGCAGGGAGCCCATACAATGGGCTTCTGGGCCTGGCGTTACTCCTTTAAAGGTAGTATTGCTATGGCTGATTTTTGTTGGGTCTATCCCCATTTTGCGGACTGTGTCCTGATATATCAGGTTTAAACTACTGCCGTCATCCATCATGACTCGTGTGAAGTGGTATCCGTCAATTATCGGGTCTAACACCAAGGCATCCCGTCCTGCATGTCGGATACTTGCCGAGTAATCCCGATGGTCAAAGGTGATCGGTCTGGACGACCAGTGGCAGAACTCCGCGGTGATAGGCCCTGGGGCATGTGTCTCTAGGAGTGCCGCTTTGTTTCTCCCCTTCATCATGTGTAACACGTTTACTGTTTTGACTTCTGGTGGAAATTTCTTATGTTCCCCAGTGCTTTGCTTCCGAGGCTCGTCCTCGTCTTTGCTTGGTGTATCCTGGCCCTTGTGTTTGGCGTTGAGTTTGCCGGACTGCTTGAAGACCCAACATTCTCTATGGGTATGATTGGCAGGTTTATCGGGGGTGCCATGGATCTGACATATTTTGTCCAGAATCTTGTTTAGGCTGGAAAGTTCGTCTCTGTTGCCTTTGGAGGGCAGCTTTTGCTGACCTGGCCGAGAGCTTCTGAATCCGGCGTTTACCATCTGTCTTCTTTATTCCGGCGCTTGTTTTTGCTACGGCGTGGCTTCCCGTTTCCGTCCCTGACTTCGGATGTACTTGGGTCGCTGGTGCTACATCAGGCTAACCAGCTGTCCTCGCCCGCGCAAAAGTGGGTCATGAGGCTTGTTAATGCTGCCATTGATCTCGGCTTTTCTTGGCCGAGGTGTCTGGCAAGCCATTCGTCTCGAACGATGTGCTTGAAAGCTGCTAAGGCTTCGGCGTTCGGACAGTCGACTATTTGGTTCTTTTCAATGAGAAACATGTTCCAAAGCTTTCGGGCTGACTCTCCGGGCTATTGAGTTATATGACTTAAATCGTCTGCATCCGGTGGTCGGACATAGGTCCCTTGAAAATTTGCCCGAAAAGCGTCCTCGAGCTCTTCCCAGCTTCCAATGGAGTTTTCGAGGAGGCTTTTAAGCCAGTGCCGAGCTGGCCCTTTGAGCTTGAGGGGTAAGTACTTGATGGCCTGGAGATCATCTCCTCGAGCCATGTGGATATGGAGGATGTAGTCCTCAATCCAGACCACAGGGTCTGTCGTTCTATCATACGCCTCTATGTTTATTGGTTTGATCCCTCTGGAAATTCATGGTCCAGCACCTCATCTGTGAAACATAGGGAGTGTGCGGCACCCCTGTATTTGGGTGTACCGTGGTGTTCAGATTTTTGTTGTGTTGCATTGCGTGCTGGAGCGCGCTTGCTTGGCCCATAGATGGACCTGGTTGCGCCGTCCTTTTGGTGCGAGCCCTCACGTGGATCGCGTACTGGCTTGTGTGTGGCGTCGTTTGCCGCCCTATGTTGGCCACGAGGTCGTCTATAAGACCGGATGGCTGTTTTGTTTTTTGATTGCGGGGGTTCTAAGGCCTCCTCATCGAATTCAGGTAGCAGCTTTCGCTTCGGGTAGCTCTTTGTGTGGCGACTACCGCCGTACTTTGCTGCAGTGTTGAGTACTTCACTCCATCTAATTCTGAGTGTGTCTTATGCAGCCCTGAGCTTTTGCTTCTGCTTTTTCAGACTCCCCGCAGTGGCAACAAGCCTTTGATGGGTATTCTGTTGCTCCGGGTGCCTATCCGGTGTGATGTCATCCGGACTGTTATCTTTGCCGGAGTCGGGTTGTTCGGTTTGATTCTCCGTGTTGTCGTGGTCGGACGGTGGTTCAATGCCGTGTTTGTCGTCCGCTGGCTCACCCTGCTCTATCGCTGGGTCTATATGATCGTTGTTTCTGCCGAGGCGGGATTTGGAGTGGCGCTTACGCGGCCGCTTTGACTGCTTCTCGAGGGAACGATCCTTTGTTGCGTCCTTCCATTCCTCGTCGTTGTTTTCTTTGGGTGTGTCCACCATGTATACATCATATGATGAAGTGGGCGTCCAGTCCCTATGGGCAGTGGCTCTTGTTCGTCTCCTGCATCGTCGTCCATATTGTCGATGTCTTCAGAGTCGAACGCGAGCATGTCGGTCAAATTGTCGACAATGGCTACTAAGTGGGTGGTGGGTGGGCAGCGAATTTCTTCGTCGTCCGCATCCCGATCTGACCAGCCATAGTTCGGCTAGGACTCTTCTGACAAGGAGACAGACCTTAATGAGTTCAGTATGCCGCCAAAGGGAGAGTGCTGAAGGATATCCGCGGAGGTGAACTCCATGATCGGCGCTGTCGGTGTCAAAACCGGCGGATCTCGGGTAGGGGTCCCGAACTATGTGTCTAGACTGGATGGTAATAGGAGGCAAGGGACACGAAGTTTTACCCAGGTTCGGGCCCTCTCGATGGAGGTAAAACCCTACGTCCTACTTGATTAATATTGATGATATGGGTAGTACAAGAGTAGATCTACCACGAGATCAGAGAGGCTAAACCCTAGAAGCTAGCCTATGGTATGATTGTTGTTGTATATGTTGTCCTACGGACTAAAACCCTCCGGTTTATATAGACACCGGATAGGGTTAGGGTTACATAGAGTTGGTTACAATGGTAGGAGATCTACATATCCGTATCGCCAAGCTTGCCTTCCACGCCAAGGAAAGTCCCTTCCGGACACGGGATGAAGTCTTCAATCTTGTATCTTCATAGTCCAGGAGTCCGGCTGAAGGTATAGTCCGGCCATCCGGACACCCCCTAATCCAGGACTCCCTCAAGCGCCCAGTTGGGTTCGATAGGCACGGGCGCAGACGGTTCGGAGTCCGTGGCCAGGGAAGAATCCGGCAGTTTGGCGTGACGGCTCCCATGAAGGGTAAGGTCGATACTCGGCTCCATCGCCGTGAGAATGCGGCCTCCTTGGTGGGGTCTATCCGCCCGTCCATGGATGGCGCAATTGGCTCCGAATTGAGGGTCAGAGTGGTTGCCGGTGAGGTCTCCTGAACATTGTCCGATGGTAGAGCTAAATCATGCTCATCATGACCGTGCGGCGCACTCGGCGGGGGCTCGAATCCATCGAAGATCAAGTCTCCGTGGATGTTGGCCGTGTAGTTTAAGCTTCCAAACCTGACCTGGTGGCCAGGGGCGTAACTCTCGATCTGCTCCAGATGGCCAAGCGAGTTGGCCCGCAGTGCGGAGCTGCCGGATACAAAGATCTGTCCGAGGAGAAAAGTCTCACCCCAGACTGCATTGCTATCGATGATTGAAGGAGCCATCCAGCCTAACGATGACGACACAGAGGAACTCTTAATGAAAGCACCAATGTCGGTGTCAAAACCAGCAGATCTCGGGTAGGGGGTCCCGAACTGTGCGTCTAGGTGGATGGTAACAGGAGACGGGGGACACGATGTTTTTACCCAGGTTCGGGCCCTCTCGATGGAGGTAAAACCCTACTCCTTCTTGATTGATCTTGATGATATGAGTATTACAAGAGTTGATCTACCACGAGATCGAAGAGGCTAAACCCTAGAAGCTAGCCTATGGTATGATTGTCTGTTGTTCAACGGACTAAACCCTCCAGTTTATATAGACACTGGAGGGGGCTAGGGTTACACAGAGTCGGTTACAAGGAAGGAGATGTACATATCCGTATTGCCAAGCTTGCCTTCCATGCCAAGGAGAGTCCCATCCGGACACGGGAAGAAGTCTTCAATCTTGTATCTTCATAGTCCAATAGTCCGACCAAAGGATATAGTCCGGCTATCCGGATACCCCTAATCTAGGACTCCCTCAATTGTCATCACCAACGATCCTCTCATCGGGAGGGGGTCAATCTCCATGAACATCTTCACTAGCACGATCTCATCTCAAACACTATTTCATCTCTTGTATCCAATCTTTGTATCCAAACCCCAGATTGGTACATGTGGGTTGCTAGTAGTGTCGATTACTCCTTGTAGTTGATGCTAGTTGGTTTACTTGGTGCAAGATCATATGTTCGGATCCATCATACATATTAATACCCCTCTGATTATGAACATGAATATGCTATGTGAGTAGTTATGTTTGTTCCTGAGGACATGGGAGAAGTCTTGCTATAAGTAGTCATGTGAATTTGGTATTCGTTCGATATTTTGATGAGATGTATGTTGTCATCCCTCTAGTGGTGTCATGTGAACGTCGACTACATGACACTTCACCATTGTTTGGGCCTAGAGGGAGGCATTGGGAAGTAATAAGTAGATGATGGGTTGCTAGAGTGATAGAAGCTTAAACCCTACTTTATGCGTTGCTTCGTAAGGGGCTGATTTGGATCCATATGTTTCATGCTATTTTTAGGTTTACCTTAATATTTCTGTTGTAGTTGCGGATGCTTGCAATAGGGGTTCATCATAAGTGGGATGCTTGTCCAAGTAAAGGCAGTACCCAAGCACCGGTCCACCCACATATCAAATTACCAAAGTACCGAACGCGAATCATATGAACGTGATGAAAACTAGCTTGACGATAATTCCCATGTGTCCTCGGGAGCGTTTTCCTTTATATCAGTGTTTGTCCAGGCTTGTCCTTTGCTACAAAAAGGATTGGGCCATCTTGCTGCACCTTATTTACTTCCATTACTTGTTACTCATTACAAATTACCTTATCACAAAACTACCGTTACCGATAATTTCAGTGCTTGCACAAAATACCATGCTGAAAACCGCTTATCATTTCCTTCTGCTCCTCGTTGGGTTTGACACTCTTACTTATCGAAAAGGCTACGATAGATCCCCTACACTTGTGGGTCATCAGTCATTTGACCTTTTAAGACGTTTAAGTGATTTTCTAGCCATTTAATGACCGTAATTGAAATTTAAACTACATGTACATGCAACGGCTAACCATAACATTTTGAAAAGTCATATTTTCTGTACTTGTGTGCGATTTAATTCCATGTACAATAAATTGGAAGGAATTTTCAAACATATTGGTCTAACGGCTATGACACAATTAAGCATGGAGTGCCAAGGCATTTAAATTCCAAAAAATTAAAAAAATATCAGAAACACATGAAACCTTGGTTGATGTAATGTCATGCTACCAAGATGATGTGGTAAAAAATTTGGCATGTGTGACGAAAGTTTGGACACACACCCCTCACAAACCTTTTGAAGACATTTAAGTTATTTTCTAGCCATTTAATGACCATAATTCAAATTTGAACTACATCTACATTCAACAGCTAACCATAACGGTTTGAAAAATCTTATTTGTGTACTTGTGTGCAAGTTAATTCCATGTGAAGTGAATTAGAAGGAATTTTCAAACATATTGGTCTCACGACATGGACACATGCATATGTATCCATGGAGTGCCATGGCATTTTAATTCCAAAAAAATAAAAATGATCAGAAAAACATGAAATCTTGCTTCATGTAATATCATGTCACCAAGATGATGCGGTAAAAAAATTGGCATGTTTGACAAAAGTTTGGACACACACCCCTCACAAACCAGAGCAACTCACTAGAAGGCTCATGGTTCCGAGAGGGTTATGCATGTTTGATGACGACCAGGAGATAGCTTCCTCTTACGGCCTTCAATTTTTTTTCTACGTTTAACACGCACTACTACAACTGTAATGTGAAAATTTGGAAAATTCTAGCGGTCATTTGACCTTTTAAAGACATTTAAGTGATTTTCTAGCCATTTAATGACCGTAATTCAAATTTGAACTACATCTACATGCAACTGCTAGCCATAAGGGTTTAAAAAAAATCATATTTGTGTACTTGTCTGCGAGTTAATTCCATGTGCAGTAAAATAGAAGGCATTTTCAAACATATTGGTCTCACGGCATGGGCACATGCATGCAATGCCATGGTATTTCAATTCCAAAAAAATAAAAAATGATCAGAAAAACATGAAACCTTGCTTGATGTAATGTCATGCCACCAAGATGATGTGGTAAAAAATTGGCCTATTTGACGAAAGTTTGGACACACACCCCTCACAAACCGGAGCAACTCACTAGAAGGTTCGTGGTTCCGAGAGGGAACAATGCATGTTTGATGACGAACGAGAGATAGCTTCCTCTTACGACCTGCAAACTTTTTTCTACGTTTAACGTGCACTAATACAACTGTCATGTGAAAATTTGGAAAATTTTAGGGGTCATTTGACCTTTTAAAGACATTTAAGTGATTTTCTAGCCTTTTAATGATTGTAATTCAAATTTGAACTACATCTACATGCAACGGCTAACCATAATGGTTTGAAAAAACATATTTTTGTGTACTTGTGTGCGAGTTAAAAAATCATCAGACAATGTAAATATATGATGTTTAAAAAAGAAAAATGTAAAGATCTGGCAAGACAACCGGCCCCCACACGATTGGCACTCTATCTTGTGGCTCGAGGTTTGGTAGGTGAGTGGCGGGGATCATTAATCAGACACGGTTCTGTATTGGAACCCGTCGGCTATTATGTTCACACACGGATTTTCGTGCGGGAATCATGTGTAATTCAAACCACAGTACGTGTAAATTCTGCTGACCAGCGTGTGTACTGTTCCCGTCAATCTAGATTCCGGCCGCCAATAAATACTACCTTGCACACATCGCCCCGCCCGCATTATCATCTACATCCTCCCCTCGCTCACCCTATATCTCTCTCTCTCAAATCTCTGCCATGGTGCCGCCGGTCTGCCCACGCGCCGACGAGGAGTCACCGCCCCCCGAGGACGCTTACTCGAATAGTAGCGACGAGGACCCCTACGCGTCGCTGGACGAGGTTGCGTCGGACCCCCCAACTCTGGATTGGTTTTGGGGCCAGTACAATCTTTGTCTGTGGAAGTCGCTACCGCCGGCTGAGAAAGCCAGGCAAGTGGCATTCAAGAAGGAGATGGCGGAGGAGGAAGCCAGGTACCAGGCGTCCTGTGAAGCACGTGATGCCGCCTGGAAAAAGGAGGCGGCAGAGATTTGGGGGCGGGCGTGTCGTCGTGCGCAGGGGGTGTACAAAGATGGGTACTTCACGAGGAAGGTCATAGGCGTTGGGCGCCTCGTCACTGCGTGGAGGTGGAACGATTAGCTCGAGTGCGCCACCGACGAGGAGCTCCGGTGGGCGCCCAATGAAATGGCAAGATCGTTCGCATGCGTCCGCCAGCAAGAGGCGGATCGGTACGTCAAGCGCTGCAAGGCGAAGGAGTAGGAGTACTGCCTCCGCACTAGGAAGACGCCGCGCACCAGGGAGCTGTTGGCGAGGGGCTGCCGGAATACTTGCCCCAGGAGGGATTATTAGTTTTAGTATTGTTCGTTTTCAATTTTATGCATTGTACCTAGTAGTTAAGTATCATCACGTATATGTGATGATATTATATATATTATGTGATGAACTAATAAATAAATAATTAATATATATATATATATATATATTATGAATTCCATTTTCTATCTGTTTTTGCATACTAATTTGAATCTAGCTGTTATCATCCACATATACAGAATGGAAAGCGTATATACACACACATTGAAACAGAACATATAAGAACGGGAAACAGCTAGAGTACACACATTGAAACAGAGGAATAAACATATCAATACTATGATTGTTGTGAATACATAGCTATCCACGTCAAAACGACTCAACAAAATAAAACACGTCCATGAGACCATGACCAGCCGGCCTTGCCTATGGTAGCTCTTGGCTCTGCTTGAACTCATGCAGGCGTTCGTCCAAGCGGTCGACACGCTCGCGGTACATCTAGAGCGCGATCTCGAGCTCCAAGTTGGCTATTTCATCGGAGATCACCAGCTCGAGGATGCGACGGCCATATTCCTCTACTGCACCCAGGTGGACACCTGGGCCAAGGAGGCGGTCGAGCCTACCGACCAGCGCATTGGCATCGAGTGGGTCGCAGACAAGGCGAAAGACGCGACCCATTGATACGTCCATTTTACATCATGTTTTCTTACTGTTATTTATGATGTTTTCTTACAAAGAGGGAGAATTCTAGGTGCTGGAAATCTGGACCTGAAAAAGCTACGTCATGTTACCTATTCTGCACAACTCCAAATGAGCTGAAACTTCACGGAAAATTTTTATGGAATATTTAAGAATTATTGGAGCAAATAACTACCAGAGGGGGCCCACCAGGTGGGCACAACCCACCTGGGCGCGCTAGGGAGCCCAGGAGCGCCATGGTGGGTTGTGCACAACCAGGCCGACCTCTGGCGCCCATCTTCTAGTATATAAGTCATTTTGACCTATAAAAAATAAGGAGAGGACTTTCGGGACGGAGCACCACCGCCTCGAGGCGGAACTTGGGCAGGAGCACTTTTGCCCTCCGGCGGAGCGATTCCGCCAGGGGAACTTCCCTCCCGAAGGGGGGAAATCATCGTCATCATCATCACCAACAACTCTCCCATCTTGGGGAGGGCAATCTCCATCAACATCTTCAACAACACCACCTCATCTCAAACCCTAGTTCATCTCTTGTGTTCAATCTTGTTACCGAAACTATATATTGGAGCTTGTGGGTGACTAGTAGTGTTGATTACATCTTGTAGTTGATTACTATATGGTTTATTTGGTGGAAGATTATATGTTCAGAGCCAATATGCTATTTAATACTCCTCTGATGATGAGCATGATTATCATTTGTGAGTAGTTACTTTTATTCTTGAGGTCACGGGAGAAATCGTGTTGCAAGTAATCATGTGAACTTGATATGTGTTCGGTATTTTGATAGTATGTATGCTGTGATTCCCTTAGTGGTGTCATGTGAACGTCGACTACATGACACTTCACCATATTTGGGCCTAAGAGAATGCATTGTGGAGTAGCAATTAGATGATGGGTTGTGAGACTGACAGAAGCTTAAACCCAAGTTTATGCGCTATTCCGTAAGGGACCGATTGGATCCAAAAGTTTAATGCTATCGTTAGAATTTATTCTTAATACTTTTCTCGTAGTTGCAGATGCTTGTGGGAGGGTTAATCATAAGTATGAGGTTTGTTCAAGTAAGAACATCAACTAAGCACCGGTCCACCCACATATCAAATTATCAAAGTAGCGAACACAAATCGAACCAACATGATGAAAGTGACTAGATGAAATTCCCGTGTACCCTCAAGAATGCTTTGCTTATCGTAAGAGACCATTTTAGACTATTCTTTGCCTCAATAGGATTGGGCTACCTTGCTGCACTTTTGTTACTACTATCGTTACTTGCTCGTTACAAATTACCTTGCTATCAAACTACTCTGCTACTTACAATTTCAGCACTTGCAGACATCACCTTGCTAAAAACCACTTGTTATTTCCTTCTGCTCCTCGTTGGGTTCGACACTCTTACTTATCGAAAAGAGCTACAATTGACCCCCTATACTTGTGGGTCATTAAGGCTATTTTTGGCACCATTGCCAGGGAGTTAAGCGCCTTTGCTAAGTGGAATTTGGTAAGGAAACATGTATATAGTGTGCTGAAATTTATTGTCACTTGCTACTATGGAAAACAATCCTTTGAGGGGTTTGTTCGGGGTATCTTCACCTTGTCCGGAACCACAATTAGCTACCCCTCAACCTACTGCACCTACTGAAAATATTGAATATGAAATTCCTTCGGGTATGATAGGACAACTGCTAGCTAATCCTTATGCAGGAGATGGAACCGAACATCCTGATATGCACTTGATATATGTAGAACAAATTTGTGGATTGTTTAAACTTGCAGGTTTACCCAGGGAAGAAGTTATGAAAAAGGTTTTCCCTTTATCTTTGAAGGGAAAATAATTGTCATGGCATAGGCTATGCGATGATATTGGATCTTGGAATTGGAATCGATTGAAATTGGAGTTCCACCAAAATCTTTATCCTATGCATCTAGTTCATATAATTTTTAGCCTCGTGAAGGAGAATGTATCGCTCTAGATTGGGGGAGGCTTAAGTCAATGTTATATTCATGCCCCAACCATGAGCTGTCAAGAGAAATTATTATCCAGAATTTTTATGATCGGCTTTCTCGTAATGATCAAACCATGCTCGACACTTCTTGTGCTGGTTCTTTTATGTAGAAGACTATTGAATTCCGGTGGGATCTTTTGGAAAGTATTAAACACAACTCTGAAGATTGGGAACTCAACAAAGGTAAAGAGTCAGGTATTAAACTTAAGTATGATTGTGTTAAATCTTTTATGGATATCGATGCTTTTCAAAAGTTTAGCACTAAATATGGTCTTGACTCTGAGATAGTAGCCTCCTTTTGTGAATCATTTGCAAATCATGTTGAACTCCCTAAAGAGAAGTGGTTTAAATATCACCCACCTATTAAATAAGAAATCCAGGAACTGGTACCGGTTAAAGAATAAACTATACTTTACAATGTTGATCCAGTTGTTCCTTCTGCTTATATTGAGAAACCACCTTTCCCTGTTAGGATAAAGGAACATGCTAAAGTTTCAACTGTGGTTAACAAAAGCTATATTAAAACACCTAAACCTGATGAACAAATTAAAGGAGAACCTAGTATTGCTATGGTTAAAGATCTCTTGGTAGAAGATATGGATGGGCATGTTATTTACTTCTGTGAAGAAGTTGCTAGAATTGCCAAACCTGATAAAAAGGATAAACATAGACCTATTGTTGGCATGCCCATAATCTCAGTTAAAATAGGAGATGATGACCCACAAGTATAGGGGATCAATTGTAGCTCTTCTCAATAAGTAAGAGTGTCGAACCCAACGAGGAGGAGAAGCAAATGACAAGTAGTTTCCAGTAAGGTAATGTCTGCAACAACAACAACAACAAAGATTTTAGTCCCAAACAAGTTGGGGTAGGCTAGAGGTGAAACCCATAAGATCTCGCAACCAACTCCTGGCTCTGGCACATGGATAGCAAGCTTCCACGCACCCCTATCCATAGCTAGCTCTTTGGTGATACTCCAATCCTTCAGGTCTCTCTTAACGGACTCCTCCCATGTCAAATTCGGTCTACCCCGCCCTCTCTTGACATTCTCCGCACGCTTTAGCCGTCCACTATGCACCGGAGCTTCTGGAGGCCTGCGCTGAATATGCCCAAACCATCTCAGACGATGTTGGACAATCTTCTCTTCAATTGGTGCTACCCCAACTCTATCTCGTATATCATCATTCCGGACTCGATCCTTCCTCGTGTGTCCACACATCCATCTCAACATACGCATCTCCGCCACACCTAACTGTTGAACATGTCGCCTTTTAGTCGGCCAACACTCAGCGCCATACAACATTGCGGGTTGAACCGCCGTCCTGTAGAACTTGCCTTTTAGCTTTTTGGCACTCTCTTGTCACAGAGAATGCCAGAAGCTTGGCGCTACTTCATCCATCCGGCTTTGATTCGATGGTTCACATCTTCATTAATACTCCCATCCTCCTGCAGCATTGACCCCAAATACCGAAAGGTGTCCTTCTGAGGTACCACCTGGCCATCAAGGCTAACCTCCTCCTCACACCTAGTAGTACTGAAACCGCACATCATGTACTCGGTTTTAGTTCTACTAAGCCTAAACCCTTTCGATTCCAAGGTTTGTCTCCATAACTCTAACTTCCTATTTACCCCCGTCCGACTATCGTCAACTAGCACCACATCATCCGCAAAGAGCATACACCATGGGATATCTCCTTGTATATCCCTTGTGACCTCATCCATCACCAATGCAAAAAGATAAGGGCTCAAACCTGACCCCTGATGCAGTCCTATCTTAATCGGGAAGTCATCAGTGTCGATATCACTTGTTCGAACACTTGTCACAACACTATCGTACATGTCCTTGATGAGGGTAATGTACTTTGCTTGGACTTTGTGTTTCTCCAAGGCCCACCACATGACATTCCGCGGTATCTTATCATAGGCCTTCTCCAAGTCAATGAACACCATATGCAAGTCCTTCTTTTGCTCCCTATATCTCTCCATAAGTTGTCGTACCAAGAAAATGGCTTCCATGGTCGACCTCCCAAGCATGAAACCAAACTGATTTTTGGTCACGCTTGTCATCCTTCTTAAGCGGTGCTCAATGACTCTCTCCCAAAGCTTCATTGTATGGCTCATCAGCTTAATTCCACGGTAATTAGTACAACTCTGAACATCCCCCTTGTTCTTGAAGATTGGTACTAATATACTCCGTCTCCATTCTTCTGGCATCTTGTTTGCCCGAAAAATGAGGTTGAAAAGCTTGGTTAGCCATACTATCGCTATGTCTGCAAGTGCTAAAATTGTAAGTAGCAAAGTAGTTTGATAGCAAAATAGTTTGTAGCAAGGAAGTAACGATAGTAATAACAAAAGTGCAGCATGGTAGCCCAATCCTTTTGAGGCAAAGGACATGCCAAAACGGTGTCTTATGATAAGAAAAGCGTTCTTGAGGGTAGACGGGAATTTCATCTAGTCACTTTCATCATGTTGGTTCGATTCGTGTTCGCTACTTCGATAATTTGATATGTGGGTGGACCGGTGCTTAAGTGTTGTTCTTACTTGAACAAACCTCCTACTTATGATTAACCCTCCCGCAACCATCCGCAACTACGATAAAAGTATTAAGAATAAATTCTAACCATAACATTAAACTTTTGGATCCAATCGGTCCCTTACGGAATAGCGCATAAACTGGGGTTTAAGCTTCTGTCACTCTCGCAACCCATCATCTAATTGCTACTCCACAATGCATTCCCTTAGGCCCAAATATGGTGAAGTGTCATGTAGTCATCAACATTCACATGACAGCACTAAGGGAATCACAACATACATACTATCAAAATATCAAACACATATCAAATTCACATGATTACTTGCAACATGATTTCTCCCATGACCTCTAGAACAAAGGTAACTACTCACAAATAATAATCATGCTCAAGATCAAAGGGGTATTAAATAGCATATTGGATCTGAACATATAATCTTCCACCAAATAAACCATAGAGTAATCAACTACAAGATGTAATCAACACTACTAGTCACCCACAAGTACCAATATATAGTTTTGGTAACAAGATTGAACACAAGGAATGAACTAGGGTTTGAGAGGAGATGGTGATGTTGAATATGTCGATGGAGATTTCCCTCCCCAAGATGGGAGAGTTGTTGGTGACGATGATGACGATGATTTCCCCCTCCGGGAGGGAACTTCCCCCGGCGGAATCGCTCTGCTGGAGGGCAAAAGTGCTCCTGCTCAAGTTCCGCCACGAGGCGGCGGTGCTTCGTCCCGAAAGTCCTCATCTTATTTTTTCTAGGTCAAAATGACTTATATACCAAAAGATGGGCACCGGAGGTGGGCCCAGGAGGCCACAACCCCCCAGGACGCGCCAGGTTGCCCTGGTGCACCCAGGTGGGTTGTGCCCACCTGGTGGCCCCCCGCTGGTAGTTATTTGCTCCAATAATTCTTATATATTCCATAAAAAAACCCGTGAAGTTTTAGCTCGTTTGGAGTTGTGCAGAATAGGTAGCCCGACATAGCTTTTTCAGGTCCAGATTTCCAGCTGTCGGAACTCTCCCTCTTGGTGTGTTATGTCTACTACACAACCTTCTTCTTGTAGACGTTGTTGGGCCTCCAAGTGCAGAGGTTTGTAGGACAGTAGCAAATTTCCCTCAAGCGCATGACCTAATGTTTATCAATCCGTGGGAGGCGTAGGATGAAGATGGTCTCTCTCAAACAACCCTGCAACCAAATAACAAAGAGTCTCTTGTGTCCCCAACACAACCAATACAATGGTAAATTGTATAGGTGCACTAGTTCGGCGAAGAGATGGTGATACAAGTGGTATATGGATGGTAGATAAATGTTTTTGTAATCTGAAAATATAAAAACAGCAAGGTAACTAATGATAAAAGTGAGCACAAACGGTATTGCAATGCTAGGAAACAAGGCCTAGGGTGCACACTTTCACTAGTGCAAGTCCTATCAACAATAATAACATAATTGGATCACATAACTATCCCTCAACATGCAACAAAGAGTCACTCCAAAGTCACTAATAGCGGAGAGAAAACGAAGAGATTATGGTAGGGTACGAAACCACCTCAAAGTTATCCTTTCTGATCGATCTATTCAAGAGTCCGCAGTAAAATAACATGAATCTATTCCTTTCGTTCAATCTATCATAGAGTTCATACTAGAATAACACCTTAAGACACAAATCAACCAAAACCCTAATGTCACCTAGATACTCCAATGTCACCTCAAGTATCCGTGGGTATGATTATACGATATACATCACACAATCTCAGATTCATCTATTCGAACCAACACAAAGTTCTGCAAAGAGTGCCCCAAAGATTGTATCGGAGAGTGAAGACGAAAACATGTGCCAACCCCTATGCATAGGTTCATGGGCAGAACCCGCAAGTTGATCACCAAAACATACATCAAGTGGATCAATAGAATACCCCATTGTCACCATGGGTATCCCACGCAAGACATACATCAAGTGTTCTCAAATCCTTAAAGACTCAATCCGATAAGATAACTTCAAAGGGAAAACTCAATCCATTACAAGAGAGTAGAGGGGGAGAAACATCATAAGATCCAACTATAATAGCAAAGCTCACGATACATCAAGATCGTACCACCTCAAGAACACGAGAGAGAGAGAGAGATCAAACACATAGCTACTGGTACATATCCTCAGCCCCGAGGGAGAACTACTCCCTCCTCGTCATGGAGAGCACCGGGATGATGAAGATGGCCACCGGAGAGGGATTCCCCCTCTGGCAGGGTGCCGGAACGGGTCTAGATTGGTTTTCGGTGGCTATGAAGGCTTCTGGCGGCGGAACTCCCGATCTATTGTGCTCCTCAAAGTTTTTAGGATATATGGGTATATCTAGGAGGAAGAAGTACGTCAGTGGATCTCTGAGATGTCCACGAGGCAGGGGGCGCACCCAGGGGGTGTGCGCCCCCCCACCCTCGTGGGCAGCCCGGGACTCTCCTGGTCCATCTCTGATACTCCGTGGGCTTCTTGTGGTCCAAAAATAAGTTCCGTGAAGTTTCAGGTCAATTCGACTCCGTTTGCTTTTCCTTTTCTGCGATACTCTAAAACAAGGAAAAACAGAAACTGGCACTGGGCTCTGGGTTAATAGGTTAGTCCCAAAAATAATATAAAAGTGTAAAATAAATCCCATAAACATCCAAAACAGATAATATAATAGCATGGAACAATCAAAAATTATAGATACATTGGAGACGTATCAGCATCCCCAAGCTTAATTCCTGCTCGTCCTCGAGTAGGTAAATGGTAAAAACAGAATTTTTGATGTGGAATGCTACCTAACATATTTATCCATGTAGTTCTATTTATTGTGGCAAGAATATTCAGATCCATAAGATTCAAGATAAAAGTTTAATATTGACATAAAAATAATAATACTTCAAGCATACTAACAAAGTAATCATATCTTCTCAAAATAACATGGCCAAAGAAAGCTATCCCTACAAAATCATATAGTCTGGCTATGCTCCATCTTCACCACACAACGTATTTAAATCATGCACAACCCCGATGACAAGCCAAGCAATTGTTTCATACTTT
This sequence comes from Triticum monococcum, assembly GCA_034509565.1. Classification (NCBI taxonomy): domain Eukaryota; kingdom Viridiplantae; phylum Streptophyta; class Magnoliopsida; order Poales; family Poaceae; genus Triticum; species Triticum monococcum. Next base: position 105,679,640 of record CM067843.1, read on the forward strand.
TGATGTTCTCAAACTTTTTCAATCTTCACGCAATATATGAGCGTGAGCCATGGATATAGCACTATATGTGGAATAGAAGGGTGGTTGTGGAGAAGACAAAAAGGAGAAGATAGTCTCACATCAACTAGGCGTATCAACGGGCTATGGAGATTCCCATCAATAGATATCAATGTGAGTGAGTAGGGATTGCCATGCAACGGATGCACTAGAGCTATAAGTGTATGAAAGCTCAACAAAAGAAACTAAGTGGGTGTGCATCCAACTCGCTTGCTCACGAAGACCTAGGGCATTTTGAGGAAGCCCATCATTGGAATATACAAGCCAAGTTCTATAATGAAAAATTCCACTAGTATATGAAAGTGATATCATAGGAGACTCTCTATCATGAAGATCATGGTGCTACTTTGAAGCAAAAGTGTGGTAAAAGGATAGTAGCATTGCCCCTTCTCTCTTTTTCTCTCATTTTTTTGTTTTTTTTGTTTTGGGCCTTCTTTTTTTGTGGCCTCTTTTTTTCTTTATTTTTCGTCCGGATTCTCATCCCGACTTGTGGGGGGTCTCCATCATCCTTTCCTCACTGGGACAATGCTCTAATAATGAAGATCATCACACTTCTATTTACTTACAACTCAAGAATTACAACAAAATACTTAGAACAAGATATGACTCTATATGAATGCCTCCGGCGGTGTACCGGGATGTGCAATGACTCATGAGTGACATGTATGAAAGAATTATGAAAAGTGGCTTTGCCACAAATACGATGTCAACTACATGATCATGCAAAGCAATATGACAATGATGAAGCGTGTCATAATAAATGGAATGGTGGAAAGTTGCATGCCAATATATCTCGGAATGGCTATGGAAATGCCATAATAGGTAGGTATGGTGGCTGTTTTGAGGAAGGTATATGGTACCGGCGAAAGTTGCGCGGTACTAGAGAGGCTATCAATGGTGGAAGGGTTAGAGTGCGTATAATCCATGGACTCAACATTAGTCATAAAGAACTCACATACTTATTGCAAAAATCTATTAGTTATCGAAACAAAGTACTACACACATGCTCCTAGGGGGATAGATTGGTAGGAACAGACCATCGCTCGTCCCCGACTGCCAATCATAAGGAAGACAATCAATAAATAAATCATGCTCCGACTTCGTCACATAACGGTTCACCATACGTGCATGCTACGGGAATCACAAACTTCAACACAAGTATTCCTCAAATTCACAACTACTCAACTAGCATGACTCTAATATCACCATCTTCATATCTCAAAACAATCATCAAGTGTCAAACTTCTCATAGTATTCAATGCACTATGTATGAAAGTTTTTATTATATCCCTCTTGGATGCCCATCATATTAGGACTAAATTCATAACCACAGAAAACTACCATGCTGTTCTAAAGACTCTCAAAATAATGTAAGTGAAGCATGAGATTTCATCTATTTCTACAAAATAAAACCACCATCATGCTCTAAAAAGATATAAGTGAGGCACTAGAGCAACAACAAACTACTCCGAAAGATATAAGTTAAGATCAATGAGTAGTCGAATAATTATGCAACTATATGAAGACTCTCTAACATTTAAGAATTTCAGATCTTGGTATTTTATTCAAACAGCAAGCAAAACAAAGTAAAATGACATTCTAAGAATGCCAAACATCATGTGAAGAAGCAAAAAACTTAGGATCAACTGAAACTAACCGATAGTTGTCGAAGAAGAAAGGTGGGATGCCAACCGGGGCATCCCTGATACGTCTCCATCGTATCTACTTTTCCAAACACTTTTGCCCTTGTTTTGGACTATAACTTGTATGATTTGAATGGAACTAACCCGGACCGACGCTGTTTTCAGCAGAATTGCCATGGTGTTGTTTTATGTGCAGAAAACAAATATTCTCGGAATGACCTGAAACTCCACGAAACATCTTAGAAAAAACAATAAAAAATCCTCGCCAAAGATGAAGACCAGGGGGCCCACACCCTTCTCACGAGGGTGGAGAGCGCCCCCCCCCCTAGGGCGCGCCCCCTACCTCGTGGCCCCCCTGGAAACCCTCCGACGCCAACTCCAACTCTATATATTTGCTTTCGGAGAGAAAAAAATAGAGAGAAGAAATCATTGCGTTTTACGATACGGAGCCGCCGCCAAGCCCTAAAACCTCTAAGGAGGGCTGATCTAGAGTCCGTTTGGGGCTCCGGAGAGGGGGATTCGTCGTTGTCGTCATCATCAACCATCCTCCATCACCAATTTCATGATGCTCACCGCCGTGCATGAGTAATTCCATCATAGTCTTACTGGACGGTGATGGGTTGGATGAGATTTATCATGTAATCGAGTTAGTTTTGTTAGGGTTTGATCCCTAGTATCCATTATGTTTTGAGATTGATGTTGCTATGACTTTGCTATGCTTAATGCTTGTCACTAGGGCCCGAGTGCCATGATTTCAGGTGTGAACCTATAATGTTTTCATGAATATATGTGAGTTCTTGATCCTATCTTGCAAGTCTATAGTCACCTATTATGTGTTATGATCCGGCAACCCCGAAGTGACAATAATCGGGACCACTCCCGGTGATGACCATAGTTTGAGGAGTTCATGTATTCACTATGTGCTAATGCTTTGTTCCGGTTCTCTATTAAAAGGAGGCCTTAATATCCCTTCGTTTCCAATAGGACCCCGCTGCCATGGGAGGGTAGGACAAAAGATGTCATGCAAGTTCTTTTCCATAAGCACGTATGACTATATACGGAATACATGCCTACATTACATTGATGAATTGGAGCTAGTTCTGTGTCACCCTATGTTATGACTGTTACATGATGAACCGCATCCGGCATAATTATCCATCACTGATCCGGTGCCTACGAGTTTTCCATATACTGGTTCTCGCTTATTTACTTTCCCGCTGCTACTATTACAATCACTACAAAATACCAAAAACATTACTTTTGCTGTCTTTACTTTTGTTGCCGCTACCACCACTATCATATTACTTTGCTACTAAACACTTTGCTGCAGATACTAAGTTTTCAGGTGTGGTTGAATTAACAACTCAGCTGCTAATACTTGAGAATATTCTTTGGCCCCCCTTGCGTCGAATCAATAAATTTGGGCTGAATACTCTACCCTCGAAAGCTGTTGCGATCCCCTATACTTGTGGGTTATCAAGACCAATTTCTGGCACCGTTGTCGGGGAGCATAGCTCTAATCTTTGAGTCACTTGGGATTTATATCTGATGGACACTATGAAGAACTTGAGAGATCCAAAAACCAAGATCTATCCCTCAACTATGAGGGGAGGTAAGGAACTGCCATCTAGCTCTGCACTTGATTCACCTTCTGTTATGAGTAAGTTTGCGACACCTACACCTGCTTCTGCTATTCGTTCCGATATGTCGCATGTTATTGATGATGCCACTTCTTCTATGCATGATACTTATGATGAAACTGCTTCTATGCGTGATACTACTGTGCCCCTTAGTGAGTTTCTTCATGAACAAATTGCTAGGGCTAGTGAGGGAGTCCTGGATTAGGGGGTCTCCGGACAGCCGTACTATCTCCATTGGCCGGACTGTTAGACTATGAAGATACAAGATTGAAGACTTCGTCTCGTGTCCGGATGAGACTCTACTTGGCGTGGAAGGCAAGGTAGGCAATACGTATATGGATATCTCCTCCTTTGTAACCGACCTTGTGTAACCCTAACCCTCTCCGATGTCTATATAAACCGAAGGGTTTTAGTCCGTAGGACAACAATCACAACATACAATCATACCATAGGCTAGCTTCTAGGGTTTCCTCTCTGATCTCGTGGTAGATCTACTCTTGTACTACACATATCTTCAATATTAATCAAGCAGGACGTAGGGTTTTACCTCCATCAAGAGGGCCCAAACCTGGGTAAAACTTCATGTCCCCTGCCTCCTGTTACCATCCGGCCTAGACGCACAGTTCGGGACCCCCTACCCGAGATCCGCCGGTTTTGACACCGACATTGGTGCTTTCATTGAGAGTTCCTCTATGTCGTCGCCATTAGGCTTGATGGCTCCTACTATCATCGATCGCGATGCGGTCCAGGGTGAGACTTTTCTCCCCAGACAGATCTTCGTATTCGGCGGCTTTGCACTGTGGGCTAATTCGCTTGGCCATCTGGAGCAGATTGAAAGCTACGCCCCTGGCCATCAGGTCAGATTTGGAAGTTTGAACTACACGGCCGACATCCGCGGAGACTTGATCTTCGACGGATTCAAGCCACAGCCGGGCGCGCCACACTGTCGCGATGGGTATGACCTAGCTCTGCCGCCGAACAGTACCCCAGAGGTTGCGCCCGCATCTGCTCCGACCCTTAGCGCGGAGCAAACTGCACCAATCGAGGACGGGTGGCTAGACGCCACCTCAGGGGCTGCAGTCTCGACGGCGATCGAGCCAAATACCAGCATAAACCTCTGCGCAGCCCGTGACTCCAAGGTGCCGGACTCTTTCCCGGACTCTGAACCGTCCGCGCCCCTGCCAATCGAATCCGATTGGGCGCCGATCATGGAATTCACCGCCACGGATATCTTTCAGCACTCGCCCTTCGGTGACATTCTGAATTCACTAAGGTCTCTCTCTTTGTCAGGAGAGCCCTGGCCGGATTATGGCCTACAGGATTGGGATGCGGACGGCGAAGAAATTCGACGCCCACCCACCACCCACTTTGTAGCCACTGTCGATGATATAACCAACATGCTTGACTTCGACTCTGAAGACATCGACGGTATGGAAGAAGATGTAGGAGATGAACATGAACCAGCACCTATAGGGCACTGGAAAGCCACCTCGTCGTATGATATATACATGGTGGATACACCCAATGAAGGCAATGGCGACGAGATAGTGGAGGATGACCCCTCCGAGAAGCAACCCAAGTGCCGACGTCAGCGGCGCCGCTCTGAGTCCTGCCAAAGCAAAAGTGGTGATACCGGCACAGGAGATAATAACACTCCGGAGAGCGCCGAAGAGAACAACAATCCCCTCCAGCAAGATTTAGAGCAGGAGGATGAAGGAGCTAGCTCTCCTGAGAGAGCGGCTGGCGAAGAGGAGGAGGATGACAATTACATGCCCCCTCCGAAGACGAGGCAAGCCTCGGCGATGATGAATTCGCTGTACCAGAGGATCCCGTCGAACAAGAGCACTTCAAGCGCAGGCTTATGGCCATGGAAAATAGCTTGAAGAAAAAGCAGCAGCTTCAAGCTGATCAAGATCTACTAGCTGACAAATGGACTAAAGTCCTCGCGGCCGAGGAATGTAAACTCGAGCGTCCCTCCAAGAGTTACCCAAGGCGCAGGTTACTACCCCGACTAGAGGAAGAAGCGTATGATACGGCTGATCGGCCACCTCGTGGCCGCGATAGAGAGGCATTCCAGCCAAAAGCTCACCCCCACCCCAACGCCATTCAAATAAAAAGGCATGGGGAGATACGCTAGACCTGCATGACATATTGGAGGACAAGGCAAAGCATTCAAGATCGATCTACGGATCACGAGGGCGCACCACTCTGCGAGACGATAAAAGTCACGCCGGATACAGTAAAAGCAAATCCGGCCGGGCCGAACACAGCGGGCAAGACCCATTCGAGCTGCGTTGCGACATAGCCCAATACAGAGGCGCCACACACCCCTTATGCTTCACAGACGAAGTAATGGAACATCAATTCCCAGAAGGTTTCAAACCCGTAAATATTGAATCATACGACAGCACAACAGATCCCGTGGTATGGATTGAGGATTTCCTCCTCCACATCCACATGGCCCGCGGTGATGACTTACACGCCATCAAATACCTCCCACTAAAGCTCAAAGGACCAGCGCATCATTGGCTTAACAGCTTGCCAGCGGACTCCATTAGCTGTTGGGAAGATCTGGAAGCCGCATTCCTCGATAACTTTCAGGGCACTTATGTGCGACCACCAGACGCCGATGACTTGAGCCACATAATTCAGCAGCCAGAAGAGTCGGCCAGGCAATTCTGGACTCGGTTCCTTATAAAGAAAAATCAAATCGTCGACTATCCGGATGTGGAGGCCTTAGCGGCTTTCAAGAACAACATCCGAGACGAGTGGCTAGCCCGGCACCTTGGTCAGGAAAAGCCGAAATCTATGGCAGCCCTCACGACGCTCATGACCCGCTTTTGTGCGGGAGAAGACAGCTGGCTGGCTCGCAGTAATAACATATCAAAGAACCATGGTACCTCAGATACTAAGGGCGGCAATAGTAGGTCACGTCGCAACAAGCATAAGCGCCGCATTAACAACGAAAGTACTAAGGATACGGCGGTCAATGCCGGATTCAAAGGCTCTAAACCCGGTCAGCGGAAAAAGCCATTCAAACAAAGTACGCCGGGTCCATCCAGCTTGGACCGTATACTCGATCGCTCGTGTCAAATACACGGCACCCCAGACAAGCCAGCCAATCACACCAACAAGGATTGTTGGGTGTTCAAGCAGGCCGGCAAGTTAATTGCCGAAAACAAGGACAAGGGGCCACATAGCGATGACGAGAAAGAACCCCGGCAGCCGCACACTAGAGGACAGAATAGGTTTCCCTCGCAAGTGCGGACGGTGAACATGATATACGCAACCCACATCCCCAAGAGGGAGCGGAAGCGTGCGCTTAGGGACGTATATGCGTTGGAGCTAGTCGCCCCAAAGTTCACCCCTTGGTCCTCATGTCCAATCACCTTCGATCGCAGGGGCCACCCCACTAGTATCCGTCATGGCGGATTCGCCGCACTGGTCCTAGACCCAATCATCGACGGATTTCACCTCACTCGAGTCCTTATGGACGGTGGCAGCAGCCTGAACCTGCTTTATCAGGACACAGTGTGCAAAATGGGTATAGACCCCTCAAGGATCAAACCCACAAAAACGACCTTTAAGGGCATCATTCCAGGTGTAGAGGCCCATTGCACAGGCCGAATTACACTGGAAGTGGTCTTCGGATCCCCGGATAACTTCCGAAGTGAAGAGTTAATCTTCGATATGGTCCCGTTCCACAGTGGTTATCACGCGCTGCTCGAACGAACCGCATTTGCTAGATTCAATGCGGTACCGCATTATGCATACCTCAAGCTCAAGATGCCAGGACCTCGCGGAGTTATTACAGTCAATGGAAACACAGAGCGCTCTCTCCAAACAGAGGAGCACAGTGCGATATTCATGCCGCGCGTACATAATTACAAATTAAAAATACTATGGGCACAGGTGGGGAGGGGGGCACAACTGCGGCACGCCCCAAAACGCGGCCTAAACCGCACTAGGGGCTTCCCGTTTGGTTATTTTTCTTTTTCTTTCAGGACTTTAATCTCTGGAAACACTGTCCGGCAGCTCTATTGCCGAATACATGATACAGCAACCAACAAGGCAGACAACTACGTTATACAACGGAATTCCCAGGTTGATTACAGATTTCGTATCATTCCTCAGCTCGCCCTTGGAAGGGACATTGTCCTACTCTTTTGCTTATTGCACTATCTGTATCACTCTGCTCTAATGCAATTTTTAATAAACAATGCATGACATTACGACTATTATTGCATTTTTGTTATATATATATGTGTGTGTGTGTGTGTGTGTTCATTAATGACGCCTTGCAACCGTACACTCTGGTATGGCCAATGCACCAGGGGCTTACGTACCCACAATATGGTGTGAAAAGTCCGAACACTTTCACAAGTGCGGCACCCCGAACTTATAACATTATATGCATCAGCTCCGAATCATGTCTTTGGTCAAATGTTGGGTTTGCCCGGCTCCTATGTTTTGGTACCTTACGTTCCGTTCTATCGGCTAAGGTAGTGCTAGGAGAACTACTGTGATTGTGCCCCGGTTCTGACGGGCTGAGCACCTCAGTAGAGACAGCTAAAACTGACTGTCATGATAAGGCGAGAGACTGGTCGTTGTTCGGCGAGGTTTTTCGAGTCCCTAAAGACTTATGCCGCTTAGGGCGAGGGGCCGGCTCTGTCCGGCTTACAGGCGTGTATCGCGCCCCGAATTCGGCCTTCTGAATACCAGGGGCTTCGCCGAAATTTAAAATTATAGAATTCTATGGCTAAGTGAGAGTGATAAAGCATTATTAGTCTGGTTGCCTTGTTCGTTGTGCTGAGCACCTCCCTCGAAGGACCCAAACATGGGAAGCACCTCCCTCGAAGGATCCAAACATGGGAACAAGAGTGCTCGGGTTTATCCCGAACACCCCAGCACTTGTGGCATGGGGGCAGAAGCCGAGGACTAGCCATCTCTTAGATTGGATAAACATCCAAATAGAACGTAATATTTTAAATTCTAACAAGCGTTGCATAGCGAATATGATACAAGTTTTCACACATACAGGACAAAACGAGCAAGTATCATTCAAATATTACATTTTGTGAACACTCATCCGCGATAAGACGGGCACCCGGCAGAACACCCTCGTAGTACATCTCGGGGTGGCGGTACTCCTTGCCCTCCGGCGGCCCCTCCTTGATCAGCTTCACGGCGTCTAGCTTGACCCACTGCATTTTTACACGGGCGAAAGCCCGGCTTGCCCCTTTAATGCAGACGGATCGCTTGACGACCTCCAGCCGTGGGCAGGCATCCACAAGCCGCCTCACCAGGCCAAAGAAGCTGTTCGGAAGGGCGTCGCCAGGCCACAACCGGACTATGAAGCCCTTCATGGCTTGATCGGCCGCCTTATGTAGCTCGACCATCTACTTCAGCCGGTCGCTCATTGGCACCGTATGTTCGGCCTCAGCATACTGAGACCAGAATAGCTTCTCCGTCAAGCTTCCTTCCTCGGCCTGGTAAAATTGTGCGGCATCGGACACACTGCGGGGCAAATCTGCAAATGCTCCTGAAGAGCTTCGGATTCGGGTAAGTAATCGGTAATTCACTTTTACATGCTTTCTTCGCATATAGAAAGCCTTACCCGCCGCTATCTTCTTCATCGCGTCGATCTCCTGATGGGCCTTCTGGGCCTCGGCCTTGGCACTCTTCGCGCTCTCACGGGCCGCGGCAAGCTCAGACTCTTGCGTCTTAAAGTCAAGCTCCAACGCCTCGTGCTTCGTCACGAGAGCCTAGAGCTCTTGCTGCACCTCACCCACCCGAGCCTCGTGCTCTCTCGCTCGGTGTGCTCCTTGGCCGCTGCATCCTCAGCCTTGGTTAGCGCTAGCTTCAGGGTCGCCACCTTGGTTGTGGCCCTGGCAAAACATACAATGATCCTGTCATTTTGCAATCGCGTCCTTTTTTATATATACATATATCTATAGACGGGGTATTACTTACCCTCGTTCTCCACGAGCTACCTCTTGGAAAGGCAGAGCTCTTTCTTGGACCCATCAAGGTCCTGCTTCAGTATGGCGACCTCCGCAGTTAGTGCGGTGGACGCCAGCAGAGAAGCCTGCATTTGCATATTGACATACTTATATTAGACTCCTGCGATATTATTTGATCCTCTATTCGTCTTTTCTTTGTGAACACCGAACAAAGCATCAGGGGCTACTGTCTATGCGGTAATACTTTTACTACATTTTAAAACACTTACCTCGAAGCCTATTCGAAGGCTGGCACAAGCTTCATTCAATCCGCTCTTGGCGGACTAAACCTTCTGATCACCGCACTCATGATGGTGCGGTGCTCCTCGTTGATGGAAGCGCTGCGAAGCGCTTCCAGCAGGCTGTCCGGTGCCTCTGGATGGGCAGAGGTCACCGGCACTAGCATTTGCCCCTCTTAGAAGGGGACCGCCTACCCGAGTCCGGAACCGTTGGAGGATCCGGCGCAGCTGAGGGCCAAACTCGGAGCTCAACCCCATCCCCTCAGCTCCCGGAGTCCGGAAGGTCGTCTTGAGGCGCCTCCGGGACGGTGCCCCTCGATCCGGTGCCTCTTGAGACAACACTTCGGTGTCGTCGGCAGGATGAGGGGAGGTGGTGGTCAGGACTGGCTCGCTATCCATGTCCGACGAGCCCAGGGAGCCGTCCGAAGATACCTCGATATTGGCTCGGGGCGGTCTGCACAATTGAGTTCGACGTTAGGGCAACAAAGGAATCCTATGGGTAACTTTGGTATCCGAATACTTACGATCTCCCCGAGGGCTTGGCCCTGGGCAACCACTCGTCTTCACTTTCGTTGGCGGCGGTGGAGCCGTCCGGAGGGAGAGTCCTTCCCTTCTTGGACCCTCCGGCCTCCCTAGTTGGGGCAGCCTTCCTTTTCTTGTCTCCCCCAGTCGGTGGGGAGCCTCTTCTTCCTCTTCCTCGTCTTCGGGGGAAGAGTGCGCCGCAGAGTCATCGGACGGTGAGTCCGATGACGCCTGGCGTTAGGAACTCTTTTGAGCTCCATTGGCCTTCTTGGTCTTCTCCGGCACCTTATAAGGGGCCGGAGTCAACATCTTCGCCAGAAGGGCATCTGCGGGGCCTTTGGGCAAAGGAGCCGGACAGTCGATCTGTCCGGCCATCTTCTGCCAGTCCTATCAAAGGCACGGGAGTTTAGATCCCGCATAGAGTCAATCTATATAAAAAAACAAGTATCCTGTGAAAGGTAAAACAACTTACCGCACTGGCTTGGCGCTTCGCGCTGAATCCGCGATCCTCAGTAATAGGGGGAGGGACCTCGGCGCTCTTGAACAGCACCCTCCAGGCATCTTCACGAGTCATGTTGAAGAGCTTGTTCAGAGTTCGGTGCCGCGCCGGGTTGAACTCCCACAAGGTGAACTCCCATTGTTGGCACAGGAGTATCTGGCGGATGAGCATAACTTGGACTATGTTGACAAGCTTGAGCTTCTTGTCCACCATGTTTGGAATACATGTATGGAGTTCGGTCAGCCCTTTTGAATTACCCCAGGACAGGCCCTTCTCTTTCCAGGAGGTGAGCCGCATGGGGATGCCAGATCGGAACTCAGGGGCCGCTACCCATGCCGGGTCGCGCGGCTCGGTGATATAAAACCACCCCGATTGCCACCCCTTTATGGTATCCACAAAGGAGCCCTCGAGCCATGTTATGTTGGGCATCTTGCCCACCATGGCACCTCCGCACTCCACCTGGTGGCCGCCCACCACCTTCGGCTTGACATTGAACGTCTTCAGCCATAGGCCGAAGTGGGGCTTGATGCGGAGGAAGGCCTCGCACACGACGATAAACACCGAGATGTTGAGGATGAAGTTCGGGGCCATATCATGGAAATCCAGGCCGTAACAGAACATGAGCCCCCGAACGAAGGGATGGAGAGGGAATCCCAGTCCGCGGGGGAAATGGGTGAGGAATACCACCCTCTCATGGGGCGTGGGGGTGGGGATGAGCTGCCCCTCATCTGGGAGCCGGTGTGCGATGTCGTCGGGCAGGTATCTGGCTCTCCTCAGTTTCTTGACGTCTCCCTCTCTGACGGAGGAGACCATCCACTTGCCTCCCGCTCCGGACATGGCTCGAGAAGGTTGAGATGGAAGTGAGAACTTGGGCGCTAGAGCTCGAGTGTGCGGGAGCGGATGAGCAAAGGAGGAAGAAGGCGTGGATAGATAGGTGAATCCATATCCCTTTATATGGGCGGACAAAATTAAGCGTCCCCACTTGCCTGGTAAAACTCGCTTATCTCCCAAGCGCCGCAATTGATGGCGCGGTCGGGTTACCCACGCCCATATTGATGAGAATCCCGTAATAAGGGGACACGATCTCTGCTTTGACAAGACGTGTCGAAAAACTGCCTCGAGTTATGTGCGGGGCTAGTTAAAAGAAACGGTTCGAATAATCACCGGTCCATGACGTAACATCGTGTTGCCAAAACAAGCCAGCAAATTAGATCTGCAAAAATATTATTCTCCCTACGGTGGAATGTGGAACTTATTTTGCAGGGTCGGACACTATCCTCATATTCAAATTCTTCTGTGATGTATTCGGAGAAGGAACCCGCCTTGCAATGCCGAAGACAATACTGCGCGCCGGACTCATCGCCATTGAAGCCTGGTTCAGGGGCTACTAAGGGAGTCCTGGATTAGGGGGTCTCCGGACAACCGGACTATCTCCATTGGCCGGACTGTTAGACTATGAAGATACAAGATTGAATACTTCGTCTCGTGTCCGAATGAGACTCTACTTGGCGTGGAAGGCAAGCTAGGCAATACGTATATGGATATCTCCTCCTTTGTAACCGACCTTGTGTAACCCTAACCCTCTCCAGTGTCTATATAAACCGAAGGGTTTTAGTCCGTAGGACAACAATCACAACATACAATCATACCAGAGGCTAGCTTCTAGGGTTTAGCCTCTCTGATCTCGTGGTAGATCTACTCTTGTACTACACATATCTTCAATATTAGTCAAGCAGGACGTAGGGTTTTACCTCCATCAAGAGGGCCCGAACCTGGGTAAAACTTCATGTCCCCTGCCTCCTGTTACCATCCGGCCTAGACGCATAGTTCGGGACCCCCTACCCGAGATCCGCCAGTTTTGACACCGACAGCTAGAGAAAAAGAAATTATTGAATCTGAATATGATGATGATAGTGATGATGAAAATATGCCTGTTATTCCTGAGGGCTATCTTTTTGATATGGGATCTTCTGCCTCTATTTTAGCTTGCAAAGATAGATATGAGCTTAAGAGGTTATTAATTAAATGGAACAAAGAATCACTTAGAGATAAAATGAAACCCGACCCTACTTTTGCTACTTCACCTATTTGTGTTCCTAATAAACATTATGAATTCTCTGTTGATCCTAATAAAATTACTTTGGTTGAATCTGATCCGTTTTATGGCTATGAATCTGAAACTATTGTGGCACATCTTACTAAATTAAATGATATAGCTGCCTTGTTCACTAATGATGAGAGATCGCGTTACTTTTATATACTGAAAATATTTCAGTTCTCATTAAAGGGTGATGCTAAGATATGGTTTAATTCTCTTGATCCTGGTTGTGTGCGTAGTCCCTAGGATATGATTTATTACTTCTCTGCTAAATATTTCCCTACTCATAAGAAACAAGCTGCTTTGAGGGAAATATACAACTTCATGCAAATTAAAGAAGAGAGTCTCCCACAAGCTTGGGGGAGGCTTCTCAAGTTGCTTAATGCTTTGCCTGATCATCCTCTTAAGAAACCTAAAATGCTTGATATCTTTTATAATGGACTAACCGATGCTTCCAGAGATTACCTGGATAGTTGTGCTGGTTCTGTTTTCAGGGAAATAACACCGGATGAAGCTGAAATTCTATTGAATAATATGTTGACAAATGAAAATAATTGGGCACCTTCTGAGCCAGCTCCTGAGCCATCTCCTGCTCCAATTACTGAAACTATTCTTAAACCAACTCCGAAGAAGAGAGGTGTTTTATTTCTCAGTCCCGAAGATATGCAAGAGGCAAAGAAATCTATGAAAGAAAAAGGTATTAAAGTTGAAGACGTTGAGAATTTACCTCCTATTGAAGAAATACATGGTCTTAATATACCGCCTGTTGAAGAAACATATGATCTCAATTCTCTATTTATTGAAGAACCTCCTGATCCCGATATCCCGACAGATGTAGTAAAGGTAAATTCTCTCTATAGATATGATAAAGCTGAAGTCCCTCCTACTAAAATTGCTAGTCAGTTCTTGGATGAGTTTGTTAACTTTATGTTTAAGCAAGACGACTTCAATGCTTATTTTGGTAGACAATTAAAAGAAAATGCTTATATGATTAGACGCTTGGGTGATTATATGGCTAATATTAAAGGTGAACTTAAACTTGTTAGCAAACATGCTTCTATGGTTACCACTCAAGTAGAACAAGTACTTAAGGCTCAAAAAGAAGTGCTTAATGAAATGAATAGTAAGAAAAATGATTATGCTGTTAGAGTGGCTACTAGAACTGGTAGAATGACCCAGGAACCTTTGTATCCTGAAGGCCACCCTAAGAGAATCAAGCAAGATTCTCAAAGAAATAATATTGATGTTCCTAGTTCTTCTAAAAAGAAGAAGAAGAAAAATGATAGAACTGTGCAAACTTCTAGTGAACCTATTGCTGAACCACCTGATAATCCAAATGATATATCTATGTGTGATGCTGAAACACAATCTGGTAATGAACATGAACCAAGTAAAAATATTAATGATGATGTTCAACCTAGTAATGATAATGATGTAGAAATTGAACCTGCTGTTGATCTTGATAACCCACAATCAAAGAATCAACGTTATGATAAAAGAGACTTTGTTGCTAGGAAACATGGTAAAGAAAGGGAACCTTGGGTTCAGAAACCCATGCCTTTTCCTCCGAAACCATCCAAGAAAAAGGATGATGAGGATTTTGAGTGCTTTGCTGAAATGATTAGGCCTATCTTTTTGCGTATGCGATTAACTGATGTGCTCAAAACAAATCCTTATGCTAAATATATGAAGGATATCATTACTAATAAAAGAAAGATACCAGAAGCTGAAATTTCCACCATGATTGCTAATTATACTTTTAAGGGTGGAATACCAAAGAAACTCGGAGACACCGGAGTACCTACTATACCTTGCTCCATTAAAAGAAATTATATTAAAACTGCTTTATGTGATCTTGGAGCCAGTGTTAGTGTTATGCCTCTCTCTTTATATCGTAGACTTGACTTGAATAAGTTGACACCTACTGAAATATCTTTGCAAATGGCTGATAAATCAACTGCTATACATGTCGGTATTTGTGAGGATGTGCCTGTTGTGGTTGCAAACATTACTATTTTAACGAACTTTGTTATACTTGATATTCCCGAGGATGATAGTATGTCTATTATTCTCGGAAGACCTTTTCTTAATACTGCAGGGGCTGTTATTGATTGCAACAAAGGCAATGTCACTTTTCATGTTAATGGTAATGAGCATATGGTACACTTTCTGAGGAAACAACCTCAAGTTCATAGTATCAACTCTATTGGAAAAATTCCATCGATTATATTTGGAGGTTTTGAATTTCCTCTTCCTACTGTCAAAAAGAAATATGATATACTTATTATAGGGGATGTGCATATCCCCGTTGAGGTAACTTAGTGTTATTCGAAATTTCTCCGGTTTCATGATTATCGGAATGAGTTTGTTAACAAGACTTGATCAACCTTGTTAGTGGATTCTTTTTGATAAGCATGAGATGGATGAAACTAGAAGCATAACCTTCTGTACCCCACTTTTACTTTCTGTCATTTATATTAAATAAAGTAAAAATAGTATTTTCAGTCTGTTTCCTGACTTATCCATGCAATATAAAAATATCCCGAAAATAAAAGTCCTCAGAATGCCATGCCAATGTAATATTATTTTTTCGGGAATATCTGAGGATTTACTGTGCAAAAATTACCGCAGGAGGAGCTACCACCTGGCCACGAGGGTGGTGGGCGAGCCCCCCTATAGGGCGCGCCCCCTGCCTCGTGGGCCTACGGTGGCCCTCCTCCACTTATCCCAGCACCCATCTTCTTCCTCTGCCTCACACAAACCCAAAAAACCAACTCAAGCACGAGTTCCAGCCACTTTTGCTATGATTTTCGATCTCCTTGCTCAAAGCACCTCTCGCAAAACTGCTTGGGGAGATTGTTCCTTGGTATGTGACTCCTCCATTGGTCCAATTAGTTTTTGTTCTAGTGTTTTATTCTTTGAAAATTTGTGCTGCATAGGTGACCATGTTCTTGAGCTTGCATGTCAAATTTATATGGTTCCAAGTAGTTCTAATGCTTGATATAGGCTCTAGGCACTTGTAGGAGTAGTTGCTATCAGTTTTATTGAAGTTGGTTTACTTTTATTTTGAAGTTACTAAAAATTTCAGAATTTTTCAGAGAAAAACAATATGCTTAGGAATATGTTCCAAGGTGGTTCCTCTAAGAAGCAAGGACCCAGGATTGCTATGCGCGATGCTGACGAGGATCCACCAAGAGACGCTCCAGTACGGCCTGGCAAACGGCCGTCGGAAAATTTTATGGACCGTGCGGGAATTAAAGAAGAATTCAAAGCATATTTGTGCAATGCCGGTCTTGAGGATTTTGAGGCTAACAAATGCCCCCAGTATCATGATCTCACAAGTTCATTTGTGAGGAGGTTTGAGTATTCATCTTCGCGTAATTCTCCTTCAGTCATGTTTGATCTTTATGACAAATCTTATACCATGGACCTAGAGGATTTCACCCTTGCATGCAAACTTCCATCATGGGGGAGTATTAGGGATCCCCCTAAATCTGAATTTAGAAAATTTCTTGCTAGTATAACTGTAGGGGAATCTAGAGACATAACGCAGGCTACCATAGGGAGCATTCACTTTCCTGCTATACATTATTTTGCTCTCTTCATTGGTAGATGCATAAATGCTAAGGATGAAGCATGTCACATGTGTGTCCCTGATCTTAGCATTCTTAGGAGTGATGTGTTAGGAGACCAATCTTATCATATGGGAGCCATTGTAGCTCGTAGGTTGCATCATAATAGACATAATGGAGATTTCTTTGGAGGAATTTATGCAACCCGCTTAGCTCATTTTCTTGAGATAGACATTCGTGAGGTGATATGGAGTTGCCTCCTGCATATTTAGATTATGACTCTATGGCTTCACACCAGTTCGTCGAGAGATCTGAATCACCTCTCTTATATCGTTTAATTTTTGATAAACAACGTGTTTTCCATATTACTCTCCCTGCTCCTGCCTTCTTTGATTCACAGACAAAAGGAAGATATGTTATTACCAGACAGGAGGCAGAAGAGTACGAGAGGAGAGCGGAGGCAGCTTGACTCCATGCTGCAGCTCAGCAGGCGATAACTGCTGCACATCAGTATGATCCCAACTATTCCTCCTCATCACAGTACGACCCCAACAACTATTATTATGGATATCCGCCAGGCCAGCCGTGGCCATAGACCAACTTAGGCCAAAAGCCTAAGCTTGGGGAAGTACATACTTCTAACCGACATTACATTTATGTTCACACAAACTCATTGCTAGATGTCGATGCTCATACTTTTTCACTCTAATATCCATGCTAGTTTATTTTCTTTTTCTTGTTTTCTTCTTGTGTGTTTGTTAAACCTTAAGAAAAACAAAAAAATAGTAGTAGTTTATTTTTCTGCTGTAGTAGTAATAATTAAAAAGAAAACCCAAAAATATTTCCCGTTATTCTTTTGCTTGTTGGAAGCTTTCCCGTGTAAATAGTTTTACTTCTTTTCTTTTCTTTGGGGGGCACTAGGAGAAGACCATAATTAAATTGTTGAAGTGGCTCTTATATGCATTATTGTTGACTTAACCAAGAGCCCATATTGCCTTGTCTTCTCCTGTTTATTGAATGCTCGCAGATTCCAGCTTAGTCCAATGCACATGCACTCTAATTATTATTCACACCGTTTGGTCGTGCAAGTGAAAGGCAATTATGATGATATATGATGGACTGACTGAGATGAGAAAAGCTGGTATGAACTCGACCTCTTTTGTTTTTGTAAATATGACGAGTCCCTCGTTCTTGATTTAGCTTATTATGAATAAACATGTTTGCAATGACAATTAGAGATCATAGTTCCTCGTGCCATGCTTGATTAGCTATGAGTTATAATGATTTACCTTGTATGCCAACATGCTATTGAGATGATTATGATGTGGTATGATGGGGTGGTATCCTCTTTTGAATGATTTAAGTGACTTGACTTGGCACATGTTCACGCATGTAGTTGAAACAAAATCAACATAGCCTTCACGATATTTATGTTCATGGTGGATTATATCCTACTCATCCTTGCATCCAATGTTTATTAATTTTAATGCATGTACATAGCTGTTGTCTCTCTCTAGTTGGTCGCTTCCCAGTCTTTTGCTAGCCTACCGAAAGCACAAGTGCTCCCTGGGTGGTTTTGGTAATTAATGTCAACATATCTCTTATTGGAATAACACTTTTACCTAGTATGTTTCAGATAAGTTCAACAATGGAGTGGCATGGACTAGAGGATGTGGAACCCCTTCAAGATGCTAAGGATAAAGGATTGGCTCAAGCTTCAAGATCAAGACTCTACATTTTCTATTTTAGTGATCCAAGATCACATTGAGTCTATAGGAAAAGCCAATACTATCAAGAGGGGATGAGGTGTTGCTTAATGGCTTGCTTGCTCAAAGTGCTTAGTGATATGCTCCCAAACCCTCAACTACCTTCCCACATCCACATATGACCTAAACCAAAAGTCAAACTCAGCCCCACCGATTCTTTCTATCCGGTGCCACCGAGTTTCAAATGTCATAGCCACTGCCACAAACCCTAGGCAAATCGGTCTCACTGATAGGGATCTCGGTCTCACCGAGATGGGATTGTAATCTCTCTGTGTATGTCCATTACCAAAATCGGTCCCACCGAGTTTGAGAAATCGGTACTACCGAGATTATAATGCAAACCCTCTAGTTAGCTTATTACCAAAATTGGTCCCACCGAGTTTGTGTAATCGGTCTCACCGAGTTTGCCTGACCAACTCTCTGGTTAGCTTATTACCAAAATCGGTCCCACCGAGTTTGTGTAATCGGTCACACCGAGATTACGTTATGCCCTAACCCTAACCATATCGGTCCTACCGAGTTGCATCTCGGTCCCACCGAAAATCCTAACGGTCACTAGGTTTGCTGAATTGGTCCGACCGAGTTTAACCATTTGGTCCCACCGAGTTTGGCAAATTGTGTGTAACGGTTAGATTTTGTGTGGAGGCTATATATACCCCTCCACCCACTCTTCATTCATGGAGAGAGCCATCAGAACATACCTACACTTCCAATACACATTTTCTGAGAGAGAACCACCTAAACTTGTGTTGAGGTCAAGATATTCCATTCCAACCATATGAATCTTGATCTCTAGCCTTTCCCAAGTTGCTTTCCACCCAAATCTTCTTTCCACCAAATCCAAATCCTATGAGAGAGAATTGAGTGTTGGGGAGACTATCATTTGAAGCACAAGAGCAAGGAGTTCATCATCAACACACCATTTGTTACTTCTTGGAGAGTGGTGTCTCCTAGATTGGCTAGGTGTCACTTGGGAGCCTCCAACAAGATTGTGCAGTTGAACCAAGGAGTTTGTAAGGGCAAGGAGATCACCTACTTCGTGAAGATCTACCGCTAGTGAGGCAAGTCCTTCGTGGGCGACGGCCGTGATGGAATAGACAAGGTTGCTTCTTCGTGGACCCTTCATGGGTGGAGCCCTCCGTGGACTCGCGCAACCGTTACCCTCCGTGGGCTGAAGTCTCCATCAACGTGGATGTACGATAGCACCACCTATCGGAACCACGACAAAAACATCCGTGTCTCCAATTGCATTTGAATACTCCAAACCCTTCTCTTTACATTCTTGCAAGTTGCATGCTTTACTTTCCGCTGCTCATATACTCATTGCATGCTTGCTTGATATGTATTGTGTTTGTTAAACTTGTGCTTAAACTCCACTTAAACTTGAGAATATTAAAAACTGCAACTTTTGGCACTTAGTGTCTAATCACCCCCCTCTAGACACCTCTTCTCGATCCTTTCAATTGGTATCAGATCTTTGGTCTCCATTGCCTTGGTTTAAACACCATTGGAGGAAGATGGATGTGTCTACTTTGGGGAGTCTTAGACATAGAGTGCCTATTCTTGATGGAGGGTATTTTCATGAGTGGAAAAATGAAATGCTTGAGATTTTCAATGAATATCATTTGAACAAGTACATTACTAGCCCTTGTGCACCTCATGTTGATCCTTTGCACCCTACCCTAGACGAAGATATTGACATGATTCGCAATCTTAGAACTGTTGAGCTCATCATTAGAGGCTTGCCTAGAAACTTGATTAGATGTTTGCCTACTCTCAAGTGTGCCTACACCATATGGAGATTTCTTGAGGAACGATTTCCAGATTATTCCTTGAAAAATTTAGATGAAATTCTCCATAAGTCTATTTCCTTGAGTAAGATGAACTCTAGTGATCCTAGCTTTGGTGATTGTCTATTTGAGCTTACCAATCTCATGCATGCTAAAGGAAATGTTGGAATCATTAGCGATATCATATCCAAAGCTATTAGAATTCATAAAGGTAAACATTGTGATGATCATTTATCTAATGAATTACCCTCTCTAGGAATTGATCAATCACAAGATGATGTTGAACATGGATACTATGATGAAGATGATGATAGTGACTATGATCTTGATGATGCAATGAGGCATTTTGGTCTTATGGCAAATCCTCGCGGCTACATGACTAGAGGAAAGGAATGGGTCCTTGATAGTGGATGTACTGATCATATGGCCGGCGATAAAGATATGTTCCGTGAGCTTGCTGAAAACAACGGCCCTCGAAAATATGTCACTTTTGGTGATAATTCAAAGGGTAAGGTGGTTGGCCTTGGTAAGGTGGCCATCTCACATGATAGCTCCATACAAAATGTCATGCTCATTGAATCCCTTGGATACAATTTACTTTCAGTTTCTAGACTTGCGGATTTCGGTTTCAATGTCTTATTCACTGAAGTAGATTGCCAAGTGTTTCATAGAGACAATCATCAAATGGTCTTTACCGGTATACATAGAGGAGATCTTTACATTGTTGATTTCACTAAAAAGGCTCAACCTAGAACTTGCTTAATTACCAAATCTTCTAAAGGCTGGTTGTGGCATAGAAGACTAGGTCATGTTGGTATGCGAAATCTTGATAAGCTTATTAAAGGTGATCATATCCTTGGAATAAAAGATGTCATATTTGACAAGGATAGACTTTGTAGTGCTTGTTGAGCAGGGAAACAAGTTGGAGGAAGTCACCGCGCGAAGAACATCATGACCACAAGAAGACCACTCGAGCTACTTCACATGGATCTCTTTGGTCCAAATGCCTACAAGAGTCTCGGTGGTAACTCATTTGGTCTAGTCATAGTTGATGATTTTTCAAGATTTACGTGGGTGTTCTTTCTTGATGACAAATTGCAGGTCCAAAAGATCTTCAAAAACTTCGCTAGGAAGGCCCAAAATCAGTTTGACGTGAAGATCAAGAAGGTTCGGAGCGACAACGGAACGGAGTTCAAGAACGCAAATGTGGACACCTTTCTTGACGAAGAAGGGATTTCACACGAGTTCTCGGCTACGTACACACCTCAACGAAATGGAGTTGTTGAAAGGAAGAACCGGACTCTTATCAAGATGGCAAGAATGATGCTGGATGAGTACAAAACGCCAAAGCACTTTTGGGCGGAAGCGGTTGAGACAGCTTGTCATGCAACAAATCACTTGTATCTTCACAAGCTACTCGGCAAGACAGCATACGAGCTCCTCACAGGTAACAACCCCCAAGTTGGATATTTTCGAGTATTCGGCTCAAAGTGCTACATTCTTGATAAGCATCGTCGTTCTAAATTTGCTCCTAAATATCATGAAGGTTTCCTACTTGGTTATGGCTCAAACTCTCACACTTACCGTGTCTACAACAATTTCACCCGAAAGGTTGAAGAAACGGTAGATGTGAAGTTTGATGAATCTAATGGCTCGCAAGTAGAGCAATTGCCAATTGATGTAGGAGACAAAGACCCTTCGAAAGAAATTCAAGACTTGTCCATTGGCAAGATTCGTCCAACGGAAGTGAAGGAGAGTACCTCGTCCGTCCAAGTGGAAGCTTCTACCTCACGACAAGGTGAACCAAGAGTTGATACGGAAGCATCCACAAGTGGGACATGCCAAGATGAAGAAAACGAGGAAGCGCACCAAGATGAACATAAACAACCTCCTTCTCCACCACGACAAGAGAACGACAACGCCAACAATGAAGAAGGCCAAGAAGAAGCACAAGCTGAAGAGGATGTTCCACCCCGACCCAAGCAAGAGCTTTCACGAGTTCGAGTAAGAATTGCTAAGGATCATCCCGTCGAGCAAATCTACAATGATATACAAACCGGGAGAATCACTCGCTCTAAAACTCGTTTAGCTAACTTTTGTGAACATTACTCATTCATCTCTAGCATTGAACCTATGAAGGTTGAAGAAGCATTGGAGGATCCGGACTGGATAAACTCTATGCATGAAGAGCTACACAACTTTGAGAGAAATCAAGTGTGGACATTGGTCGAGAAGCCCGACAACAACCACAACATCATTGGTACCAAATGGGTGTTTCGCAACAAGCAAGATGAAGATGGACAAGTGGTTCGCAACAAAGCACGTCTCGTCGCCCAAGGCTACACACAAGTTGAAGGTATGGACTATGGTGAGACATATGCTCCCGTTGCTAGACTTGAGTCCATTCGCATCTTACTTGCTTATGCTAATCACCATGATATCACC
Source organism: Triticum monococcum (assembly GCA_034509565.1). Lineage (NCBI taxonomy): Eukaryota > Viridiplantae > Streptophyta > Magnoliopsida > Poales > Poaceae > Triticum > Triticum monococcum. Next base: position 105,701,913 of record CM067843.1, read on the forward strand.
TTGTACCAAATGGACATTAAAAGTGCTTTTCTAAATGGCAAAATTGAGGAGGAAGTCTATGTTAAGAAACCTCCCGGCTTCGTCAATCCTAAGAAACCTAATCATGTTTACAAACTTCACAAAGCCCTTTATGGTCTTAAACAAGCTCCTAGAGCATGGTATAAATGCTTGACCAAGTTCCTTATTGAAAAAGGCTTTGAAATTGGTAAAATTTATTCTACTCTTTTTACTAAAAGGATTAATGGAGAACTATTTGTGTGCCAAATTTATGTTAATGATATCATATTTGGTTCAACTAACCCTTATTTTAGTGAGAAGTTTGGAAAGCTAATGTCGAAGAAGTTTGAGATGTCTATGATGAGTGAACTCAAATTCTTTCTCGGTTTGCAAATCAAGCATACTAAGGAAGGTACCTTTGTCTCTCAAACGAAGTACACCAAGGACTTACTCGAGAAGTTCAATATGCAAGAATGAAAAGGTATGACTACACCCATGCCTACTAGTGGACATCTTGATTTGACCAAAGATGGTGAACCGGTTGATCAAAAGGTTTATCGCTCTATGATTGGTTCATTGTTATATCTATGTGCCTCTCGTCCCGATATTATGCTAAGTGTGTGCATGTGTGCACGATATCAAGCTGCTCCTAAAGAGTGCCATCTTAAGGCTGTGAAAGGATAGTGAGATACCTAATCCATACACCAAATTTTGGCATTTGGTATCCTAAGAGGTCCACTTTTGATCTTGTTGGCTACTCTGATTCGGACTATGCCGGAGACAAGGTTGATAGAAAATCCACTTCGGGTACTTGTCAATTCCTTGGTAGATCTCTTGTGTCTTGGTCTTCCAAGAAACAAAACTCGGTATCCTTATCCACCACCGAAGTAGAATACATTGCCGCTGGTTCATGTTGTGCTCAATTACTTTGGATGACCCAAACTCTTCAAGATTATGGGATGTATGTGAAACATGTTCCATTGCTATGTGACAACGAAAGTGCTATTAATATTGCTCACAATCCCGTGCAACATTCTCGAACTAAGCATATTGAAGTTCGTCATCATTTCATTCGAGATCATGTTGCAAAAGGGGACATTAACCTTAAGCATGTTCGCACCGATAAGCAATTGGCGGATATATTCATTAAACCACTTGATGAGAAAGTGTTTTGCAGGTTGAGAGGTGAATTGAACATCATTGACGCTTCAAACTTGGAGTAGAAACTCCATTCGATACATGTGGGGCATGAGCCTATGACTAATCCTCAATATTTCTCTTATGATGCTATTCATATGTCTTGGATATATTTGTACCTTGCATGTTATCTAACCCGTGTAGGTACTTGGTTGAATCTAAATCTATGAGATTGCAACTCACTCACATCTTGAGCAATCTCTACATCACCAAGTCTCTACACAATGGTGGTTGAAGACAAGGAAGCACGAAACCATTCAAACATATCCTTTGGCAAATTTTATGTTGAGTCTCATGATTGTCATTTTGGATACACAAGTGCTCTTCCTTGCAAAGCTAACCCATGTAGGTAGATGAACTCAAACTCCAAGTGGTGCTCCCAACCCTTGATGAACTACATCAACCTTGAGCAACCCACACAAGTTCAACTACATGAGCAAGATCAACACCACCACCCAAGGTATGTTATTCCATCTTAGAGAAGCTTTACTCCAAGTCATGAGTCAAAGCAACTCGACAAGATGTGAATACATCAAAAGGCTTAAACGAAAAATGGTAACCCCATTTTGAGCTTAAACATGAGTATGACCTATGATCAAGTGCTCTCACTTGACTCCTAAGTCAAAATACTCTAACATAGGTGACTTTGTCGCCGACCATCTCTAGATGAAGTTCTCATGTGTCTCTCCGTGCTTTTGTCTCTTGCATATTTGTTTCCCTTTTCAAAAAAAACTTCATCTAGAACTTTTAGTTTCTTTTCTTTCCTTTTTTGTTCTGCATTTTCTGCATCCAATTCATTGCAAATCTTTCAGTAAATTCCTTGCATATCCTTGTGAGATCTTACTTGTCTAGTGAGCTGATGTGACAAGTGGTTTCACTCTAATGAACTTGGTCACACCGATTTGTTCTCTTCGGCCCAACCGAAGCACACAACTCGGAGTCACCGATTCCACCACAGGAAAACCAACTTGCCACTTATTCCTGATTTCTTTTTGCTCCAGCTTCACTTAATGATTCTTGTCCTCTACCAGCATCATATTAGACATGCTGCTTTGCTCTGTGACTCGAGGACCAACCCATTTGTATCACATGTCCAGAAGAGCCCTTCTTGGAAATTGATGTCAAAGGGGGAGAGAGAGATCACATCAACGCTTAATCCTTCCTATAGGGGGAGAAAGAGAGAATACTCAGGGGGAGAGAGTTTCTCAACTAGGAGAAAGTAATATCATCAAAGACCCCAGATGCTTGGTGTTCAAGAGGAGAGATGTCACATGTCTTTAAGAGGGGAAAGACATGTTTGGTTGCTTGATTTAGCTCAAGCTCTGTTGTTTCTTTTTTTTGCTCTGATTCTCTATTCCCTATCTTCTCCCAATATCCCATGCAGATTCAGGGGGAACAAGACATCTAAGGGAAGGAAATCTCTGATTTTATTGCATATCTTTACCTTTGGGGACATGTCTATATCCAATGTGGTACTTAGTACTCACTCTACATGTCATCCCAGTCTTGGTTATCTTGTGGTTTCTCTTGTTTGCTCTGGTCAGTAGGTGTATCTGTGTTATTTAACCTTGTTTGCGCAGGTTCATCCCATCCTAAGCCAACTCAAGACCACAAGGTAAGTATATGCATCACAGTCATGTGAATGAGAAGTTCTTGCTGATGTACATACTGTTTGCAAGAAGGACTCATGAGCATGAAGGTACATTTCTCGCATTCACATCATTTGCTCTGATGCATATAGCCAAGATACATGTAACACATTGCTTACTCTGTCATGTTTACGCATTCACATGCTCCTATATTCAATATTCACATGATTGCATACATGAAGGGGGAGCCTATGCATGTTACATGTCTTTCCAAAGCTTTACTTCATATTCTCTATATCTTTATCTAAAGCTTTGATGTATGTTGTCATCAATTACCAAAAAGGGGGAGATTAAAAGCACAAGTGCTCCCTAGGTGGTTTTGGTAATTAATGTCAACATATCTCTTGTTGGACTAACACTTTTACCTAGTATGTTTCAGATAAGTTCAACAATGGAGTGGCATGGACTAGAGGATGTGGAACCCCTTCAAGATGCTAAGGACAAAGGATTGGCTCAAGCTTCAAGATCAAGACTCTACATTTTCTATTTTAGTGATCCAAGATCACGTTGAGTCTATAGGAAAAGCCAACACTATCAAGAGGGGATGAGGTGTTGCTTAATGGCTTGCTTGCTCAAAGTGCTTAGTGATATGCTCCAAAACCCTCAACTACCTTCCCACATCCACATATGACCTAAACCAAAAGTCAAACTCAGCCCCACCGATTCTTTCTATCCGGCGCCACCGAGTTTCAAATGTCATAGCCACTGCCACAAACCTTAGGCAAATCGGTCTCACCGATAGGGATCTTGGTCTCACCGAGATGGGATTGTAATCTCTTTGTGTATGTCCATTACCAAAATCGGTCTCACCAAGTTTGAGCAATTAGTACTACCGAGATTACAATGCAAACCCTCTGGTTAGCTTATTACCAAAATCGGTCCCGCCGAGTTTGTGTAATCGGTCTCACCGAGTTTGCCTGACCAACACTCTGGTTAGCTTATTACCAAAATCGGTCCCACCGAGTTTGTGTAATCGGTCACACCGAGATTACGATATGCCCTAACCCTAACCATATCGGTCCTACCGAGTTGCATCTCAGTCCCACCGAAAATCCTAACGGTCACTAGGTTTGCTGAATCGGTCCGACCGAGTTTAACCATTCGGTCCCACCGAGTTTGGCAAATTGTGTGTAACGGTTAGATTTTATGTGGAGGCTATATACACCCCTCCACCCTCTCTTCATTCATGGAGAGAGCCATCAGAACATACCTACACTTCCAATACACATTTTCTGAGAGAGAACCACCTACACTTGTGTTGAGGTCAAGATATTCCATTCCAACCAAATGAATCTTGATCTCTAGCCTTTCCGAAGTTGCTTTCCACTCAAATCTTCTTTCCACCAAATCCAAATCCTGTGAGAGAGAGTTGAGTGTTGGGGAGACTATCATTTGAAGCACAAGAGCAAGGAGTTCATCATCAACACACCATTTGTTACTTCTTGGAGAGTGGTGTCTCCTAGATTAGCTAGGTGTCACTTGGGAGCCTCCAACAAGGTTGTGGAGTTGAACCAAGGAGTTTGTAAGGGCAAGGAGATCGCCTACTTCGTGAAGATCTACCGCTAGTGAGGCAAGTCCTTCGTGGGCGACGCCGTGATGGAATAGACAAGGTTGCTTCTTCGTGGACCCTTCATGGGTGGAGCCCTCCATGGACTCACGCAACCGTTACCCTCCGTGGGTTGAAGTCTCCATCAATGTGGATGTATGATAGCACCACCTATCGGAACCACGACAAAAACATCCGTGTCTCCAATTGCGTTTGAATACTCCAAACCCTTCTCTTTACATTCTTGCAAGTTGCATGCTTTACTTTCCGCTGCTCATATACTCATTGCATGCTTGCTTGATATGTATTGTGTTTGTTAAACTTGTGCTTAAACTCCACTTAAACTTGAGAATATTAAAAACTGTAACTTTTGGCACTTAGTGTCTAACCCCCCCCCCCCCCTCTAGACACCTCTTCTCGATCCTTCCACCTTCACTTCTACTAAGCGGGAATACTGCTTGTGCATCCAATCCCTTAAATCCCAAAGTTATTCCAGATGAGTCCACTATACCTTCCTATATACGGTATCTACCTGCCGTTCCAAGTAAATTTGTATGTGCCAAACTCTAAACCTTCAAATAAACATTCTGTTTTGTTTGCTCGAATAGCTCATGTATCAACAAAGGTTGTCCTTATCTTCCGTCTTAGGCGGGTTATTCTCAAGAGGAGTGGACTCCGCTCCTCACTCACGAGAAAATGGCTGGTCACTGGGATGCCCAGTCCCATGCTTTATGCAAACTAAATCAAAATTAATTGCAAACAAAACTCCCCCTGGGACCTGATGTGTGTTGGAGGCACTCGTTGTTTCGAGCAAGCCATGGATCGATGCTTGTTGGTGGAGGGGGAGTATAAACTTTACCATTCTGTTTGGGAACCGCCTATAATGTGTTTAGCATGAAAGATATCGCCATCTCTTAGTTGTTACATCGACAATGAAAGTATACCGCTCAAAATACAATTTATCCCTATTTCAAAACCAAGCTCTGGCACCTCTACAAATCCCTGCTTCCCTCTGCGAAGGGCCTATCCATTTACTTTTATGTTGAGTCATCACCCTCTTCTTAAAAAGCACTAGCTGGAGAGCACAACCGTCATTTGCATTCATCACTGTTAATTTATATTGTGTATGACTATGATTGGATCTCTTTTACCATGAATTACAATGTCTAGTCAGTCCTTGATCTTTAAAGGTGCTCTGCATTTATGTTTTGCGGTCTCAGAAAGGGCTAGCGAGATACCATCTTGTTATATCATATTATGATTGTTTTGAGAAAGTGTTGTCATCCGAGATTTATTATTATGACTTTCTAGTTGATTATGCTATTGATACGAGTAATTATGAGACCTGAGAATTATTGCAAATGTGGTTAGTTATGATCTATGCTGAAAACTTCAATGCTGGCTTGACATAGTTACAACAACAAGAGCAAACAGAGTTTGCAAAAGTTTTTCTTTCTTTCTTTCAGTTTGTCAACTAAATTGCTTGAGGACAAGAAAGGATTTAAGCTTGGGGGAGTTGATACGTCTCCGTCGTATCTACTTTTCCAAACACCTTTGCCCTTGTTTTGGACTCTAACTTGTATGATTTGAATGGAACTAACCCGGACTGACGCTGTTTTCAGCAGAATTGCCATGGTGTTGTTTTATGTGCAGAAAATAGATATTCTCGGAATGACCTGAAACTCCACAGAACATCTTAGAAAAAATAATAAAAAATCCTCGCCAAAGATGAAGACCAGGGGGCCCATACCCTTCTCACGAGGGTGGAGGGCGCCCCCCCCAGGGCGCGCCCCCTACCTCGTGGGCCCCCTGGAAACCCTCCGACGCCAACTCCAACTCTATATATTTGCTTTCGGAGAGAAAAAATTCAAAGAGAAGAAATCATCGTGTTTTACAATACGGAGCCACCGCCAAGCCCTAAAACCTCTCGGGAGGGCTGATCTGGAGTCCGTTCGGGGCTCCGGAGAGGGGGATTCGTTGTCGTCGTCATCATCAACCATCCTCCATCACCAATTTGATGATGCTCACCGCCGTGCGTGAGTAATTCCATCGTAGGCTTGCTGGATGGCGATGGGTTGGATGAGATTTATCATGTAATCGAGTTAGTTTTGTTAGGGTTTGATCCCTAGTATCCATTATGTTCTGAGATTGATGTTGTTATGACTTTGCTATGCTTAATGCTTGTCACTAGGGCCCGAGTGCCATGATTTCAGATCTGAATCTATTATGTTTTCATGAATATATGTGAGTTCTTGATCCTATCTTGCAAGTCTATAGTCACCTATTATGTGTTATGATCCGGTAACCCCGAAGTGACAATAATCGGGACCACTCCCGATGATGACCATAGTTTGAGGGGTTCATGTATTCACTATGTGCTAATGCTTTGTTCTGGTTCTCTATTAAAATGAGGCATTAATATCCCTTAGTTTCCAATAGGACCCCGCTGCCACGGGAGAGTAGGACAAAAGATGTCATGCAAGTTCTTTTCCATAAGCACGAATGACTATATACAGAATACATGCCTACATTACATTGAGGAATTGGAGCTAGTTCTGTGTCACCCTATGTTATGACTGTTACATGATGAACCGCATTCGGCATAATTATCCATCACTAATCCGGTGCCTACGAGTTTTCCATATACAGGTTCTCGCTTATTTACTTTCCCGATGCTACTGTTACAATCACTACAAAATACCAAAAACATTACTTTTGTTGTCTTTACTTTTGTTGCCGCTACCACCACTATCATATTACTTTGCTACTAAACACTTTGCTGCAGATACTAAGTTTCCAGGTGTGGTTGAATTGACAACTCAGCTGCTAATACTTGAGAATATTCTTTGGCTCCCCATGTGTCGAATCAATAAATTTGGGTTGAATACTCTACCCTCGAAAGCTGTTGCGAACCCCTATACTTGTGGGTTATCAATCCCCAAGCTTAGACGCTTGAGACTTCTTGAAATATTATCTTAGGATGCCTTGGGCATCCCCAAGCTTGAGATTTTGTATCTCCTTAATTCCTCTCATATCACGGTCTCCCTAAATATCAAAAGCTTCATCCACACAAAACTCAACAAGGACTCGTGAGATAAGTTAGTATAAACCAATGCAAATACCTTATCATACTCTATTGTAGCAAATCACTAAGATTATTATTCAACATTGCATACTAAATTCCTCTGCATATTTAATAGTCCTATCCTCAAATAGAATCATTAAATAAGCAAACATATGCAAACAATGCAAACATAACAGCAATCTGCCTAAACAGGACAGTCTGTAAAGAGTGCAGCAAGATCCATACTTCCCTAGCTCCAAAAATTATGAAAGAAAATTCCCACTGTAGTAAATTTATCAGATCTTAATATGCAAAAGGTTTCAACATTTTATCACATTCCGAATTTTCTAGGGAACTATTGCAACAGCGGTAAACTTTCTGTTTTCAAACAGCAAAATGAAGACTTGTAAAATAGGCATAGTAAAGGCTATCAACGCCACTTTTATTGAAATAAAAGATGCAAAACATTGTTCTAAATAACAAAAAGCAAAATTTATGATGCAAGCAAAACACATATCATGTGGTGAATAAAAATATAGCTCCAAGACGAAAGAGGGGATGCCTTCCGGGGCATCCCCAAGCTTAGGCTTTTTGGTCTCCTTGAATTTTACCTTGGGGTGCCTTGGGCATCCCCAAGCTTAGGCTCTTGCCACTCCTTATTCCATAGTCCATCGAATCTTTACCCAAAACTTGAAAACTTCACAACACAAAACTTAACAGAAAACTCGTAAGCGCCGTTAGTATATGAAAATAAATCACCACTTAGGTACTGTTGTGAACTCATTCTAAATTCATGTTGGTGTAATATCTACTGTATTCCAACTTCTCTATGGTTCATACCCTCCGATACTACTCATAGATTCATCAAAATAAGCAAACAACACGATGAAAACAGAATCTGTCAAAAACAGAACAGTCTGTAGTAATCTGTAGATTTCGAACACTTCTATACCTCCAAAAATCCCAAGAAATTAGGAAGTCCTAGGCAATTTGTTTATTAATCTACTGCAAGTGGAATTGGTATTTTATCGCTCTCTGGTAAAAAAAATTAAGATCTTGGTATTTTAAGAATTTCAGATCTTGGTATTTTAAGAATTTAAAATCCTGAGAAATTAGGAAGACTCTCTAACATTTAAGAATTTCAGATCTTGGTATTTTAACAGCAAGAGAATACGGACATAGAAGCATCATGTTGATTATTATAACAGCAACAAAATTAAACATAGGACTTTTATCATAGAACTTTTATCACATACTTCTCATGAATAAGTCATAGTTCATCACAAAATCGAAGTATAAAGCAAAAAAACTATATTAGAAACAAAAAAACTATGTTCTCACTCAACTTTGCAACTACAATTCATCATCTTTTCAGGAAGGGTCACGTGTCAGAGTCTTTAGGCAAGTCCACATACTCAAACATCATATAGTCTTCTATAACTTCTAACACTCACCACGTACACATGAGCAAAATGTTTCAACCGGACACACAGAAAGATAGGGGCTTATGGTTTCGCCTCCTAGCGTACTCACCTCTAGGGTGATGTCAACAATAATAACTCATGCCACCCATATTCAACTGGACATATGTGCCTAGATATTTATTCACCACATGATGCTTGCCAAAAGAGAAAAATAAAAGGAATAGAGAGAAAAACTTTAACTGTTTGCATAAAAGTAAAAGATAGGCCTTCACAGAGGGAAGCAGAGGTTGCCATGCTCTTATTTGTTTGTATGCTCAATCCCTTAGTGCAAAATAACGTCACGTTACATTGCCCCTTGTGATAGCGACCTTTATTATGCAGTCTGTCACTTTTATTCTTCACCATCACAAGTTCGTGCAACGCTCAATTTTCTCTTACACTAAATGATCTCACACTTTTAGAAGCAATTTTTATTGCCTTTTTGCACCGATGACAACTTACTTGAGGGATCTTGCTCAATCCCTAGGTATGTATGGTGGACTCTTGAAAATAAGATTTGGGTTTAAGGATTTTTGGATGCACAAGTAGTATCTCTACTTAGTGCGGAATTTTTGGCTAGCAAAGATAGGGGCAAGCACCACATGTTAAAGGATCTATGAAAATATGACTTCTATGTGAATATGAACAAACATAAATCATTAAGTTGTCTTCCTTGTCCAACGTCAACAATTTTGGCATATAATATTTTGATGAGGGCCCACAATCACAAAAGATTTCTAGGATAGTATATTTATATGTGAATCTTGTCTTCCCTTATTAATTCTTTAATGAGTTGCATCATTGACTAATGCTATGTTTGTCAATCTCTAATAAAAAATTCTACTTATACTTTTCCTTATGTTGTGCCATCACCTACCATAGGATTAGTATATAATCTTTTCATTATTTCTTTCCTTTCTTTTATTTGTTTCCTTTCTTATTTCTTTTCTTTATTTTCAACATGAATGTAAAGAAAGCAAAAACTCATACTGAACTTTATTATATAACTTGCACAAGATTACAAGGATAGATCACTAAGCAAACTCTCAAAGAAGAAAGGATCGAGCTAAACTTTTATTCATATAAAGCAAAAGATCGAACTAAAATAAGTAAAAGTAAAAAGATAGTGGGATGGTACGATACCGGGGCACGTCCCCCAAGCTTGGCGGAAGCTAAGGGGAGTGCTTATACCCGATACTGAATTCTCCTTTAGTGGTGAATAATATGATGGTGGTGATGAAGTGGTCCTATCTTTAAGGATCAGAAGATTCTCCAATCGACGGACGACGCTCCAGAGGTGGGTGATGTGCTCTCGATGCAGAATATTCTCACAAGTGGGATACTTATTTTGTATGCGAACTATTTCAATGATGCGAAAGGCTTCAATCTCAACAGGAGTAAGATGAGTAAGGTAAGGTTTAAGGATATCTTCCTCCTCCTCGTCAGCTGGTAGTGCTTACTCGAAGACCGGAGGCTGGTCTACGGTAACCTCCTTGCTCTCATCTCCTCCGACAGCTCCCGTGGGCTCTTCTCTCTCCAGCTCGATCTTCATCAACCAAGCATCCTCTTCCACATTCTTTGAGGAAGAAGAAGACATGATGCCTGGCTCAATAGATCTGGCTGAAAACAGAAAGAAAAGAGAACAGAGGATTTTCTTCGTGATATGGTGATCAACAGGTTCGGGAAGTATATATAGATTTTTTTTATCTTGGAGGACAAGTATATGGTAGAAAAACGGAGTACGGAAGGTGTCCCAGGTGGGCACAACCCACCTGGGCGTGCCAGGCAAGCCTGCCTGGCATGCCCTGGTGTCTTGTGCCCACCAGGGGACGCTTCCTGGAAGTTTCTTTATTCCCAAAATTCTAAAATATTCCAAAACTGGTAAAAATATTTTTGCGCATTTCTGGAGTCCGTTTACTTACCGTATCACGTACCTCCTTATTTTCACAATTCTGGAGTGTTCCGGAAGGACTCTTGTATGTGTTCTTCTGGTGTCATAGTTTGGATAATATTACTTTCAATATTAATAGGTGTACTTGAGATATAATGCTTTATTCGTTGCCCATTGACAACCTTCAGGTTAGTACCTTCGGAATTATTTATTTTGATGGCTCCAGACCGGTAAACCTCCTCAATGACGTATGGGCCTTCCCATTTTGAGAGGAGTTTTCCTGCAAAGAATCTGAATCAAGAGTTGTACAAAAGAACATATTCTCCAACTTTAAACTCGCGCTTTTGAATTCTTTTATCATGCCATCTTTTTACTTTTTCTTTAAATAATTTTCATTTTCATAAGCTTGGGTTCTCCATTCATCTAATGAGCTAATATCAAATAATCTCTTTTCACTAGCAAGTTTGAAATCATAATTGAGTTCTTTGATTGCCCAATATGCTTTATGTTCTAACTCAAGAGGCAAATGACAAGCTTTTCCGTAAACCATTTTATAAGGAGGCATACCCATAGGATTTTTATATGCTGTTCTATAAGCCCAAAGTGCACACCATGTAATTTTTTAGACCAATTCTTCCTGGACCTATTGACAGTCTTTTGCAAAATTAATTTTATTTCTCTATTGCTAAGTTCAACTTGACCACTAGACTGAGGATGAGAAGGTGATGCAATTATATGGTTAACATCATACTTGGTAAGCATTTTACGGAAAGCGCAATGAATAAAGTGTGAACCACCATCAGTCATTAAATATCTAGAGACTCCAAACCTTGGGAAAATAACTTCCTTACGCATTTTAATAGAGGTGTTGTGATCAGCACTACTAGTTGGAATAGCTTCTACCCATTTAGTAACATAATCAACAGCAACCAAAATACGAGTATACCCATTAGAGGAAGGAAAAGGTCTCATGTAATCAAATCCCCAAACATCAAATGGTTCAATAGCAAGTGAAAAATTCATAGGCATTTCTTGACGCTTACCGATATTACCTATCCTTTGACATTCATCACAATATAAGATGAACTTACGGGCATCCTTGAAGAGAGTAGGCTAATAAAATCCAGATTGCAATACCTTGTGAGTAGTTCTATCTCCAGCATGATGCCCTCCATAAGCCTCGGAGTGACATTTCCATAGGATTTGTTCCTATTCATGCTCAGGTACACAATGTCTAATAATACCATCTACTCCTTTATAAAGATGTGGGTCATCCCAAAAGTAATGTCTTAAATCATAGAAGAATTTTTTCTTCTGTTGGTATGTAAAGCTAGGTGGTAAATATTTAGCAACAATGTAATTAGCATAATCAGCATACCAAGAAGTACCATGAGAAGCATTTATTGCAGCTAACTGCTCGTCGGGAAAACTATCATCAATAGGTAGTGGGTCATCAAGCACACTATCAAGCCTAGATAAATTATCAGCAACTGGGTTTTCATCTCCTTTTCTATCAATGATATGCAAATCAAATTCTTGTAACAAGAGAACCCATCAAATAAGTCTAGGTTTAGCATCTTTATTTTCCATAGGCTATTTAACAGCAGCATGGCCTGTGTGAACAGTTACTTTGGTATCAACAATATAAAGTCTAAATTTATCACAAGCAAACACAACTGCTAAGAATTCTTTTTTCGTAGTAGCATAATTTCTTTGAGTATTGTCTAGAGTTTTACTAGCATAATGAATAACATTAAGTTTCTTGTCAACTCTTTGTCGTAGAACAACGCCAACAGCATAATCACTAGCATCACACATAATTTCAAAAGGCAAGTTCCAATCATGTGGTTGAACAATATGTGCAGAAATTAAAGCTTTCTTAAGTGTTTCAAAAGCTTCTAAGCAATCATCATCAAAAACAAAAGGAATATCATTCTACAAGAGACTAGTAAGAGGACTAGAATTTTTTTGAAAAGTCTTTGATAAATCTCCTATAGAAACCAGCATGACCTAAGAAACTACGAATACCTTCTATATCTTTAGGAGATGGCATTTTCTCAATTGCAAAAACCTTAGCTTTGTCCACTTCAATACCTCTTTCAGAAATTTTATGACCCAAGAAAATACCTTCATTAACCATAAAGTGGCACTTCTCCCAATTCAAGACAAGATTTGTTTGTTCACATCTCTGCAAAACACTATTAAGATTGCTTAAACAATCATCAAAAGATATCCCATAAACAGAAAAGTCATCCATGAAAACCTCAACAATCTTTTCACAAAAGTCAGAGAATATAGCAGTCGTACATCTTTGAAATGTATCAGGTGCATTACATAAACCAAAAGGCATACGTCTATAAGCATAGGTTCCAAAGGGATAAGTAAAAGTGGTCTTTTCTTGATCAGGTTCAGAAATAGGTATTTGTGAAAAGCCAGAGTATCCATCAAGGAAGCAAAAGTGTGTGTGTTTAGATCATCTTTCAAGCATTTGATCAATAAAAAGGGAAAGGGTAATGATATTTTCTAGTTGCTTTGTTTAATTTTCTAAAATCAATTACCATTCTACAGCATGTAACAATTCTTTGTGGAATAAGTTCATTCTTATCATTAGGAACAACAGTTACACCTCCTTTCTTAGGAACACAATCAACACGAGTTACCCATCTACTATCAGCTATGGGATGGATTATACCTGCTTCCAGAAGTTTTAAAATTTCCGTTCTTACCACTTCTTTCATCTTCGGATTTAACCGACGTTGGTGATCAACAACGGGTTTAGCATCAGGTTCCATATTAATTTTGTGCTAACATAGAGTGGGACTAATGCCCTTTAAATCACCAAGAGTATATCCAATAGCAGCTCGGTGCTTCCTTAGAACTTTCAATAATCTTTCTTCTTCATGTTCTGAAAGGTTAGCACTAATAATAATAGGATATATCTTCTTTTCATCAAGATAAGCATATTTCAAAGTGTCTGGCAATTGTTTTAATTGAAACACAGGATCACCTTTAGGTGGAGGAGGACCTCCTAGAGTTTCAATAGGCAAATTGTGTTTAAGTAGAGGACGTTGTTGAAAGAAAATTTTATCTATTTAATTTCTTTCATGCATATGAAAGTCATTATCATGGTATAGCAAATATTGTTCTAAAGGATAGATAGGTGGTACATCAATAGAAGCAAGACCAATTAATTCATCCTTACTAGGAAATTATTTTTCACGAGGATTTCTACTAAACTTGGAAAAATTAAACTCATGAGACTCATCACCAAAGTTCACACCAATAGTTTGTTTCTTATAGTCTATCTTAGCATTAACTGTATTCAAGAAAGGTCTAACAAAGGTAATGGGACAAAAGTCATCTTGTGGGGAACCAAGAACAATAAAATCGGTAGGGTATTTAATTTTCCCACACGGGACTTCTACATATCTAACAATCCCAAATGGTGATATGGTGTCTCTGTTAGCTAGTTTAATAGTAACATCTATGCCTTCTAACTCCGCAAGTGCTATGTCTTTCATAATTTATTGATATAAGGTGTAAGGAATAGCACTCACACTAGCACCCATGTCACATAAACCATGATAAAAGTGATCTCCTATTTTAACTGAGATAACAGGCATGCCAACAACAAGTCTATGATTATCTTTCTTATCAGGTTTGGCAATTCTAGCAGCTTCTTCATAGAAGTAAATAACATGCCCATCCATATCTTCTTCTAAGAGATCTTTAACCATAGCAATACTAGGTTCAACTTTAATTTGTTCATTAGGTTTAGGTGTTCTAATATAGCTTTTCTTAACCACAATTGAAACTTTAGCATGTTCCTTTATCCTAACAGGGAAAGGTGGTTTCTCAATATAAGCAGAAGGGACAACAGGATCAAGATTATAAAGTATAGTTTCTTCTTTAACTGGTACTGGTTCTTTAATTTCTTCTTTAGTAGGTGGGTTATATTTAAACCACTTATCCTTAGGGAGTTCAACATGAGTAGAAAATGATTCACAAAAGGAGGCTACTATCTCAGACACTCAAGTCCATATTTAGTGCTAAACTTTTCAAAAGCATCGATATCCATAAAAGATTTAACACAACCATACTCGAGTTTAATACCTGACTCTTTACCTTTGTCGAGTTACCAATATTCAGAGTTTCGTTTAATTCTTTCCAAAAGATCCCACCGGAATTCAATAGTCTTCTTCATAAAAGAACCAGCACAAGAAGTATCAAGCATAGTTTGATCATTACGAGAAAGCCGAGCATAAAAGTTCTGGATAATAATTTCTCTTGAGAGCTCATGATTGGGGCATGAATATAACATGGAATTAAGCCTCCCCCAAGCTAGAGTGATACTTTCTCCTTCACGAGGCCAAAAATTATATATATAATTCTGATCACGATGAACTAGATGCATATAGGATATAAAATTTGGTGGAACTCCAATTTCAAACGATTCCAATTCCATGATAAAATATCATCGCATAGACTATGCCATGCTAATGCTTTTCCCTTCAAAGATAAAGGTAAAACCTTCTTCATAACTTTATCCCCGGGTAAACCTGCAAGCTTAAACAATCCACAAATTTGTTCTACATATATCAAGTGCATATCAGGATGTTCGGTTCCATATCCTGCATAAGGATTAGCTATGTGTTGTTCTATCATATCCAAAGGAATTTCATATTCAATATTTTCAGTAGGTGTAGTAGGTTGAGGGGTAGCCAATTGTGGTTCTGGCCGAGGTGAAGATACCCCGAACAAACCCCTCAAAGGACTGTTTTCCATACTAACAAGTGACAATAAATTTCAGCACACTACATAATTGTTTCCTTACCAAATTCCACTTACCAAAGGCGCTTCACTCCCCGGCAACGGCGCTAGAAAATAGCCTTGATGACCCACAAGTATAGGGGATCAATTGTAGGTCTTTTCAATAAGTAAGAGTGTCAAACCCAACGAGGTGCAGAAGGAAATGACAAGTAGGTTCCAGTAAGGTAATGTCTGCAAGTGTTGAAATTGTAAGTAGCAGAGTAGTTCGATAGCAAAATAATTTGTAACGAGCAAGTAATGATAGTAGTAACAAAAGTGCAGCAAGGTAGCCCAATCCTTTTGAGGCAAAGGACATGCCAAAACAGTCTCTTATGATAAGCAAAGTGTTCTTGTGGGTACACGGGAATTTGATCTAGTCACTTTCATCATGTTGGTTTGATTCGTGTTCGCTACTTTGATAATTTGATATGTGGGTGGACCGGTGCTTAGGTGTTGTTCTTAATTGAACAAACCTCCTACTTATGATTAACCCTCCCGCAAGCATCCGCAACTACGAGAAAAGTATTAAGAATAAATTCTAACCATAGCATTAAACTTTTGGATCTAATCGGTCCCTTACGGAATAGCGCATAAACTGGGGTTTAAGCTTCTGTCACTCTCGCAACCCATCATATAATTGCTACTCCACAATGCATTCCCTTAGGCCCAAATATGGTGAAGTGTCATGTAGTCGACGTTCACATGATACCACTAAGGGAATCACAACATACATACTATCAAAATATCGAACACATATCAAATTCACATGATTTCTTGCAACATGATTTCTCCCGTGACCTCAAGAACAAAGGTAACTACTCACAAATAATAATCATGCTCAAGACTAGAGGGGTATTAAATAGCATATTGGATCTGAACATATAATCTTCCACCAAATAAACCAGATAGTAATCAACTACAAGATGTAATCAACACTACTAGTCACCCACAAGTACCAATCTATAGTTCCGGTAACAAGATTGAACACAAGATATGAACTAGGGTTTGAGAGGAGATGGTGTTGTTTAAGATGTTGATGGAGATTTCCCTCCCCAAGATGGGAGAGTTGTTGGTGATGATGATGACAATGATTTCCCCCTTCGGGAGGGAAGTTCCCCTGGCGGCATCGCTCGGCCGGAGGGCAAAAGTGCTCCTACCCAAGTTCCGCCGCGAGGCGGCGGCGCTTTGTCCCAAAAGTCCTCCTCATATTTTTTTCCTAGGTCAAAATGACTTATATACCAAAAGATGGGCACCGGAGGTGGGCCGAGGAGGCCACAGCCCCCTAGGGCGCGCCCGGCTGGGTTATGCCCACCTGGTGGCCCCCCTTTGGTAGTTATTTGCTCAAATAATTCTTATATATTCGATAAAAAATCCTCGTGAAGTTTCAGCTCATTTGGAGTTCTACAGAATAGGTAGCCTGACATAGCTTTTTCAGGTCCATATTTCCAGCCGTCGGAATTCTCCCTCTTGGTGTGTACCTTGAAAATTATGAGAGAAAAGGCATTAGAATTACTCCAAAAAGCATTATTATGGATAAAAACATTATAAATAACAGTAAGAAAACATGATGCAAAAATGGACGTATCGGGATATCACTGTTATCATGGTTTATGTGACATAGGTGCTAGTGTGAGTCCTATTCCCTACACCTTATATCAAGAAATTATGAATGACATAGCACCCGCAGAAATAGAAGACATAGATGTTATATTAAACTTGCTAATAGAGACACAATATCACCGATTGGGATTGTTAGAGATGTTGAAGTCTTGTGTGGGAAAAATAAAATACCCTATTGATTTTCTTGTTCTTGGTTCCCCACAAGATAACTTTTGTCCCGTTATCTTTGGTAGACCTTTCTTCAACACCGTTAATGCTAAGATAGATAGTGAGAAACAAACTATCGGTGTTAGTTTTGGTGATGAGTCTCATGAGTTTAATTTTTCCAAGTTTAGTAGTAAGCTTCATGAAAAATAATTGCCTAGTAAGGATGAATTAATTGGTCTTGCTTCTATTGTTGTACCACCTACTGATCCTTTAGAACAATACTTGCTAGACCATGAAAATGATTTTCATATGCATGAAAGAAATGAAATAGATAAGATTTTCTTTGTAAAATGTCCTCTGCTTAAACACAACTTGCCTATTGAAACTCTAGGAGGTCCTCCTCCACCTAAAGTTGATCCCGTGTTTGAATTAAAACAATTGCCAGACACTTTGAAATATGCTTATCTTGATGGAAAGAAGATATATCCTGTTATTATTAGTGCTAACCTTTCAGAACATGAAGAAGAAAGATTATTGAAAGTTCTAAGGAAGCACTGAGCTTCTATTGGATATACTCCTGATGATTTAAAGGGCATTAGTCCCACTCTATGTTAGCACACAATTAATATGGAACCTCATGCTAAACTCATTGTTGATCACCAACATCAGTTAGATCTGAAGATGAAAAAAGTGGTAAGAATGTAAATCTTAAAGCTTCTGGAAGCAGGTATAATCTATCCTATAGCAGATAGTAGATGGGTAAGTCATGTTCATTGTGTCCCTAAGAAAGGAGGTATAACTGTTGTTCCTAATGATAAGAATGAACTTATTCCACAAAGAATTGTTACAGGCTATAGAATGGTAATTGATTTTAGAAAATTAAACAAAGCAACTAGAAAAGATCATTACCCTCTGACTTTTACTGCTCAAATGCTTGAAACATTATCTAAGCACACACACATTTGCTTCCTTGATGGATATTCTGGTTTTTCACAAATACCTGTTTCTCAACCTGATCAAGAAAACACCACTTTTACTTGTCCCTTTGGAACTTATGCTTATAGATGTATGCCTTTTGGTTTATGTAATGCACCTGCTACCTTTCAAAGATGTATGACTGCTATATTCTCTGACTTTTATGAAAAGAATGTTGAGGTTTTCATGAATGACTTCTCTGTTTATGGGAAGTCTTTTGATGATTGTTTAAGCAATCTTGATCGAGTTTTGTAGAGATGTGAGCAAACAAATCTTGTCTTGAATTGGGAGAAGTTCCTCTTTATGGTTAATGAAGGCATTGCCTTGGGTCATAAAATTTCTGAAAGAGGTATTCACGTGGACCAAGCTAAGGTTGATGCAATTGAGAAATGCCATATCATAAAGATATAAAAGTTATTCGTAGTTTCTTTGGTCATGCTGGTTTTCTATAGGAGATTTATCAAAGACTTTTCAAAAATTTCTAGGCCTCTTACTAGTCTCTTGTAGAAGGATATTCCTTTTGTTTTTTATGATGATTGTTTAGAAGCTTTTGAAACACTTAAGAAAGCTCTAATTTTTACACCTATTGTTCAACCACCTGATTGGAACTTACCTTTTGAAATTACGTGTGAAGCTAGTGATTATGTTGTTAGTGTTGTTCTTGGACAAAGAGTTGATAAGAAACTGCATGTTATTCATTATGCTAGTAAAAACTCTAGACAATGCTCAAATGTAACATCCCAAATTTTCAATTTGGAATGTTATGCATTAGATCATCATTGCATATCATATTGTATTGCATTTTGCTTGATCCTAGAAATTCTACGCGACTCAAGGACCCACGGAGAGAGTTGGGGATTTCATTATTTTCATATTCGAGTTTTTCTCGAATTTTGAAAAGAGGATCATTTGATTATAATTATTTTTCTCTGAAATATTTCTTTTATTAAAAATAAAAGAGAGAGGATAAAATGACTTCCTCAAAATAAAGAAATATCAGGGATTTAATATTAAAATCATTTAAGATTTTTATTCGAAGTTTTATCACTATTTTATTTGAATTAGGAAAAATATGCTTTTTTCAAAATTTACATTTTAGGCCCAAATAAATGTTCATCTTGTCCGGCTTATTTTTAGAGGACAGGGAAAATTTATTTCGGGATTTTGGAGTCTGTTTAGTATTTCTTTTCTTTCTTTTTCTGCACGTCCGAATTTTTTAAAAAAAACAAACGAACCGACCCGGGCCGCCGTGGGCGACCCGGACTCGTCCGCCGCTCGGCCTTATAAGTCGCACCCCGCCGCCAGCCCACCCGCCCCGCCAAACCCTAACCCTAGCCGCCGCGATCCGCCGCCACCGCTGCGCGCGCCGCCGCACGCCGCCGCCACACGCGCGCACCGCCACCCCGCGTCGCCTCGCCGGTGCCGCCCACTGCCGCCGCCGCCCTCGCCGGACTTGCCGGAGGTAGCCGCCGCCGCCGGTTTTCTTCGGAAAACCGTACGGTTTTTTTAGATCCGTGGTTTATTTATTTATTTATTTAGATCAATTTAATTCTTTTGAGTTTAGTTATTTAGCGAACGCCCGATTTTACGTTCGTTTTAATGAACGGTTTTCACCGTTTAGCCGCAGACAGCGAACATTCGTTCGTTAGCCTGTTCGTTAGTTTTTCTTTTTTTCGGATTTTCCGTGATTATTTTCGATCGCGATTTCTGATCCGATTTTCGTTCTAGTATAACTTTTCGCTCGTTTATCGGAATCAGGCGATTCAAGCGCCTAGAGTTTCGTCTCGAAACCCTCTTTCCGTTTAACCAACTTAAATAAGTTTTTGCTATTGTAAAATTTGACTTTAGTCCAGATTAGTAATCAAAGCTTGTTTCTTTCGCCGATTGAGTTTTGTTGCTTCGTTTGATTTGATTTTTTTTGCAAACCGAACTTCTTAAGTTGAACTTTCTGGTTAGATCTCTTATTTGAGTTTTACCCGTGCTTTTGCTTGATTGCTTATTGTATGCTTGTTTGATTGCGATAGAGTACCCGGAGTGTGAAGCGTGCTACATCGAGTCTCTAGGTTTTGCGGATCATCAGCAAGGCAAGTAACACTTTGATCATACCTCTTACTACCCAGTTACATTGCATTAGATCAATCCTCAAACAATTGCATGGTTAGGATCTGATTTAAATTGTGGGTTTTGGGAAGTAGATGAGGTAGTACCTATTCACCAGTTTATTTTCAAACCTTTGGGAGTTACTTCTATGTTGCTTATATTGCTATGTTATGCTCGTAGACGTGGATTGGGTTTGAGTGTATTCATGACAGATGTGAGATTGTTAAATTAATGGTTAACTTAAGGTGGCAACTTTAAAACACATCTGGATGGATTGAGGCACCTGGGGAACCCAGTGATTGCCTGTATTTTTGGAAATCCTGGAGTACCGTGTGATTTTTCCTATGGACCGCCTCCCAGGCTCAAAGGGATCATAAGATTATTCATACTGGAAACTTCCGTGTGCAGCCACATGCCATTATGGGCTCTAGCATAGTTGAGTAAGTTGTGGGAAACCTTTCCATGATGGGCTAGCAAATGTAGGGGATTGTAGGTGTACCGGCCTATCAATCGGTTAAGGGACCTCTTCAGAAAGACTGTGTCTCGGTCATCCGTTTCTCAGACATTATGTAGTGCGAGAAATCCAACGAAGGAGATTGAGGCTTGTGGGGAAAAGTGCACAAACCTCTGCAGAGTGTACAAACTAATCATGGTTAGTCGTGTCCCTGGTTATGGACATCTTGAGTATCTAGTTCTTGGATTATCATGTGGATCTCATCACTCTTAATATAGTTTGATTGGGTTTAATGATGATGCTTAATTGGGATTGAGTTGGGTCAACCTTCTCAATGTTTAACAACCACCATGATAGTTAAATAAAATTTATTCCTTTGCAGTAGGGAAAAAATGGCTTTTCGCAAAACATGTTAACCATACAGCCTCCACCGGCCATATATGCATATAGTGATAGCATTGCATTGTTCATTACTCTCTTGTGTTACAGTTGCCAGCATATTCCATGTGTTGGCCCGTTTTCGGCCTGCAACGTATCATGTTGCAGACTTTTCAGACGACGAGTAAGGAGCCTTAGGTCATGGTCTTTCACTCGGTGATGCCGTTGGAGTTGATGGACTCACTTTATATTCCAAGCCTTCCGTTGTTATCGTATTAGATGGCCTTAAGCCATATTTATTGTAATAAGTTCTCTTTTGAGACATTCGATGTAATAAGTGTGTGATTGCTACTCTGTTATAAATCCTCAAGTACTGTGCGTGTCAGCATTACCGATCCAGGGATGACACTGATGCTATGGTTAGAATTTATTCTTAATACTTTTCTCATAGTTGCGGATGCTTGCGGGGGGGGGGGGGGGGGTTAATCATAAATAGGAGGTTTGTTCAAGTAAGAACAGCACCTAAGCACCGGTCCACCCACATATCAAATTATCAAAGTAGCAAACACAAATCGAACCAACATGATGAAAGTGACTAGATGAAATTCCCGTGTACCCTCAAGAACGCTTTGCTTATCATCAAAGACCGTTTTGGCCTGTCCTTTGCCTCAAAAGGATTGAGCTACCTTTCTGCACTTTTGTTACTATTATCGTTACTTGCTTACCTTGATATCAAACTACTCTGCTACTTACAATTTCAGCACTTGCAGACATCACCTTGCTGAAAATCGCTTGTCATTTCCTTCTGCTCCTCGTTGGGTTTGACACTCTTACTTATTGAAAAGAGCTACAATTGATCCCCTATACTTGTGGGTCATCACCCACGTGAACGGCACGGCGGGCGTCCGGTGCAAGTATGACGTGGTCGACCTCTGGTGCAAGTACGGCGCAGGGGGCCTCTGCCGACTCCTGGCGGGGAATGGGGTACTGACGGGACGTGTACCTAGCTGCGACGCCCTATCGATAGTAGGAAAGTGCCGATGGATCCTCTCTTGTTGTGCGGTGCGTCGCGCCTCTCGCTCTACAACGCTCCAACGGTCTCGCCGTGCGGCATGCCGCAGCCTATCGGCACGGACGCGCCTAGCTTGCTCTACGGCGTGCCATCGATCATGTTGTGCAGTGAGCTGCAGCCTGTCGGCACTAACATGCCTATCTTGATCCGCGGCGCTGAAGCGCCATGCGCCAAGGGTCTACTCAACCCTGGCGATGACGTGCATCACATCGTCGTCCATCGCGTTGCTGGGGAGCGCCTTGGCCTCGACGGGCCGTGGCGCCTGCTCTTTTTCCTCATCGACGAGGTTGATGGCAGAGGCGGCGCTTTGGTGGGTTGGCATGCTTGGAAAAGGTGTATGTGCTACAGGCTGCGCTTGTTGCCTCCGTGTGTCGCACACAACCTAGGTTTATGCGCAATATCACTGGGTGGCAGGAAACTAGTGAGGAAATGGCGGGAAACAGTGGCATGTTCATAAAATGCCATCAATTAATGGAAACTTAGCATAGAAGGAACATCGAGCTAGCACAAGAAGTAGATGATAATCAGATGATCGTTTATCCTAGTTAATTATGCATGTAATAGTTTACTTTGGTGTGTGGAAATGTCATGTGTGTATTAGCCACCTATGTAATTGGATGTTTGCCGCGTATTACAGACATCTTGTTTATGTGAAACGTTTCTGTTCTCTTGGCTCAACACAAACAATTTATCGGAATGAACTATATGCCCTCCATTGCACACACCTTGATATGGTTGCGTTGCCTAATCGAAAATAGTTCATCCGAGTGAACTGTATGACGTATATCGCACACACCTTGATATGGCTAACCGTTTCTTTTGTGTTGCCTAATCACAAACAGTTCATCCGAGTGAACCATATGTTGTATATCGCACACACCTACATCTGGCTGCCCGTTTCTTTTGTTCCTCCTCATCACAAACAGTTAATTGAACTAAACTTATGCCCTGCATCGCACACGCAACTAAAATCTGAACTGTGTTTGATACATCCTCCATCGCAAATGTTTTGCACCTTTTTGACAGGTTTTTTACACCACTGTTTGCGATTATTGCATCACACACAGTTTCATCGAAGGGTCTCTGATCGTAGTGTCACGTTAGCAGCATCCTGCAGTAGTGAATAGGTGCAGAAATCAAGGCTTTCTTAATTATTTCAAATGCTTCTACACAATCATCATCAAAAACAAAAGGAACATATTTTTGCATGAGATTAGTGAGAGGCCTAGAAATTTTAGATAAGTCTTTAATAAACCTATAGAAACCAACATGACCAAGGAAACTTCTTATACCTTTGATATCTTTAGGACACGACATCTTTTCAATAGCATCTACTTTAGCTTTATCAACTTCAATACCTCTTTCAGAAATTTTATGCCCCAAGAAATACCTTCATTAACCATAAAGTGGCACTTCTCCCAATTCAAAACAAGATTAGTTTCTTCACATCTCTGCAAAACTCGATCAAGGTTGCTTAAGAAATCATCAAAAGAAGTTCTGTAAATGGAGAAATCATCCATGAAAACCTCAACAATATTTTCACAAAAATCAGAGAATATAGCAGTCATACATCTTTGAAAGGTAGCGGGTGCATTGCATAAACAAAAAGGCATACGTCTATAAGAAAAAGTACCGAAAGGGCAAGTAAAGGTGGTCTTTTAGTGATCATCTTTTAACACAGGTATTTGAGAGAAACCAGAATAACCTTCTAGAAAGCAAAAATGTGTATGTTTGGATAGTCTTTCTAGCATTTGATCAATAAAAGGTAGAGGGTAATGATCTTTTCAAGTAGCTTTGTTTAATTGACAGAAATCAATTACCATTCTATAACCTGTAACAATTCTATGTGGGATCAATTCATTCTTATCATTAGGAATAATAGTAATACCTCCCTTCTTAGGGACACAATGAATAAGACTTACCCATCTACTATCAGCAACAGGAAAAATTATACCTGCCTCCAAAAGCTTTAATATTTCATTCCTTACCACTTATTTCATCTTGGGATTTAACCGTCGTTGATGATCAACAACTGGTTTAGCATCAGGCTCCAATTTAATTTTGCGCTGCCATAGAGTGGGATTGATGCCCTTAAGATCATCAAGAGTATATCCAATAGCTGCACGGTGCTTCTTCAGAGTTTTCAATAATTTATTTTCTTCATGCTCTGAAAGGTTAGCACTAATAATAACAGGATATATGTTTTTTTCATAAGCATATTTCAAAGTATCAGGTAATTGTTTAAGCTCAAACACGGGATCACCCTTGGATGGAGGAGGATCCCCAAGGATTTCAACATGCAAATTGTGTTTCAAAACAGGCCCTTGATTAAATAATATTTCATCTATTTCCCTTCTTTCATTCATAAACATATCATTTTCATGGTCGAGCAAATATTGTTCTAAAGGATCATTAGGAGGCACATCAATAGAAGCAAGACCAATAATTTCATCCTTACTAGGCAGTTCTTTATCATGGGGTTGTCTACGAAATTTAGAGAAATTAAAATCATGAGACATATCCCCTAAACCAACAGTAACAATAACTTTCTCATGGTCTATCTTAGCATTAACAGTATTCAAGAAAGGTCTACCAAATATAATGGTACAAAAATCATCTTGTGGGGAAGCAAGAACAAGAAAATCAGTAGGGTATTTTATTTTCCCACACAAGACTTCAACATATCTAACAATCCCAATTGGCAAAATAGTATCTCTATTGGCAAGCTTAATAGTAACATCAATATCTTCTATCTCAGCAGGTGCAATATCTTTCATAATTTCTTGGTATAAGGAAAAAGGAATTGCACTCACACTAGCACCCACATCATATAAGCCATGATAACAATGGTCTCCTATTTTAACGTAAACAACAGGCATGCAAACAATAGGTCTATGTTTATCTTTAATATCTAGTTTAGCAATTCTAATAGCTTCATCACACATCACAGAAATAAATAACATTCCCATCAATATTATCAACCAATAGATCCTTAACCATAGCAATACTAGGTTCAACGTTAATTTATTCAGGGGGTGTTGGTGTTCTAGTATAACTCTTAAGAACCACAGTTGAAGCTTTAGCATGATCGTTTATTCTAACAGGAAAAGGTGGTTTCTCAATATAAGCAGTAGGAACAATAGGATCAACATTATAAGTAATAGTTTCTTCTTCAACTTTAATAGGTTCTACTACTTTCACTTGAATGGGGGGATTATATTTAAACCACTTCTCCTTAGGTATATCAACATGAGTAGCAAAAGATTCACAGAAAGAAGCTACTATCTTAGAGTCAAGTCCATATTTAGTGCTAAAATCACGAAAAGCATCGGTATCCATAAAAGATTTAACACAATCAAACTTAAGGTTTATACCTGATTCATTACCTTCGTCGAGTTCCGAATTGTCGGATTTCAGGTTCCGGCAGACCCTTAAGGTTCGAACACTGGGGTGCGCGTGGAGATTACGTCTTCTACCTCTCTGTCTCGCAAAGATCTAGACTACTCAAAGAACTGCACAAGAGACACAAGGTTTATACTGGTTCGGACCACCGTTGTGGTGTAATACTCTACTCTAGTGTGTGGTGGGTGGATTGCCTCTTGGGGCTGATGATGATGAACGATACAAGGAAGAACAGCATTGCGAGGGTCTGTTCTTGGCTGGGGTGATGAACTGCTGGGAGGAGTTCAACCACCTTTCTCTCTCTCCCTCTCTCTCTCTCTCTGTCTCACTCACTCACTGCCTTACTCTTACTCGCCCAACCCCTTGCTCTGTGGGCGGCTGATCCTATTTATAGAGGCCCTGGTCCTCTTCCCAAATATCGAGCGGGAAGGGAGCCAACAATGGCAGGCTAATTTGAAGGGGGGCAGCAAGTATCAACTATCCTGACAAAAGCAGTCTTTGCCTGCGCAAAGCTCTGGTGATGATGTCGTCTTGGGCTACACGGTGACCTCCGTCTCGTAGTCCTCCTGGTCTTGGTCTCGTTGCACCGAAATGGCAACCTTTGCCTGATGCCTCGGTACTCCGCGGCTGCGCTTGCCCCCTTTGCACCAAAGAGGAAAGGAGGACGTTGCGTGGGCTGGTGCCCGCCTGGCGCCCTGAGTCGTCATGGCTTGCGTCACGGGCACCTCGCGAGGTACCCCGCCTTGATCCCTCCGCCTCCTCGCGAGCCAGCCTGACGAGGCCATGCCTGAGGAAGCTCCGTGTCGTCCGCCCCGTGAGGCTTGGCCCCTCGCGAGGGTCTTGAGTCTTGTGTTGATGAAGATGGGCCATGCTGGGCCCCCTTTGAGCCATGCCGCAGGCTGCAGGCAGGCAAGTCTGGGGAACCCCGTTCCCAGAACACCGACAGTAGCCCCCAGGCCCAAGGCGCGCCCGGACTTGGCCGTGCTGAGAGGCGAAAGGGCAAAGGCGTAGCGTCGCGGGCCTAACAGCCTGCGGCCTTGGGCACCGCGTGGCGGTTGATGGGACGTGGGCGGCGCTGTTCCCCCACGTCCCCTTATTCTGCGCCCTGCTAGGCGGACTTGTAGTTGCACACAGCCGCTCCCCTTCCTGTTGCTCGAGCGTCCCCTGTTCTTCCTTCCTTCGAACGCCAGCTCCTGCCTCCAATCCAATCTCGAATCTTCCCCCTCCTTCCCATCGCCATGGCTCCGACGAAGAAGGAGAGAGGGAAGGCACCCATGCCTCCGTCTTGCGTGCCGCCATCGGTGGCCCCCGCCGTCGGCCGGTCGACCATACTCAATCAAGAGTGCCTGGGCAAGGTCAGCTTGGCTCTGGCCACCATCTTCAATGAGTGCGGGAGGACGACGGCCTGGCCCGCGCCCCACTTCTCCATCGACAGGATAGCTACCGAGGTCCCATATTTTACCGACGCCCAGTGGGCGGGTCTGGTTCCCCCCTTTTCTGATTTCTTCAATGTTGTGCTCTCCCATTATCAGATCCACATGATGCATCTAAGTCCTGAGTCCATCACCCTCCTTTCGGTCTTCGCCTTCATTTGCGAAGCCATGGTGGGCATCCCTCCTTCGGTTGCCTTGCTGCGCCACTTCTTCTCGCTGCATCTTGTCAACCCTACCCAATGCTGGGCGTGCGTGAGCTTCGCTGCCGAGCCTGAGACCGCGGCCTCTGGGATTGACTTCAAGCTCCCCCTGCCCGTGGTTGGGTTCCGCGAGCGGTGGCTGTATGTGGACGCAAGGGTGCCCAGCCCCTGCTATCGGAGCCGACCTCGCCTGCTGTCCCCAATTCGGGTTGGGGCCAGGAGACGCTCGAGAGCCCCCGGCTCGTCTTCGTCTGGCGCCGCTTCGCGCTCCTAAGGAAGCTCAGCGTGACAGCGCCCAAGGTGGTGAAGGAGTTTCTGTTATGCCGTGTTGCTCCCCTTCAACGCCACTCTCGCCAAATGTGGGCCTTCCGTGGGCGCGAGGATAGCATGAGGCTCCAGGAAGAGGACCTGGCTCCTGAGGTGCTGAAGTCGGCGCTCTTGACCTTGGCCGGGGACCCCAACCCCGGCAGCGTCCGGCAGGGAGGGGCCTTGATGTATCTCTGCTAGAGCAGGGTCGACTTCGTGAAGCAGATGCCCATCTTTGATGAGTGGAGGCCGCGCCCCGCCGGCCTCCAGGGACCTCGCGAGAATCCAGTGGTGGTGACTGCCCTTCCAATCGGCCAAGGCGACTCCTCCTCAAGTGGCGGAGCAGGGAGGCGGGAGGCGCCGGAGGCCGAGGGGGCTCCTGATGAGGTGACAGCGCCGGGTGATGCTCTCGAGGGGACAGCTCCTGGGACCCGTGCCGCTGAGGCTGAGGGTGGCAAGCAGCCGCTCCCAGCGCCCGGGGCTGAGGCCTCGGAGGCCCCAGCCTCGTCTTCTGGCGAGGTGATGGGCGGCACGCGCCAGGCAGGTGCCCCTAATGCGGATCGCTCCGATGCTCCGTCTTTGTCGCAGGTTGATCCTTGCGCTCTTCCCTTGGGCCGCTTCCGCGTGGACTTTGAGGCCCTCCGGAGGAAAAGGGAGGCCCTGGGTGATGACTTCCCTTGTCGCGTGTTGAAGCGCAGGAAGTACTTCGCCACTGACGAGTAAGTCTTCTCCCTTTCTGACTCCTGATCCTCTTGTTGCTTTCACTGATCCTTGCTCCGCAGGCCCCTTCCGGCCGAGCTCGCGGAAGTAGCTGAGGTGCCGCCTCCTTTGGCTTCGCCCCCTCTACCGTCCTCAAGTGCTCCGAGCAGCTCTGCCCTTGTGGTGAGGGCGACTGAAGGGATGGACCATCCCGAGGTGCACCGCGGCCCTTCATTCCCCCTGATTTTCCTTCGCGGGCCCTCTCGGGGAATAGCCAGCCTGCCGTGGGCTTCTCGTCTGGTCGTGGACTGCGACTGGTTGAGGCGCCCCCTGCGCCCTTCATCTGGGGACGGGCTGGCTCCAGGCTGGGCTTCTGGTGCGGCGCGCCCGGCCGTCGCGAGGGCGCCAGTCCCCAGCCCCCTGCCCGGAGGAGGAATGATGATTCGTGGCCCTCGGCGCTTGCTTGGGGCAGATGATGGTGTGGAAGACGTGCTTGAGCGCGCCCGGGAGCGCTGCGCTCGCCGCCAAGGGTTCCTTCGAAGGGCGACCGACGCGGTGAACCTGCTTGGGGAGGAGCTTGCTGACGAAGACGCGCGCCTGGAGGCCAAGGGCCTGCGCCTGGCTGGAGGGAGGCGCGAGCTGGAGGCCGCCATCGCCCTCGCGCGCCATCAGCATGATCTTGACGATGAAGAGGTGAAGGCGTCGCTGGAGGCCTCTCGGGTGGCCCGATCCCAGGCCGCCGAGGAGGCCCGGGGAGCTGACCGATGTCGAGAGGCGGCGGAGGAGCGGGCTCGTGAGCTCCTGGCCCGGTGCCACTCACTGGAGGAGCAAGTGGAGCTGCGCAAGTTGGCCCTTGCGTCAATGCGGGTGGCCTCCGGCGACCCAGCTGAGCTCCAGAAGCGTGAAGAAGCGTTGACGCTGGAAGCCGCCGAACGCACCCGCGAGTACGAGCGGCTGGAGATGAGGGAGCGCTTGGTGACGCAGGCGGAGGACGATGTCACCGCACGGGAAGCTCGTGTCCTGGAGGACGTCGGACGTCGGGTGGCGATGGTGCGCCAAGACCTCAAGCGCGAGTTCGAGGGGAGGCTGGGGTTGATCCGGGTCGAAGCTGAAGGTAGGACCGCAGCCTTGAGGGCCAAGCGGGAGGAGGCGACGCGGCTGGCCGACGCCTCCCGGGCCGCCCTTGAGGTAGCGCAAGGGGAGTTAGCCGCCTCCCAGGCCGAGATGCTCCGTCCACGCCAGCGGGTGGAGGAGGCTGAGGGCGTCGCGTGCCAGAACACGGATGAGATATGTCAGCGGCAGGTCCTGGAGCACGTGCACGGCCCCATGCTCGCCACGCTCAGGGAGAGGGCTAGCGCAGCCTTGGGCAACATCTGTGAGGCGGCTGTTGGCGAGCCGCACACAGCCAACTATGCTGGCAACCTTCAGTTCTTCACCGCCATGCTGACGCAGCTGGAGGTGCGGTCGGCTAGGGCCGACAGGTTGGTGGAAGAGAGGAGCCGTGCCCTGCTCGGGCGCGCCTTTTCCCGTGTCTTCAGTCATCTCCTGAACATGGATTCCCACTTCGATTTTGATGCTGTCATCACCCCAGTTCCCTAGGCCGTCCGAGGCGACCTGGCGCACTGGGTGGAAGACAACATGGACGCCCTTGTCAGGGCCTTCGCTTCGGACGATGATGATGTGATCGTGGCTGCTGACGAGGGCGGTGCGGTGAACGGCCATGACACCGCTGGTGGCAACGCAGACAACGATGGCGAGTTCGGTGACGCCAGCGACGGCTCGGGAGGTGCTTCCGAGGACGCATTGGGGGATTGGTCCGACTGAGTGTGTATCGCTCCTGTCTTTTTTACCCTACATGAATAGAACTCGGGTTTTTGACCTGATGGCTGTGAGAGCATTTTGGGAGGGGAAGCCCCTCATGTAAAACATGTGTTCATCGTATTAGTAGTTGTCATATTGCACGAGCGCCCGCGCCTGGTGGTTGGCTGGTTTACCTTTGTTTCGCGCAAGCCCCGAAGCAGCCTGTGGGAGGGCGTGACGTCTGGGGTGTTCTTTAGTTGAATCCGTAGGATATGAGAGTGTCGCCGGTGGGGAGCTTCATAGGCGATGGCCTTTTTCACAGGCTCCGGGCCTTTTCCCAAATGCGACGGCTTCACAGGCATTTGCCTTCTTCATAGGCTCTGGGCCTTTTCCTAAACGTGATAGCTTCACAGGCACTCGCCTCGCTTCACAGGCTCTAGGCCTTTTCCAAAACGCGATAGCTTCACAGGCACTCGCCTTGCTTCACAGGCTCTGGGCCTTTTCCAAAACGCGATAGCTTCACAGGCACTCGCCTTGCTTCACAGGCTCTGGGCCTTTTTCAAAACGCGATAGCTTCATAGGCACTCGCCTTGCTTCACAGGCTCTGGGCCTTTTCCAAAACGCGATAGCTTCATAGGCACTCGCCTTGCTTTCACAAGCTCTGGGCCTTTTCCAAACAGGACAACCTCCGCAGGCACCCGAAAATCCTCCCGAGAGGGAGCAACAGCGTCAGTTTGGGTTGCGCACGAGCCAGGCCTGACCAGACTCACGAGGGGAGGCAGCTGTGGCGACGCGGTAACCAGAACGCGAGAAATGTGTCAAACGAGAATAAGCACCCCTTCCCCGAACACACGCAAATCTCAAATTCGAATCCAACTTAAATCCAGCGGGAGAAAAGCTACAGCCAAAGGGAAAGGCAATGAAAGCAGACAAAAGGTCGCGTCCGGCACCTAATCTAGTCTTGGACGTCTTCTCACCAGCACGGAGCTAAGTGCTATCCATTGGGCGTGGGAGGGAGCCCCAGGGCCTGAGGCTGGCACCCCTGAGACTCCGGGGCGTGTACAGCCCCACTCATTATTACGTGAGAGTGTCATGGGGCGGCGAGCTTCACAGGCACCGGGCCTTCTTCACGGGTACTGGCCTTGCTTCATATCGCCAGATGAGGGCCCCGCCTTGTGCCACACTCTAGTGCCATCAGCAACGACCGGAACCCAGGACGCCGCCCAATGGGGTAGAGCGGTCGCCAGCGGTTCCCCCGACGACCACAGGTCCTCCGCCAGGGGCAGGCCCTGAGGCACCTCCCCAACAGAGGGCCTACCTCCTGAGAACACCTTGCTCTGAACGCCACGGTGGTGATGTCCGATCTCGGCCCTCTCCTGCAGCCCCCTTGTAACGCCCCACATGTAACCTTCCCCAATTGTACTCCGACTCTTGCCGTTTCCGGCATCAAGTTATATTTAATTCTCGGGTTCGGGTCTTTGCCTCCGGGTGTTGTTTTGTTTTTCGTGCATCTCATATCATGTCATTACGTGCATTGCATTTGCATACGTGTTCATCTCATGCATTCGAGCATTTTCCCCGTTGTCCGTTTTGCATTCCGGCGCTTCGTTCTCCTCCGGTGGCCATTCCTAGCTTTCTTTCGTGTGTGGGGATTAAACATTTCCAGATTGGGCCGAGACTTGCCATGCGGCCTTGGTTTACTGCCGGTAGACCGCCTGTCAAGTTTCGGGTCATTTGGACTTCGTTTGATACTCCAACGGTTAACCGAGGGACCGAAAAGGCCTCGTGTGTGTGCAGCCCAACACCCCTCCATTTTGGCCCAAAACCCACCAAACTCAGCTCCATCGTCTCGGTCGTTCGATCACGATCGTGTGGGCGAAAACCGCACCTCATTTGGACTCTCCTAGCTCCCTCTATGCCTATATATACACCCCTCCGTTTTCGGATCTCCCCTCTCCCCCGAAACCCTAAAAAATCCCCGCGCCGAGACGGACATGTCCGTCCCGACCCGGACGAACGCCGCCGCCGCCCGCGGCCACTAAGGGGCCGCCACGTGGCGCGCCGCCCTCCTCCCACCGCCGGCCCGCCGAAGCCCGGGGCGGGCCCTCCCGCGCCGCCTCCCGGGCCTCTTCCCCGCCGCCCGCGCCGCCGCGTCTTCCCCGCGGCCGGGCCGCGCCTCGCCGCCCCGCCAGCGAAGCTCGCCGGCGACGAACTCCGGCGGCCCGCGTCCCCGGCCGGCCGCCCGCGCCGTACCCGCGCCCCGGTGGCCCGCGGCCACTCCGGCCGTCCCCGGCCACCGCGCCCCGGCGACCCCCTCCCCGTCCGGCGACCTCCTCCCGCGGCTCCGGCCGCCCAGCGCCGGCCGGCCATCCTCGATCCGCGTGCCCGGTGGATCCGGATCGGATCTGGCGCAGCTACAGTAAACCCTAGGGTTGCGTTTTTTTTCTAAGTCTCAGGATTTTTTGCTCCATATGCTCATGTTTGACCTGCCATAACTTTGCATCCGTAGCTCCGATTTGGACGTATGATATGTCAAATTCTTCGTCTCGATGAGTACATCATTTCATTCCATTGCATCATTTGCATTTGAGGTCATCTTGTTGCCCAAAATGGTGTTGGAAGGAGGCATGTTGAGTTAAATTGCAGATCCGTTAGTTCAACATGCACTTTTGTCATTTTTGCCATATTTAATCCGTGCATGATATGCCTGTGCCCCTTTGGGATGAATTATTAAGCATGTTGTCTTCTTTCCAGAGGTGCCTTCCATGTATTTTTAGGGTGTGTGTGTTGTCTTGTGCAAGCTTGCGAAGAGGGCTACCTGAGATTTCAGATTTCAGGGACTTAGTGATTTTCACTAAGTCTGAGCCGTTTTATTTCACGATGCTATATGTCCGGCTTGTTTCCTAGCGATCCGTGCCTCTTTTGAGGATGATCAGTAAGAGTGATTTGTTATGCTTGTTGTGCTTAATCCATCCATGTCTTTACTTGTTATGTTGGAGCACTCTAGGTTGACTCAATCGAGCTCAACTTTTGGATAGTTGCTGTTTTGGGCAGATCGTTAACTCTTTTGCGATTTTGCCGGAGTGATTGATAGTGATCCATGCATGCTATGCCATTGTTCTTGCCATGTCTAGCTAGCATTTTGTGCCTTCTTAATGGATATATGCTTGCATTGCCATGACTTGCACCGTAGTGAGAGCATCGAGCTCGTTTATATGCCTCCGTGAGTTATTATTTCAGCATGTCCCAGTTTTCACTAAGTCTGAAAACTGATTGTGTTTCATCGATGTTCGTGTGCTCGGTAGAGTATTTTGTGAACCCTTTTGGCCCCAGGTCATTTTGGGTGTTTTGTTAAGCTTGTTGAGTAGCTCCATGCCATGCTCTTAAGTTAGTTTCGCTAAGTCTGAAATCTGTTTTGCTTATTCAGTTTTGCCATGCTTGTTTGAAGCCCTTAATGGATGAATTTGCCTATGCCTCAGTCATGATGATTTGTTAAGCTTGATGATTACATCACTGCATGTAATTTGTTTTCATGTTGGGTGGCTGTAGCATGTTCATTTTGTTGCATTTAGGAGGCATCTTGCCGCAGATCGGTTTGTTTAGTAAAACGCTTGCCATTTCTTAACCGTAGCTCCGATTGCCATGATCTTTATATCGTTTTCAGGGGATTTCTTCCCCTCTATCCAGTGGCACACTTGGATTTCCAAGTTGAGGCCAGGTTCATGCATTTCCTGTTACATGTGGCATTCTTGCATCCCGCATCGCATCCCGCATAGCATATCATCTTTGCATCGTTTTGGTTGCCTTTGCACGTGGTTGATTGTATCCTTGTTGCTTGTTTGTGTTGTTGGGTAGAGCCGGGAGACGAGTTCGCGAACGAGGAGCCCGTTGAGTTTGCTTTTGAGGATCCAGTCAATTCTGACAACTGTGCAGGCAAGATGATCACACCCTTGAAATCACTACTATCTTTGCTATGCTAGTTTGCTCGCTCTTTTGCTTTGCCAATGCTACGATGCCTACCACTTGCTTGTCAGCCTCCCAATTGCCATGATTGAGCCTCTAACCCACCTTTGTCCTAGCAAACCATTGATTGGCTATGTTACCGCTTTGCTCAGCCCTTCTTATAGCGTTGTTAGTTGCAGGTGAAGATTGGAGCCGTTCCTTGTTGGAACACTTATTTCCTTGTTGGGATATCACTATATTGCTATGTTATCTTTACTCATCTATATACTTGGTAAAGGGTGGAAGGCTCGGCCTCTCGCCTAGTGTTTTGTTCCACTCTTGCCGCCCTAGTTTCCGTCATATCGGTGTTATGTTCCCGGTTTGTTGCGTCCCTTACGCGGTTGGGCTATAATGGGAACCCCTTGATAGTTCGCCTTGATTAAAGCTTTTCTAGCAATGCCCAACATTGGTTTTACAATTTGCCACCTACCCTTTTCTTTCCCTTGGGTTTCCGGAGCCCGAGGGTCATCTTTATTTTAGCCCCCCACGGGCCAGTGCTCCTCTGAGTGTTGGTCCGAAATGAGCTGCCTGCGGGGCCACCTCGGGGTAACTTGAGGGTTGGTTTTACTCGTAGCTAGTCTCATCTGAGTGTGCCCTGAGAAAGAGATATGTGCAGCTCCTATCGGGATTTGTCGGCGCATTCGGGTGGTGTTGCTGGACTAGTTTTGACCTGTCGAATCATCTTGTTGTACCGGGATACCGAGTCTGATCGGTGGGTCCTGGGTGGAGGTTTATTCCTTCATTGACCGTGAGAGCTTGTTATGGGCTAAGTTGGGACCCCCCTGCAGGGATTGATCTTTCGAGAGCCGTGCCCGCGGTTATGGGCAGATGGGAATTTGTTAATGTCCGGTTGTAGATAACTTGAACTTAATTAATTAAAATGAATCAACGGTGTGTGTTGCCGTGATGGCCTCTTCTCGGCGGGTCCGGGAAGTGGACACGGCGTTGGAGTTATGCTTGCGTAGTCTGCTCTACTTAGTTACCGCTCGTGCTTTGCCTTCTCTTCCCGCTCTCTTTTGCGAATAAGTTAGCCACCATATATGCTAGTCGCTTGCTGCAGCTCCACTCACACTACCCCTTCCTAACCTATTAAGCTTAAATAGTCTTGACCGCGAGGGTGCGAGATTGCTGAGTCCTTGTGGCTCACAGATTACTACTTCATCAGATGCAGGGACCGATGATACTCCTCCGGATGGCGCGTTCGAGCTGAAGTGGGAGTACGACGAGGACTCTCAGCGATACTATGTTTCTTTTCCTGATGATCAGTAGTGGTGCCTGCTCGGGGTTCGATTCAGGGTTTAGTCGCATGTTGGGGAGTCTTTTTCTATTTTGGCGCCGTAGTCGGGCCATGAGTGTTTGTATGATGTATGCTATTTATGTACCTTGATGTGACGTGGCGAGTGTAAGCCAACTATTATATTGTTTTCCCCTTTATATTTATATGTACATGGGTTGTGTGAAGATTGCCTCACTTGCGACTTATGCCTTCAATGCGATTATGCCTCTAAGTCGTGCCTCGACACGTGGGAGATATAGTCGCATCGAGGGTGTTACAAGTTGGTAATCAGAGCCTTCCCCGACCTTAGGAGCCCCATTGCTTGATCGTTTCTAGCAGCCGAGTTGTGTCTAGAAAAATGTTTTGAGTCCTTAGGAATTATATATCGAAGAGCTTAGGAATTCTTTTTACTTCCCAGTCTCCTCATCGCTCTGGTAAGGCATCCTGACGTAGAGTTTTAACTCTTCTCTTCTCAAATTTCACTAAAAAAAAATTTTTAGGATCACGCGAGTATCTTAGTTTTGTTCCGATGGCCTATAATGAGAATACTGTCTTGGTGCCTCCTGTCAGGGGTTTAGTGGAAGTGTCCCGGGGAGTTGAGCTCTGAGGTGTTGTCATCATAATTCTATCGTTGCAATTCTGGTATACTTGAGATATGTGCGCGACATCGAAAATCTCCTTTATGCAGTTCGTTGGTGAGATAACCTCGACGCCACCCAGTACTGGGGCGGGAGTTCGGGAGTATCGCCATAACTTGTATAACGGATGCTTTTCGAAGGTTGAGATAGATGGTTTCCGAAGGTTTCTTGGTTATGTGTTGAAGGATGGATGCAGCTGGATGTAGGATTTGCTAGCTTGGGTGAGATATTATGCTTCCCCTGTATCCTCAACACCTGATTGCATAACCGGAAAATGTCGGGAATTTCATAGGTGGGAATTCTAGTAGCCTTAGGATATCTTTCCAACAGATGTGTGATATGAAATTGGGGTTCGACGTCTAGTGGTTCGCCTATTCATGGTCGATTTTACAGTGGCCTCGTTGTGTCTTAAAGAGTCCTTGGCTATGCTGACTCGGGGACGCTTCGTATGTCATGTGCACTGCCTTGTACATGATGGTGATATACGGTCGAGCCCGTGTAGGTCCTACCACGAACACTTCGGACGAAATTTCTATCATGTGTTTGTTCCGGCTTATTCCGCAAGCCAACCCTTGGTTTTATTTCGAGTTGTGGTATTCGTTCTTCTCCGACGTCATATGTTGATTCCATCCCTCGTTGATGTACCTCTTCTACATGATTCTTCGTGGCTTCGCAATTTAGGAATATGTGACCACTTCAAGAGAAGTGCATTCGTTCGTTTTGTTCGGATGTGAAGACTTATGTTGCAATTTTCATTCCGTTGGTTTCACCTTCTATATTTGTCTATTTGTGTGCTAATGGTGGTCAACCTCTTCAGGATGGCTCCTCCAACGCGCACGACTCCGAACCCAGATCCTCCGCCACCTCCGCCTCCTCCGGAAGCATGGCAGGCTGTGATGGCTGCTACTAATGCAAATACTCAGCTGATCATGCAAATCATCCAAGAGCGGAATCAAAGCAGTCAAGCGAACCAAGGCAGCAACCAGAACCAGTTTGCAACTCTGAATCAGTTCCTCGCAAATGGTCCAAAGACGTTCAGTAACTGCGTTGAGGCTACCGATGCTGATGATTGGTTAGTCGATCTGGGCAAGCATTTTGAATGTAGCAACATCAGACCTGAAGATTTCATCAAGTTCGCGTCTTTCCAGCTCAAGGATCAGGCCGCAGAGTGGTTTCAGCAGTACCGGGATTCCAGAGGTGGACGTTTGATCACTTGGGATGATTTCCGTCGTGATTTCCGCGCTCATCACATTCCTCAAAGTGTGACTGAAAGCAAACGTGAAGAATTCCGCAATCTGAAGCAAGGCTCTTTGTCTGTCTATGACTACAACAAGTTGTTCCAGAAGCTCGCCCGTTTTGCCAAGCAGGATGTTCCTGATGAGAAGAGCATGATCTATCAGTTCAGGGGTGGTCTTCGTGAAGAAATTCAGCTCGCTCTTGTCCTCTTCGAGCCGCTGAGATACGATGAGTTCTACAACATGGCACTGAAGCAAGAGGCTGCTCAGCTCAGGTGTGATGCTTCCAGGAAGCGAGTCAGAGACACTTCGTCTTCGTCCTCTACTCAAGTGACCAAGCAGCAGAAGTATTGGCTTCCTCCTCCTCCGTTTCGTCAGCCGTATCAGCAGAAGAGCAAAGGTGGCAGTGGTTCGTCCCACCCACCCAACCCAGGCTTTCAGAACAAGACTTTGTCTCAAGCTCCAAGATCGAGTGCTCCGTACCACCGTCCGCTCTCAGAGGTCACGTGAAACAAGTGCCAACAGAAGGGCCACTACGCCAACAAGTGTTTTAACCAGAGGCGTCTTCCTCCTCCTCCTCCTGTCAGAGCGGCAAGTACAGCTGTGGTCAAGCATAATCCCAAGCACGCCAAGGTCAATATGGTGAATGCAGCTCAAGCAGAGGATTCGTCAGATGTGATCATGGGTAACCTTCCTGTCAATGATATTCCTGCAAAAGTTCTTTTTGACTCTGGTGCATCGCATTCCTTCATGTCATTCCCTTTTGCATCGGAGAACAATTTTAGCACTAAGGCATTACCTAGAGCTATGCAAGTCGTCTCTCCAGCGAAGCGTCTGAGTTCCACTATGATGATTCCGGATATTTCTATCATGATGGGTGATTTCAAGTTCTTGGCTTCCCCTATGGTTCTTGGCAATTCTGATATCGACCTCATTCTTGGGATGGACTGGCTCTCTAAACATAAAGCTCAGCTGGATTGTGCAGCCAAGCAGATTCAACTGACTCATTCGTCTGAGGAAGTGATTGTCTTTGCTGCTCGGGATAATACCATCCGGTTATTCTCTCTCAATGAGAAGGGTGAATTGGATGCTATTTTGCAGATTCCGGTTGTTTGTGAGTATCAAGATGTCTTCCCTGAAGAACTCCCAGGCATGCCTCCAAACCGGCCCGTGGAATTCGTTATTGAACTTGAGCCTGGTACGGAACCGGTGTGCAAACGGCCTTACAAGCTCGGCCCCGAAGAGTTGAAGGAGTTGAAGAAACAGCTCGATAAGCAAGAAAGGATGGGTCTCATTCGGCCTAGTACTTCTCCGTGGGGTTGTGGTGTTCTTTTTGTGAAGAAGAAGGATGGAACGGACCGACTTTGTGTTGATTATCGTCCATTGAACAAGAAGACCATCAAGAACAACTATCCACTTCCCAACATTAATGAGCTATTCGAACAACTCAAGGGTGCCCAAGTATTCTCCAAGCTTGATCTCCGTATGGGTTATCATCAAATTCGCATTCGTGAACAAGATATTCCGAAGACGGCATTCAGAACAAGCTATGGGTCATATGAATACACAGTTATGTCTTTTGGCCTCGCTAATGCTCCTCCGACGTTCTCTCGCATGATGAACTTCATCTTCAACCCCTACACCAACGACTTCGTTTTGGTCTATCTCGATGATATCCTGGTTTTCTCGAAGAACAAGGAAGATCATGCCAAACACTTGCGTTTGGTTCTCGACAAGCTAAGGGAACATCAATTCTATGCCAAGTTCTCCAAGTGTGAGTTTTGGCTCGATGAGGTTCTTTATCTTGGTCATATTATCTCTGCCAAGGGCATTTCCGTGGATCCTGAGAAGGTGTCTGCAATTGTTAATTGGGAACCTCCTCAGAATGTGAAGCAACTCCGTAGCTTCCTCGGTCTTGCAAGTTATTGCCGAAGATTCGTTGAAAACTTCTCCAAGATCGCGAAGCCTCTCTCAAATCTTCTTCAGAAGCACGTCAAATACGTTTGGTCTCCGGAGTGTGATGTTGCTTTCAACGCTTTGAAAGAGAAATTGATCACTGCTCCAGTTCTAACTCCGCCTGATGAAACCAAGCCGTACGAGGTCTTTTGTGATGCCTCTCTCCAAGGTCTCGGTGCAGTACTGATGCAAGAGAAGAAAGTTGTTGCTTATACCTCTCGCCAGTTGAAGCCAAATGAGAAGAACTACCCCACTCATGATCTCGAGTTGGCGGCAGTTGTGCACGCATTGTTGACTTGGAGACATCTTCTCTTGGGAAGGAAAGTGGACATTTTCACTGATCACAAAAGTCTCAAGTACATCTTCACTCAGCCTAATCTCAACCTCAGGCAGACTCGATGGGTCGAAATGATTCAAGAGTACAATCCGAGTATAGAGTATACTCCAGGCAAGGCTAATGTGATTGCTGACGCTTTGAGCAGAAAAGCATATTGTAACAGTCTGATTCTCAAGCCTTATCAACCCGAGCTTTGTGAAGCCTTCCGCAAACTTAATCTGCAAGTTGTTCCTCAAGGTTTCCTTGCCAGCCTTCAAGTTTCTCCTACCTTGGAAGACCAGATTCGCCAAGCCCAGCTTCTTGATGCTATGGTGAAAAAGGTGAAGATCGGTATTGCAAAGAGTCAGTCCAAGTACAAGTGCTACCGACTTGATGACAAGGACACTCTCTTCTTCGAGGATCGAATTGTTGTGCCCAAAGGAGAACTTCGTAAAGTGATCATGAATGAGGCTCATAACTCTCTCCTCTCCATCCACCCTGGGAGCACGAAGATGTATCAAGACCTGAAGCAAACTTATTGGTGGACTCGAATGAAGCGCGAGATCGCTCAATTCGTGAATGAATGTGATGTCTGCAGAAGAGTGAAAGCAGAACACCAAAGGCCAGCAGGTCTCCTCCAACCTCTCGCCATTCCAGAATGGAAGTTTGACCACATTGAAATGGACTTCGTGACTGGGTTTCCTAAGTCCAAGCGGGGCAATGATGCTATATTCATTGTCATCGACAAGCTGACCAAAGTGGCTCATTTCTTGCCTATCAAAGAGTCAATCACTGCAGCTCAATTGGCGGAGCTCTACACCTCTCGCATTGTCTCTCTGCACGGTATTCCTCAAGTGATATCTTTAGACCGTGGCAGCATCTTTACCTCCAAGTTTTGGGATTCTTTTCAGAAGGCCATGGGCACCAGCATTCGCTTCAGCACTGCTTTCCACCCTCAAACAAGCGGTCAAGTCGAGCGTGTCAACCAGATTCTTGAAGATATGTGCAGGGCTTGTGTTATCTCCTTCGGCATGAAGTGGGAGGATTGCCTTCCTTATGCTGAATTCTCGTACAACAACAGTTTCCAAGCAAGCTCCGGCAAGGCCCCGTTTGAAATTCTGTATGGTAGGAAGTGCCGTACACCTCTCAACTGGTCTGAAACCGGTGAACGTCAGCTGCTGGGTAATGACCTGATCACAGAAGCAGAAGAAATGTGCAAGGTCATTCGTGATAACCTCAAAGCAGCCCAGTCTCGTCAGAAGAGCTATTACGACAGCAAGCACCGTGATTTGGCCTTCGAGATCGGAGATCATGTCTACCTCCGCGTCTCTCCTATGAAAGGGACTCGTCGCTTCGGTATCAAAGGGAAGCTTGCCCCAAGATACGTCGGGCCTTTCAAGATCGTCAGCAAGAGAGGCGACCTCGCCTATCAACTCGAGCTTCCTGCAACCTTTGCCAATGTTCATGATGTGTTCCACGTCTCGCAACTTCGTAAGTGCTTCAAGACGCCTGAGCGCACCGTCAACTTCGAGGACATTGAGCTCCAAGAAGATCTCTCCTACCGTGAGCACCCAGTTGCAATCCTTGAAGAGACTGAACGCAAAACTCGCAACAAGTCAATCAAGTTTCTCAAAGTCAAGTGGTCACACCATTCCGACCGTGAAGCTACCTGGGAACGCGAGGATCACCTCCGTTCTGAGTACCCGGAGTTCTTTCAGTCCTAGATCTCGGGACGAGATCTTTTCGTAGTGGTGGAGTGTTGTAACGCCCCACATGTAACCTTCCCCAATTGTACTCCGACTCTTGCCGTTTCCGGCATCAAGTTATATTTAATTCTCGGGTTCGGGTCTTTGCCTCCGGGTGTTGTTTTGTTTTTCGTGCATCTCATATCATGTCATTACGTGCATTGCATTTGCATACGTGTTCATCTCATGCATTCGAGCATTTTCCCCGTTGTCCGTTTTGCATTCCGGCGCTTCGTTCTCCTCCGGTGGCCATTCCTAGCTTTCTTTCGTGTGTGGGGATTAAACATTTCCGGATTGGGCCGGGACTTGCCATGCGGCCTTGGTTTACTGCCGGTAGACCGCCTGTCAAGTTTCGGGTCATTTGGACTTCGTTTGATACTCCAACGGTTAACCGAGGGACCGAAAAGGCCTCGTGTGTGTGCAGCCCAACACCCCTCCATTTTGGCCCAAAACCCACCAAACTCAGCTCCATCGTCTCGGTCGTTCGATCACGATCGTGTGGGCGAAAACCGCACCTCATTTGGACTCTCCTAGCTCCCTCTATGCCTATATATACACCCCCTCCGTTTTCGGATCTCCCCTCTCCCCCGAAACCCTAAAAAATCCCCGCGCCGAGACGGACATGTCCGTCCCGACCCGGACGAACGCCGCCGCCGCCCGCGGTCACTAAGGGGCCGCCACGTGGCGCGCCGCCCTCCTCCCACCGCCGGCCCGCCGAAGCCCGGGGCGGGCCCTCCCGCGCCGCCTCCCGGGCCTCTTCCCCGCCGCCCGCGCCGCCGCGTCTTCCCCGCGGCCGGGCCGCGCCTCGCCGCCCCGCCAGCGAAGCTCGCCGGTGACGAACTCCGGCGGCCCG
The DNA here is from genome assembly GCA_034509565.1 of Triticum monococcum. Classification (NCBI taxonomy): domain Eukaryota; kingdom Viridiplantae; phylum Streptophyta; class Magnoliopsida; order Poales; family Poaceae; genus Triticum; species Triticum monococcum. Next base: position 105,744,136 of record CM067843.1, read on the forward strand.
CGTCCCCGGCCGGCCGCCCGCGCCGTACCCGCGCCCCGGTGGCCCGCGGCCACTCCGGCCGTCCCCGGCCACCGCGCCCCGGCGACCCCCTCCCCGTCCGGCGACCTCCTCCCGTGGCTCCGGCCGCCCAGCGCCGGCCGGCCATCCTCGATCCGCGTGCCCGGTGGATCCGGATCGGATCTGGCGCAGCTACAGTAAACCCTAGGGTTGCGTTTTTTTCTAAGTCTCAGGATTTTTTGCTCCATATGCTCATGTTTGACCTGCCATAACTTTGCATCCGTAGCTCCGATTTGGACGTATGATATGTCAAATTCTTCGTCTCGATGAGTACATCATTTCATTCCATTGCATCATTTGCATTTGAGGTCATCTTGTTGCCCAAAATGGTGTTGGAAGGAGGCATGTTGAGTTAAATTGCAGATCCGTTAGTTCAACATGCACTTTTGTCATTTTTGCCATATTTAATCCGTGCATGATATGCCTGTGCCCCTTTGGGATGAATTGTTAAGCATGTTGTCTTCTTTCCAGAGGTGCCTTCCATGTATTTTTAGGGTGTGTGTGTTGTCTTGTGCAAGCTTGCGAAGAGGGCTACCTGAGATTTCAGATTTCAGGGACTTAGTGATTTTCACTAAGTCTGAGCCGTTTTATTTCACGATGCTATATGTCCGGCTTGTTTCCTAGCGATCCGTGCCTCTTTTGAGGATGATCAGTAAGAGCGATCTGTTATGCTTGTTGTGCTTAATCCATCCATGTCTTTACTTGTTATGTTGGAGCACTCTAGGTTGACTCAATCGAGCTCAACTTTTGGATAGTTGCTGTTTTGGGCAGATCGTTAACTCTTTTGCGATTTTGCCGGAGTGATTGATAGTGATCCATGCATGCTATGCCATTGTTCTTGCCATGTCTAGCTAGCATTTTGTGCCTTCTTAATGGATATATGCTTGCATTGCCATGACTTGCACCGTAGTGAGAGCATCGAGCTCGTTTATATGCCTCCGTGAGTTATTATTTCAGCATGTCCCAGTTTTCACTAAGTCTGAAAACTGATTGTGTTTCATCGATGTTCGTGTGCTCGGTAGAGTATTTTGTGAACCCTTTTGGCCCCAGGTCATTTTGGGTGTTTTGTTAAGCTTGTTGAGTAGCTCCATGCCATGCTCTTACTTGCCATGTTCATGTTTTCCTTCATGTTGTTTTGCTGCTCCGAAGAGAGCATCGTGGTCTGAAATTACAGACTAGCGTTAGTTTCGCTAAGTCTGAAATCTGTTTTGCTTATTCAGTTTTGCCATGCTTGTTTGAAGCCCTTAATGGATGAATTTGCCTATGCCTCAGTCATGATGATTTGTTAAGCTTGATGATTACATCACTGCATGTAATTTGTTTTCATGTTGGGTGGCTGTAGCATGTTCATTTTGTTGCATTTAGGAGGCATCTTGCCGCAGATCGGTTTGTTTAGTAAAACGCTTGCCATTTCTTAACCGTAGCTCCGATTGCCATGATCTTTATATCATTTTCAGGGGATTTCTTCCCCTCTATCCAGTGGCACACTTGGATTTCCAAGTTGAGGCCAGGTTCATGCATTTCCTGTTACATGTGGCATTCTTGCATCCCGCATCGCATCCCGCATAGCATATCATCTTTGCATCGTTTTGGTTGCCTTTGCACGTGGTTGATTGTATCCTTGTTGCTTGTTTGTGTTGTTGGGTAGAGCCGGGAGACGAGTTCGCGAACGAGGAGCCCGTTGAGTTTGCTTTTGAGGATCCAGTCAATTCTGACAACTGTGCAGGCAAGATGATCACACCCTTGAAATCACTACTATCTTTGCTATGCTAGTTTGCTCGCTCTTTTGCTTTGCCAATGCTACGATGCCTACCACTTGCTTGTCAGCCTCCCAATTGCCATGATTGAGCCTCTAACCCACCTTTGTCCTAGCAAACCATTGATTGGCTATGTTACCGCTTTGCTCAGCCCTTCTTATAGCGTTGTTAGTTGCAGGTGAAGATTGGAGCCGTTCCTTGTTGGAACACTTATTTCCTTGTTGGGATATCACTATATTGCTATGTTATCTTTACTCATCTATATACTTGGTAAAGGGTGGAAGGCTCGGCCTCTCGCCTAGTGTTTTGTTCCACTCTTGCCGCCCTAGTTTCCGTCATATCGGTGTTATGTTCCCGGTTTGTTGCGTCCCTTACGCGGTTGGGCTATAATGGGAACCCCTTGATAGTTCGCCTTGATTAAAGCTTTTCCAGCAATGCCCAACATTGGTTTTACCATTTGCCACCTACCCTTTTCTTTCCCTTGGGTTTCCGGAGCCCGAGGGTCATCTTTATTTTAGCCCCCCACGGGCCAGTGCTCCTCTGAGTGTTGGTCCGAAATGAGCTGCCTGCGGGGCCACCTCGGGGTAACTTGAGGGTTGGTTTTACTCGTAGCTAGTCTCATCTGAGTGTGCCCTGAGAAAGAGATATGTGCAGCTCCTATCGGGATTTGTCGGCGCATTCGGGCGGTGTTGCTGGACTAGTTTTGACCTGTCGAATCATCTTGTTGTACCGGGATACCGAGTCTGATCGGTGGGTCCTGGGTGGAGGTTTATTCCTTCATTGACCGTGAGAGCTTGTTATGGGCTAAGTTGGGACCCCCCTGCAGGGATTGATCTTTCGAAAGCCGTGCCCGTGGTTATGGGCAGATGGGAATTTGTTAATGTCCGGTTGTAGATAACTTGAACTTAATTAATTAAAATGAATCAACGGTGTGTGTTGCCGTGATGGCCTCTTCTCGGCGGGTCCGGGAAGTGGACACGGCGTTGGAGTTATGCTTGCGTAGTCTGCTCTACTTAGTTACCGCTCGTGCTTTGCCTTCTCTTCCCGCTCTCTTTTGCGAATAAGTTAGCCACCATATATGCTAGTCGCTTGCTGCAGCTCCACTCACACTACCCCTTCCTAACCTATTAAGCTTAAATAGTCTTGACCGCGAGGGTGCGAGATTGCTGAGTCCTTGTGGCTCACAGATTACTACTTCATCAGATGCAGGGACCGATGATACTCCTCCGGATGGCGCGTTCGAGCTGAAGTGGGAGTACGACGAGGACTCTCAGCGATACTATGTTTCTTTTCCTGATGATCAGTAGTGGTGCCTGCTCGGGGTTCGATTCAGGGTTTAGTCGCATGTTGGGGAGTCTTTTTCTATTTTGGCGCCGTAGTCGGGCCATGAGTGTTTGTATGATGTATGCTATTTATGTACCTTGATGTGACGTGGCGAGTGTAAGCCAACTATTATATTGTTTTCCCCTTTATATTTATATGTACATGGGTTGTGTGAAGATTGCCTCACTTGCGACTTATGCCTTCAATGCGATTATGCCTCTAAGTCGTGCCTCGACACGTGGGAGATATAGTCGCATCGAGGGTGTTACACCCCTGCGCCCTCATCCCGAGGGGTAGGAGACTGTGGGAGCAGGGCAGCTGCTTGCCAGGACGACCTGCACCTCCTGCGATCCATGATTAGCATATACCTGCTCCTGAAGAATTAGCGGTGCCCGATAATCGTTGCCTCCAGCGTGGCCAGCGGGACCATTCCGGGGCTCCTGGAAAGGCTCAGCTTCTAGTGCCTCGTCCCCCCAGCTTGGGCCGAGGAGCGAGCCTTGTCCGTTCTCGTGAGGGTGTCCTTGGTCCGTCATGAGGGGCACGTATTCCTCCGGCGCCGTCATCTCGAATGCCATGCCGTGATGCCCCGCATGCCACGCGGTCCTGCCTGTCACGCCCACTACGGGGTGGCAGCGCGGCCGCCCACTGGGGCCGCGGGTTGCGTTGAGTCCTTCTTCTTCGCGGGCTAGGGGCGGGGGCAGCGCCGCCGCCGGTCTGGTGCTGACAGCTTCGCTAGCGTCGGAGTAGCCTTGGAGCCCTCTGGCGCGCGCGGAGCCCTCGCGCGGGTCGCCCTGGGCTTGAGATGGGAGCTGGGTGGAGAAGGGGTGAGCCCCCGAGGTGGCGAAGCCCAGGAGCTCTGCCACTCGCTCCAGCAGCATGTCGTGGCCGCCCTCTAGCAGTCTGCACCGCAGCAGCTCTCGGGCCACCGTGAGCGCGGCCCTCGAGTTCGCGTACTCCCGGCGGGTGTACGGTATCGTGGTCGCGGCGTGATTGGAGGCCCTTGCTGCCAACCGTGCCTGCCGTGGTGTAACAGTTGTCGAAGTCTGTTTGCGTCGCCCGCGGCCCGCAGCGCCCTGCGGACCACGAGCTGCCTGGGGCACGGGGTCGCCCGAGGCGAGCGGTTCTGCGCGGGCAGGCCACGCAGCCCATGGGTCGGGATTGCCCTCCGGGTCGCCGGGCATGGTGATGACGACACGACGGGGCACGGAGCGGTGGAAGACGAATTCCGGCGCACCCCTACCTGGCGCGCCAAATGTCAGATTTCGGGTTCCGGCAGATCCTTAAGGTTCAAACACTGGGGTGCGCGCGGAGATTACGTCTTCTACCTCTCTGTCTCACAAAGATCTAGACTACTGAAAGAACTACACAAGAGACACAAGGTTTATACTGGTTCGAGCCATCGTTGTGGTGTAATACCCTACTCCAGTGTGTGGTGGGTGGATTGCCTCTTGGGGCTGATGATGATGAACGATACAAGGAAGAACAGCCTCGCGAGGGTCTGTTCTTGGCTGGGGTGATGAACTGCTGGGAGGAGTTCAGGCACCTTTCTCTCTCTCCCTCTCTCTCTCACTCACTCACTGCCTTACTCTTACTCGCCCAACCCCTTGCTCTGTGGGCGGCTGGTCCTATTTATAGAGGCCCTGGTCCTCTTCCCAAATATCGAGCGGGAAGGGAGCCAACAATGGCGGGCTAATTTGAAGGGGGACAGCAAGTATCAACTATCCTGACAAAAGCAGTCTTCGCCTACGCAAAGCTCTGGTGATGACGCCGTCTTGGGCTCCATGGTGACCTCCGTCTCGTAGTCCTCCTGGTCTTGGTCTCGTTACACCGAAATGGCAACCTTTGCCTGATGCCTCGGTACTCCACGGTTGCGCTTGCCCCCTTTGCACCAAAGAGGAAAGGAGGACGCTGCGCGGGCTGGCGCCCGCCTGGCGCCCAGAGTCGTCATGGCTTGCGTCACGGGCACCTCGCGAGGTACCCCGCCTTGATCTCTCTGCCTCCTCGCAAGCCAGCCTGACGAGGCCGTGCCTGAGGAAGCTCCGTGTCGTCCACCCCGCGAGGCTTGGCCCCTCGCGAGGGTCTTGAGTCTTGTGTTGATGAAGATGGGCCGTGCTGGGCCCCCTTTGAGCCACGTCGCAGGCCGCAGGCAGGCAAGTCTGGGGACCCCCGTTCCCAGAACGCCGACATGAATCTTCAGAGTTTCGTTTAATTCTTTCTAATAAATCCCATTTGAATTCAATATCCTTCTTCATAAAAGAACCAGTACAAGAAGTATCGAGCATGGATCGATCATTATGAGAAAGCCGAGCATAAAAGTTCTGAATAATAATTTCTCTTGAGAGCTCAAGATTGGGGCATGAATATAACATTGACTTAAGCCTCCCCAAGCTTCAGTGATAATTTCTCCTTCACGAGGCCAAAAATTATATATCTCGATGAACCAGATGCATAGGATAAAACTTCTGGTGAAATTCTAATTTCAATCGGCTGTAGTTCCATGATCCAATATCATCACATAGCCTATACCATGTCAATGCCTTTCCCTTCAAAGATAAAGGGAATACCTTCTTCTTGACAACATCCTCGGGCAAAACTGCAAGCTTAAATAATCCACAAACTTCATCCACATAGATTAGGTGCATATCAGGATGTAATGTTCCATCTCCTGCATAAGGATTAGCTAGCAGTTTCTCTATCATACCTGAAGGAATTTCATAATAAATATTTTTAGTAGGTGTAGTAGGTTGAGGGGCAACCCTTTGCTCTTCCGGTCGGGGTGAAGATACCCCGAACAAACCCCTCAAAGGATTATTTTCCATAGTGACAAGTGACAGTAAATTTCAGCATGTAATATAAATGTTTCCTTACCAAATTCCACTCACCAAAGGCGCTTCACTTCCCGACAACGACGCTAGAAAAGAGTCTTGATGACCCACAAGTATATATAGGGGATCTATCGTAGTCCTTTCGATAAGTAAGAGTGTTGAACCCAACGAGGAGCAGAAGGAAATGACGAGCGGTTTTTAACAAGGTATTCTCTGCAAGCATTGAAATTATCGGTAATAGTTAGTTTTGTGATAAGATAATTCGTAATAGGTAACAAGTAACAAGAGTAAATAAGGTGCATAAAGGTGGCCCAATCCTTTTTGTAGCAAAGGACAAGCCTGGACGAACTCTTATATAAAGAAAAGTGCTCCTGAGGACACATGGGAATTATTGTCAAGTTAGTTTTATCATTCTCATATGATTCACGTTCGTTACTTTGATAATTTGGTATGTGGGTGGACCGGTGCTTGGGTGCTTCCCTTCCTTGGACAAGCCTCCCACTTATGATTAACTCCTCTCGCAGGCATATGCAACTACGAAAGAAGAATTAAGATAAATCTAACCATAGCATGAAACATATGGATCCAAATCAACCCCTTACGAAGCAACACATAAACTAGGGTTTAAGCTTCTGTCACTCTAGCAACGCATCATGTAGTTATTACTTCCCAATGCCTTCCCCTAGGCCCAAATCATGGTGAAGTGTCCTACAGTCGACATTCACATAACACCACTAGAGGAGAGACAACATACATCTCATCAACATATCGAACGAATACCAAATTCACATGATTACTTATAACAAGACTTCTCACATATGTCCTCCGGAACAAACGTAACTACTCACAAAGCATATCCATGTTCATAATTAGAGTATTAATTATCATGAAGGATGTGAACATATGATCTTCCACCAAATAAACCAACTAGCATCAACTACAAGGAGTAATCAGCACTACTAGCAACCCACAGGTACCAATCTGAGGTTTTGAGACAAAGATCGGATACAAGAGATGAACTAGGGTTTGAGAGGAGATGGTGCCGGTAAAGATGTTGATGGAGATTGACCCCCTCTTGATGAGAGGATCGTTGGTGATGATGATGGCTTCGATTTCCCCCTCCCAGAGGGAAGTTTCCCCGGCAAAACAACTCTGTCGGAGCCCTAGATTGGTTCTCCCAAGTTCCGCCTCGAGACGGCGGCGCTTCGTCCCGAAATCTTCCTCTTGATGTTTTCCAGGTCAAAACACACCATATAGCAGAAGATGGTCATCGAGGGCCTGCCAGGTGGCCCACGAGGTAGGGGGCGCACCCTCCACTCTCTGATGCTTTCTTCGCCCAATACTTTTTATGTATTCCAAAATAATTCTCCGTGAAGTTTCAGGACTTTTGGAGTTGTGCAGAATAGGTCTATAATATTTGCTCCTTTTCCAGTCCAGAATTCCAGCTGCCGGCATTCTCCCTCTTCATGTAAACCTTGTAAAATAAGAAAGAAAAGGTACAAGTATTGTGATATAATGTGTAATAACAGCCCATAATGCAATAAATATCAATATAAAAGCATGATGCAAAATGGACATATCAGGCCCATTCGAGGCGTTCGTCTGGGATCAGATTTTCGTGACCGTTCAGTGACCGGGCGGGCCGCCTAAGTGTTGAGGTCGATTTGGGGCACCCGGGTATAGATGCTCTGAGGAAGCGAAGAAAGGAAGCACCGGATATGTCCTCTTCCTGCGGGTAAATGTTGGAGGAAGTTTTTATTTTCACACATGACCACATGACTTGCACACTTAGAGTTACAGTGAAAACCGACAAAAGCCATGTGGAAACTATCCGTATCTACACAAATTTAAACAAGCTTTTTAGGACGGAGAGAGTATTACATTAAGGGGGTGATGCTCTATTAGCATGCAAAATTCCAAGTTCAAACTTCAATCCATTTAGGTGGCATAAAAACAAATTTGGTAATAAATAGTGTCGAACAGTAAACACCAATATATTCACTGCAGATTTTCTTTTCTTTTTTCTATAGTAAATGACTTTGTGTTTGAACTTGAAATTTCACTTGCCAATAGTAAATGACTTTTTCTTGACCAAGGTTATCGAACCAGTAGGAGAACCACGCAACACCACGTAAACAGCTCCTGCACACAAAGAACAAATACTTGCATCCTGACGTAAGAGAGGGGTTGTCAATCCCTCACGGGAAAAAAGATAGGTAAAATTTTAGTAGATTGGATAAATAGATCTCGCGGGAACACGAGATAAAATAAATAAATAAAAATTGCAGCAAGGTATTTTTGTATCTTTGGATTAATAGATCTAAAAATAAAAGCAAATAAAAATAGATCGCGAAGGCAAATATAATAAAGAAGAGACTCGGGGCCGTAGATTTCAGTAGTGGCTTCTCTCGAGAAAAATAGCATATGGTGGGTAAACAAAATACTGTTGGGCAATTGATAAAACTTCAAATAATCATGATGATATCCAGAGAATGATCATTATATAGGCATCACGTCCAAGATTAGTAGACCGACTCCTGCCTGCATCTACTACTATTACTCCACACATCGACCGCTATCCAGCATGCATCTAGTGTATTAAATTCATGGAGAAATGGAGTAATGCAATAAGAACGATGACATGATGTAGACAAGATCTATTTATGTAGAAATAGACCCCATCTTGTTATCCTTAATAGCAATGATACATACGTGTCGGTTCCCCTTCTGTCACTGGGTTCAAGCACCGTAAAATCGAACCCATAACAAAGCACCTCTTCCCATGCCAAGAAAAATCGATCTAGTCGGCCTAACTAAACAAAAGATTTGAAGAAGAAATACGGGGCTATAAGTAATCATGCATATAAGAGATCAAAATGTTGGCAATATGCCCTAGAGGCAATAATAAAGTGGTTATTATTATATTTCCTTGTTCATGATAATTGTCTATTGTTCATGCTATAATTGTATTAATCGGAAACCGTAATACATGTGTGAATACATAGACCACAACATGTCCCTAGTAAGCCTCTAGTTGACTAGCTCGTTGATCAATAGATGGTTGTGGTTTCCTGACCATGGACATTGGATGTCATTGATAATGGGATCACATCATTAGGACAATGATGTGATGGACAATACCCAATCCTAAGCATATCACAAGATCGTGTAGTTCGTTTGCTAGAGCTTTTCTAATGTCAAGTATCATTTCCTTAGACAATGAGATTGTGCAACTCCCGGATACCGTAGGAATGCTTTGGGTGTATCAAACGTCACAACATAACTGGGTGGCTATAAAGGTGCACTATAGGTATCTCTGAAAGTATCTGTTGGGTTAGCACGAATCGAGACAGGGATTTGTCACTCCGTATGATGGAGAGGTATCTCTGGACCCACTAAGTAATGCATCATCATAACGAGCTTAATGTGACTAAGGAGTTAGCCACGAGATGCGTTACGGAACGAGTAAAGAGACTTCACAGTAATGAGATGGACCGAGGTATGGGATACCGATGATCGAATCTCGGGCAAGTAACATAACGATGGACAAAGGGAATTGTATACGGGATTGATTGAATCCTCGACATCGTGGTTCATTCAATGAGATCATCGTGGAACATGTGGAAGCCAACATGGGTATCCAGATCCTGCTGTTGGTTATTGGCCAAAGAGATGTCTCGGTCATGTCTGCATGGTTCCCAAACCCGTAGGGTCTACACACTTAAGGTTCGGTGACGCTAGAGTTGTTATGGGAAACTGTATGTGGTTACCGAAGGTTGTTCGGGGTCCCGGATGAGATCCCGGACGTCACGAGGAGTTCCGAAATAGTTCGGAGGTGAAGATTTATATATGGGATTCCAGTTTCAGTCGCCGAAATGGTTTCAGGGGTTATCGATATTGCACCGGGACCACAGAAAGGTGTCCGGGGGTCCACCGGGTGGGGCCACCTGCCCCGGAGGACTTAGTGGGATGAATATGGGAGGGAACCAGCACCCTAGTGGGCTGGTGCACCCCCCCCCCAAGGGCCCAAGGCGCCTAGGGTTGGAAACCCTAGGGGGAGGGGACGCCTCCCACTGCTTGGGGGGCAAGTATCCCCCTCCTGCCCCCCCCCCTCTAGATGCATCTACGGGAGGCAGCCCCATCTCCCATTCACCCTATAAATAGGTGGGGTGGGAGGTGTAACGCCCAATATGCGACAATACTCCACACGTGTGGAGGCATGACTTGGGGCATACGCGCATATTGGTATGGACGCAAGAGTGGTTGTATCTTTGCTCATATCATGTACTGAATAGATAGAATACGAGCTTTCGCTTACAATGGCCACAATGCCACACAAATAGCATCAAGATAATACAATCATTCAAGATGAACACAGAGTCTAGCTGTAGACGGAATCAAACGAATAAAAGACAACCACCCAAGCTAAGTCCCGATCGACCCTACTGTGCACCACTACTGATCATCCGGAAAGGAAAACATAGTAACGTCGACGGTCTTCATCGAACTCCCACTTAGGTTCAGTGGCATCACCTGCATCAATCTCATCGGTACCTGCAACTATGTTTGTAGTATTCTGTGAGACACAGGGACTCAACAATCATATCACCCACGGTATCAAGACTAACAAAGCTTAAGGTAAAGTATGGACATATGGTGGAGTTGCAGCAGGCACTAAGCATTGTATGGCGGCTAACTTACGAATGTAAGAATAAGATGAGAAGCTACGCAAACGGTCACGGTCTAGTAATGATCAAGAAGTGATCCTGAACAACTTACGTTCAAACATAACCCCACAATGTCCTCTTCCCGAACCTCGTCAAAAAGAGACCATCACGGTTACACACGCGGTTGGTGTATTTTACTGAGATTAGCTTCAGGTTCACTACAACCGGATATTAAAAGACTCTCGTCTGCCACATAACCGCGGGCACGGCTTTCGAAAGATAAAACCCTGCAGGGGTATGCCAACTTAATCCATGACAAGCTCACGACCCGCGGAGACAATCCTCCATCACGGGACCCTCTAATCAGACTCGGAATCCCGGTGCACCAGACATTTTGACAACGGTAAAAAACCCAGCAAGACCTCCTGACATGCCGACACCCCGATAGGAGCCGCGCGTTGATGGCAGCTGGAACTACGTCGATATTTCCCCGGAGAGGGAGGGATGATGTATCACATCGACGGTAGAGTATTTCCTCGGTTATGAAACCAAGATATCGAACCAGTAGGAGAACCAAGCCACACAACATAAGCAGCACCTGCGCACAAATAACAACACCTCGCAACCCGACGTGTTAAAGGGATAGTCAGTCCCTTTCGGGTAACAGCGCCAGAAACGGTGTGTGACAGGAGATAAAGTTGTAAATATTGATAGATCGAACGCCAAATAAAATAAAGTGCAACAAAGTATTTTTTGCATTTTTGTTTTAATACATATGAAAATAAAATCAAGGAAAAAGTAGATCGCAAAGGCAAATATATGAGAAATAAGACCCGGGGGTCGTAGGTTTCACTAGGGGCTTCTCTCGAGAAAAATAGCAAATGGTGGGTAAACAAATTACTTTTGGGCAATTGATAGAACTTCAAATAATTATGACAATATCCAGGCAATGATCATTACATAGGCATCACGTCCAAGATTAGTAGACCGACTCCTGCCTGCATCTACTACTATTACTCCACACATCGACCGCTATCCAGCATGCATCTAGTGTATTAAGTTCATGGAAAAACGAAGTAATGCAATAAGAACGATGACATGGTGTAGACAAGATCCGTTTATCTATATGGTGGTAGATATAGATCTTGTCTTTTTATCCTTAGTAGCAACGATACATACGTGTCGGTTCCCTTTCTTTCACTGGGATCAAGCACCATAAGATCGAAACCACTACCGGGCACCTCTTCCCATTGCATGATAAATAGATCAAGTTGGCCAGACAAAACCCAAATATCGGGAAAGAAATACGAGGCTATAAGAGATCACGCATAAAAGAGATCAAAGAAACTCAAATACTTTCATGTATATAAAAACATAGATCTAATCATAAACTTGAAGTTCATCGATCCCAACAAACACACCGCAAAAAAAGTTACATTATATGGATCTCCAAGAGACAATTGTATTGAGGGTCAAGAGAGAGAGATGAAACCATCTAGCTACTAACTACGGACCTAAAGGTCTACAAGGAACTACTCACGCATCATCAGAGAGGCACCAATGGAAGTGGTGAACCCCTCCATGATGGTGTTTAGATTGGATCTGGTATTTCTAGACTCTGCGGCGGCTGGATGAATATTTCGTCGACTCCCCTAGGGTTTTGGGAATATTTGGGTATTTATAGAGCAAAGAGGTGGTCCGGGGGGCACCTGAGGTGGGCACAACCCACCTGGGCGCGCCAGGGCCTCCTGGCGCACCCTGGTGGGTTGTGCCCCCCTCGGGGCACCCCCCAGGTGCAACCAGGGCCCATCTGCTTCCTTTTGGCCAATAAAAATCATTGTAATGTTTTGTGCCATTTGGACTCCGTTTGATATTGATTTCCTGTGATGTAAAAAGCATGGAAAAAAACAGGAACTGGCACTAGGCACTATGTCAATAGGTTAGTACCAAAAAATGATATTAAATGACTAGAATACAAAACATCCAAGATTGATAATAAAATAACATGGAACAATAAAAAATTATAGATACGTTGGAGACATATCAGCATCCCCAAGCTTAACTCCTACTCACCCTCGAGTAGGTAAGTGATAAAAACAAAAAATTGATGTGGAGTGTTGTTCATCAAGTCATATCATATTCTTTTCTCTTTATAGCATGGACATTTGGAATTTTATGTGATTCAAAGCAATAGTATAGTTTTGACATAATAATTTAGATACTCAAGCATATCAACAAGCAACCATGTCTTTCAAAATATCAGTGCTAAAATAAGTTATCCCTAGCTCATCATGCTCAAACATTGATCCATTCATGAAACACACTTGAATATTAACTACACCCAATACTTGAGCACGATCATATTGCCTCCTAGTTGGTTCTTTTTATAAGAGAAGATGGAGACTCAAATTTCAAAATAAAAACTGCATGAAGTAAAAGAAAGTCCCTTCATAGAGGGAAGTAGGGATTTGTAGAGGTGCCAGAGCTCAAAGCAAAAAAATTAGAGATAAAAACATTTTGGGAGCTGTATCCATCCCACCAACGAAAACAACTTAGAGTTCCAAACACTTTCCATGCTAGATATGCCATAGGCGGTTCCCAAACAGAAAATAAAGTTTATTCCTTTTTCCACCATAACTTTCACTTTTCATGGCTAACCGTATCCACGGGTGCCCTCCATACCAACACTTTCCAAGGAATTTATTATTTGACAGCATAAAGTAAATTCTTTTTTGTTTTTGCATTTCGGGACTGGGCATCCGTAATACCTTTGCCTTACTCTCGTGCAATGACAAGTGAATAAACACTCATCTTGAGAATAACACATCTAGCATGGAAAATATTAGCCACCCCTCACCGCTCCGTGAGCGAAACAAACACACAAAAGAGAAGTTTATTTTGAAAATTAGAGATGGCACATGCAAACTTGCTTAGAACGGCAAAATAATACCACACATAGGTAGATATAGTGGACTCATGTGGCAAAACTGGTTTAAAGGATTTTGGATGCACAAGTAGAGGTCATACTTAGAGCAAAATGAAGGCTAGCAAAAGATTGGGAAGCGACCAACCAAGAAACAAATAATCTCATAAGCAAGCATTAAGCATAATTAACACCGAATAATGCACCACAAGTATGATATAATTTTCATTGCATGACTAGTGACTTTCATACTTGCATAGGGAATCACAAACCTTAACACCAATATTCCTACTAAAGCATAATTACTCATCAACATAACTCACATATCACATCATCATATCTCAAAACTATTACTAAGTATCAAGTTTATTTTTTCCAATGATCTTCATGACATTTTCTTTACTTTATCCTTCTTGGATATATATCACTTTGGGACTAATTTTCAAGAGTTGCTTTTCAGAAGCTTAAACAAATATCAGTGAAGATCATGAGCATAACAAATTTTCTTTCTCTCAAAATAATTTAAGTGAAGCAAGAGAATTTCTTCAAACTTTTACCAAATCTCAAATAAATCTAAGTGACGCAAGAGAGCGTTTCTTCAAAAATAACAAAGCACACCGTGCTCAAAAAGATATAAGTTAAGCACTAGAGCAAGTCCTAGCTCATAAAAGATTTAAGTGAAGCATATAGAGCAATTCTAACAAGTCATGATATAATTTTAGCTCTCTCAAATAGGTGTGTCCAGCAAGGATTGATAACTTAAAACACAAAAATAAAAGAACAAAAGATGCATATCATACAAGACGCTCCAAGCAAAACACATATCATGTGACGAATAAAAATATAGTCTCGAGTAAAATACCGATAGTTGTTGGAAGAAAACGGGGATACCACTCGGGGGCATCCCCAAGCTTAGTTGGTTGCTCATTCTTGGATAATAGCTTGGGATGCCGGGGCATCCCCAAGCTTAGGATCTTACATCCTTCCTTTATCCATCATAAGATAACCAGAAACTTGAAAACTTCAATCACACAAAACTCAACAAAGCCTTCATGAGATCCGTTAGTATAAGAATAATAAACCACTACTATAAGTGATGTATCAAACAAATTCATATTTTGTTTTTGTATTATATCTACTGTATTCCAACTTTTCTATGGCAAAAACTCATCAAAGAAAACCATAGAGCCGTCAAAGTAAGCACACAACACAAAGAAAACAGAATCTGTCAAAACAGAACAGTCTGTAGCAAGCTGACTATTTCGAATACTTCTGTAACTCAAAAAACTCTGAAAATTTAGGAAGACCTGAGAAATTTGTATATTTATCTAGTGCAATTGGAATGGGTATTTTATCACTCTCTGGTAAAAAATTAAAATTAATTCCCTGAGCGCAAACTTTCTGTTTTTTTCAGCAAGATCAAACAACGATCACCCAAGAAGATCCTAAAGGCTTTACTTGGCACAAACACTAATTAAAACATAAAAAACAATTATAAAAGTAGCATAGTTGTGCTAACACTCAAGAACAGAAAGCAAAAAACCAAATGAAGTTCTTTACCTTGGTCACATCATCTCTGCCAAGGGCATTTCTGTTAATCCGGAGAAGGTCGATTCAATTGTCAATTGGGAGCCTCCTCGGAACATCAAGCAGCTCCACAGTTTCCTTGGGCTTGCAAGCTATTACCGAAGATTTGTCGAGAACTTCTCAAAGATTGCTAAGCCTCTCTCAAACCTCCCCCAGAATCATGTCAAGTATTCCTGGACTCCTGAGTGTGACATTGCCTTCAATACTCTCAAAGAGAAACTCATCACAACTACGGTCATTACTCCTCCTGATGAGTCCAAGCCATACCAAGTTTTCTGTGATGCTTTGTTGCAAGGTCTTGGTGGTGTTATTATGCAAGACAAGAAGGTTGTGGCTTATACTTCTCGACAGTTGAAGCCAAACGAAAGGAACTACCCCACTCACGATCTTGAGTTGGCGGCAATTGTCCATGCATTAATCACTTGGAGACATCTTTTGTTGGGCAGACAAGTGGACATTTTCACCAATCACAAGAGCCTCAAATATATCTTCACACAACCCAACTCAACCTCAGGCAAACTCGTTGGGTCGAAATGATTCAAGAGTACAATCCAAGCATTGAGTACACTCCAGGCAAGGCTAATGTGATTGTAGATGCTTTGAGCAGAAAGCCTTATTGCAACAGTCTTGTACTCAAGCCATTCCAGCTGGATCTTTGTGACGCATTCCGCAAACTTAACCTCCAAGTTGTTCCTCAAGGTTTTGTTGCCAACCTTCAAGTCACTCCAACTTTGGAAGATCAAATTCGTGAGGCACAACTCCTTGATACCATGGTGAAGAAGGCGAAACATGGTGTTGCCAAGGGCTTACCCAAATACAAGTGATATCACATTGATGACAGAGACACTTTGTTGTTTGGGGACCGGATTGTGGTTCTAAATGGTGATCTCAGGAAGGTCATAATGAATGAAGCTCATAATTCTCTGCTTTCCATCCATCCAGGCAGTTTGAAGATGTACCATGACCTCAAGCAGTCGTATTGGTGGACTCGCATAAAGCGAGAGATTGCTCAATTCATGAATGAATGTGATGTCTGTCGAAGGGTGAAAGCAGAATATCAACAACCAGCTGGTCTCCTCCAACCTTTTGCTATTCCAGAATGGAAGTTTGATCACATCGAGATGGACTTTGTCACTGGCTTTCCCAAGTCCAAGCGAGGGAATGATGCTATCTTTGTTGTCATTAACAAGCTTACAAAAGTGGCTCATTTCCTTCCAGTCAAAGAATCTATCAACGCAACTCAGTTGGCAGAGCTATACACTTCCAGGATTGTCTCGTTGCACGGAATTCCTCAATTGATCTCTTTAGATCGTGGAAGGATCTTCACTTCCAAGTTCTAGGACTCCTTCCAGAAGGCCATTGGCACAAACATTTGTTTCAGCACGGCATTTCATCCTCAAACAAGTGGCCAAGTTGAAAGAGTTAATCAAATCCTCGAAGACATGTTGAGAGCTTGTGTCATATCCTTCGGTATGAAGTGTGAAGATTGCCTCCCGTTTGCCGAGTTCTCCTACAACAACAGCTTCCAAGCAAGTTCGGGCAAGGCCCCTTTCGAAATTCTATATGGCAAAAAGTGTCGTACTCCTCTCAACTGATCTGAGACCGGGGAACGCCAACTTCTTGGCAATGACTTGATCACAGAAGATGAAGAAATGTGCAAATTCATCCGTGAAAATCTCAAAGCCGCGCAATCGCGCCAGAAGAGTTACTATGATAGCAAGCACCATGACTTGGCTTTCGAGATTGGAGACTGATACGTCTCCGTAGTATCTATAATTTTTTATTGTTCCATGCCAATATTATTGAACTTTCATATACTTTTGGCAACTTTTTATACTATTTTTGGGACTAACATATTGATCCAGTGCCCAGTGCCAGTTCCTGTCTGTTGCATGTTTTTGGTTTCACAGAATATCCATATCAAACGGAGTCCAAATAGAATAAAAACGGACGGAGCTTATTTCTGAAAAATATGGAAAATTCGGAAGGAAAATCAACGCAAACCAGTGCCCGAGGTGGTCACGAGGTAGGGGGCGCCCCCCCCCCCCCCTTAGGGCGCACCCCTACCCTCGTGAGCCCATCGTAAGGAGGTTGACGCTCTTCTTTTGCCGCAAGAAAGCTAATATTCGGAAAAAATCACGGCAAAGGTTTCAGGACAATCGGAGTTATGAATCTCCATATATATACGAAACGGTGAAACAGAGTTAGAACAGAACGCAGAAATAGAGAGAGACAGAGTGATAGATCCAATCTCGGAGGGGCTCTCGCCGCTCCCACACCATGGGAGCCAAGGACCAGAGGGGAAACCCTTCTCCCATCTAGGGAGGAGGTCAAGGAAGAAGAAGAAGGGGGGCCTCTCCCCCTTGCTTCCGGTGGCGCCAGAGCGCTGCCGGGGCCATCATCATCACCGCCATCTTCGCCAAGAACTTCACCGGCATCATCACCAACTCTTCCCCCCTCTATGAAGCGGTATAACCTCTCTCTTACCCACTGTAATCTCTACTTAAACATGGTGCTCAACGCTATATATTATTTCCCAATGATGTATGGCTATCCTATGATGTTTGAGTAGATCTGTTTTGTCCTAATGGCTATTTGATGATCAAGATTGGTTTGAGTTGTATGTTTTATTATTGGTGTTGTCCTATGGTGCTCTCCGTGTCACACAAGCATGAGGGATTCCCGTTGTTGGGTTTGCAATATGCTTATGATTTGCTTATGGTGGGTGGCGTGAGTGAGAGAAGCACAGACCCGAGTAAGTAGGTTGTTTGCATATGGGATAAAGGGGACTTGATGCTTTAATGCTATGGTTGGGTTTTACCTTAATGAATCTTTAGTAGTTGCGGATGCTTGCTAGAGTTCCAATCATAAGTGCATATGATCCAAGTAGAGAAAGTATGTTAGCTTATGCCTCTCCCTCATATAAAATTGCAATAATGATTACCGGTCTAGTTATCGATTGCCTAGGGATAAATAACTTTCTCGTAACAACAAACTCTCTACTAAACCTAACTTAGTTGTGTCTTTATCTAAACAACCCCTACTTTTTATTTACTTGCTCTTTATTATCTTGCATACTATCCAACAACACCTACAAAGTACTTCTAGTTTCATACTTGTTCTAGGTAAAGCGAACATCAAGCGTGCGTAGAGTTGTATCGGTGGTCGATAGAACTTGAGGGAATATTTGTTCTGCCTTTAGCTCCTCGTTGGCTTCGACACTCTTACTTATCGAAAGAGGCTACAATTGATCCCCTATACTTGTGGGTTATCAAGACCTTTTTCTGGCGCCGCTGCTGGGGAGCAATAGCGTGGGGTGAATATTCTCGTGTGTGTTGTTTGCTTTATCACTAAGTAATTTTTATTTTGCTGTTCTTAGTTGTTTTCTATCTTTAGTTATGGGTAGGAAACGCAAAATACCAAAAAAATAGTTGTACCTACTGAACCAATGGTTGAAGAACCACTAAAAATCTATCACACTGCTGAAGCTTATTACTTGGATCATCTTCGATCCCTATGTGCTCGTGCTGAAACCCCAACTAGCCTAGTTAAGGGCAAATCTTTAGATGAGCATGCTTGTTATGTGCGACACCGAATATCTCAAAAAGGGAAACTTTTACAGCGTCAAATTAATACTATGCAATGCTATGCTTGGAATTTATGCTATTATTATAATTTTACTTGTTGTTCTGAAAACCCTAAGAAACACCTTCCCTACCAATGTGAGTTTATTGATAATGGAATCTTATCTTCATATGCTAAGGGTGTTTATAATTACTATGATGTTCAACAAATTGAAGAATTTGTTGCTTTTAAGGGTGCTTTTGAAATTGCTTCTTTGACTGAAAAGTATGATGCTACTCTTTACAAATCTGAAAATTTTGCTATACTTGAATATTGTTATGAGAATTATGCTTATAATACCTATGTTAAACAATATATTGAGGAATACACCGCTATCCAAGAAGAGACTAATATTTTGCAGGAGTCTATGGAAGAAGAAATTGATGAAACTGTGAGCTCATTGGATGAAAAAGATGAGGAGGAGAGCGAAGAACAAAAGGAGGAAGAGCGGATTGATCACCCATGCCCACCTTCTAATGAGAGTAACTCTTCAACTCATACATTGTTTAATTCCCCTTCGTGCTTACCGAAGGATGATTGCTATGATGACTGTTATGATCCCTTTGATTCTCTTGAAATATCCCTTTTTGATGATGCTTGCTATGCTTGTGGCCAAGATGCCAATATGAATGATGCTTATGGAGATGAACTTGCTATAGTTCCTTATGTTAAACATGAATTTGTTGCTATTGCACCCGCACATGATAGTCCTATTATCTTTTTGAATTCTCCCAACTACACTATATCGGAGAAGTTTGCACTTATTAAGGATTATATTGATGGGTTGCCTTTTACTACTACACATGATGATTTTGATGAGTATAATATGCATGTGCTTGCTGCTCCTACTTGCAATTATTATGAGAGAGGAACTATATCTCCACCTCTCTATGTTTCCAACACGATAAAATTGCAAGAAACTGTTTATACTATGCATTGGCCTTTACTTTGGGTGCATGAATTGTTCTTTTATGACATGCCGATGCATAGGAAGAGAGTTAGACTTTGTCATTACATGATATATGTTACTTTGTGCTCACTACTAAATTACAAATAATTGCTAATTAAAATTGGCTTTGATATACCTTGGGATCCGGGTGGATTCATTACTTGAGCACTATATGCCTAGCTTAATGGCTTTAAAGAAAGCGCTGCCAGGGAGACAACCCGGAAGTTTTAGAGATTCATTTATTTCTGTTGAGTGCTTTCATATAGTTTAAAAACAACAAAAATAAAGAGGGGAACCTAAAACTTTTTCAAAAAGGAAAGTGAAAGTGAGAGAGACAAGCATTGTTGAAGTGGGAGCTAGCCTTGAACTTTGTTCATGCTCATGGAAACTTTGTGAATCTTGATTACAGAAACTTTTCAACAAAAATAATTATACCCTTGTACAATTCCAATGTATTATAAAAATAATGTGCCAAGGTTTGGCTTTAGGATGTTTACATTTGCTTGTTGGTTTGTGCGGTGCAGTACAGAAACTTTGGCTGTAGTGCATGATTTTTAGTTTTTTACTGGAACGTCAAATGGTTCTGATTCTTTTCGCACTGTATTTCTGTACAAATTTTTTATTTTTCTTAATTTTGGCAGAATTTTTCAACTATCAGAAGTACGGTTAATGTTCAGATTTCTACAGATTGTTCTGCTTTAGACAGATTCTGTTTTTGATGCATAGTTTGCTTGTTTTGATGAAACTATCAACTTATATCAGTGGATTAAGCCATGGAAAAGTTATATTACAGTAGACACAATGCAAAAACAAAATATGAATTGGTTTGCAACAGTACTTAGAGTAGTGATTTGCTTTATTATACTAACGGATCTTACCGAGTTTTCTGTTGAAGTGATGAAGTGTTCGATGATTGAGAAGGTTTCGATGTGAGAAGAAGGAAGAGAGGCAAGAGCGCAAGCTTGGGGATGACCGAGGCACCCCAAGTAAATATTCAAGGAGACTCAAGCATCTAAGCTTGGGGATGCTGGGGAGGCATCCCCTCTTTCTTCAACAAATATCGGTATGTTTTCGGATTCGTTTCATTCATGCGATATGTGCAAGTCTTGGAGCGTCTTTTGCATTTAGGTTTTTATTTTTATTTTTATGCACCATGATGGTATGAGATAGTCCTTGGTTGATTTATAGAATGCTCATTGCACTTCACTTATATCTTTTGAGTATGGCTTTATAGAATGCTTCATATGTTTCACTTATATCATCTGAAGTTTGGATTGCCTGTTTCTCTTCACTTAGACATCCGCCATTTGTAGAATGCTCTTTTGCTTCACTTATATTTGTTAGATCATGGGCATATATTTTGTAGAAAGAATTAAACTCTCTTGCTTCACTTATATCTATTTAGAGAGATGACAGGAACTGGTCATTCACATGGTTAGTCATAAAATCCTACATAAACTTGTAGATCGCTAAATATGATATGTTTGATTCCTTGCAATAGTTTCATGCTAGTCGAGTAATTGTGAATTGTAGAAATACTTGTGTTGAGGTTTGTGATTCCCATAGCATGCATGTATGGTGAACCGTTATGTAACGAAGTCGGAGCATGATTTATTTATTGTTTGTCTTCCTTATGAGTGGCGGTCAGGGACGAGCGATGGTCTTTTCCTACCAATCTATCCCCCTAGGAGCATGTGTGTAGTACTTTGTTTCGATGACTAATATATTTTTGCAATAAGTATGTGAGTTCTTTATGACTAATGTTGAGTCCATGGATTATACGCACTCTTACCCTTCCACCATTGCTAGCCTCTCTAGTACTGCGCAACTTTCGCCGGTACCATAAACCCACCATATACCTTCCTCAAAACAGCGGTGCAAGTCATGGCAAGGCAAGCATATATCCATTAAGAAGGCACAAAATTCTAGCTAGACATGGCAAGAACAATGGCATAGCATGCATGGATCACTAGCAATAGCTCCGGCAAAATCGCAAAAGAGTTCACGATCTGCCCAAATTAACAACTATGCAAAAGTTGAGCTCGATTGAGTCAACCTAGGGTGCTCCAACATAACAAGTAAAGACATGGATGGATAAAGCACAACAAGCATAACAAATCACTCTTACTAATCATCCTCAAAAGAGTCACGGATCACTAGGAAACAAGCTGGACATATAGCATCATGAACTAAAACATCCCAGACTTAGTGAATATCACTAAGTCCCTGAAATCAGCAATCTCAGGTACCCCTCTTTGCAAGCTTGCACAAGACACCACACACATCCTAAAAATGCATGGGTGGTACCTCTGGAAAGAAGACAAAATGCTTAACAATTCATCACAAAGGGGCATAGGCATATCATGCACACAATAATCATGGCAAAAATGACAAAAGTCAATGTTGAGCTAACGGATCTGCAATTTAACTCACAATGCTTCCTTCTAACAGCATTTTGGGCACCAAGATGAACTCAAATGCAAATGATGCAATGGAATGAAATGATGTACTCGTCGAGGCGAAGATTTTGATATATCATATGTCCAAAACGGAGCTACGGATGCGGAGATATGAGCAGTCAAAGTAGGCATAAAAATAAGGGAGGAGAAGGAGAAAGTCAACCGAGGATTGGATCCAGATCTAGGGTTCGTCGTTACTGTAGCACCGGATCTGAGCTCGCCGGCGCGCGGATCGAGGATCGCCGGCATCGAGGTGGAAGGAGTCGCCGGCGACGGCGGCCGTCGCGGGAAGGGGAGGCCGGCCCTTGGCCGGAGTCATCGCGGGGCGCTCGCCGGTGTGGTCGCCGGCGCCGGGCGGTGGCGGCGCGGCCTTGCCGGCGCGGTGGCGGAGGCGGCTGTCGGTGCCGGCGAGCTTGGCGGCGGGGCTCGCGGCGAGGCGCGATGGCACGGGCGGCCGGCGCCGAAGGAGGAGAAGGGCGGCGGGGCGCGGGCGCCTCTGGGCCGCGGGGGCCCCGCACGGGCCGAGCGGGCCGGCGGCGGGAGGAGGCGGCGATGCGGTCCCCGCGGGACAGGTGGCGGCGCGCGGTTGGTCCGGGCGGAACGGTAGACGTGTCCGGCCGGGGACGGACGTGTCCGGCCGGCGCGGAGGAGGAAGATGGCTAGGGTTTCGGGGGAGAGATCCGAATTTTTCGGGAGGGAGCTATATATAGGCATAGAGGGAGCTAGGAGTGTCCAAATGAGGTGCGGTTTTCGCCCACGCGATCGTGATCGAACGACCGAGATGATGGAGCAGAGTTTGGTGGGTTTTTTGGCCAAATTGGAGGGGTGTTGGGCTGCAACACACACGAGGCCTTTTCGGTCCCTTGGTTAACCGTTGGAGTATCAAACGAAGTCCAAATGACCCGAAACTTGACAGGCGGTCTACCGGTAGTAAACCAAGGCCACATGGCAAGTCTCGGTCCAATCCGGAAATGTTTAATCCCCACACAAAGAAAGCTAGAAATGGCCACCGGAGGAGAACGAAGCGCCGGAATGCAAAACGGACAACGGGGAAAATGCTCGAATGCAAGAGATGAACATGTATGCAAATGCAATGCACGTGATGACATGATATGAGATGCACGAAAACGAAAACAACACACGGAGACAAAGACCCGAACCCGAGGAATAAATATAACTTTATGCTGGAAATGGCAAGAGTTGGAGTACAAATTGGGAAAGTCATATCGGGGGCGTTACAACACTCCACCACTACGAAAAGATCTCGTCCCGAGATCTAGGACTGAAAGAACTCCGGGTACTCAGAACGGAGGTGATCCTCGCGTTCCCAGGTAGCTTCACGGTCGGAATGGTGTGACCACTTGACTTTGAGAAATTTGATTGACTTGTTGCGAGTTCTGCGTTCAGTCTCTTCAAGGATTGCAACTGGGTGCTCACGGTAGGAGAGATCTTCTTGGAGCTCAATGTCCTCGAAGTTGACTGTGCGTTCAGGCGTCTTGAAGCACTTTCGGAGTTGGGAGACATGGAACACATCATGAACATTGGCAAAGTTTGCAGGAAGCTCGAGTTGATAGGCGAGGTCGCCTCTCTTGCTGATAATCTTGAAAGGCCCGACGTATCTGGGGGCAAGCTTCCCTTTGATACCGAAGCGACGAGTCCCTTTCATAGGAGAGACGCGGAGGTAAACATGATCTCTGATCTCGAAAGCCAAATCACGGTGCTTGCTATCATAGTAGCTCTTCTGGCAGGATTGGGCTGCTTTGAGGTTATCACGAATGACCTTGCACATTTCTTCTGCCTTTGTGATTAGATCATTACCCAGCAGCTGACGTTCACCGGTTTTAGACCAGTTGAGAGGTGTACGGCACTTCCTACCATACAGAATTTCAAATGGGGCCTTGCCCGAACTTGCTTGAAAACTGTTGTTGTATGAGAATTCAGCATAAGGAAGACAATCCTCCCACTTCATACCGAAGGAGATAACACAAGCCCTGAGCATATCTTCAAGAATCTGGTTGACACGCTCGACTTGACCGCTTGTTTGAGGATGGAAAGCAGTGCTGAAGCGGATGTTGGTGCCCATGGCCTTCTGAAAAGAATCCCAAAACTTGGAGGTAAAGATGCTGCCACGGTCTGAAGATATCACTTGAGGAATACCGTGCAGAGAGACAATTCGAGAGGTATAGAGTTCCGCCAATTGAGCTACAGTGATCGACTCTTTGATAGGCAGAAAGTGAGCCACTTTGGTGAGCTTGTCGATGACAATGAATATAGCATCATTGCCACGCTTGGACTTTGGAAACCCAGTCACGAAGTCCATTTCAATGTGGTCAAACTTCCATTCTGGAATGGCAAGAGGTTGGAGGAGACCTGCTGGCCTTTGGTGTTCTTCCTTCACTCTTCTGCAGACATCACATTCATTCACGAATTGAGCGATCTCGCGCTTCATTCGAGTCCACCAATAAGTTTGCTTCAGGTCTTCATACATCTTCGTGCTACCAGGGTGGATGGAGAGGAGAGAGTTGTGAGCCTCATTCATGATCACTTTACGAAGTTCACCTTTGGGCACAACAATTCGATCCTCGAAGAAGAGAGTGTCCTTGTCATCAAGTCGGTAGCACTTGTACTTGGATTGACTCTTTGCAATACCAATCTTCACCTTTTTCACCATAGCATCAAGAAGCTAGGCTTGGTGAATCTGGTCTTCCAAGGTAGGAGAAACTTGAAGGTTGGCGAGGAAACCTTGAGGAACAACTTGCAGATTAAGTTTGCGGAAAGCTTCACAAAGCTCGGGTTGATAAGGCTTGAGAATCAGACTGTTGCAATATGCTTTTCTGCTCAAAGCGTCAGCAATCACATTGGCCTTGCCTGGAGTATACTCGATACTCGGATTGTACTCTTGAATCATTTCGACCCATCGAGTCTGCCTGAGGTTGAGATTAGGCTGAGTGAAGATGTACTTGAGACTCTTGTGATCAGTGAAAATGTCCACTTTTCTTCCCAAGAGAAGATATCTCCAAGTCAACAATGCATGCACAACTGCCGCCAACTCGAGATCATGAGTGGGGTAGTTCTTCTCATTAGGCTTCAACTAGCGAGAGGTATAAGCAACAACTTTCTTCTCTTGCATCAGTACAGCACCGAGACCTTGGAGAGAGGCATCACAAAAGACCTCGTACGGCTTGGTTTCATCAGGCGGAGTCAGAACTGGAGCAGTGATCAACTTCTCTTTCAAAGCGTTGAAAGCAATATCACACTCCGGAGACCAAACGTACTTGACGTGCTTCTGAAGAAGATTTGAGAGAGGCTTCGCGATCTTGGAAAAGTTTTCAACGAATCTTCGGCAGTAGCTTGCGAGACCGAGGAAGCTACGGAGTTGCTTCACATTCTGAGGAGGTTCCCAATTAACAATTGCAGACACCTTCTCAGGATCCACGGAAATGCCCTTGGCAGAGATGATATGACCAAGATAAAGAACCTCATCGAGCCAAAATTCACACTTGGAGAACTTGGCATAGAACTGATGTTCCCTGAGCTTGTCAAGAACCAAACGCAAGTGCTTGGCATGATCTTCCTTGTTCTTCGAGAAAACCAGAATGTTGTCGAGATAGACCAAAACAAAGTCATTGGTGTAGGGGTTGAAGATGAAGTTCATCATGCGAGAGAACGTCGGAGGAGCGTTGGCGAGGCCAAAAGACATGATAGTGTATTCATATGACCCATAGCTTGTTTTGAACGCCGTCTTGGGAATATCTTGCTCACGAATGCGAATTTGATGATAACCCATACGGAGGTCAAGCTTGGAGAATACTTGGGAACCCTTGAGTTGTTCGAACAGCTCATTAATGTTGGGAAGTGGGTATTTGTTCTTGATGGTCTTCTTGTTCAATGGACGATAATCGACACAAAGTCGGTCCGTTCCATCCTTCTTCTTCACAAAAAGAACACCACAACCCCACGGAGAAGTACTAGGCCGAATGAGACCCATTCTTTCTTGAACATTGAGTTGTTTCTTCAACTCCTTCAACTCTTCAGGGCCGAGCTTGTAGGGACGTTTGCACACAGGTTCCGTACCGGGCTCAAGTTCAATAACAAATTCAACCGGCCGGTTTGGAGGCATGCCTGGGAGTTCTTCTGGGAAGACGTCTTGATACTCACAAACAACCGGAATCTGCGAAATAGCATCCAATTCACCCTTCTCATTGAGAGAAAACAACCGGATGGTATTATCCCGAGGAGCAAAGACAATTACATCCTCAGACGAATGAGTCAGCTGAATCTGCCTGGCTGCGCAATCGAGGTGAGCCTTGTGTTTAGAGAGCCAGTCCATCCCAAGAATAAGATCGATATCCGAATTACCAAGAACCACCGGAGAAGAGAGAAACTTGTAATCGCCCAATGTGATAGAGATATCCGGGACACAATTGTTAGAAGTCATTTGCTTGCCCGGAGACACAATCTTCAACGGAACAGGAACCCTTTCGGTCACAATATCATGCTTGGCCACAAATGGAGTTGAAATAAAAGAAAGCGATGCACCAGTATCAAAAAGTACTTTTGCAGGAATATCATTAACAGGAAGGTTACCCATAATCACATCTGGCGAGTCCTCTGCCTGAGCTGCATTCAGCAAGTTGACCTTGGTGGACTTGGGGTTATACTTGACCACAGCTGTACTTGCCGATCTGACAGGAGGAGGAGGAGGAGGAGGAAGACGCCTCTGGTTGAAACACTTGTTGGCATAGTGACCCTTCTGTTGGCACTTGTTGCACGTGACCT
This sequence comes from Triticum monococcum, assembly GCA_034509565.1. Taxonomy (NCBI): domain Eukaryota; kingdom Viridiplantae; phylum Streptophyta; class Magnoliopsida; order Poales; family Poaceae; genus Triticum; species Triticum monococcum. The sequence continues at coordinate 105,771,086 of CM067843.1, forward strand.
CTGAGAGCGGACGGTGGTACGGAGCACTCGATCTTGAAGCTTGAGACGAAGTCTTGTTCTGAAAGCCTGGGTTGGGTGGGTGGGATGAACCACTGCCACCTTTGCTCTTCTGCTGATACGGCTGACGGAACGGAGGAGGAGGAAGCCAATACTTTTGCTGCTTGGCCACTTGAGTAGAGGAAGAAGGCGTAGTGTCTCTGACTCGCTTCCTGGAAGCATCACACCTCAACTGAGCAGCCTCTTGCTTCAGTGCCATGTTGTAGAACTCATCGTATCTCAACGGCTCGAAGAGGACAAGAGCGAGCTGAATTTCTTCACGGAGACCACCTCTGAACTGATAGATCATGCTCTTCTCATCAGGAACATCCTGCTTGGCAAAACGGGCGAGCTTGTGGAACAACTTGTTGTAGTCATAGACAGACAAAGAGCCTTGCTTCAGATTGCAGAATTCCTCACGTTTGCTTTCAGTCACACTCTGAGGAATGTGACGAGCTCGGAAATCACGACGGAAATCATCCCAAGTGATCAAACGTCCACCTCTGGAATCCTGGTACTGCTGGAACCACTTTGCGGCCTGATCTTTGAGCTGGAAAGATGCGAACTTGACGAAATCTTCAGGTCTGACGTTGCTGCATTCAAAATGCTTGCCCAGATCGACTAACCAATCATCAGCATCGGTAGCCTCAACACAGTTGCTGGACGTCTTTGGACCATTTGCGAGGAACTGGTTTAGAGTTGCAAAATGGTTTTGATTGTTGCCTTGATTCCCTTGACTGCTTTGATTCCGCTCTTGGATGATTTGCATGATCAACTGTGTATTTGCATTAGTAGCGGCCATCACAGCTTGCCATGCTTCCGAAGGAGGCGGAGGTGGTGGCGGATCTTGATTCTGGTTCTGACTGGTGCTCTTAGCGGGAGCCATCCTGAAGAGGTTGACCACCGTTAGCACATAGGCAGATAATGAAGCTGAAACCAACGGAATGAAAATTGCAACATAAAGTCTTCACATCCGAACAAAAATAACGAATGCACTTCCCTTGAAGTGGTCACATATTCCTAAATTGCGAAGCCACGAAGAATCAGGTAGAAGAGGTACATCAACGAGGGATGGAATCAACATATGACGTCGAAGCAGAACGAATACCACAACTCGAAATAAAACCAAGGGTTGGCTTGCGGAATAAGCCGGAACAAATATATGATAGAAATTTCGTCCGAAGTTTCCGTGGTGGGACCTACACGGGCTCGATCGTACAGCACCATCATGTACAAGGCAGTGCACATGACATACGAAGCGTCCCCAAGTCAGCATAGCCAAGGACTCTTTAAGACACAACGAGACCACTGTAAAATCGACCATGAATAGGCGAACCACTAGACGTCGAACCCCAATTTCACATCATACGTCTGTTGGAAGGATTACCTAAGAGCTACTAGAATTCCCACCTATGGAACTCCTGAAACTTTCCGGTTATGCAATCAGGTGTTGGGGATACAGGGGAAGCATAATATCTCACCCAAGCAAGCAAATCCTACATCCAGCTGCATCCATCCTTCAACACATAACCAAGAAACCCTTTGGAAACCATCTATCTCAACCTTCGAAAAGCATCCGTTATACAAGTTATGGCGATACTCCCGAACTCCCGCCCCAGTACTGGGTGGCGTCGAGGTTATCTCACCAACTTACTGCATAAAGGAGATTTTCGATGTCGCGCACATATCTCAAGTATACCAGAATTGCAACGATAGAATTAGGATGACAACACCTCAGAGCTCAACTCCCCGGGACACTTCCACTAAACCCCTGACAGGAGGCACCAAGACAGTATTCTCATCATAAGCCATCGGAACAAAACCAAGATACTCGCGTGATCCTAAAAAAAAATTTAGTGAAATTTGAGAAGAGAAGAGTCAAAACTTTACGTCAGGATGCCTTACCAGAGCGATGAGGACTGGGAAGTAAAAAGAATTCCTAAGCTCTCCGATATATAATTCCTAAGGACTCAAAACATTTTTCTAGACACAACTCGGCTGCTAAAAACGATCAAGCAATGGGGGCTCCTAAGGTCGGGGAAGGCTCTGATTACCAACTTGTAACGCCCTCAATGCGGCTATATCTCCCACGTGTCGAGGCACGATTTAGAGGCATAGCCGCATTGAAAGCAATGTCGCAAGTCGGGAAATCATCACACATCCCATGTACATAAATAATATAAGGGGGAATAACATAGTTGGCTTACACTCGCCACGTCACATCAAAGTACATAAATAACATCCATCATACAATTCACTCATGGCCCGACTACGGCGCCAAAATAGAAAAGACCCCCAACATGCGACAAGGCCCTGAATGTAACCCCGAATAGGCACCACTACTGATCATCAAGAAAAGACACATAGTAACGCTGAGAGTCCTCGTCGTACTCCCACTTGAGCTCAAGCGCACCATCTGGAGCTGTATCATCTGTCCCTGCATCTGGTGTAATAGTAATCTGTGAGCCACAGGGACTCAGCAATCTCGCACCCTCACGATCAAGACTATTTAAGCTTAATAGGTAGGAAAGGGGTAATGTATAAGTGGAGCCGCAGCAAGCGACTAGCATATATGGTGGCTAACTTATTCGCAAAAGAGAGCGAGAAGAGGGAGCAAAGCACGAGCGAGGAACTAGAGAGCAACCTGCGCAAACATAACTCCAACACTGTGTCCACTTCCCGGACTCCGCCGAGAAGAGGCCATCACGGCAACACACTCAGTTGATTCATTTTAGTTAATTAAGGTTCAAGTTATCTACAACCGGACATTAACAAATTCCCATCTGCCCTTAACCGCGGGCACGGCTTTCGAAAGATCAATCCCTGCAGGGGGGTCCCAACTTAGCCCATAACAAGCTCTCACGGTCAACGAAGGAATAGACCTCCACCCAAGACACACCGATCAGACTCGGTATCTCGGTACAACAAGATGATTCGACAGGTCAAAACAAGTCCAGCAACACCGCCCGAATGTGCCGACAAATCCCGATAGGAGCTGCACATATCTCTTTCTCAAGGCACACTCAGATGAACACTACGTACAACTAAAACCAACCCTCGAGTTGCCCCGACGTGGTGCTGCAAGTGGCTCTGTTCGGACCAACACTCAGAGGAGCACTTGCCCGTGGGGGGCTAAAATAAAGATGACCCTCGGGCTCCGGAAACCCAAGGGAAAAAGAGGCTAGGTGGCAAATGGTAAAACCAATGTTGGGCATTGCTGGAAAAGCTTTAATCAAGGCGAACTATCAAGGGGTTCCCATTATAGCCCAACCGCGTAAGGGACGCAACAATCCGGGCACATAACACCGATATGACGGAAACTAGGGCGGCAAGAGTAGAACAAAACACTAGGCGAGAGGCCAAGCCTTCCACCCTTTACCAAGTATATAGATGCATTAAGATAACATAGCAATATAATGATATCCCAACAAGTAATAAATGTTCCAACAAGGAACGGCTCCAATCTTCACCTGCAACTAACAACGCTATAAGAAGGGGCTGAGCAAAGCGGTAACAAAGCCAATCAACGGTTTGCTAGGACAAAGGTGGGTTAGAGGCTCAATCATGGCAATTGGGAGGCTGACAAGCAAGTGGTAGGCATCGTAGCATTGGCAAAGCAAAAGAGCGAGCAAACTAGCATAGCAAAGATAGTAGTGATTTCGAGGGTATGATCATCTTGCCTGCACAGTTGTCAGAGTTTACTGGATCCTCAAAAGCAAACTCAACGGGCTCCTCATTAGCGAACTCGTCTCCCGGCTCTACCCAACAACACAAACAAGCAACAAGGATACAATCAACCACGTGCACGGGCAAACAAATAATATGCAAAGATGGTATGCTATGCGGGATGCGATGCGGGATGCAAAATGCAAGACGTGACAGGAAATGCATGAACCTGGCCTCAACTTGGAAAACCAAGTGTGCCACTGGATAGAGGGGAAGAAATCCCCTGAAAACGATATAAAGATCATAGGAATCGGCGCTACGGTTTGGAAATGGCAAGCGTTTTACTAAACGAACCGATCTGCGATTTACAGCAAGTAGGCTCCTAAATGCAACGAAATGAACATGCTACAGCCACCAAATATGAAAACAAAATGCATGGAAGGGATGTACAAAAGATGCTTAACAAATCACCAGGACTGAGCCATAGGCAAATTCATCCATTAAGGGGTTCAAACAAGCATGGCAAAACTGAATAAGCAAAACAGATTCCAGACTTAGCGAAATTAACGCTAGTCTGGAATTTCAGACCACGATGCTCTCTTCGGAGCAGCAAAACAACATGAAACATAACCTGAACATGGCAAGTAAGAACATGGCATGGAGCTACTCAACAATCTTAACAAAACACCCAAAGTGACCTGCGGCCAAAAGGGTTCACAAAATACTCTACCGAGCACACGAACATAGATGAAACACAATCCGTTTTCAGACTTAGTGAAAACTGAGACATGCTGAAATTATAACTCACGGAGGCATGTAAACAAGCTCGATGCTCTCACTACGGTGCAAGTCATGGCAAGGCAAGCATATATCCATTAAGAAGACACAAAATTCTAGCTAGACATGGCAAGAACAATGGCATAGCATGCATGGATCACTAGCAATAGCTCCGGCAAAATCGCAAAAGAGTTCACGATCTGCCCAAATTAACAACTATGCAAAAGTTGAGCTCGATTGAGTCAACCTAGGGTGCTCCAACATAACAAGTAAAGACATGGATGGATAAAGCACAACAAGCATAACAAATCACTCTTACTGATCATCCTCAAAAGAGGCACGGATCACTAGGAAACAAGCTGGACATATAGCATCATGAACTAAAACATCCCAGACTTAGTGAATCATTAAGTCCCTGAAATCAGCAATCTCAGGTACCCCTCTTTGCAAGCTTGCACAAGACACCACACACATCCTAAAAATGCATGGGTGGTACCTCTGGCAAGAAGACAAAATGCTTAACAATTCATCCCGAAGGGGCATAGGCATATCATGCACACAATAATCATGGCAAAAATGACAAAAGTCAATGTTGAGCTAACGGATCTGCAATTTAACTCATGATGCCTCCTTCTAACAGCATTTTGGGCACCAAGATGAACTCAAATGCAAATGATGCAATGGAATGAAATGATGTACTCGTAGAGACGAAGATTTTGATATATCATATGTCCAAAACGGAGCTACGGATGCGGAGATATGAGCAGTCAAAGTAGGCATAAAAATCAGGGAGGAGAAGGAGAAAGTCAACCGAGGATTGGATCCAGATCTAGGGTTCGTCGTTACTGTAGCACCGGATCTGAGCTCGCCGGCGCGCGGATCGAGGATCGCCGGCGTCGAGGTGGAAGGAGTCACCGGCGACGGCGGCCGTCGCGGGAAGGGGAGGTCGGCCCTTGGCCGGAGTCGTCGCGAGGCGCTCGCCGGCGTGGTCGCCGGCGCCGGGCGGTGGCGGCGCGGCCTTGCCGGCGCGGTGGTGGAGGCGGCTGTCGGTGCCGGCGAGCTTGGCGGCGGGGCTCGCGGTGAGGCGCGGTGGCACGGGCGGCCGGCGCCGAAGGAGGAGAAGGGCGGCGGGGCGCGGGCGCCTCTAGGCCGCGGGGGCCCCGCATGGGCCGAGCGGGCCGGCGGCGGGAGGAGGCGGCGATGCGGTCCCCGCGGGACAGGTGGCGGCACGTGGTTGGTCCGGGCGGAACGGCGGACATGTCCGGCCGGGGACGGACGTGTTCGGCCGACGCGCACGAGGAAGATGGCTAGGGTTTCGGGGGAGAGATCCGAATTTTTCAGGAGGGAGCTATATATAGGCATAGAGGGAGCTAGGAGTGTCCAAATGAGGTGGGGTTTTCGCCCACGCGATCGTGATCGAACGACCGAGATGATGGAGTAGAGTTTGGTGGGTTTTTTGGCCAAATTGGAGGGGTGTTGGGCTGCAACACACACGAGGCCTTTTCGGTCCCTCGGTTAACCGTTGGAGTATCAAACGAAGTCCAAATGACCCGAAACTTGACAGGCGGTCTACCGGTAGTAAACCAAGGCCGCATGGCAAGTCTCGGTCCAATCCGGAAATGTTTAATCCCCACACACGACAGAAAGCTAGAAATGGCCACCGGAGGAGAACGAAGCGCCGGAATGCAAAACGGACAACGGGGAAAATGCTCGAATGCAAGAGATGAACATGTATGCAAATGCAATGCACGTGATGACATGATATGAGATGCACGAAAACGAAAACAACACACAGAGACAAAGACCCGAACCCGAGGAATAAATATAACTTTATGCCGGAAACGGCAAGAGTTGGAGTACAAATTGGGAAAGTCATATCGGGGGCGTTACATACCCGCTGTAATCTCTACTTAAACATAGTGCTCAACGCTATATATTATTTCCCAATGATGTATGGCTATCCTATGATGTTTGAGTAGATCTGTTTTGTCCTAATGGCTATTTGATGATCAAGATTGGTTTGAGTTGTATGTTTTATTATTGGTGTTGTCCTATGGTGCTCTCCGTGTCGCGCAAGCATGAGGGATTCCCGCTGTAGGGTTTACAATATGCTTATGATTTGCTTATGGTGGGTGGCATGAGTGACAGAAGCACATACTTGAGTAAGTAGGTTGTTTGTGTATGGGATAAAGGGGACTTGTTGCTTTAATGCTATGGTTGGGTTTTACCTTAATGAATCTTTAGTAGCTGCGGATGCTTGCTAGAGTTCTAATCATAATTGCATATGATCCAAGTAGAGAAAGTATGTTAGCTTATGCCTCTCCCTCATATAAAATTGCAATAATGATTACCGGTCTAGTTATCGATTGCCTAGGGACAAATAACTTTCTCGTAACAACAAACTCTCTACTAAACCTAACTTAGTTGTGTCTTTATCTAAACAGCCCCTACTTTTTATTTACTTGCTCTTTATTATCTTGCATACCTATCCAACAACACCTACAAAGTACTTCTAGTTTCATACTTGTTCTAGGTAAAGCGAACATCAAGCATGCGTAGAGTTGTATCGGTGGTCGATAGAACTTGAGGGAATATTTGTTCTACCGTTAGTCCTCGTTGGGTTCGACACTCTTACTTATCGAAAGAGGATACAATTGATCCCCTATACTTGTGGGTTATCATAGACCATGTCTATCTCCGCGTCTCTCCCATGGAAGGCACTCGGCGCTTCGGTATCAAAGGGAAGATTGCCCTGAGATATTTGGGCATTTTCAAAATTGTTGGGAAAAGATGTGACCTTTCTTATCAACTTGAGCTCCCGTCCAACTTCTCAAATGTGCACGATGTGTTTCACGTGTCACTACTTCGCAAGTGCTTCAAGACGCCTGAGCACACTATCAACTTCGAAGAAATTGACCTCCAAGAAGACTTGTCTTATCATGAGCTTCCCATTGCCATTCTTGAAGAAACCGAGCACAAAACTCGCAACAAGTCAATCAAATTGTTCAAAGTTAAGTGGTCTCACCATTCCAACCAAGAAGCTACTTGGGAGCGCGAGGATCACCTATGTTCCGAATATCCGGAGTTCTTTCAGTCCTAGATCTCGGGACGAGATCTTTTTGTAGTGGAGGAGAGTTGAACACCCCATTTGTAACATTTCCCAATGTTGGCAATATATCCATCTTTTTCTTCATCAATCTCAAGTGGTTTCCTCCTTGTTGGTTTCATTTTGGGTTTTGCCTTGCTTCATTTTGCCTTGTCTTGTCATTTCTTGTCATGTTTCTTTTTGCCTTTAATTGTTGCATCATGGCCTCATCATAGTGTTGCATTTGTGCTTCTTGTCATGTTGCATTTCATCATGCTCATCATGTGCATTGTGTTATTAATACTGTTGTGGTGAACTGTGCATCACTCCAAGGCCATCTCTCCCTAACCATGCATCACCACCTCTCCTTCTATTTTCTTTCATTTTTGCAAGTGCACCTCTACCCTACTCCATTAATGTTCAAGACTTCCTCACAAATCAGTCATCATGTCCCAAACCTCTCTGCCAAATTTTAGCTCATTTGAACTTATTTTGGTTAGGTTTTAAAATGGCTCAAGTTTGAGTTACATTCAAGCTTGACTTATTTTCTTACCTCTAAAAATATCCAATACAATTTATTCAAATAGAGAAATAATCCAGGGTCATGAGAATAGTCTCATATCACTCACCCACCACTCCTTTGCCTCTGTGCTTTTTCTCCTTAAGTTTATGTCTGAAGAAATGAAAAGAAAAGGAGCAGCAATAGTCGCAGCTACCTGGGCCTCGGCCTCCCAGCGTGGCCCAGCTAGCCTAGCAGCAGCCCAACCAGCCCGCCCACATGATGCTTCGCCCTTTTCTCACCCACGCACACGTGCACCCCCCTCTGCCTCGCGCCCACGTGGCCTACCCGGCCCCGCTCGTCAGCGACCGCGCCAGCACCCGCACCCACCTTTTCGTCCTCCTCACGCCTCCGCCATGGGACCGCGTGGCCGAGGGCGCGTGAGCTCGCGCTGCTCGCCCCAGGCCTCCTTGTAAGCCCTCTTCGCGTCCACCGAATCCCTAGGGTTCCCATCTTCCTCCTCCCCGCCGCCAGGTGCGCTTCGGCCACCAGATCTACCACCTGCACCCCGTCATGAGCGCAGCAGATTGCACGGCCTCATCACCGGCGCGCTCTACGTCGACTCCAGCCTCCAGGACCATGTCCATCTCCTTCCCCGATGTCTACTACTTCGCCGGGGACGCCAAGACGCCATGGTCTTCTTCCTCTTCTTCCCTGCGGTGCCCATAGGTGTTCGATTGCCGCCGTTCTCGCCTCCGACCACCTCCCATCAAGCCGAGCTCACCCACGTGCTCGTGGTAAGCTTTTGAGCAGCCCCGTGCCCTTCTCCCTCTCAATTGCATGCTCTAGCCGCGTCCGCACCGTTCGCCTGATCACGCCGCCATCAGACCTCATCACCGACGAGTACTCTGACCTCTGTAGGCCCTCTGCGCATGTCCTTCATGTTCGCCTCATCGCGTAGGCTAGATCTACATGCGCAGTGGTTCCTTTAGGTCGCCACTGCGTCGCGTTCGTCCTCGTCGTTGCCGCTTCTATAGTTCATCGCCAGCGTCGATTCCGTCGACCCCGGTGTAGATAGGAGCACGCGCCAGCGCGGGATCCTCCCGCGAACCCTTACCACTAATACATCCATTTTGCATCATGCTTTTATATCGATATTTATTGCATTATGGGTTGTTATTACACATTATGTCACAATACTTATGCCGATTCTCTCTTATTTTACAAGGTTTACATAAAGAGGGAGAATGCCGGCAGCTGGGATTCTGGGCTAGAAAAGGAGCAAATATTAGAGACCTATTTTGCACAGCTCTAAGAGTCCTGAAACTTCACGGAAGTCATTTTCAGAATATACAATAAATAATGAGCGCAAGAAATTCACCAGGGGGCCACACCCTGCCCACGAGGGTGGGGGCGCGCCCTACCCCCTGGGCGCACCCTCCTACCTCGTGGGCCCCCTGGTGGCCCTCCGATGACCATCTGCTGCTATATGGAGTCTTTCGATGAGGAAAAAAATCAGAATCCATCTTTCCGGACGAGACTCCGCCGCCACGAGGCGGAACCTTGGCGGAACCAATCTAGGGCTCTGGCGGAGCTGTTCTGCCGGGGAAACTTCCCTCCGGGAGGGGGAAATCATCGCCATTGTCATCACCAATGCTCCTCTCATCGGGAGAGGGCAATCTCCATCAACATATTCACCAGCACTATCTCCTCTCAAAACCCTAGTTCATCTCTTATATCCAATTCTTATCTCCAAGTCCGGGATTGGTACCTGTGGGTTGCTAGTAGTGTTAATTACTCTTTGTAGTTGATGCTAGTTGGTTTATTTGGTGGAAGATCATATGTTCAGATCCTATGTGCATATTAATACCCCTCCGAGAGAGACCATCTTTGTAGTTGATGCTAGTTACATTTGTTCCTGAGGACATGGGAGAAGTCTTGCTATTAGTAGTCATGTGAATTTGGTATTCGTTCGATATTTTGATGAGATGTATGTTGTCTCTCCTCTAGTGGTGTTATGTGAACGTCGACTACATGACACTTCACCATTATTTGGGCCTAGAGGAAGGCATTGGGAAGTAATAAGTAGATGATGGGTTGCTAGAGTGACAGAAGCTTAAACCCTAGTTTATGTGTTGCTTTGTAAGGGGCTGATTTGGATCCATATTTTTCATGCTATGGTTAGGTTTACCTTAATACTTTTGTTGTAGTTGTGGATGCTTGCAATAGAGGTTAATCATAAGTGGGATGCTTGTCCAAGTAAGGGCAGCACCCAAGCACCGGTCCACCCACATACCAGATTATCAAAGTACCGAACGCGAATCATATGAACGTGATGAAAACTAGCTTGACGATAATTCCCATGTGTCCTCGGGAGCGCTTTACATCATATAAGAGTTTGTCCAGGCTTTTCCTTTGCTACAAAAAGTATTGGGCCACCTTGCTGCACTTTATTTACTTTTGTTACTTGTTGCTCGTTACCAATTATCTTATCACAAAACTATCTGTTACCTATAATTTCAGTGCTTGCAGAGAATACCTTGCTGAAAACCGCTTATCATTTCCTTCTACTCCTTGTTGGGTTCGACACTCTTACATGTCGCAAGGGCTACGATAGATCCCCTATACTTGTGGGTCATCAACCACCCCTCCGCCGCTCGGTTTGGTCACCGTAGTGCCACCAGCGAGCACCTCCATCATGTTGTGCTCGTCGCCGGTAGCAGCCGCTGCTGCTGAGTCAAACCCTTGTTGCCCCCTCTTCTGTCGAACACCCGGCTCCTAGCCAAGTGGCTCGAGCCACGCCACTCCACACAGGCGACCCGGGTTCGATCCCCCGCGGGCGCACTAACCCCCCGCCCCCCTTTCATTTCGTTCGGATCACTGATGTCTACTACACAACCTTCTTCTTGTAGACGGTGTTGGGCCTCCAAGTGCAGAGGTTTGTAGGACATTAGCAAATTTCCCTCAAGTGGATGACCTAAGGTTTATCAATCCATGGGAGGCGTAGGATGAAGATGGTCTCTCTCAAACAACCCTGCAACTAAATAACAAAGAGTCTCTTGTGTCCCCAACACACCCAATGAAATGGTAAATTGTATAGGTGCACTAGTTCAGCGAAGAGATGGTGATACAAGTGCAATATGGATGGTAGATATAGGTTTTCGTAATCTGAAAATATAAAAACAGCAAGGTAACTAATGATAAAAGAGAGCGAAAACGGTATTGCAATGCGTTGAAACAAGGCCTAGGGTTCATACTTTCACTAGTGTAAGTTCTCTCAACAATAATAACATCATTGGATCATATAACAATCCCTCAACATGCAACAAAGAGTCACTCCAAAGTCACTAATAGTGGAGAACAAACGAAGAGATTATTGTAGGGTACGAAACCACCTCAAAGTTATCCTTTCTGATCGGTCTACTCAAGAGTCCGTAGTAAAATAACACGAAGCTATTCTTTCCGTTCAATCTATCTTAGAGTTCGCACTAGAATAACACCTTAAGACACAAATCAATCAAAACCCTAATGTCACCTAGATACTCCAATGTCACCTCAAGTATCCGTGGGTATGATTATACGATATGCATCACACAATCTCAGATTCATCTATTCAACCAACACAAAGAACTTCCAAGAGTGCCTCAAAGGTTCTACCAGAGAGTCAAGACGAAAATGTGTGCCAACCCCTATGCATAAGTTCACGAGGTCACGAAACTCGCAAGTTGATCACCAAAACATACATCAAGTGGATCACGTGAATATCCCATTGTCACCACAGATAAGCACATGCAAGACATACATCCAGTGTTCACAAATCCTTAAAGACTCAATCCGGTAAGATAGCTTCAAAGGGAAAACTCAATTCATCACAAGGAGATAGAGGGGGAGAAACTTCATAAGATCCAACTATAATAGCAAAGCTCGTGATACATCAAGATCGTGCGAATCAAGAACACGAGAGAGAGAGAGAGAGATCAAACACATAGCTACTGGTACATACCCTCAGCCCCGAGGATGAACTACTCCCTCCTCGTCATGGAGAGCGCTGGGATGATGAAGATGGCCACCGGAGAGGGATTCCCCCCTCCGGCAGGGTGCCAGAACGGGTCTAGATTGGTTTTTGGTGGCTACGCAGGCTTCCGGCAGCGGAACTCCCGATCTAGGTTATTTTCTGGAGGTTTCTGTATTTATAGGAATTTTTGGTGTCGGGAACAAGTCAGGGGGGTCTCCGAGTCGTCCACAAGATAGGGCGGCGCGCCCTGGGGGGTAGGGCACGCCCCCCACCCTCGTGGACGGCCCGAGACTCTTCTGGACCAACTCTTTTACTCCGGGGGCTTCTTTTGGTCCATAAATGTTGGGGAACGTAGCAATAATTCAAAAAAAATCCTACGTGTCACCAAGATCAATCTAGGAGATACTAGCAATGAGAGAAAGGGAGTGCATCTTCATACCCTTGAAGATCGCTCAGCAGAAGTGTTACAAGAACGCGGTTGGTGGAGTCATACACGCAGCGATTTAGATCGCGGTCGATTCCGATCTAAGCACCGAACAACGGCGCCTCTGCGTTCAACACACGTACAGCCTGGGGACGTCTCCTCCTTCTTGATCCAGCAAGGGGAGAGGAGAAGTTGAGGGAGAACTCCGACAGCACGACGGTGTGGTGGTGATGGAGCTCGTGGTTCTCCGGCAGGGCCTCGCCAAGCGCTACGGAGGAGGATGAGGTGTAGGAGAGGGGGAGGGGCTGCGCCAGGGGAAGGGTGCGGCTGCCCTCTCTCTCCCTCACTATATATAGGGGGAAGGGTGGTGAAGGACGCCCTAGGGATCCCTAGGGGAGGGGCGGCGGCTACAGGGGAAACCCTAGATGGGTTTGGGCGCCCCCACCCCTAGGAAACTTGCCCCCCAAGCCGAGAGGGGTGGCTGCCCTAGGGGAGGCACCCCCACCTCTCCAAGTTACGTGAGATGGGGTGGGAAGGGCGCTCAGCCCCTTAGTGGGCTGATGTGCCCCCTCCCCTTGGCCCATAAGGCCCCCCAACGCTTGTCGGGGCCTCCGAAACCCCTTTCGGACACGCTGGTCGTCACCCGGTACCCCCGGAACAATTCCGGACTCCAATACCCTTCATCCAATATATCGATCTTCACCTCCGGACCATTCTGGAACTCCTCGTCACATTCTGGATCTCATCCGGGACTCTGAACAACCTTCGGTAACCACATACTATTTCCCATAACAACTTTAGCGTCACTGAACCTTAAGTGTGTAGACCCTACGGGTTCGGGAACCATGAAGACATGACTGAGACATCTCTCCGGCCAATAACCAATAGCGGGATCTGGATACCCATATTGGCTCCCACATGTTGCACGATGATCTCATCGGATGAACCACGATGTCGGGGATTCAATCAGTCACGTATACAATTCCCTTTGTCTGTCGGTATGTTACTTGCCCGAGATTCGATCGTCGGTATCCCCATACCTCGTTCAATCTTGTTACTAGCAAGTCTCTTTACTCGTTCTGTAATGCATGATCCCGTGACCAACTCCTTAGTCACATTGAGCTCATTACGATGATGCATTACCGAGTGGGCCCAGAGATACCTCTCCGTCATATGGAGTGACAAATCCCAGTCTCGATTCGTGCCAACCCAACAGACACTTTCCGAGATACCTGTAGTGCACCTTTATAGCCACCCAGTTACATTGTGACATTTGGTACACCCAAAGCATTCCTACGGTATCTGGGAGTTGCATAATCTCATGGTATAAGGAAATGATACTTGACATTAGAAAAGCTTTAGCAAACGAACTACACGATCTTGTGCTATGCTTAAGATTGGGTCTTGTCCATCACATCATTCTTGTAATGATGTGATCCCGTTATCAATGACATCTAATGTCCATGGTCAGGAAACCATGACCATCTATTGATCAACGAGCTAGTCAAATAGAGGCTTACTAGGGACATATTACGATCTATGTATTCACACATGTATTACAGTTTCTGGTTAATACAATTATAGCATGAACAATAGACAATTATCATGAACAAGGAAATATAATAATAACCATTTTATTATTGCCTCTAGGGCATATTTCCAACAGTCTCCCACTTGCACTAGAGTCAATAATCTAGTTCACATCGTTATGTGATTAACACTCATAGTTCACATCGCCATGTGACTAACACCCGAAGAGTTTACTAGAGTCAATAATATAGTTCACATCGCCATGTGATTAACACCCAAAAGGTTACTAGAGTCAATAATCTAGTTCACATCGCCATGTGATTAACACCCAAGAGGTTACTAGAGTCAATAATCTAGTTCACATCACCATGTGATTAACACTCAATGAGTTCTAGGTTTTGATCATGTTATGCCTACGAGAGAAGCGTCAGTCAACGGGTCTGCAACATTGAGATCCGTGTGTTCTTCGCAAATCTCTATTTCATATTGTAGATGTTGCTACTATGCTCCACTTCGAGTTATTCCAAATGGTTGCTCCACTATACGTATCTGGTTTGCTACTCGGAGTCATCTGGATAGGTGTTAAAGCTTGCATCGACGTAACCCTTTATGCCGAACTCTTCATCACCTCCATAATCGAGAAACATTTCCTTATTCATAAGGACAATTTTGACCGCTGTACAATGATCCACTCTTGGATCACTCTTGTACCCCCTTGCCAGACACGTGGCAAGGCACATCACAGTACACAGCATGGCATATCGTATAGAGCCTATGGCTAAGGCATAGGGGACGACTTTCGTCCTTTCTCTTTCTTCTGCCGTGGTCGAGCTTCAAGTCTTAATTTCACACCTCACAACTCAGGTAAGAACTCCTTCTTTGACTGATCCATCTTGAACTCCTTCAAGATCATGTCAAGGTATGTGCTCTGTGAAAGTCTCATCAGGCGTCTTGATCTATCTCTATAGATCTTGATACCCAACATGTAAGCAGTTTAACACAGGTCTTCCTTTGAAAAACTCTATTCAAACAACCCTTTATGCTTTCCAGAAATTCTACATCATTTCTGATCAGCAATATGTCATCCACATATACTTATCAAAAATGTTGTAGTGCTCTCACTCACTTTCTTGCAAATACAAGTTTCGTGCAAACTTTATATAAACCAAAAGCTTTGACCACCTCATCAAAGCCTATGTTCCAACTCCGAGATGCTTGCTCCAATCCATAGGAGGATCGCTGAAGTTTGCATACCTTTTAGCATCCTTAGGATCGACAAAACCTTTTGGTTGTATCACATACAACCTTTCCTCACGAAAACTGTCAAGGAAACTTTTTTTTGACATCCATCTGCCTGATTTCGTAAATGAAAATGCAACAACTACTAACATAGTTCTAACAGACTTTAGCATCGCTGTGATTGAGAGAGTCTCATCATAGTCAACTCCTTGAACTTGTCGGAAACTTCTTTGAGACAAGTCGAGCTTCACAAACGGTGACATTACCATCAGTGTTTGTCTTCTTCTTAAAGATACATTTATTCTCAATGGCTTGCCGTTCATCGGGCAAGTCCACCAAAGTCCATACTTTGTTCTCATACATGGATCCTATCTCGGATTTCATGGCTTCTAGCCATTTGTTGGAATCCGGGCCCACCATCGCTTCTTCATAGCTCATAGGTTCATCGTTATCCAACAACATGACCTTTAAGGCAGGGTTACCATTGAGAAGTTGTACACACCCTTGTCAACCTACGAGGTTCAATAGTAATTTGATCTGAAGCTTCATGATCATCATCTTTAGCTTTCTCTTCAACTGACGTAGTTGCCACAGAAACATCTTTCTGTGCTGCGCTATTCTCTGGTTGAAGTGAAGGTTCAACAACCTCATCAAGTTCTATCTTCCTCCCACTCAATTCTTTCGAGAGAAACTCTTTCTCGAGAAAGGACCTGTTCTTAGCGACAAACACTTTGCCCTCAGATCTGAGATAGAAGGTATACCCACTCGTCTTGTTCGGGTATTCTATGAAGATACAATTTTCCGCTTTGGATTCGAGCTTTTCCGACCGAAGCCTATCGACACAAGCATCATAGCCCCAAACCTTAAGAAACAACAACTTTGGTTTCTAGCCAAACCATAGTTCATACGGTGTCGTCTCCACGGACTTAATTAGATGGTGCCCTATTTAAAGTGAATGTAATTGGCTTTAATGCATAACCCCCAAAAATAGCGGTAGATTGATAAGAGACATCATACACCATATCCAATAAGGTTCGATTACGACGATTGGACACACCATCACGCTATGGTGTTCCAGGCGACGTCAACCGTGATACAATTCCACCTTGTCTTTAGTGATTGCCAAACTCATAACTCGGATACTTTCCCTTTGATCAGATCGAAGGAACTTGATCTTCTTGTTCCGATGATTCTCAACCTATGTCAGGACCCCGATCCTAAGTCACACCAATCTAGCATGTAACACACCATATCACTTTGCGGCCTCACGCACGGTATTCCCACGGGTGCCACCTTACCTGGCCCGGGACCATTTGCGCCTTTTGGCTCATGTATATGATAGTGTCGCTAGCATCCATATGACAAATAACCCGGGCCGACATGGCTAGTCGTGAACCCAAAGCGGCACTAACTCATGGGAACAGACATACATGAATCAACTTCGAGCATGTCGGTCAGCAGCGTGTGAATCCGGGTTGTAGCACTGGGCTAACAGGACTCCGGTAACCCGAGCTGTAGCAGGCTAGGCAGGACTCCGGATGTCACCGCGTGACATTTCCCCGAAGGGACAGACACAGGAACAAAGTGAATCACATGCCGGCCAGTCAAATGTTCCGGAGCAGTAGTGCTGGGCTAGCAGGACTCCGGTGAACCGGGCTGTAGCGGACTACTATCGCTCAGAAAACACTAGACTACATTTCCCCATATGATAGGCTGCCAAGGATAAACAACTAGATTGTCGGATCCCACTCATACCAAGCATTTCAATCATACACACAATATGTCCGATATGAGTACATACAACATGGCATCACAGCAAGACTCTACGACTCAAGTATTTATTCAATAGGCTCCGAGGAGCGAGATATTACAAGCATGGGTCTCATGACCCCACATTCAGAGCATACAAGTCAAAGCACATGCGGAAGCTTAACATGTCTAGGTACAGACATCTACAAATGAAAAAGGCTGAGAAGCCTGACTATCTACCAGATCCTGCCGAGGGCACAAGATCGTAGCTGAGGTAACAAGCTAAACATCGAAGTCCACGCGGAACTACTAGTGAGACTGGCATCTCTCTGCAAAACATAAAATAGGCAAACGTGAGTACAAATGTACCCAGCAAGACTTACATCAAAACTAACTACATATGCATCGGTATCAATAAAGGGGGTGGTGGAGTTTGACTGCAGCAAGCCAGCTTTGACTCGGTGGCTATCCTGAACTACGACTGCAAGTAACTCTTTTGAGGTGGCGCACACGAGTCCACAAATTCACCATACCAATACACCACTATGAATCCGCTCCCGTCTCCCTGCGAGAACGCCATCCATAGCACTCACACTTATCTTGCGCATTTTAGAGTATCCACTTTCACTTGTCTATGAACTATGCAAGGGGTCCAAGTTTCCATATCCGAGCAATCCGGCTATTTGAATAGATAATGATAACCCTGCAGGGGTGTACTTCTTCACACACGCTCTCGCCACTTATCGCCCTGTACACGTCATGTACCTCGGCAACCTTCAAGCGGAAGCCGGGCGAGGGAGTCGGCCACGACCTGACTAACCAACAAGTCTCTAGTCCAGGTTTATCACCTATTCGGATTCCATCCGCAAGGAGATCCGGCCGGGGTGTCGCTCATGGCCCCAAACGATGTGTGCAGGGTTCCCAAGCCCACCTCGACGGATGGATCTACGCTTGGTACACCGTGCCATGGTGCCTAGTCTGTCCCAAGCCCACCTGTACCGGGTACCACTTGGTAGACTACTAACACAACCTACAAACACCAGAAACTAGTTGCAACTCCTGGACAGAGATCAGGTTGATTAATAAGTCGAGAGGGGCACTTAAGCATTCCAATGCGTGGTAGTAGCTTTTCATGGATCACAAACACAGAACTCGGTTCCTGAGGACGGCTGCAATGAGACAACCCACCATGTACTCCTACATGGCCTCTCACCGCTACCTTTACCAAATCGTGTTCACACACTTAGCTCTCAACGGTAGGACATGTTCACCACGTTCCAATTCATTCTCGATGAATCAGACCGGACTCAACTCCAAGAAGTAGCAGGCATAACAAACAAGCATGAATGAGTAGGTACATCAGGGCTCAAACAACTCCTACTCATGCTAGTGGGTTTCATCTATTTACTGTGGCAATGACACGTCATGCAGAGGAAAAAGGGTTCAGCTACCACAGCATGTAACAATTCAATCGATGTTGTCCTAATGCAGTAATAGAGAGCAGGAGCGAGAGAGTGGGATTGTATCGGAATGAACAAGGGGTTTTGCTTGCCTGGCACTTCTGAAGATAGTATAGCTCTTCATCGGTGTCATCGAATTCATCGTCGGAAGATACGTCTACCGAGGGGGAACAACACCGGCAGACAGAGAAAGAACACAATGAATGCAATGCACATTCACATGAATGACATGTCATGTTAAGGTACTGAATTCACCTAATGCAATATCTAGCCAAGTTAATTGAAGTGGAATTCAAACAAGGTTAAACTCCAACTCCAAATGCTAGTTCATAAATTGCCCTAATCTTTATTTATCCTATTCAATGAGGTTAACTTGTTCAAACATGCATGAAAGTGCCATAAACAGATTCTTCAAATTTTTCTGATGATTTTTCATATATAAATTATTTCATTTGGAGTTACGGTTGAATTTCTATGAATTCTTGAAGTTTGCAAGAATTTCTGGAATTTCCTGAATAAGATTAAATCCAGAAATTCTTTTACTGCGTCAGCAAGGTCAACAATGACGTCAGCAGGTCAACTAACCCGGTCCAGGTCAAACCTGACATGCCGGGCCAACTAGTCAGTGACAGAGGCGCTAATTAGGGTCGACGACGTGTGGGTCCAGTCAACGGCCACGTCAACGGGGTCAAACCCCGCCGGTCAAAACAGTCAATCCGCCGTTGTTTAGCCGCCGGCGACGGCAACCGCGGTGGAGGGGCTCGGGAATGCGCTGTGGTGACCCGTTCGCAGCGTGGCTGGGCTCGTTCGAGAGCCCAGACCAGCGCGCGTCGGGCGGTGGCGCCAGTCGGGCCTGGGGTGGCCGGAGGCGATGGCGAGGAGCTCGACCGCGGCGGCTGGAGCTCAGGCTTGAGCACCGGCAGTGCTGCGGTGCATGAAAAAGCAAGCTGAGGCGCTAGCTGGGGCCTACGCGATGCGGGGAGAAGATTGGACTCGCCGGGGTGACCATTTGGTCACCGGAGCTGCGTCGGCGATGAGCTCAGGCGGCGGCGTGTTCGGGCGTAGGCGGTCCATTGGCTACGGCGGCCTACGAGGAAGGAGAGAGGGATGTTCGGGGTCAGAGGCTCACGGCGAGTCGGACGAGCAGGTCGGCGAGCTCGGAGACGATCCAGAGCGGGCGGTGCGGTGAAGGCGATCTCCGGCGACCGGAGGTTGAAGAAGAGCTCGGGTCGTCGCTTGGGGCATTTGGCGTTGCGTGCGTCGACCGAGATGATGATGGCAATGAGGCGGAGCTCGGGGGCGTGCCGGAGAGGCGAGGGGAGCACGGTGGCCGTGGCTACGGCCAACGGCGGCGATGGGCGTGTTCGGTGGCGTCGTAGGAAGAGAGCAGAGGAGGGAGAGAGGTCCAGGGAGAGAGGAGAGGAGTGTAGGGGGGTGCTGGCGTCGTCGTGGCGCGTCTGGATGGCCGGGGTCGTGCGGCTGAAGTAGGAGGTGGCAAGGGTCGTCGGCGCGCTCGCCACGCACCTGCCTGTCCTCCTGGCAGGAGGAAGAAGACCACTCAGCCCCTGGTGGGCTGGGCCTCTTCTGCCAGGTAAGGCCCAGGTACTCCCTCCTTCTCTGTTTCTATTTTAATTACTGTTTTCTATTTTATTTCCTCTCTATTTTGATTTAGTTTTATCCACTAAATCATTTTCATAAATTCTATAGGTTATTATATGGCTTGCTAAAATATATATAAAGCCACTCACAAACTTCCAGAATTATTGAAGTTATATTTAATATATATTAAATATAAATCCAAGCAAATAATTATTGGATTAATTCAAATGGCCAAAATAAATGTTTCTGAGCTCATAAAAAATTGGTTTGAATTTTAGCTCTTGCCAATAATTCTATGGAATAACAAGAACATTTTATTGGACTCATTTGAGAAGAATTTTTTTTAAAGTTGGTTATTTTTGAATTGATTTCTGAGGGTTTCAACAAACCTCAATTCAACTTTCAGAATTTAGACATGATGCATGGATGCTCTCTTATGCAACTATTGCAAACAATTCTAGGGCTGTGACAACTCACCCCCACTAAACAAGAATCTCGTCCCGAGATTCAAGACGTGAGGTAAGAAGACAAAGGGGACACGGAACTGACACAATCTTCACGATCCATTGCACTTCGTAAGAACGTTGATTCGGCACCATCTTTGTCTCGACGTCTTGCTTCGGAAACTTCAACCAACACAACAACGAGAGAGAAAAAGGAAAACTCTAGAAGAATTGATGTTCTCGAGGATCGAACAATTCAGGATCAACTCGGAATGAGACGTAGAAACATCTCTGGAGCTGAGAGGCAAAATACACCTTGGAAATGACGAAAGAAACAATCTGACAAGGGTTGTAAAACAGCGAGGGAGAAATTGCCATGATTCCATAACAAGACATCTAAGAGGAGGTGACTTGTAGAACTATTCCCTTAAGTGGCAAAAAGAATTACTTTTGATTCAAAAATCATTGGAACTCTTTATACCAGCCTGAGGTAATCACAATCGATCGTTGGAAGGGGTTTGAAGGAATGGCATACTCCGACTAGGATGGATGATGTGGACTATCTTATTGAAGACAACGTAATGGATGATTTTTGCTTATCATCGGAAATGGATGGGACCCATGGTAAGTCCACTTTTGAAGATGATCCTGAACAAAAACTACTGAGGTGCAGGCTGGGAACAAAATGCAAATGTTGGAAATGATTCTAGTAACTGGGGAAGATACCCAACAGTAGAGAGAGAGATTCCACTGTTTGAAAGGTTATGGCATAATTGAAGAAACTGAGAACGGATCCCAGTTAATGCCGACGATAAATCCTAGTGCTTATGCGTGTTCTCAAGAACTTGAGCATCTCCATATTCATCAAGGTTTTACCAATATCTGTGTCAAGGATCCTGGCAACACAACATACCACCATGATGAATGGTGATGGGTGATGCAGATGCAAAGGAAGATAACACTTTCTCAGATTTCACCTTAGCGAGGCCAAGGGAACAAAATCTGGATGATCGATCGAGAGACATTTAGCACTCCTCTTCTAATGTTCTCCTTGATGAGCTAGGATAACCCATTTATTGATATGGTTTGGTATCTAGGACATCAAGTAAAAGGTCGGAGTTCGGGAGCACAAGAATCCATAAGGAACAACTTGTGGAATAAGTCATACCAAATCCTCATGGAGAAGATGGTCGAATTGCTCGTTCAAGGTACTACAATAATAGATCTTCCGGCTAGGTGTGTCGGCCAGAACATCAACCTTGTCGGGACCTACATCACAGATCTTGGAGATGTTCCAGCCATCATATCTGCCTGAGATTCAGATCTGGCTGGTGTCAGAATAATCCAGACTCATCGGGTCTGGAAAGAAAACTAAAAGTTTGCAACACAAGTCTATGAGATGGCGTTGCAAGATTCTCGAGAAATGAACTATGATAGCAAGCTCCAAAACATGAGCTGGTTCTGCTACAAACCTATGAACACGCTATCCAAGACAAGCATGATCACATAGTAGTCTTACAATAAAACACTACCGGGTTCAGATTGGAACCATCATTGAAATAACGAAGTCTTGTGCATGTCCGTCTGGGCCCTTCGGGAATAGCAGTTGAACTTCTTATCCTTGAACAAATCAATCAGTGGCTTTGTGTACTAGGAGATACATATGGAATGGAGGTAGCGAGCCTTTCAAGCCATAGCATACTTCGCACATGCATGACTGACTTGGGATGGTAACAGAGGAAACAAAAACAATCTTTCTCGAACTCACGGAGGCAACTTGCACCAAATGCACGTGAATCAGAGAAAGTCACTTCTTTCATCCAACATATGCTTCATGAACGGGACATGAAGATAATGCTTATAAAAGTTTCCAACACTAGGTTGATGTTCAACATGAGTCATGGGGGATACAAAATGCTGCTGATGGGCTCAACAACAACTCATCGGAATTTCCATATCACTGGACTTCCACCATCATGTGAACACGGTGATAGCATTGGTCAGACCAAAATATGTAATGGTGTATGCTCGAGGGATCAACCACGAGTAAGACAACATTACGAACATCATTGGTTCTGATTTGGCTTGACGATAACCCATACTCAAGTCAAAGTTTTGACAGGGCAATAGATCCAACAACTGATCACGAGGACCAATCAATGAAGATATCATCTTTCTTCAACACACACACACACACACACACACACACACAAAGATAGGGATAATTAGATTTATGCCCCTAGTTGTGTCCCACTCGTCTGTTTTACCCCTAATTCCCAAAAGTCACCAGTTCTGTCCAAATCACTTTGCTCCTCTTATGTTTTTGCCCTTTGACCGTTTGACCGTCAGTTTGAAAACTTCATAACTAATTCATACTAAATCAGAAAAATGCAAATAAGATACCAAAATGTTTAGAAAAACATCACCTATATGTCAGTGTCATTTGCATCCATGAAAAAAGTGTTGGAAAGTGCCCATCCGAGTTTTAGCTCTTATGCTACCATCATGAATAGTAAAATCTAAAAAAGTTCAAAAAAATTCTAAAATAATTTGGTGGCAAAGAATGACAGATGTTTTAAGTGTCTGCCAAGTTTCATGAGGGAATAATATTCGTGGGTGCCGCGGCAAAAAAACAATCAGCACTCCAAAATAGATTATTTTTTGCCACGACTTCCACGAATGTCGTTCCCTAATGAAACTTGGCAAGCACTTAGAACACTTGTCGTTCTTTGCCACCATATTTTTTTGATTTTTTTTTGATTTTTTTTAGAGTTCACTATTCATGGTGGTATCAAAAGAGCTAAAACTCGGATGTGCACTTTCCAACACTTTTTTCATGAATGCAAATGACACTGACATATAGGTGATGTTTTTCTGAACATTTTGGTATCTTATTTGCATTTTTTGGATTTTGTATGAATTAGTTATGAAGTTTTCAAACTGACGATCAAACGGTCAAAGGGCAAAAGCAAAAGAGGATCAAAGTGACTTGGACAGAACCGGTGACTTTTGGGAATTAGGGGTAAAACAGATGAGTGGGACACAACTAGGGGCATAAATCTAATTATCCCAAAAAGATATCCCTTAACACGAACTAAGTTAGACAAGCTTTTATCTTCCAACTCTCCAAGTTGTTGTTTGGCTCAACCAACTAGCTCAGGGGTATCCAACACAGATTCTTGGAGAATGGCTGGTTTAGAGGAAAACCAACTTGATCACGAGCTCAACATAACGGTCAGGGAACAACCTGGTAATACTTCCGGGAAGATATTCGAAAAATCACGAACCACCGATATGTTACTAAGCTCGAGAACAATCTTGCTTCTCAAGGCAAGACGACATGATGAATAAGTAAGGGATTGAATAATCCTAACCCATTGATCGAAGAGTGCACCAGGAATAAGGACTAGGTAGCACGATCAATCTTAGGATGATGATTTAATAGCCAACACGCTAAGAATGATATTAATGTCCATTAACTACTAAGCAGCGGAGTTGCTAGGAGTATTTATTTCACACATCATAGTTCACTTGCCGGCATTCCGGTTGCGACAACACGGAACCGAGGAATGAAAAATGATGGCAAGAAGTATCACTGCATCAAGAATTCATAAGAGATGGTGCAATTCTCATGATATTCTTGACATAAAGTGGGTAATACTTCAGGGTAGAACAGACTCAAAAGCTTGATTGCATTTGATCTGCGGAATACAACTGCTTTGACCCAATCTTAGAAATGGATGAGGTACTGGAGTTTGTTTCTCCTAGTCATTCTGGAATAGAATGGCTTGACGGACCACAAGAGTAAAAGGCACCGATAAACACGAATGCACACATACTCTTGACTATCAACTGATAGGCTAAGGTCAGAATACAACTAAAGGCGGACAACTCAAAGGAACATATGACTTTCTAAGTTGTGAATGCATAGATTAGTATGTTGAACGAGTTCAACATATTTCTTCCGGATAACCCATGCAGAAAGGTAGAACTGGCAGAGTCACAATTTAGAATGGAGAACTCCTCAAGAGCACTCTTGTTGTGAGCTTCTGATCCAACAAACTTCTGCCATAAGTGGTTCATAGTATTTGGAAGAAGGAAATACCACGGACCTCGAGGACTAAGGCAAGGTTACTAATATCCTAAAGGAACTATCAAACACTATCAACATGAGGTAAGTAGAGTGAATCTCGGGTTCAAAAGCCCAAGAGTAGAATACCTACTACTAAATGGCATCACGGGATGCTTTCGACAATGGTGGCCAGAATCATCACACTGGGAACACAAAACATGGCTAGAATACTAGGTGATCCTCTAAGACACCTAGGGTCATAATAATAGCTCCAACATATACGTGGAGGCAACGAAGTACCTCAACTGACCGATTAGGGTGGATAAACTGGCCCAAAGGAACGTCGGTAACGGAAGAAGGAATTTCCAAATGCATCAGACTATTTGGAGACCTGGGATGACTCGAACAGCATAACGGCTGTAATTGCTCAAAAAGATTTGAGACATCCTGCAAAATGGTGGCATAACCACTCAACATCACAATATCAAGGTTCCGAGACCAACTATGAACACACGGAAGTAGTAGGAACTGAACTGAGGCTTAAATCCAACAATCCTATAAGTCTCTATCATAGTAACTCGTCATCCTGATAGATAGATGAGAAGGCCTAGTTCTTAATCCCCGTAGAAAGGAATATGATGACTCAGATCAGAGGGCATGGGGTATAAGGAGTAAAAGGAGCCTTACGTTCCCTTCCACAATCAATTCCCTTATATAATTAAAGCATTTCTAGACTCAACTTCGACCGGTCTGGCTTGGTAATCCTACAGGCAGTCAGGCTCTAATACCAAAGCTGTCAGGACCCCGAACCTAAGTCACACTGATCTAGCATGTAACACATCATATCACTTTGCGGCCTCACGCACGGTATTCCCACAGGTGCCACCTTACCTGGCCCGGGACCGTTTGCGCCTTTTGGCTCATGTATATGATAGTGTCGCTAGCATCCATATGACAAAGAACCCAGGCCGACATGGCTAGTCGTGAACCCAAAGCGGCACTAACTCATGGGAACAGGCATACATGAATCAACTTCGAGCATGTCGGTCAGTAGCGTGTGAATCCGGGTTGTAGCACTGGGCTAACAGGACTCCAGTAACCCGGGCTGTAGCAGGCTAGGCAGGACTCCGGATGTCACCGCGTGACATTTCCCCGAAGGGACAGACACAGGAACGAAGTGAATCACATGCCGGCCAGTCAAATGTTCCGGAGCAGTAGTGCTGGGCTAGCAGGACTCCGGTGAACCGGGCTGTAGCGGACTACTATCGCTCAGAAAACACTAGACTACATTTCCCCATATGATAGGCTGCCAAGGATAAACAACTAGATTGTCGGATCCCACTCATACCAAGCATTTCAATCATACACACAATATGCCCGATATGAGTACATACAACATGGCATCACAACAAGACTCTACGACTCAAGTATTTATTCAATAGGCTCCGAGGAGCGAGATATTACAAGCATGGGTCTCATGACCCCACATTCAGAGCATACAAGTCAAAGCACATGCGGAAGCTTAACATGTCTAGGTATAGACATCTACAAATGAAAAAGGCTGAGAAGCCTGACTATCTACCAGATCCTGCCGAAGGCACAAGATCGTAGCTGAGGTAACAAGCTAAACGTCGAAGTCCACGCGGAACTACTAGTGAGACTGACGTCTCTCTGCAAAACATAAAATAGGCAAACGTGAGTACAAATGTACCCAGCAAGACTTACATCAGAACTAACTACATATGCATCGGTATCAATAAAGGGGGTGGTGGAGTTTGACTGCAGCAAGCCAGCTTTGACTCCGTGGCTATCCTGAACTATGACTGCAAGTAACTCTTTTGAGGTGGCGCACACGAGTCCACAAATTCACCATACCAATACACCACTATGAATCCGCTCCCGTCTCCCTACGAGAATGCCATCCATAGCACTCACACTTATCTTGCGCATTTTAGAGTATCCACTTTCACTTGTCTATGAACTATGAAAGGGGTCCAAGTTTCCATATCCGAGGAATCCAGCTATTCGAATAGATAATGATAACCCTGCAGGGGTGTACTTCTTCACACACGCTCTCGCCACTTATCGCCCTGTACACATCATGTACCTCGGCAACCTTCAAGCGGAAGCCGGGCGAGGGAGTCGGCCACGACCTGACTAACCAACAAGTCTCTAGTCCAGGTTTATCACCTATTCGGGTTCCATCCGCAAGGAGATCTGGTCGGGGTGTCGTTCACGGCC
Source organism: Triticum monococcum (assembly GCA_034509565.1). Lineage (NCBI taxonomy): Eukaryota > Viridiplantae > Streptophyta > Magnoliopsida > Poales > Poaceae > Triticum > Triticum monococcum. Next base: position 105,797,921 of record CM067843.1, read on the forward strand.
CCAAACGATGTGTGCAGGGTTCCCAAGCCCACCTCGATGGATGGATCTACGCTTGGTACACCGTGCCACGGTGCCTAGTCTGTCCCAAGCCCACCTATAACGGGTACCACTTGGTAGACTACTAACACAACCTACAAACACCATAAACTAGTTGCAACTCCTGGACAGAGATCAGGTTGATTAATAAGTCGAGAGGGGCACTTAAGCATTCCAATGCGTGGTAGTAGCTTTTCATGGATCACAAACACGGAACTCGGTTCCTGAGGACGGCTGCAATGAGACAATCCACCATGTACTCCTACATGGCCTCTCACCACTACCTTTACCAAATCGTGTTCACACACTTAGCTCTCAATGGTAGGACATGTTCACCATGTTCCAATTCATTCTCGATGAATCAGACCGGACTCAACTCTAAGAAGTAGCAGGCATGACAAACTAGCATGAATGAGTAGGCACATCAGGGCTCAAACAACTCCTACTCATGCTAGTGGGTTTCATCTATTTACTGTGGCAATGACAGGTCATGCAGAGGAAAAAGGGTTCAGCTACCGCAGCATGTAACAGTTGAATCGATGTTGTCCTAATGCAGTAAAAGAGAGCAGGAGCGAGAGAGTGGATTGTATCGGAATGAACAAGGGGTTTTGCTTGCCTGGCACTTCTGAACATAGTATAGCTCTTCATCGATGTCATCGAATTCATTGTCGGAAGATACGTCTACCGAGGGGGAACAACACCGGCAGACAGAGAAAGAACACAATGAATGCAATGCACATTCACATGAATGACATGTCATGTTAAGGTACTGAATTCACCTAATGCAATATCTAGCCAAGTTAATTGAAGTGGAATTCAAACAAGGTTAAACTCCAACTCCAAATGCTAGTTCATAAATTGCCCTAATCTTGATTTATCCTATTCAATGAGGTTAACTTGTTCAAACATGCATGAAAGTGCCATAAACAGATTCTTCATATTTTTCTGATGATTTTTCATATAAAATTATTTCATTTGGAGTTACGGTTGAATTTCTATGAATTCTTGAAGTTTGCAATAATTTATGGAATTTCCTGAATAAGATTAAATCCAGAAAAAAATTTACTGCATCAGCAAGGTCAACAATGACGTCAGCAGGTCAACTGACCTGGTCCAGGTCAAACCTGACATGCCGGGCCCACTGGTCAGTGACAGAGGCGCTAATTAGGGTCGATGACGTGTGGGTCCAGTCAACGGCCACGTCAACGGGGTCAAACCCCGCCGGTCAAAACGGTCAATCCGCCGTTGTTTAGCCGCCGGGAACGGCAACCACGGCGGAGGGGCTCGGGAATGCGCTGTGGTGACCCGTTCGCAGTGTGGCTGGGCTCGTTCGAGAGCCCAGACCAGCGCGCGTCGGGCGGTGGCGCCAGTCGGGCCTGGGGTGGCCGGAGGCGATGGCGAGGAGCTCGACCGCGGCGGCTGGAGCTCGGGCTTGAGTGCGGGCAGTGCTGCGGTGCACGAAAAAGCAAGCTGAGGCGCTAGCTGGGGCCTACGTGATGCGGGAAGAAGATTGGACTCGCCGGGGTGACCATTTGGTCACCGGAGCTGCGTCGGTGATGAGCTCAGGCGGCGGCGTGTTCGGGCGTAGGCGGTTCGTTGGCTACGGCGGCCTACGAGGAAGGAGAGAGGGATGTTCGGGGTCAGAGGCTCACGGCGAGTCGGACGAGCAGGTCGGCGAGCTCGGAGACGATCCAGAGCGGGCGGTGCGGTGAAGGCGATCTTCGGCGACCGGAGGTTGAAGAAGAGCTCGGGTCGTCGCTTGGGGCGTTTGGCGTTGCGTGCGTCGACCGAGATGACGATGGCGATGAGGCGGAGCTCGGGGGCGCGCCGGAGAGGCGAGGGGAGCACGGTGGCCGCGGCTACGGCCAACGACGGCGATGGGCGTGTTCGGTGGCGTCGTAGGGAGAGAGCAGAGGAGGGAGAGAGGTCCAGGGAGAGAGGAGAGGGGTGCAGGGGGGTGCTGGCATCGTCGTGGCGCGTTTGGAGGGCCGGGGACGTGCGGCTGAAGTAGGAGGTGGCAAGGGTCGTCGGCGCGCTCGCCACGCACCTGCCTGTCCTCCTGGCAGGAAGAAGAAGACCACTCAGCCCCTGGTGGGCTGGGCCTCTTCTGCCAGGTAAGGCCCAGGTACTCCCTCCTTCTCTGTTTTCTATTTTAATTACTGTTTTCTATTTTATTTCCTCTCTGTTTTGATTTAGTTTTATCCACTAAATCATTTTCATAAATTCTGTAGGTTATTATATGGCTTGCTAAAATATATATAAAGCCACTCACAAACTTCCAGAATTATTGAAGTTATATTTAATATATATTAAATATAAATCCAAGCAAATAATTATTGGATTAATTCAAATGGCCAAAATAAATGTTTCTGAGCTCATAAAAAAATTGGTTTGAATTTTAGCTCTTGCCAATAATTCTATGGAATAACAAGAACATTTTATTGGACTCATTTGAGAAGAATTTTTTTTAAAGTTGGTTATTTTTGAACTGATTTCTGAGGGTTTCAACAAACCTCAATTCAACTTTCAGAATTTAGACATGATGCATGGATGCTCTCTTATGCAACTATTGCAAACAATTCTAGGGCTGTGACAACCTAACTCTGAAATTGCTTGAACTTTTCAAACATTTTAGACTTATTCTTCATTAAGTAAATATACCCATATCTACTCAATTCACCGGTGAAGGTGAGAAAATAACGATATCCACCGTGCGCGTTAACGCTCATCGGACCGCAAACATCAGCTTGTATGATTTCCAACAAGTCACTTGCCCGTTCCATTGTTCCAAAGAACGGGGTTTTAGTCATCTTGCCAAAGAGGCATGGTTCGCATGTGTCAAGTGATTCAAAATCAAGTGACTTCAAAAGTCCATTAGCATGGAGGTTCTTTCATGCGCTTTACACCAATATGAGCTAAGCGGCAGTGCCACATGAAAGTGGTACTATCATTATCAACTCTACATCTTTTGGCATCAATGTTATGAACATGTGTATAACTACGACCGGGATTCAATAAACCATCACATTGGGTGCATGACCATAGAAGGTATTATTCATGTAATCAGAATAACCATTATTCTCTGACTTAAATGAATAATCGTATTGCAATAAACATGATCTAATCATGTTCATGCTCAACGCAGACACCAATGCATTTATCTAGGTTCAACACTAATCCCGAAGGTAGAGGGAGCGTGCGATGGTGATCACATCAACCTTGGAAACACTTCCAACACACATCGTCACCTTGCCCTTAGCTAGTCTCCGTTAATTCTGTAGCTTTTGTTTCGAGTTACCAATATTAGCAACTGAACCGGTATCTAATACCCAGGTGCTACTAGGAGTACTAGTAAGGTACACATCAATAACACACATATATGAAATATACTTTTGTTGAAGTTGACAGCCTTCTTATCTACCAAGTATTTGAGGCAGTTCCTCTACCAGTGACTGTTCCCCTAATAGAAGCACTTTGTCTCGGGATGGGTGCTTGCGTTTCTTCACTGGAGCGGCAACTGGCTTGCCATTCAAGAAGTTCCCTTCTTGCCCTTGCCCTTCTTTGAAACTAGTGCTCTTGTTAACCATCAACACTTGATGCTCCTTCTTGATTTCTACCTTCACGGCCTTAAGCACGACGAACAGCTCTGGGATTATCTTCCCTTGCATGCTATAGTTCATCACGAAACTCTGGTAGCTTGGTGATAGCGACTGGAGAACTTTTGTCAATCACTCTCTTATCCGGAAGATTAACTCCCACTTGATTCAAGTGATTGAAGCACCCAGACATTCTAAGCACATGCTCACTGGCTGAGCTATTCTCCTCCATCTTGTAGGCAAAGGTCTTGTCAGAGGTCTCAACCTCTCAACACGGGCATGAGCCTGAAATACCAATTTTAGCTCTTCGAACATCTCATATGTTCTATGGCGTTCAAAACGCTTTTGGAGCCCTGACTCTAAGCCGTAAAGCATGGTGCACTAAACTATCAAGTAGTCATCAGAATGTGTCTACCAGATGTTCACAACATCCACATACGACGCTAGAGGGGTTGGCACACCGAGCAGTGCATCAAGGATAGAAGCCTTCTGCGTAGTAGTGAGGACAATCCTCAGACTACGGCCCTAGTCTGCACAATTTCTTACAATATCTTTCAACTTAGTCTTTCTCTAGGAACATATTAAAACAAAGAGCTAAAGCGCGAGCTATTAATCTACAACATAATTTGCAAAGACAATTTAGACTATGTTCATGATAATTGAGTTCATCTAATCAAATTATTCAATGAACTCCCACTCAGATAGACATCCCTCTAGTCATCTAAATGATACATGATCCGAATCGACTAGGCCGTGTCCGATCATCACGTGAGACGGACTAGTCATCAATGGTGAACATCTCCACGTTGATCGTATCTACTATACGACTCATGTTCGACCTTTCGGTCTCTCATGTTCCGAGGCCATGTCTGTACATGCTAGGCTCGTCAAGTCAACCTAAGTGTTTTGCATGTGTAAATCTGGCTTACACCCGTTGTATTCGAACATTAGAATCTATCTCACCTGATCATCACGTGGTGCTTCAAAACAACGAGCCTTCGCAACGGTGCACAGTTAGGGGGAACACTTTCTTGAAATTTTATTGAGGGATCATCTTATTTATGCTACCGTCGTTCTAAGAAAATAAGATGTAAACATGACAAACATCACACGCAAATCATAAAGTGACATGATATGGCCAATATCATATTGTGCCTTTGATCTCCAACTTTGAGGCGCGGCATGAACACCATCGTCACCGGCATGACACCATGATCTCCATCATCGTGTCTTCATGAAGTTGCCTCGCCAACTATTACTTCTACTACTATGGCTAATGGTTAGCAAAAAAGTAAAGTAATTACATGGCGTTTTCATTGACACGCAGGTCATAAATAAATTAAGACAACTCCTATGGCTCCTGGCGGTTGTCATACTCATCGGCATGCAAGTCGTGATTCCTATTACAAGAACATGATCAATCTCATACATCACATACATCATTCATCACATCCTTTTGGCCATATCACATCACATAGCATACCCTCCAAAAACAAGTTAGACGTCCTCTAATTGTTGTTGCATGTTTTACGTGGCCGCTATGGGTTTCTAGCAAGAACGTTTCTTACCTACGCAAAACCACAAAGGTGATATGCCAATTTCTATTTACCCTTCACAAGGACCCTTTTCATCGAATCCTATCCGAATACAGTGGGAGAGACAGACACCCACCAGCCACCTTATGCATCAAGTGCATGTCAGTCGGTGGAACCAGTCTCATGTAAGAGTACGTGTAAGGTCAGTCCGGGCCGCTTCATCCCACAATGCCGCCGAATCAAGATAAGACTAGTAACGGTAAGCAAATTGAACAAATCATCGCCCACAACTGCTTTGTGTTCTACTCGTGCATAGAATCTACGAATAGACCTAGCTCATGATGCCATTGTTGGGGAACGTAGCAATAATTCAAAAAAATTCCCACGTGTCACCAAGATCAATCTAGGAGATACTAGCAACGAGATAAAGGGAGTGCATCTTCATACCCTTGAAGATCGCTAAGCAGAAGCATTACAAGAACGCGGTTGGTGGAGTCGTACACGCAGCGATTCAGATCGCGGTCGATTCCGATCTAAGCGCTGAACAACGGCGCCTCCGTGTTCAACACACGTACAGCCCGGGGACGTCTCCTCCTTCTTCATCCAGCAAGGGGAGAGGAGAAGTTGAGGGAGAACTCCGACAGCACGACGGCGTGGTGGTGATGGAGCTTGTGGTTCTCCGGCAGGGCTTCGCCAAGCGCTACGGAGGAGGATGGGGTGTAGGAGAGGGGGAGGGGCTGCACCAGGGGAAGGGTGCGGCTGCCCTCTCTCTCCCTCACTATCTATAGGGAGAAGGGGGTGGAGGAGGCGCCCTAGGGTTCCCTAGGGGAAGGGCGGCGACCACAGGGGAAACCCTAGATGGGTTTGGGCGCCCCCACCCCTAGGAAACTTGCCCCCCCCCAAGCCGGGAGGGGTGGCTGCCCTAGGGGAGGCGCCCCCACCTCTCCAAGTTACGTGAGATGGGGTGGGAGGGGCGCTCAGCCCCTTAGTGGGCTGATTTGCCCCTCCCCTTGGCCCATAAGGCCCCCCAACGCTCGACGGTGCCACCGAAACCCCTTTCGGACACGCTGGTCGTCACCCGGTACCCCTGGAACAATTCCGGGATCCAATACCCTTCATCCAATATATCAATCTTCACCTCCAGACCATTCCGGAACTCCTCGTCACGTCCAGGATCTCATCTGGGACTCCGAACAACCTTCGGTAACCACATACTATTTCCCATAACAACTCTAGCGTCACCGAACCTTAAGTGTGTAGACCCTATGGGTTCGGGAACCATGGAGACATGACCGAGACATCTCTCCGGCCAATAACCCATAGCGGGATCTGGATACCCATATTGGCTCCCACATGTTCCATGATGATCTCATCGGATGAACCACGATGTCGGGGATTCAATCAATCCCGTATACGATTCCCTTTGTCTATCGGTATGTTACTTGCCCGAGATTCGATCGTCGGTATCCCCATACCTCGTTCAATCTCATTACTGGCAAGTCTCTTTACTCGTTCCTTAACGCATGATCCCGTGACCAACTCCTTAGTCACATTGAGCTCATTATGATGATGCATTACCGAGTGGGCCCAGAGATACCTCTTTGTCATATGGAGTGACAAATCCTAGTCTCGATTCATGCCAACCCTACAGACACTTTCGGAGATACCTATAGTGCACCTTTATAGCCACCCAGTTACGTTGTGACGTTTGGTACACCCAAAGCATTCCTACGGTATCTGGGAGTTGCACAATCTCATGGTCTAAGGAAATGATACTTGACATTAGAAAAGCTTTAGCAAACGAACTACACGATCTTGTGCTATGCTTAGGATTGGGTCTTGTCCATCACATCATTCTTCTAATGATGTGATCCCGTTATCAATGACATCCAATGTCCATGGTCAGGAAACCATGACCATCTATTGATCAACGAGCTAGTCAACTAGAGGCTTACTAGGGACATATTACGATCTATGTATTCACACATGTATTATGGTTTCCGGTTAATACAATTATAGCATGAACAATAGACAATTATCATGAACAAGGAAATATAATAATAACCATTTTATTATTGCCTTTAGGGCATATTTCCAACAATAAAAAATCGTCAAAAATTGGCACGTCCATTGGACTTCGTTTGGTATTCTTTTTCTGTAATACTCAAAAAAAGGAAAAAGCAAAAACTGGCACTGGGCTCTAGGTTAATAGATCAGTCCCAAAAATCATATAAAATAGCATATAAATGCATATAAAATATCCTAGATGGATAATATAATATCATGGAACAATAAAAAATTATAGATACGTTGGAGCCGTATCAAGCATCCCCGGGCTTAATTCCTGCTCGCAGGAGTTAAGCTTGGGGACGCTAATACGTCTCCAATGTATCTATAATTTTTTATTGTTCAATGCTATTTTATTATCAATCTTGGGTGTCTATAATCATTTTATAGTCATTTTATATCATTTTTTGGTGCTAACCTATTGACATAGTGCCCAGTGCCAGTTCCTGTTTTTCCATGTTTTTTACATCGCAGGAAATCCGTATCAAACGGAGTCCAAATGGCACAAAACTTTACGATGATTTTTATGGGACAAAAGGAAGCAGGTGGGCCGTAGTTGCACATGGAGGGTGCCCCGAGGGGGGCACAACCCACCAGGGTGCGCTAGGAGGCCCTGGCGCGCCCAGGTGGCTTATGCCCACCTCGAGTGCCCCCCGGACCGCCTCTTTGCTCTATAAATACCCAAATTTTCCCAAAACCCTAGGGGAGTGGACGAAATATTCATCCAGACGCCTCAGAGTCCAGAAACACCAGATCCAATCTAAACACCATCAGGGAAGGGTTCACCACTTCCATTGGTGCCTCTCCGATGATGTGTGAGTAGTTCTTTTGTAGACCTTTCGGGTCCGTAGTTAGTAGCTAGATGGCTTCATCTCTCTCTCTCTCTTGATCCTCAATACAATGGTCTCTTGGAGATCCATATGATGTAACTCTTTTGCGGTGTGTTTGTTGGGATCGATGAACTTCGAGTTTATGATCAGATCTATGTTTTTATATGCATGAAAGTATTTGAGTTTCTTTGATCTCTTTTATGCATGATCTCTTATAGCCTCGTATTTCTTCTCCGATATTTGGGTTTTGTCTGGCCAACTTGATCTATTTATCTTGCAATGGGAAGAGGTGCCCAGTAGTGGATTCGATCTTACGGTGCTTGATCCCAGTGACAGAAAGGGAACCGACATGTATGTATCGTTGCTACTAAGGGTAAAAAGATGAGATATATATCTACTGCCATATAGATAAACGGATCTTGTCTACATCATGTCATCGTTCTTATTGCATTACTCTGTTTTTCCATGAACTTAATACAATAAATGCATGCTGGATAGCGGTCGATGTGTGGAGTAATAGTAGTAGATGCAGGCAGGAGTCGGTCTACTAATCTTGGACGTGATGCCTATGTAATGATCATTTCCTAGATGTTGTCATAATTATTTGAAGTTCTATCAATTGCCCAACAGTAATTTGTTTACCCACCATTTGCTATTTTTCTCGAGAGAAGCCACTAGTGAAACCTACGGCCCCCGAGTCTTATTTCTCATATATTTGCCTTTGCGATCTACTTTTTCCTTGCTTTTATTTTCAGATCTATTAAACCAAAAATACTTTGCTGTACTTTATTTTATTTGTGATCTATTATTTCAACCTATTACAACTTCCTCCCGTCAACACGCAATTTCTGGCGTCGTTACCCGAAAGGGATTGACAACCCCTTTAACACGTCGGGTTGTGAGGTGTTGTTATTTGTGTGCAGGGGTTGTTTACGTTGTGTTGCTTGGTTCCTCTACTGGTTCGATACCTTGGTTTCATAACTGAGGGAAATACTCTACCGTCACTGTGCTACATCATCCCTCCCTCTCCAGTGAAATACCGATGTAGTTCCAGCTGCCATCCTTATCGCGAGCGGCGAAGATAATCACCTCTTCAGAAGGATGTGTCAATTTGACTTCCTTTGCAGCACAATCAAGAGAAGCCTTGTGCTTAGAAATCCAATCCATGCCAAGAATGAGATCAATATCAGAATTCCCAAGAACAATTGGAGAGGCCAAGAAGGAATAATTTCCCATCTTGATGCCGACATCCGGAACCATTAAACGAGAATTCATCATAAGAACCAGGGAAGCAACTGTCAAATGTCTAGGCAACTAATCCAGTAAGAATTCATGCTTCGAAACAAACATCTTTGATATGAAAGAATGCGATGCACCAAAATTGAATAACACTTTAGCAGGAATAGAGTTTACTGGAAGAGTACCAATTATCATGTCTGAAGAATCCTCTGCTTGAGCTGCGTTGACCATATTAACTCTCACCATCTTGGGACTATGCTTGACAACTGCATTGCTTGCTGTCCTGACAGGAGGAGGAGGCGGATGGCGCCTCTGGGTGCATTTGTTGGAGTAATGCCCATTCAAACCATACTTGTGACAAGTGACCTCTGAAAGCGGACGGAAAAGTGGAGGAGGAGGACCGCCTGTCCTTGGAGCTTGAGACTAAGACTTGTTCTGATAGCTTGGTTTGGGTGGGTGGGAAGATCCACGACCACCTATGAGTGCTTCTGCTGATAGGGCGGACGAAACGGAGGAGGAGGGTGCCAAAACCCCTGTTGCTTTGGGACCACTTCAGAGGAAAAAGATGAGTGGACTGCATCCCTGAGCCTTTTCTTGGAAGCTTCACACTTGAGCTGAGCTGCTTCTTGTTTTAGAGTCATGTTATAGAACTGATCGAACTGAGTAAGCTCAACAAGAACAAGAGCTAGCTCCAGGTCCTCTCTGAGGCCACCCCTGAAGTAGTAGATCATACTCTTCTCATCAGGAACGTCTTGCCTTGCATAGCGAGCAAGATTCTAAAACTTGACATTGTATTGATACACGGACATGCTTCCTTGCTTCAGATTGCGAAATTGCTCACGCATGTTCTCGACAACACTTGTTGGAATGTGATGAGCTCAAAAGTCCCGGCAGAAATCAGTCCAGGTAATCACTCGACCCCCTATAGAGTCTTTGTACTATTGATACCAATCTGCTGCTTGGTCTTTTAGCTAGAAGGAAGCAAACTCGATGTAGTCCTCGGGCCTGACATTGCTACACTCAAAATGCTTGTTGATGTCCACGAGCCAATCATCAGCGTCCATGGCCTCAACACAAGCGTTGAACGTCTTTGCCTGATTTGTGAGGAACTAATTGAGGGTAGCGAACTGAGGTTGATTGTTGAATTGCCCTTGACCTTGATTTCCTTGGTTGCCTTGGCCTTGGCTGTGCTCTTGCAAGAGCTGCAGAAGCATCTGGGTATTGGCGTTGGTGGCCGCCATCAGAGTGTAACATCCCAAATTTTCAATTTGGAATGTTATACAAAGATCGTTCTTGCATATCATATTTCATTGCTTTTTTGTCTCGCGATCCTCGAAAATCCTAAGCAACTCAAGGACCCTCGGAGAGAGTTGGGGATTTCCCGGTTTTCAAATTTGATTTTTATCAAATATTGAATCGAGGAGGTTGGTTTTAATTATTTTTCTCTCTGGAAAATATTTCATATAAAAATTATATGAGAGGAGATAATATGACCTCTCCAAAATAAATGAAATATTGGAGGAAAATATTAAAATCAAATATTTGATTTTATTCAGATTTTATTGCAATTTTGTTTACATTAGAAAAATTGCACGTTTTCAAAATTGCATTTCAGGGCCAAGAAAATGTTCATCTCGTTCTAAATATTTTATTTAGATGGTGAAAATTTGTTTTGGCATTTTTTGATTTTTATTTTATTTTCTAGGATTTATTTTCTGTTCGGCGGAATTGTTTAAAAAAAACTTCGGGCGCCGACTAGGCCGAAACCCAGCCAGGCCGGCCCATCTCCCGCGCCGCCGTCTCCTCCAGGATGCGCGCGCCGCCGCTGCCGCCGACTCGGACAGGAGTCCAAGCCGGACTCCTCCGCCGCCCCCTTGGCCCCTCCTCCAAGCACCGCCCCCCTCCTTTATATACCCCTCCCCCCCGCCACCACCACCCAACCCGCCACCCCGCAGCCGCCTCCCGAGCCGCGCCGCCTCGCCCCGCCCCCCGCGCCTCGCCGCCGCCGCCTCTCACCGCACCGCCTCGCCCCGCAAGCCCGCCGCCCCACCGCCGGAGCCACGCGTCTCGCCGGACTCAACGAGGTAGCCGTTCGCCGCCTTTTTTTAGAAAACCGATTCCGGTTTTTTTTTTAAAAACCTAGTTCATTTTTTTAGATCGGTTCGCCGGTTTTCCCAGTTCTTCTATTTAGCGGATGTTCGTCCGTACGTTCGATTAAACGAACGGTTTTCGCTCGTTAGCTACAGACAACGAACGCTCATTCATTAGCCTGTTCATCAGTTTTCTTTTATCGGATCTTTTCCGCGATTATTTTCAATCGCGATTTCTGATCCAATTTTCGTTTCAGTTTATCTTTTCGCTCGTTTATCGGAATCAGGTGATTCAAGCGCCTAGATCTTCGTATCGAGACCCTCTTTCTATTTAATCAACTTAAACAAGATTTTGCTACTGTAAAATTTGACCTTAGTCCAGATTAGTAAACGGATCTTGTTTCTTTCGCTGTTTGAGTTTCGTTGCTCCGTTTGATTTGATTCTTTTTGCAAACCGGAGTTCTTAAGTTGAACTTTCTGGTCAATCTCTTCTTATTTGAGATTTACCCATGTTTCTTTGCTTGATTGCTTATGTATGCTATTGTTTGTTTGTGATAGAATTCCCGGAGTGTGAAGCGTGCTACATCGAGTCCCTAGGTTTCGCGGATCGTCAGCAAGGCAAGTAACACATTGATCATACTTTTTCCATACCCAGTTTTATTGCATTAGTTACAATCCTCAAACATTGCATGATTAGGATGCCTTTAACATCTGGGTTGGGAAGTAGTTGATGAGTTAGAACCTATTGCCCTGTTACATTCAAACCCTTTGGAGTTACTTCTCTGCGATGCTTATATTGCTATGCTTGTAGACGTGGTTTGGGTGAGTGAAATCCATGACAGATGTGAGATTGTTAATTAATGGTTCAACTTAAGGTGGCAACTTGAATACACATCTCGGTGGACTGAGGCACCTGGAGAACCCAGTGTTGCCTGTATTTTTTGGGAAATCCCGGGGTTCCGTGTGATTTTCCTATGGACCGCCACCCAGGCTCAAAGGGAACTGAGATGATTCAAGCTAGAGGCTTTCGTGTGCAGCCACAAGCTATTATGGGCTATAGCATAGTTGAGTAAGTTACGTGGAACTCTCGAAGAGGTAGATCAGCAGGTAGTGGGTTGTAGGTTTGGTATGGTCTACCCGGAGTAGAGAGTTAATGTTTCTGAAAGACTGTGTCTCGGTCATCCATTTCTCAACCACCATGTAGTGCGAGAAATTCAGCGGAAGCGACCGAGTCTTGTGGGGAAAAGTGTGCAAACCTCTGCAGAGTGTACAAACTAATCATGGTTAGCCGTGTCCCCGGTTATGGACAATCTTGAGTATCTAGTACTTGGAGTATCTTAAGTATCTCATCACTTGTAAACTTAATATTGTTGGGTTGATAATTACTTTAATTGGGATTGAGTTGGAGGAACCTTCTCAATGATGTTTCAACTACCATGATAGTTAAATAAAATCTATTCCTTTGTTGTAGGGAAAAATTGGCTTTTCGCAAACACAGTAACCATAGAGCTTTCCACCAGCCAAATATGCATGTAGTGATAGCATTATTCTGTTCTTGCTCTACTGTGTTACTTTGCCAGCATATTCCATGTGCTGACCCGTTTTCGGGCTGCAACGTATTATGTTGCAGACTTTTCAGACGAGGAGTAAGGTTCGTTAGGTCGTTGTCGTGCAGCTCAGCTATGCCGTTGGAGTTGATGGACTCACTTTATCTTCCAAGCCTTCCGTTGTTATCATATTAGATGGCCTTCAGCCATATTTATTGTAATAAGTTCTCTTTTGAGACATTCAATGTAATAAGTGTGTGATTGCTACTCTGTTATAAATCCTCGAGTACTGTGCGTGTCAGCATTACCGATCCAGGGATGACACTGAAGCACAGAGACTTGACCGTTTGAGGTCGGGTCGCTACAAGATGGTATCAGAGCACATGCTGAGTGTAGGACACGACCACTAAGTTAAAGCCCTAGATCACTATTCTCTTCTCATTTCTGACTCCTCTCCATTTTCTACTCTTTAGGATGGCGGAGTTGAAGAATAAGTTTGCACAACCGGATGAAGAAGCACCTTTTGGACGACACTTGAAGGAAGTCACTAGGTACCTGAACATTGGAATACCAAGCTTCACTGGGACTTACAACGATACTTTACCAGAAGAGGAGCGATGGGTGATTCAAGTTCAAGTTCCAGGAAGGGCATTCACGCCAGTCACTAAGCCCATAGAGTTTTCCTTTGATGCACCAACCTGGAGTCTAGGAAAGAGTATGGCAGCTCACATCACCATGGGACACATTGGAGAAGTTTATCATAAGGAGCTTAAGGATACTATTTTTCAGATTTTTGGGCACCGAGACGAGCAATGGGAGATGATCAGCACCCAAAAGGATAAATCCATTGCATCTTTCATCCAGGAGTTAAACCAACATATTCGTCGCCAGGAGAACCAGATGTGCGCAGGAATGATAGATATGAAGAAAGCAATGACTAGGATCACGGAATTGGAGGAAGAACTCAAGGCTACACGTGAAGATTATGAGGTGCCGTAATAGTGGATAAGAATGCCGACCTAACAATGAAGCTAGCAGTATTCCTAGGAGACCCCGCACCAGGAGGAGAAGATGAAGAACCCAAGGAGATTCGCCTGGAGGACTACATCATCATCAACGACACCGAGTCAGACCCCGACAATAGCGATGATGACTATGAAGATGAAGCTGGAGCAGACATCATGGAGTCATCAACCGAAGAATATTTTTAGTAGACCACCACATCAGTAGTAGTATTCCACCATGTAAATAGTATAGTCTGAGCACTTTTGTAATGATAGTTAGATCGATTGTATGCCCTTTCTTGCTTGATTGAGTGAAATGTTTGTGTTTGTCTCATGTGCATATGGGTAGTGTTCTCTCATTAGACCTCATTCTATTCTAATCTCTTCCTTCTAAAACCCATCAGATGCCTCCGAGACGTGACCCCGGATTTGCTTTCCCACCGGAGCTCACTCAGTTGATCCAGCAGCAGAATACCCGGATGCAGTTGTTAGTTCAGAACCAAGGCAACAACAACAACAATCCACCACCACCACCAGTTGATAATTTAGCCCGTTTTCTGAGGTTGCAACCGCCGGTGTTTTCCAATAGCACTGAGCCTATAGTAGCAGATGATTGGCTCCACAGGATTGGAAGGGAGTTAACCACTTCATGATGTACCGATGCTGAGAAGGTGCATTTTGCCGCACATCAATTGGATGGACCAGCAACCTCATGGTGGGAGAATTACACTGTCGCCTACCCTATAGCCACGGTGACATGGGATCATTTTCAGCAAGCTTTCCGCATAGCCCATGTCTCAACTGGAGCTATGAGTATGAAGAAGTGTGAGTTTTGCAACTTACGCTAGGGGAACCGTACTGTGGCTCAGTACGCGGATGAGTTTAGCAAGTTATCTCGCCATGCCCCTGATGATGTGGCCACAGATGCCGCAAAACAGGAGAAGTTTATGGAAGGGTTGAATGATGAGATGAGCATGCAGTTGATGGTGGCAACATTCAAAAACTACCAGGAGTTGGTAGATAAGGCTCTTATGATTGAAGGGAAGCAGCAGCAGATTGAGAACCGTAAGAGGAAGTATGGACAAGGGAGGTATAACTCAGGAGCTCAGCAGAAGCCTCGCCTAACCCCGAATTCGGGAGGACCTATTCACAACCATGGAGGCCACACCCATAATGGAGGAAGTAACCATAACCATACTGGCCCAAGGAATGGGAATGGGAATGGAGCAAGCAACAATCAGAACCGGCCTATTCCAGCCACACCCGCGAAGAGAGACCTAAGCCACGTTACATGTTTCAAGTGCGGGAAGACTGGACACTATGCAACGGAGTGCCCTGAAGGGAAGAATGGAAACGGGAATGGGAGCGCTGGGAAGAAGCCCAAGCCATTCAACAAAAGACAAGTGAACCACATTAAC
This sequence comes from Triticum monococcum, assembly GCA_034509565.1. Classification (NCBI taxonomy): domain Eukaryota; kingdom Viridiplantae; phylum Streptophyta; class Magnoliopsida; order Poales; family Poaceae; genus Triticum; species Triticum monococcum. Next base: position 105,813,283 of record CM067843.1, read on the forward strand.
ATGGAGGAGGTTGAAGAGCAGCCTGACACGGTTATAGGTAAGTTTTTGGTTAAGTCATTACCGCTCTTATTCTTTTTGATACTGGTGCATCGCATTCATACATATCAAGGGAATTCGTGGATAAGTTTAGACTACCAACCCAAACCCTTAGGATCCCTTTGTTCGTAAGTTCACCTGGAGCAGAGTATATGGCTCGTCGATGGTGTGACCAGATACCCCTAACCATTGGCAACCACGTTTTTCCGTCCGACCTAATTATCTTGGAGTCACAAGGATTGGATGTGATATTAGGCATGGACTGGATGTCGAAGTACGGAGGAAACATTGACTGTGTTAGTAGGTCAATTTGGCTCACCACCCTTAAGGGAAAAAGGATCAAGTATGTATCTAGGCATGCGCCAAGAAGTAGTCAAGTTAATACCCTCACGGGAATTGTTCAGGAGGAAGTGCCTATAGTGAAGGATTACCCGGATGTTTTCCCAAAGGAGTTACCAGGCATGCCACCGGATCGAGACATCGAGTTTTTGATAGAGCTATTGCCTGGTACCGGACCTATATCGAAGAGACCATACCGGATGCCCGCGAATGATCTAGAGGAGATTAAGACACATATCAAGGAATTATTGGAGAACTGTTACATTCGGCGGAGCTCATCACCATGGGGAGCCCCAGTGCTTTTGGTTGAGAAGAAGGATAAGTCTTTAAGAATGGTTGTTGATTATCGGGCCTTGAATGAAGTGACGATCAAGAACAAGTACCCCCTGCCAATGATCAATGATCTGTTTGACCAGCTGCAAGGAGCTAAGCTGTTTTTGAAGATCGATTTGCAATCAGGATACCATCAGTTAAAGATTCGAGAAAAGGATATACCCAAGACAACATTCACCACATGGTACGGGATATACGAATATACGGTCATGTCGTTTGGAATGACTAACGCCCCTGCCCATTTCATGATCATGATGAACAAGGTGTTCATGGAATATTTGGACAAGTTTGTTGTGGTATTTATTGATGATATAATGGTATACTCGAAGAATGAAGAGGAGTACAAGGAACATTTGCGTTTAGTTCTCGAGAAACTCAGGGAACACCAGTTGTATGCCAAGTTCAGCAAATGCGAGTTTTGGTTGAAGGAAGTCAGATTCCTTGGACATGTTATATCAGGAGAAGCTATAGCAGTAAACCCCACCAAGGTTCAGTCAGTCACTGAATGGTTGGCACCCACTTCAGTTAGCGAGATCCGCAATTTTCTTGGACTCGCAGGATACTATCGGAGATTCATTGAGAATTTTTCCAAGATCGCAAAGCCAATGACGGAGTTATTGAAGAAGGATACCAAGTTTAAATGGACGGAAGATTGCGAGGCAAGTTTCCAGGAGCTGAAGAAACATTTGACTATAGCCCCAGTGCTGACACTGCCAGATATACGTAAGGATTTCCAAGTGTATTGTGACGCCTCTCGCTTAGGACTTGGAAGTGTGCTTATGCAGGATGGAAGAGTTGTTTCATATGCCTCGCGACAACTAAAACCACACGAGTTGAATTATGCCACGCATGATTTGGAGGTAGCAGCCATAGTGCATGCGTTGAACACTTGGAGACATTACCTTATTGGAAACTGTTGTGATGTGTACACGGATCATAAGAGTTTGAAGTACATCTTCACACAGAAGGAGTTGAACCTTAGGCAGAGAAGATGGTTGGAGCTTATAAAGGATTATGACATGAAGCTGCACTATCATCCTGGAAAGGCCAGTGTCGTAGCAGATGCCTTGAGCCGGAAGAGTTATGCTAATACCCTAGAGAACACGGGATTGACGGAGGAGTTAGCAGAGGATCTTCGGGAACTTCAATTGGAGATTGTTCCTAGAGGTTTTTTTGCAACAATGGAGGTTCAGTCTACATTGTTGGGAAAGATTCGAGAAGCTCAGAAGGATGACAAAGAGATTGCTGAGATAAAAGAGAGAATGAGCAAAGGAAAGTCCAAAGGTTTTCGTGAGGATGAGCACGACACTGTATGGTTTGAGGACCGGTTTTCTGTGCCCAATAATACAGAAATCAGGAAGTTAATACTCCAGGAGGCTCATGACTCACCATACTTGATACACCCCCGAAACACCAAGATGTATTTGGAATTGAAGGAACGTTTCTGGTGGACAGGGATGAAAAAGGATATCGCTGAGTATGTAGCCGTATGTGATGTATGCCAGAGAGTGAAGGCAGAGCATCAAAAGCCAGCAGGATTGTTAAAGCCTATGTCGATACCCGAATAGAAGTGGGATAAACTTGGCATGGATTTTATCACCGGATTACCCAGGACCAAATCAGGTTATGATTCTATATGGGTAGTAGTTGACCGCTTGACCAAAGTGGCTCACTTTATCCCAGTGAAAACAACTTATACAAGTGCGAAGTTGGCCAAGATACATATGTCCAGGATCGTATGTATGCACGGAGTTCCGAGGACCATCGTATCCAATAGAGGAACACAGTTTACCTCAAAGTTTTGGCATCAGTTGCACCAGACTATGCGAACGAGATTGGAATTCACTACATCATTTCACCCGCAGATGGATGGACAGATCGAGAGAGTCAACCAGATTCTGGAGGATATGTTGAGGGCCTGTGCGCTAGATTATGTATCTAGTTGGGATGACAATTTGCCTTACGCAGAGTTCTCATACAACAATAGCTACCAAGCCAGTTTGAAGATGGCACCGTTCGAAGCCCTGTATGGATGAAGGTGCAGAACACCGTTGATGTGGGAGTAAGTTGGAGACCGATAGTTGTTTGGACCAAACTTGATCAAAGAGTCTGAGGAGAAAGTTAAGTTAATTCGAGATAGACTGAAGATAGCTCAGTCCAGACAAAAGCGTTATGTAGATTCGAAACGCAAGGAGGTAACCTATGAAATTGGAGATCGAGCATATCTGCGAGTATCACCTTTGCGAGGAGTGAAACATTTTGGAGTTAAGGGAAAGTTAGCCCGGAGGTTTGTAGGACCGTATCGTGTTTTGGAACGGATGGGAGAAGTTGCCTACAAGCTGGAGTTACCTGAAGGACTGTCAGGAGTTCACGATGTGTTACACGTTTCCTAGTTGAAGAAGTGCCATGCTGAGATGGTCGATATACCGCTAAGAGATACCGTACCCTTGGAGGCGATTCAGTTGGACAATGATTTGACTTATGAGGAGAAACCAGTCAAGATTTTGGAGTTTGCCAGTCGAGTCACCCGCAGCAAGGTTATCAAGTTTTGCAAAGTTCAGTGGAGCCACCATACCGAAGACGAAGCCACCTGAGAACGAGAGGATGATCTTCGCAAAGAGCACCCACACCTATTTTCTAGCCAACCCGAATCTCGAGGGCGAGATTCATCTTAAGGGGGTAGGTTTGTAACATCCCAAATTTTCAATTTGGAATGTTATACATAGATCGTTCTTGCATATCATATTTCATTGCTTTTTCGTCTCGCGATCCTCGAAAATCCTAAGCAACTCAAGGACCCTCAGAGAGAGTTGGGGATTTCCCGGTTTTCAAATTTGATTTTTATCAAATATTGAATCGAGGAGGTTGGTTTCAATTATTTTTCTCCCTGAAAAATATTTCATATCAAAATTATATGAGAGGAGATAATATGACTTCTCCAAAATAAATGAAATATTGGAGGAAAATATTAAAATCAAATATTTGATTTTATTCAGATTTTATTGCAATTTTGTTTGCATTAGAAAAATTGCACATTTTCAAAATTGCATTTTAGGGCCAAGAAAATGTTCATCTCGTTCTAAATATTTCATTTAGACAGCAAAAATTTGTTTTGGCATTTTTAGATTTTTATTTTATTTTCTAGGATTTATTTTCTGTTAGGCGGAATTGTTTATAAAAAAACTTTGGGCGCCGACTGGGCCGAAACCCAGCCGGGCCGGCCCATATCTCGCGCCGCCGTCTCCTCCAGGACGCGCACGCCGCCGCCGCCGACTCGGACAGGAGTCCGAGCCGGACTCCTCCTCCGTCGCCTTGGCCCCTCCTCCAAGCACCGCCCCCTCCTTTATATACCCCCCCCCCCCCCGCCACCACCACCCAACCCGCCGCCCCGCAGCCGCCTCCCGAGCCGCGCCGCCTCGCCCCACAAGCGCGTCGCCCCGCCGCCGGAGCCCCGCGTCTCACCGGACCCGACGAGGTAGCCGTTTGCCGCCGGTTTTTTTAGAAAACTGATTCGTATTTTTTTAGAAAAAACCCTAGTTCGTTTTTAGATCGGTTCGACAGTTTTCCCGGTTCTTCTATTTAGCGGACGTTCGTTCGTACGTTCGTTTAAACGAACGGTTTTTGCTCGTTAGCTACAGACAACGAACGCTCGTTCATTAACTTGTTCGTCAGTTTTCTTTTATCGAATTTTTCCATGATTATTTTCAATCGCGATTTCTGATCCGATTTTTGTTTCAGTTTATCTTTTCACTCGTTTATCAGAATCAGGCAATTCAAGCACCTAGATCTTCATCTCGAGACCCTCTTTCTGTTTAATCAACTTAAACAAGATTTTGCTACTATAAAATTTGACCTTAGTCCAGATTAGTAAACGGATCTCGTTTCTTTCGCCGTTTGAGTTTCGTTGCTCCGTTTGATTTGATTCTTTTTGCAAACCGGAGTTCTTAAGTTGAACTTTCTGGTCAATCTCTTCTTATTAGAGATTTACCCATGTTTCTTTGCTTGATTTGCTTATGTATGCTATTGTTTGTTTGCGATAGAATTCCCGGAGTGCGAAGCGTGCTACATCGAGTCCCTAGGTTTCGTGGATCGTCAGCAAGGCAAGTAACACATTGATCATACTTTTTCTATACCCAATTTTATTGCATTAGTTACAATCCTCAAACATTGCATGATTAGGATGCCTTTAACATGTGGGTTGGGAAGTAGGTGATGAGGTAGAACCTATTGCCCTGTTACATTCAAAACCTTGGGAGTTACTTCTACGCGATGCTTATATTGCTCTGCTCGTAGACGTGGTTTTGGTGAGTGAAATCCATGACAGATGTGAGATTGTTAATTAATGGTTCAACTTAAGGTGGCAACTTGAATACACATCTGGGTGGATTGAGGCACCTAGAGAACCCAGTGTTGCCTGTATTTTTGGGAAATCCCGGGGTTCCGTGTGATTGTCCTATGGACCGCCACCCAGGCTCAAAGGGAACTGAGATGATTCATGCTAGAAACTTTCGTGTGCAGCCACAAGCTATTATGGGCTCTAGCATAGTTGACTAAGTTACGTGAAGCTCTCGAAGAGGTAGATCAGCAGGTAGTGGGTTGTAGGTTTGGTATGGTCTACCCGGAGTAGAGAGTTAATGTTTCTGAAAGACTGTGTCTCGGTCATCCGTTTCTAAACCACCATGTAGTGCGAGAAATTCAGCGGAGGCGATCGAGTCTTGTGGGGAAAAGTGTGCAAACCTCTGCAGAGTGTACAAACTAATCATGGTTAGCCGTGTCCCCAGTTATGGACAATCTTGAGTATCTAGTACTTGGAGTATCTTAAGTATCTCATCACTTGTAAACTTAATATTGTTGGGTTGATAATTACTTTAATTGGGATTGAGTTGGAGGAACCTTCTCAATGATGTTTCAACTACCATGATAGTTAAATAAAATATATTCCTTTGTTGTAGGGAAAAATTGGCTTTTCGCAAACACTGTAACCATAGAGCTTTCCACCAGCCAAATATGCATGTAGTGATAGCATTATTCTGTTCTTGCTCTACTGTGTTACTTTGCCAGCATATTCCATGTGCTGACCCGTTTTCGGGCTGCAACGTATTATGTTGCAGACTTTTCAGACGAGGAGTAAGGTTCGTTAGGTCGTTGTCGTGCAGCTCAGCTATGCCGTTGGAGTTGATGGACTCACTTTATCTTCCAAGCCTTCCGCTGTTATCGTATTAGATGGCCTTCAGCCATATTTATTGTAATAAGTTCTCTTTTGATACATTCAATGTAATAAGTGTGTGATTGCTACTCTGTTATAAATCCTCAAGTATTGTACGTGTCAGCATTACCGATCCAGGGATGACACTGAAGCACAGAGACTTGACTGTTTGAGGTTGGGTCGCTACACACGGCTTGCCATGCCTCCGGAGGCGGAGGAGGTGGTGAAGGGTTCGACTGCTCTCCATCGGTACGTTCCGTATGCAGATGCATTGGGGGAGCCATCCTGAAGAAGGTGACATCCGTTAGAACCACCATAGAAATGATAGACAAGCTGAATCAATGGATAGACATGTGCAAAGAAGTTTTCACAATAAACATCCGAACAGAGATTGAACGAATGCATTCCGAAGTTAATATGGTACGACCATTTGAATGAGAAGCCACTTTGAAGGAGGTTGAAGAATAAAACAACAAGGTAACAACTGGAACAAATACATGGTAAAGATTCCCCAATCTCATACCAAATATATGTCAAAAAGGTAACTACTCACGCATCATCGGAGAGGCACCAATGAGGATGATGAACCCCTCCGTGATGGTGTCTAGATTGGATCTATGGTTTCTGGAACTTGCGGCGGCTGGAATTGATTTTCGTCGACTCCCCTAGGGTTTCTGGAATACTGGGGTATTTATAGAGCAAAGAGGCAATGCTGGAGGCCACCGAGGTTGTGCTCCCCTCGGAGCTTCCCTCAGGTACTTTCTTGGCCCAACATGGGTCTTCTAGTCCAGAAAAAATCACCAAAAAGTTTCGTTGCGCTTGGACTCTGTTTGGCATTGATTTTCTGCGAAGTAAAAATAAGCAAAAAAACAACTGGCACTGGGCACAATGCCAATAGGTTAGTCCCAAAAAATGATATAAAGTTGCTATAAAATGATTGTAAAACATCCAAGATTGATAATATAACAGCATGGAACAATCAAAAATTATAGATACGTTGGAGACGTATTAGCACTGGCCATGAAGATCGCAGCCCTCGAAAGCGGCTCATAGGGTCCGGAATACTGTTGACATTGGAGTAGCCCCCAAGCTCGCTGTCTTGAAGCTGATAAATCGATTCCGCATCTTCGATGGAGGACTCATCACCTGAATAGATGGTTGTCTCTCCTCCAGGTTCGGAACCTTCCACAAGCTCCGTGCCTTGCATGAAACCAATGAAAACATTGTCAGGACCGGGTTTTCAGGATATTAATTTTTCCAGAAAATGGCCCTTATGCTCACCAGCCCCAGGATTACTGTTAGCTGATGAGACACCAACTTGATACAGAAACTCCAAGAAAAATACAAAAAAAGTGTAGTACAAGACCATTCTGGCCTATGAGTACAACAAATGGTTTCTAGTGGTTGATGGCGGAAGCGGTTCGTGGTACATCAGCGTCTATGGGACTCCATTTCCCACAGGAACAGCTGACCAGGATAACTCCTATCTTTGCGAGGCTGCTATCACCATTGCATAGGTTCCAGGGCTGTCATCGCGACGCTCCTCTCCATGCAAGAAATCTGGCCAAGACAATAGCCAGGGACAAGCCAGTGAGTACTTTGAATGTACTCGCAAACATTATGAACACAGGTATAATATAACAATTGATAATCATGCTCTGGAGTATTTTATGATCACAACGTCAGTCACCAAATAAGGATCCATGATGCACGCAAGCAGGTTATTCATATACAACAAGAATATGCAATAAGGGAGTAGAAATAGAATGCACTGATCGGGTGTCTGAAGCGACGCCTCAAAAGGATAATAATATAACGCATGCCTCAGTTGGGCGTCTGAGCGACGTCACATAAAGGGCTTTTAAAGGAGGTAAGTAGCAAACATGCCACAGTCGGGCGTCTATGCGACACCACATAAAGGGCTTATAAAGTAATTGAATAATAAGCATGCCACAGTCGGGCATCTCCGCGACACCACATAAAGGGCTTATAAAGTAAATGACTAACAAGCTTGCCACCATCGAGCGTCTCAACGACACCACCTAAAGGGCTTATAAAGTAAATGAATAACAAGCATGCCACAGTCGGGCGTCTCCGCGACACCACATAAAGGGCTTATATGAGAGTAGTCACAATGAATATCCAGGAGGTAGGACCGTCCCAGGGATACTCAATAATTCAATGATCTAAATGGTTAGTTCATAATAATAGTGATCATCATCATCATAAGTCACAAGTCATGATCCATGTTCTGGTTTAGCAATTTCTCCTCCGAAGACCGACACTAAGACCGATACTTGACCCATCCAAGACTGTAGTCCTTAACCATGGACACGGCTATTCGAATAGGTATAATCTCTGTAGAGGGTGTGCTCTTTACCCACGAGTAACGGATTCCTTTAGTCCATCGGACTAATTCCGTCTATGGTCTTTTAATTGAAAACACACCTGACCGCACACACCAGCCTAACTTACCGGTGTCTGGAATCACCCACGGCATCCGTTAAGCGAAACTCTAAGTGGGGAGGCTACAACCTCGACTAGCATGGGATCACAAATTTATAACGCGCACAAACTAGGGGAGCTACCCCCTCGGCTCCAACCGGAAACAACCATGCCCCCGGACCAGGTGGCATGCCTACCGGATGCAGCCGGTATCTTCCACCATGGCCTCTCTGTACGGTGTGTGCTAGGAAAAGGGGTTGACAACTTACTGAACCGTACCCTACCTATGGCAGGGACAAGTGGTAGTACGAAACAAGTATGGGGGTTACTGGAACAAGACTCCATCTATGGTCGACTCAGGAGGTTAAAGCATTCCCTGCATGATAAGTATAAGAAATATATTTCACCCAATCAGACAGAATCACCACTCATCATACCTCCCCATGCCCTACCGGACATAACGTCTCGACGAAGGATGACAAGCTCGTGTCTACCCAAGACAGAGGCTTTCCCGGACTCCTTCCGGTAGGCATGAAAGGCATACGAGGGTGGTCACTATCAGAAACATATCAAAATCCCAATAGCAAGGAATCATCATTATGCACTCATGAATACGATCGTGACACCACATAAAATAACGAATATTTCACGTCAAGGTGGTGTCGTATTTGCATCAAATGACACACAACAAATATTATGCCGGGGTTCAGAATGCTTGCCTTCAAGAGTGTGCAAGTGGGGGTCCATTTTTTGAAAGTTGCCTCCCTCTCCAAAATCCTATTTAAGAAAAATTTAAATTAACACATAGTTTCAAAACATTACAAAAAGTTGCTTGGAAAATTTTCAAATAAATATGAAAGTAAACTAGACAAAATTTGAGAAACAACAGAAAAAGAATCAAATCAATTGGACTTGTATTTAAAAAGTTATAGCCAGTCAAAGTTTAGTCAAAATCTGTTTTTAATAAAAATCAAAAAAAGAAAACGTTTTGGGGAGCTTACGCTTTTCACTTAGCAAAGACGTATTTGGTGGAATACGTTTCCACTTAGAACACGCTTCGGTGGGGCTGGGTCACTGACAGTGGGTCCATCGGGCCCACTGGTTAGGTTTGACCAGTCGCCCGCGCCTCCTTCCTCCTCTGGTCGAGCAGAGGCGGGGCTCCGGCGATCACCGTCAACGAACGGCGGCTCCCCACGGGGTTCCGAGGGCAGGGATGGATCCGCCAGTCCAGGGCGGTCCTCCAAGTGGTCGAAGGGCTGGCGGGGATGAAGGGAGTCGCCGGCGACGAGCTCTGCGGTGGACGGTGGCTTCGGGACAAATGGGGTCTCGAGCTATGGTGGCTCCCAATCGAAGCTGAGAGGTTGGGCGGCTTCGCAAGGTCGAGGGGAAGAGGATGGTGGCACAGGATGGACTGGGGAGGCTCTGCTCGCGACGCACGGCACCGGAGCGTGGCGGCGGCCGAACTGGCCGGAGACGAGGAGGACGGCCTTCCCCCGTCGATTGCGGGCTATGGGAGTACTAGGGGAATGGCCTGAGGTAGCCTGGGGGTTTGGATGAGCTCGGGGGTCCCTATTTATAGCAGTTGAGGTCGGTTCCGACGACGGCCATGGATAGGAATGGCGAACCGCCATTCTGTAGCAGGCAGGGCAACGTGGCGGCGATGGGCGCTAGCGGACGGCTCGTGGATGAGCTTGAGCTATTCCAGAGGGCAGTTGGCGGGCTAGAGTGGCTCAGGCGGCGCCGTCCATGGCAGAGGCCTGCTGCAGCCGTCGGCGGCTTGCGGTGGTGGCGTTGTGGAGTGCCAGGAGGGGGCTAGGGCGGCTCTGCAACGAGGGAGGGGTCGGGGCGCGCTGGCTGCGAGCGGGCATGGATCAAAACGGGCACGGGGAGGCGGCAGCGGGACGCGGTGACTCGGGCGCACGCACGTGCAAAACGCGCGCTCTGGCCGCGCCCAGAGCACGCACGAGGTGCTCGGCAAAATGCCAAGGCATGCCAGGAGGCTTGGATGAGGCTGGTAGTTAACAGGTTTAGGTTAGAGGAGGCTAGGAGATTAGTGGACATGCTGGTTAGTCAAAGCAAGTAGGTCCAATGTGCAAACTAAAAATTATGCCAAATTTGGCCATGCACACAAGGTGATTGACAGAATGCCAAGGGCTTCTAGGCATCTCCTCTGGTGGCCAAAAACTCCAGATCATAGTCCCTTTAGATGCAGGTGATGGTGGCAAGGTTAGTTTGGCAAGACTAGAAACGTGTTCGTGCAAGTTTTTGAGAAAACCAAATCTGGACAGAACATAAAGGACATTATTGCATGGACCAAAAATATTCCAATGGGTCCAATCTCCTGGACTTAAGGGTTTGGTAGGGTGGTTTACAAGAAGGAGAAAGATCAGGGGCAATAGGGCAAGATAAAATGTGGTTGCAGTAGAAAACACTCAACTGGACAAGAGAGCAAAAGAGGATGATTTGCTCAAATTTTCCAAAGAACACGTGTGGGTTTTTGCATAAAGTTGAATTATATACTCCTACTAACATCTCCCAACTTTGGTGGAAATTTTAAAGAAATATTTAAATAGGTTGCAGTGCAAACCACAAACTGATCCGGATTTGAAAACTTGAGGTAGGGCTCAAAATTTCCAAATGACTAAAAAGGATTTTTACATAAAAGTGATGTGGGAACATCACATGACATACCCAAATTTTGGTGGGGATTTTAAAGAAGTATTTGAAAGGGTTGTAGTGCAAATTGAACCCTAAAACTTAGGAAAAATCATTTTTAAAGAAATAAAGCTCAGGAAAAATAATTGTAGAAATAATTCTACTGATAAAAGAAATGGTCTTGGAAAGATATACAAGTCCAACAGTATTTTGAAAGGTTTTCACTTGGGTGAAAGCTCCACAATATCAAAGAAAAGAGTAGTTCTGAAATCAAAGATAATTCCAGAAAATAAAAATTAATTTACCATGGCAAAATTTTAATTAATAAATCATGGTTAAAATTTTGGGGTGTTACAACACCACCCCCTTAAGGAAAATCTCGTCCTCGAGATTTGCTAAGGGTTGTTTTGAAAAGAATTACTCCTACTATCTCAGAATAATATCACAAATTAACCATCCTACCCATTTAATAAAGTGTGGTTACAGTGAATGGGCAAATAAGTGGTGTAAAACTACAGTGTGGGATACTGGCGCTGCGCGGAAAAATCCACGGTTGGGGGAAAATGAGATATTTCTACTTTTGGTTACAGAAAATTTAGAATTAAATTCTAAATTTCTAAAATACGCTGGTCGCACCCGAGAGCACAGTGCTCTCTCTGGTTGACGGGTGGACCCAGGGCCCACTGTCAGTCTCTTCTTCTACCTCTGGCTCTCTCTTCTTCCTCTCTCTCACGTGCTTTCCCGCACTTTCTCCACCGGTGACGTCTAGCGCGTAGGACATCTAGGTCGTACTGCGGTAGTGCGCATCCACTCACCTCGCAGGCCAGTGCGCTATCGGCACTGCTCACGGATTCGGCTCCGAACACCGGCGATCGAGCGACGAGCGACGCTGGTGGACCTCGCCCACCGTACACCGATCTCGAGCTAAAATGACCGAGGTGCTCCTTTCTTCTTCCTCACACCTGGCCTCGCTTCTCCTTCTCCTTCCTTCTCCTCCATCTCTGTTTGCAGGAGCTCGAGACGAGGCTCTAATGGCAGAGGTGATGCCGGACTGGTACATGATCCTGGTGTGCGTAGGGTTGGCGGCATTGCTGGGGTTCTCCGTGCTCTTGTGCGCGATGATCCTCGATGATCGTCGTGATGTTGTCGCTCGAGTGTTAGCTCTCCGCGGTGGCGGTGATCATGAGGATTAAGTGCGGTGTCGGGTGCTAACTGCTGTTAGTGTGTTGTATGCAACTTGCACCCGAATAATTACCCACAATTCTCTCCTTCAGAGACTGTGGTGTGCTAGGGAGGTAACTAATTAGATGCAACATGAGCACGAGGATTTGCAATTAGTACACGTGGTCGAGTGGTTTGGGGTTGTGAGTCTGCTGTCGTGGTGCTGCGTGAATAAAAATCTATGTCGTGAAGACACATATGTTGTAACAACTCAGGAAAAAAAATCTCACCTCAGAAATTACCGGGAGTGAAATCAGTTAATCAAAATTTACAGCAATAAAAACTACTCTCATTAATTGAAACCAGATATTTAATCCATCGTACCAATTTAGGATACCACGTATAAGTTGCAATACATCAATAAACGATGGGACAATAAACAAAGCAGTGACGTCTACAATGAAAACGGTAAATGGACAAGGTCCTGAGAAAACGTCTCTGGTACTGGGGCACACTCTTCTTCTATCGGGGGAAGCGGATTGACTAGTTGATGAACACGTCTCTCCTGGTCGGGCCTTAGTGGTCTGCCGATGGCAATCTGAGGATTTAAATCAGCGAGGCTCTGGAGATAACCCATTACTCGATGGGTCAAACACTCTTGAGCGATGACATACTGGGCAAGGTTGGCCAGTACTGGGACTCTCTCAATTCGTCCACCGGGAAACGATGCTACTTCTCCGGGTGCTGCACGACTTGGACAGTAATGATACCCTCGTTCGCTGGCATAGGGCACCGCGAATCGAAGGCGAGCAAGCGCTTCGTACGCAGCAGCTTCTATGGCCATTTGTGGGGTCAGCATAGATTTTCCCACGAAGGAGACTTCCGTTGGGTCTTGGTTTGGGTTTGCGGGAGGGATGTGCACTACTGCCCAATACTTCGAGGTGGATGGGGTGATCCTCGATTTGAGCAACTCATACTGGGGTGAATGGGTAGAACTCATTGTACTGCAGGTAAAATCCCACAATGTTTTAACAGAGCTACATGGGGTTGCGTCTGGAGTTCTCAGATAAATACTAGGGCTCGGCATGGCAAAGGAATGGCTGTGAGCGTTGTGCACAAGGTGAGGGGTACTGGGCAAGGCCACGAGGTGGCCTTTTATATAGCACCTGGGCTGGGTCATTTATCACGGTGAGGGGAAACTAGTCTGTCGGTCCTACTCTATGGGGCCGGGGTTAATGCCACAGATACACATATCTCACAAAAGTGACGTATTACCGTGGGTGTCGTCGGGGTGGTTTTTGGTAGCTACACCCGGAATTAAAAATGCAGTCATACGCCAACATACTTATGCATGGCTATTATTTAAAATAGGGGCGCATAAGCAGATAGTATTTTATTTTGGCGGTACAAGATCACACAATTACAGGGCGTGGACATACTAAGACTCGGTACTACTCGAGTGACTTAGTCTACCTCGTTTATATCTAAGCGGGCATGCCTTGTGGACATCGAGGCTTCTCCACGGGTTTCACCGTCAGGGTTAGCTGGATGAGGCTGAGGAGCTGCAGGGTCGGGGTAGCGATGATGACCATCGCGGGGGTTGTTGGCCACGATCATGTTGGAGCATGTTCCCAAAAGGCGACGAAGCACTTCTGGGGACACCAAAGCATTTTGGTCGATGGCTAGGGCAGACCTCAAGGACTTGATTGGTTGTCTGAATAGCATGACTGGGTTATCGGCGTCGGGCTCATCCTCTCTTCTTGCCTGGGCTCGGCGAATCAGTTATCCACGAGTTGCGATCAGATCAAGGGTGATTTGATCGAACAGTTCCTCCAGTGCACTTACATAGCGCACCAGATGCAACAATGCAGGGTCCGTCTCGTGATCTCCATTGGCAATCTGGGGTGGCCTACCATACCTGTCACGGCTGGGGTAGTAGTAGAATGAGCGACAGTTAACCCTGGGTGACAAGTGCCGGAGTTGAACTATAGCCTCTCGAGCAGCTAGTTGGATGGTTTGTGGCTCAAAGGAAGTTGTCCTTCCGGTGAACCTGTAGGGGCATTCTGGCGATAGACCCCTACCATAGACATGCACAGTGGCCCAGAATTGACGGCTCTCACCCTCATGGGTCCTTGGTACACAACATATTCTGGGGGCTCTTCTAATGCAAAGGCACGGCGGGTGAGGTTTGCTAGCACGGTCACAAAACCTCCAAGGTTGGTTGCTGTGGCCTCATTGTGCAGAACGGGGCCAGGCATTTTAGCTTGGTTTTGGCGTAGAGGCTATGTTGTGCTAGGTTGTGGCTAGCGTGCCCTTTTTATAGAAAAAGGGGACGGAGTCTTCCTTCGCACGCTTGCGAAAGAGACAATTTAGGTGTCGATCACTGGCGCGTGATCGACATGCTAGGCTGATAGGTTGGGCACTGACAGCCAACAGGTGTCGGGGTCACTGTGTAGCTATCTTACACGAGAAGCTTGGGCCGGGGTTAGGTTAAGGTCTGGTGGGTTGATTTACCTAGGTTTATTGACCATGCCAAGATAGGATTAGCCAATGGTCACCCTAGCTCTGATACCAAGGTTGTTAGGACCGGGTTTTTACGATATTAATTTTTTCAGAAAATGGCCCTTGTGCTCACCAGCCCCAGGATTACTGTTAGCTGATGAGACACCAACTTGATACAGAAACTCCAAGCAAAATACAAAAAAAGTGTAGTACAAGACCATTCTGGCCTATGAGTATAACAAATGGTTTCTAGTGGTTGATGGCGGAAGCGGTTCATGGTACATCAGCGTCTATGGGACTCCATTTCCCACAGGAACAGCTGACCAGGATAACTCCTATCTTCGCGAGGCTGCTATCACCATTGCATAGGTTCCGGGGCTGTCATCGCGACGCTCCTCTCCATGCAAGAAATCTGGCCAAGACAATAGCCAGGGACAAGCCAGTGAGTACTTTGAATGTACTCGCAAACATTATGAACACAGGTATAATATGACAATTGATAATCATGCTCTGAAGTATTTTATGATCACAACGTCAGCCACCAAATAAGGATCCATGATGCACGCAAGTAGGTTATTCATATACAACAAGAATATGCAATAAGGGAGTAGAAATAGAATGCACCGATCGGGTGTCTGAAGCGACGCCTCGAAAGGATAATAATATAAAGCATGCCTCAGTCGGGCGTCTGAGCGACGTCACATAAAGGGCTTTTAAAGGAGGTAAGTAGCAAACATACCACAGTCGGGCGTCTGTGCGACACCACATAAAGGGCTTATAAATTAAATGAATAATAAGCATGCCATAGTCGGGCGTCTCCGCGACACCACATAAAGGGCTTATAAAGTAAATGGCTAACAAGCTTGCCACAGTCGGGCGTCTCAGTGACACCACCTAAAGGGCTTATAAAGTAAATGAATAACAAGCATGCCACAGTCGGGCGTCTCCGCAACACCACATAAAGGGCTTATATGAGAGTAGTCACAGTGAATATCCAGGAGGTAGGACCGTCCCAGGGATACTCAATAATTCAATGATGTAAATGGTTAGTTCATAATAATAGTGATCATCATCATCATAAGTCACAAGTCATGATCCATGTTCTAGTTTAGCAATTTCTCCTCCGAAGACCGACACTTGACCCATCCCAGACTGTAGTCCTTAACCATGGACACGGCTATTCGAATAGGTATAATCTCTGTAGAGGGTGTACTCTTTACCCACGAGTAACGGATTCCTTTAGTCCATCGGACTAATTCCGTCTATGGTCTTTTAGTTGAAAACACACCTGACCGCACATTTCAGCCTAACTTATCGGTGTCTGGAATCACCCATGACATCCGTTAAGCGAAACTCTAAGTGGGGAGGCTTCAACCTCGATTAGCATGGGATCACAAATTTATAACGGGCGCAAACTAGGGGAGCTACCCCCTCGGCTCCAACCGGAAACACCCATGCCCCCGGACCAGGTGGCATGCCTACCGGATGCAGACGGTATCTTCCACCATGGCCTCTCTGTATGGTGTGTGCTTGGAAAAGGGGTTGACAACTTACTGAACCGTACCCTACCTATGGCAGGGACAAGTGGTAGTACGAAACAAGTATGGGGGTTACTGGAACAAGACTCAATCTATGGTCGACTCAGGAGGTTAAAGCATTCCCTGCATGATAAGTATAAGAGATATATTTCACCCAATCGGACAGAATCACCACTCATCATACCTCCCCATTCCCTACCGGACATAACCGTCTCGACGAAGGATTAGGGACAAGCTCGTGTCCCGGACTCCTTCCGGTAGGCATGAAAGGCATACGAGGGTGGTCACTATCAGAAACATATCAAAAAATCCCAACAGCAAGGAATCATCATTATGCACTCATGAATACGATCGTGACACCACATAAAATACTGAATACTTCGCGTCAAGGTGGTGTCGTATTTGCATCAAATGACACACAACAAATATTATGCCGGGGTTCAGAATGCTTGCCTTCAAGAGTGTGCAAGTGGGGGTGCATTTTTTGAAAGTTGCCTCCCTCTCCAAAATCCTATTTAAGAAAAATTTAAATTAACACATAGTTTAAAAACAGTACAAAAAGTTGCTTGGAAAATTTTCAAATAAATATGAAAATAAACTAGACAAAATTTGAGAAACAACAGAAAAAGAATCAAATCAATTGGACTTATATTTAAAAAGTTATAGCCGGTCAAAGTTTAGTCAAAATCTGTTTTTAATAAAAATCAGAAAAAGAAAACGTTTCGGGGAGCTTACGCTTTTCACTTAGCGAAGACGTATTCGGTGGAATACGTTTCCACTTAAAACACGCTTCGGCGGGGCTGGGTCACTGACAGTCGCCCGCGCCTCCTTCCTCCTCTGGCCGAACAGAGGCGGGGCTCCGGTGATCGCCGTCGACGAACGGCAGCTCCCCACGGGGTTCCGAGGGCAGGGATGGATCCGCCAGTCCAGGGCGGTCCTCCCAATGGTCGAAGGGCTGGCGGGGACGAAGGGAGTCGCCGGCGGCGAGCTCTGCGGCGGACGGTGGCTTCGGGACAAATGGGGTCTCGAGCTACGGTGGCTCCCTGTCGAAGCTGAGAGGTTGGGCGGCTCCGCAAGGTCGAGGGGAAGAGGATGGTGGCACTGGATGGACTGGGGAGGCTCTGCTCGCGACGCACGGCACCAGAGCGTGGCGGCGGCCGAACTGGCCGGAGACGAGGAGGACGGCCTTCCCCCATCGATTGCGGGCTATGGGAGTACTAGGGGAATGGGCTGAGGTTGCCTGGGGGTTTGGATGAGCTCGGGGTCCCTATTTATAGCTGTTGAGGTCGGTTCCGATGGCGGCCGTGGATGGGAACGACGAACCGCCGTTCTATAGCAGGCAGGGCGACATGGCGGCGATGGGCGCTAGCGGACGGCTCGTGGATGAGCTCGAGCTGTTCTAGAGGGCAGCTGGCGGGCTAGAGTGGCTCGGGCGGCGCCGTCCATGGCAGGGGCCTGCTGCGGCCGTCGGCGGCTTGCGGTGGTGGCGCTATGGAGTGCCAAGAGGGGGCCAGGGCGGCTCTGCAACGAGGGAGGGGTCGGGGCGCGCTGGCTGCGAGCGGGAATGGATAAAAACGGGCACGGGGAGGCGGCAGTGGGACGCGGCGACTCGGGCGCACGCACGTGCAAAACGAGCACTCTGGCCGCGCCCAGAGCACGCACATGAGGTGCTCGGCAAAATGCCAAGGCATGCCAGGAGGCTTGGATGAGGCTGGTAGTTAACAGGTTTAGGTTAGAGGAGGCTAGGAGATTAGTGGACATGCTGGTTAGTCAAAGCAAGCAGGTCCAATGTGCAAACTAAAAATTATGCTAAATCTGGCCATGCACACAAGGTGTTTGACAGAATGCCAGGGGCTTCTAGGCATCTCCTCTGGTGGCAAAAACTCCAGAGCATAGTCTCTTTAGATGCAGGTGATGGTGGCAAGGTTAGTTTGGCAAGACCAGAAACTTATTAGTGCAAGTTTTTGAGAAAACCAAATCTGGACAGAACATAAAGGACATTATTGCATGGACCAAAAATATTCCAATGGGTCCAATCTCCTGGACTTAAGGGTTTGGTAGGGTGGTTTACAAGCAGGAGCAATAGGGCATGATAAAATGTGGTTGCAGTAGAAAACACTCAACTGGACCAGAGAGCAAAAGAGGATGATTTGCTCAAATTTTCCAAAGAACACCAGTGGGTTTTTGCATAAAGTTGAATTATATACTCCTACTAACATCTCCCAACTTTGGTGGAATTTTTAAAGAAATATTTAAATAGGTTGCAGTGCAAACCACAAACTGACCCAGATTTGAAAACTTGAGGTAGGGCTCAAAATTTCCAAATGACTAAAAAGGATTTTTGCATAAAAGTGATGTGGGAACATCACATGACATACCCAAATTTTGGTGGGGATTTTAAAGAAGTATTTGAAAGGGTTGTAGTGCAAATGGAACCCTAAAACTTAGGAAAAATCATTTTTAAAGAAATAAAGCTCAGGAAAAATAATTGTAGAAATAATTCTACTGATAAAAGAAATGGTCTTGGAAAGATATACAAGTCCAACAATATTTTGAAAGGTTTTTCACTTGGGTGAAAGCTCCACAATATCAAAGAAAAGAGTAGTTCTGAAATCAAAGATAATTCCAGAAAATTAAAATTAATTTACCATGGCAAAAATTTAATTAATAAATCATGGTTAAAATTTTGGGGTGTTACAAACATGCTTACGGCCGGGTTGGTGAAGGAAATATGCCCTAGAGGTAATAATAAAGTTATTATTTATGTCCTTATATCATGATAAATGTTTATTATTCATGCTAGAATTGTATTAACCGGAAATATAATACATGTGTGAATACATAGACAAACAGAGTGTCACTAGTATGCCTCTACTTGACTAGCTCGTTCATCAAAGATGGTTATGTTTCCTAACCATAGACATGAGTTGTCATTTGATTAACGGGATCACATCATTAGGAGAATGATGTGATTGACTTGACCCATTCCGTTAGCTTAGCACACGATTGTTTAGTATGTTGCTATTGCTTTCTTCATGACTTATACATGTTCCTATGACTATGAGATTATGCAACTCCCGTTTACCGGAGGAACACTTTGTGTGCTACCAAACATCACAACGTAACTGGGTGATTATAAAGGTGCTCTACAGGTGTCTCCGAAGGTACTT
The DNA here is from genome assembly GCA_034509565.1 of Triticum monococcum. Taxonomy (NCBI): domain Eukaryota; kingdom Viridiplantae; phylum Streptophyta; class Magnoliopsida; order Poales; family Poaceae; genus Triticum; species Triticum monococcum. The sequence continues at coordinate 105,832,668 of CM067843.1, forward strand.
GTTGGGTTGGCGTATTTCGAGATTAGGATTTGTCACTCCGATTGTCGGAGAGGTATCTCTCGGCCCTCTCGGTAATGCACATCACTATAAGCCTTGCAAGCATTGTGACTAATGAGTTAGTTGCGAGATGATGTATTACAGAATGAGTAAAGAGACTTGCCGGTAACGAGATTGAACTAGGTATTGAGATACCGACGATCGAATCTCGGGCAAGTAACATACCAATGACAAAGGGAACAATGTATGTTGTTATGCGGTTTGACCGATAAAGATCTTCGTAGAATATGTGGGAGCCAATATGAGCATCCAGGTTCCGCTATTGGTTATTGACCGGAGACGTGTCTCGGTCATGTCTACATAGTTCTCGAACCCGTAGGGTCCGCACACTTAAAGTTCGATGACAGTTATATTATGAGTTTATGTGTATTGATGTACCGAAGGTTGTTCGGAGTCCCAGATGTGATCCCGGACATGACAAGGAGTCTCGAAATGGTCGAAACATGAAGATTGATATATTGGAAGCCTATGTTTGTATATCGGAAGTGTTCCGGGTGAAATCGGGATTTTTCCGGAGTACCGGGAGGTTGCCGGAACCCCCCCCCCCCCCCCGGGGACTTAATGGGCCTACATGGGCCTTAGTGGAAATAGAGGGCAGCAAGGGGAGTGTGGGGCGCCCCCCCTCCCAAGGCCCAAACCGAATTGGTTTAGGGCAAGGGGGCCGGGCCCCTCTTTCCTTCTCCCCCTCTCTCTTTCCTTCTCTCGAATCCTATTCCAACTAGGAAAGGGGGGAGTCCTACTCTTGCTCCTTTATATACGGGGGCATGGGGGCACCCCATAGACACAACAATTGATCAAGTTGATCTTTTAGCCGTGTGCGGTGCCCCCCTCCACCATAGTCCACCTCGATAATACTATAGTGGTGCTTAGGCGAAGCCCTGCGTCGGTAGAACATCAACATCGTCACCACGCCGTCGTGCTGACGAAACTCTCCCTCAACACTCAGCTGGATCAGAGTTCGAGGGGCGTCATCGGGCTGAACGTGTGCTGAACTCGGAGGTGTCGTACGTTCGGTACTTGATCGGTCGGATCGTGAAGACGTACGACTACATCAACCGCGTTGTGCTAACGCTTCCGCTTTCGGTCTACGAGGGTACATGGACAACAATCTCCCCTCTCGTTGCTATGCATCACCATGATCTTGCGTGTGCGTAGGATTTTTTTTTGAAATTACTATGTTCCCCAATAGTTGGACCCTGGTGGATTGCGCACGCTGAGCCAGCTCGACGATGTCGGTGCAGATATCTGGCTCAGGCTCTGATCCAACAATCTTGCCGATGAAGACGTGAATTCCAGCGAAGGGGACCCGGTACCTGTACTCGATTGAGTCGGCCTCGGGGCCCCAGCCAGCATCATCGATGTAGAGCTTGCCGCGACGACTCTTGGTCATCCGGCCCACGGCATATCCCTTGATCCCTGAGAAATTTCCCTTCAAGAACTCGAACCCACCGTGCTCTGGCCCCATGGTGGGCGCCAACTGTCGTGGTTTTGTCACGGCAGATGCCCTTATGAAAGGACTTAGTGTGAAGCAATCGCAACATAGGTTAGCTTGAAGAGGTTGAAAGGGACAAAGGACACGGAGTTTACCCAGGTTCAACCCCTCACAATGAGTAAAAGCCTACTACTACTTTTGTTGACTATTGCTCGGGGATCGATTACAAGGGAGCGGGATCGCTTGACCTAGCTATCGATCAATTGTTTCTCGAGTTTAACCCGCCGCTGGGTCTCACCTTTATATACACAGGTCGAGGCCCAGGGCTTACAAGAGTCCAAGTCGGATCACACAACGTGACCAACTCAGTTTCCAAGTATCCCTGCCTTGTTAGGCAAATCACCATCGTGGTGGCTCACACCCTCCGGGTCATGATTCTACCGCCAGATCTTGGGCCTTCCACAAGCCCACCTTGCAAGCCACCACCGGTCTTCATGTTTCATCTTCTTGGACCTACTTGGGCCTTCTTCATACTGAGTCGCCAACAGTGTAACTCGGCCCCTCCTGGGCGGGTCACACCTCGGGGATGTATCCCCAACAGAGTGGGAGAGCGGGAGAGAGGAGGCGGACGGGCTCGGGTGGCGGCGCAGAGAGGGAGAAGGTGGATGGGCTAGATTGGGGGACGTCGTCCGGCTTAAATAGCTGGTGGTGAGCCGGAGCGGCGCCACGCACCGTTCACACCGCGGTGACGGAGGAGGCGTCCGTCGGACTGCCGAGTTTTTGGGCATTTCTGTGTGGGACCCCATCGTCATTCTTACGTGGCCGGCACGCCCCCATATCCACCCAATATTTGGGCTGGATACAAGGGGTGTCGGCCAGCTCGGGTGTTTGAGGCCCTTTGAGGCGTTCGTCTGGGTCAGATTTTCGTGACCGTTCAGTGACCAGGCAGGCCGCCCAATCGTTTGAGGTCGATTTGGGGCGTCCGGATGTAAATGCTATGAGGAAGCGAAGAAAGGAAGCACCGAATATGTCCTATTCCTGCGGGTGACTGTTCGAGGAAGTTTTTATTTTCACACTTGACCACATCACTTGCACACTCAGAGTTAGAGTGAAAACCGAGAAAAGTCATGTGGAAACTATTCGTATTTAGACAAATTTAAAACAAGTTTTTCATGACGGAGAGAGTATTACATTACAGGGGTGATGCTCTATTAGCATGTAAAATTCCAAGTTCAAACTTCAATCCATTTAGGTGGCATAAAGATAAATTTGGTAATAAATAGTGTCGCAACAGTAAACACCACTATATTCACTGCTGAATTTCTTTTTTCTTTTTTCTATAGTAAATGACTTTGTGTTTGAACTTGAAATTTCACATGCCAATAGAACAATACGCTCTTGATATACTGTATATTTTGTAGTTTTTTTATTTTTATTTTGAACGTGGTTTTCACGAAGTTTTCATTGGGAACTTCCACCTGATATTTTCTCCGTTGCACTTGAACATTGCTCCTCCTCGCGTTTCCTGCCACTGTTATCCTGAAGCCAGAGAACAACCGGTGTCCAGTGGTACGCATGAACTCCAGGAATCAGAACTTGAAAGTTTAGAAACACTGCAAACCAGGAGGTGGTGCACGCAAAGTGGGCACGGGATGCCCCTCACTAACCAGACAGGATGTAGGTTGACTGACCGAGCATCGCCCCGATTTGCTCCGTCTTGGTAGACAAGCCATTGACCGTCACCACGGTGCAGCCCCACACCTTTTTGCCTGAGAAAATGGCACTAACAGTAGTACCAAAGCTGCTTTGACCGCCAGATTGCTGCGTGCTCGGCCTCGCGGGGAGACCAAAAGCAGTCGCGGCTTCAAAAGCGGCCATCCACGAAGATTCCATACTCTCCAGTTTATCATTTGACCCGGCGCCCAAATGGCCTGCCTCCGATTAAGCAGAGTGTACAGATAGGCAGGTGCGAGGTTAGAGATGCCAAGTTAACTTATTAGTTTTGACTGATCTAGTCGCTGTAAGGTTAATTTTTTCGGTGTAGTCTGTGTACCGGAGTCAGAACCTTTCAGCAGTATTAATTTTTGATCTGAAAGTTAACTATGAAAATTCATGTGGTGCTCCTTCTTATCAAGAAGATATAATAGACAAATAAATCATCATGTGTTTCATGGAAAGGAAGGAAAATTAGTTCGGCCTGTCTTGCTCTGGAGAGACAGAGATGACGGCCGTCCACGTCCGACTGGATGACTTGAGCGCGAAGCGTCAAGAAAAGCAGCCAGCCCGTGCGTGCATAATGCGTTTGATTTGACGCTATTCATTCATTCATTACGACCCGGCCTCCATGTCCCCCTCTTTCCGCGTCTCATCGCGATCTTCCTCGAAGAAGCAAGAAAAGGAGCGGTACGCGTCGCAGTGCAGTCTTGCTTGAAACAACACACCACCCCATCTTCGACCCTTGCCATTTTGTCATCTACGCATTTCTAATTGGAGATTGAATTGACCATGAAATGGTCCACGATCAAATGACTACTACCAAAGAAACAGAGGAGAAGGCAGAAGCAAATGGGGGGTTTTGGCGCAGAATCTTCAGCTACACAAACATACTTTAGATTCTTATTAAGGCACGATCTTGGCGTGATTAGCTTACAAGTTTGTAAATATACCACCAAATCGGCTTCTGATTAGAATAATACGCAAAAGGCCACACCCGTATCAGACAATCAAATCAAATCAACTCGTGTGTGCGTGCGTGCGTGCAGTGCGCCGCGCGTCCTCTACAATCTGTCGGGCTTAAACTGGACACCATCTTCAGATCTCCAGACAATTCACGCGGCTGAAAATCTTTCAGTTGGTCCGGACGATCCCTGCGGACCGCCTGCCTTTTCATTCTTCTTTGCCGTTGATGGATGGAAAAAAAATACCATTGTTTCACTTTCCAGGACACAAGCGTGCAAGAAGATGTTGCTTGCTGAAGAAAATTGTACGTAGATTTGCTTTCAGTTTACCTTTTCCAAACGGTATCAGAAGTATAATACTGTAACACGCACCAAGGATCAGTTCTCTTGGACGCCAAGAGAGTGCGTGGTTCTGGCGTGGCAGGCACCCTGCAAATTTGCGAGATACAATTATAATAATAGATAGTTTTGCTAAAGCACATCTAGATGTGCTATAAGTATTGCACATCTAAGTCCTATGTCATTGATCTTACGTTGAGATTTGTGTGGATATTTTCTTTTTCTTTTTTCTTTTTCTTTTTATTCTTGATTCACTCACTTAGATATGCAATAACTAGAGCACATTTAGATGTATTCTAGACACGCCCAATAACAAATGCTGCAAGAGACCTGAATCGTGTCTAACAAGATAAACGCTCATCGACCTTGTGCCGATGATGTTTTTTAATGCATGCACCAGATAGACTGCACGATTAGCTTTACAAGATTGTATTTTCGCAAAACAAAACTTACAAAATAGGGCATAGTTTAAGCTTTTTATGGCAATGAGAAAGCGTAGAGTTACCCAGTGCTCGTGATTTTCTACTTGTGTATCTTTCATGTAAGACAATTTATATTGAGCTAGACTAGAATGTTGCTAAGACTTGTTTGAGCTATTTATATTATTCTTTTGCTGAATATTGTATGACACCTAGATTATATAGATGTTTTTTTGAAGTGTGCACAACCTCTATTTTATTCTTGGCTACGCCACTGCAAATAGGGGTCTTGGAAACATATCGTAGTGTGGTGGTGATGCTCCCTTCCGCCACTTAGAAGGAGCCAGGGGACATCACACAACCTTCTTCTAGCCAACATAGGGGGAGGGCACCATCATCTTGCCATCGATGAGCGTCAACAAGCACCACCAACTTGATCGTCTCCACTTTCGCATGTTGCCTCGAGCAAACCGACAAGCACATGAGACGGGTCGAATGGCTACTTCGCGAAGAAACAAGGATGTATCTACAATAAATGGTCTTGGCCTGGTCCCTCCCATGTTGTGGATCCAGTTGTGGGCTACATAGAAGTCAAAGCGGTCCAAGATATGCCACAGTCGTGCAATACCTTACACAAAAGGGCGGAGTGGCCTTAACAAACCACTTAAAATCTCTATGTGACCGTATTTTAGGGTAAGTTGAAGTGATACACGAGCTCAAGTTCAGTGACTTGTGTGTGTGCTATTTACTCTTATGTTCTTGTGTCATTATTAAGTCCATACTGATTTTATGATGAAAATACATTTAAATTTAATTATCATTTGAGAGTCTTATTCGGCCATTGTGGTGTGACTCTCCCCCTACGAGACAGAAAAGACGATTTGGTTGCCAAATTCTTGATCTTCCAAAGGGCAAATAATGAGCTTGATCCTCAGACACCCTTCTACCAATGATGAAGGTGAGACTAGACCTGGCCATCCTCCGGGCCGGGCTGGGCCGGGCTTCGGGACGGACCTGACCAAGCCCGAGGTAGAAAACTCAGGCCCGAGCCGGCCGTTAGGCCTAGTTTTTAGGCCCGAGCCCGACCCGTCACAGCAAAAAACACCGGGCCTCAGGCCTCTTCAGTAAAACGGTACAAAGAGCGGGCCCAAGCCCGACCTGACCTAGTCTTCGGGTTCAAAATCTAGGCCCAAGCCTGGCCCGACCTAGTCTTCGGGCTCAAAACCAAGGCCCAGGCCCGGGCCAGGAGCAGTGTCGGGCCGGGCTTTTTCGTTCCGGACTGTTCGGGCCGGGCGGCCCATGGCCAGGACTAGGTGAGACGCGGTGCTCTCTTCCGGCACGCCTCTTCGTACGAGAGTAGTTAAGAGTTACTATGTGGGGTGTATACACCTCGAGTAAGGATGCTCGTAGGCGAGTGGATACATTTTTTTTTATAAATACACATATACCTCACCCTTCTTTAACAACATTACACCAATTCAAAGCTATTCTGTGAACATAACGTGACGTTGGATATCTCGGTCTTCAAATGAGAAGGCCAATTATTAATTTCGGTCACTATTATTTTAATGGTACATGTTAATTAATATTACTTGATTAGAGCATCTACAGCCGAGTGCTTCAAATCGGTTTCAAACATCAGAACGGCCCGTCCGGTTACTGACATGTCACAAAAATCTGACCCAGACAGGTGTCTCAAACGAGGCTCAAACGTTCAGGTTGATCGACACCCCGCGTATCCAGCCCAAATATGAGGTGGATATGGGGCGCTGACCGTGGACACAGTAGAGCGTAGAGGTCGGGCGTGCGTGGATCTGATCGTCTAGAACGCATGTTGTGCTTCTAGAAATATAATCTCGGAACCATGTATCACCATTGTCAATTGAGCATTGGACAAACCAATCGAGACAAGGTGGCGTGTCATCCGGGAACAAAGCTCCCGCGCAAGATTCGGTTCCAATCCATCGGCGCGGCGCGACCCACCGGCAGCACGGATCCATGTTGGCTGAGGCCGACGGCGCAACCGTACGTACGTGCGTGCGCCGATGACACGACGCGCCCAACAGTTCCATCCTCGACGCCTCCGCGCCGTCCGCTGGCGATCGCGCGGCCCAGAGGGCCCGGCCGTGCAGCGCAAGCCACGGCGGGCCCCGCCGCTCGCCGCACCCGCGGGCCGCTGCCGGGCGCCCAACCGGCAGCCCGGGCCCACCCGCTCGCGCGGCCCGCCGTGCCGCCACTGCTCCCCTTTCCGTTCCGTTTCGGGAAAGCCGACCCCTTGCTCCTTTTGCGCTCCGCCCCTCGGATTTGTCAGGTATCGCGGCCCCGTCCTGGCGGGGGAAGGGGGCAGGGGTGTGGGTGGAAATATGGCGCGGTGTGTGCGTCGGTGGGTAAAGATGGGCCGCGCCGTGACCGTTGACCGCCGGTGACCGGTGGCAGGCAGCGCCCGCCCGCCCGCCCGCCCGGTCTGTCTATAACCAACCTGCCGCCTCCCCGGACCGCACAAAGCTGGACCAGAGGCAGCATTCGCAGCCGCAGCAGAAGACGACGACGCCGACGCGCGCGGAGCTCCAGAGAGGCTGACGACGAGGACGACGAGGACGACGACGCCGGTGGCCATGTCGGCGGAGACGGAGCGGAGCTCCACGGAGTCGTCCGCGGCGTCCGGGCTCGACTTCGAGGACACCGCGCTCACGCTCACCCTGCGCCTGCCCGGCGACCCCGACCGCAAGCGCGGCGCCTCCTCCTCCTCCTCCTGCTCCCTCGCCGACCGCTCCTCCCTCCTCGCCGAGGCTCCGCCGGCCCCCAAGTACGTGCCACCCTCCCTCCCCCTCCGTTGTCCGTTCCCCGTAAAAAAAGGCTTTCTTGCGGCGAACTGTGCAGGAGTTCGTTGGGCTGGGATTGACCTGACCCGGGGTTTCCTTTGTTCCTTTGGCTCGCCAGGGCGCGGGTGGTGGGCTGGCCGCCGGTGAGGTCGTTCCGCAAGAACGCGCTCGAGAACGTCGCCGCCGGGTCCACCAGGGCGGCCTGCGCGCCGGCCAAGTTCGTCAAGGTGGCCGTCGACGGCGCGCCCTACCTGCGCAAGGTGAACCTGCGGGACTACGCCGGCTACGACCAGCTCCTCCGCGCGCTACAGGGCAAGTTCTGCTCCCACTTCACCATCAGTGAGTCCCTGCCTCAGTCGACCCCTCCCCGCCTCCGGCCCCTGCTCATGCTTGCCGGCTTCATGTTCTGTTCTCTCTCTTCTTTTTTTTGCGGGGATTCATGTTCTGTTCTCAACTGACGACGATGTGCTGGGTGTGCGCAGGGAAGTTCGCCAACGACGAGATGAAGCTGGTGGACGCGGTGAACGGGACGGAGTACGTGCCCACCTACGAGGACAAGGACGGCGACTGGATGCTCGTCGGCGACGTCCCCTGGAAGTGAGCTTCTTGCGCCCCCCTCCCCCTGCTTTCCCCTGGATTTATTATCTTCATTGTGCAAAGTTTTGTGTCCTGTTGCCAATTTCTGCTAGATGATTGTTTGGACTGAGTTAATTTGTGTGTCAGGCGCTGATCAAATTGGATATCTTTGATCTGGGTGGATTGACCAATTCCTGTACTCACTGATTTTTTACAACTGTTTTTTTAGTGATTAGATTGCGTGATTGAGATCGGCAACGGACATGGTTGTCATGAACTGATGCTTTACGATTTGGTTAGGAAACACCAAGGTTGCTTTGCTTGCGGTTCAGAGCAAGAGATTGATTTTTCATACATAATAATTAGATCCCCCAGGAGATGTTGGTTGTTGGCACTAATACAGTGCATTGCGTGGGTCTGTAGCATGAGATTGAACAGATTAATTGCTTCCCTGATTCCGTCTGCATTTATCTAAAAATGATGTTATTGTAGCTTGTAAGAATATGGCAGACCTGAGCAAACTGATTTGGGAACCAACTGAATACCATTTTATTTAAAAAATTAACATAAGCGTCCTTTTATCCCCTGAAGTTAATCTGAAATTCACCTAGTGGAGCATGGATAATCGAAGCAAACGAATATGCTCTGCCTGATTTACTTGCATCTCTGTTTTTGAGCTCGTGTCACATCCAGAGGAATTGACCGTGTGGTTCAGTTATCAGAATTGGATGTCTGGTTCTTTCTCGGTTATTCTTGCGCCTTGTAGTGCATTACTACTATTTATATTCACATTCTACCCTGGCACATTAAGCAAACTTTGATGTCCAGCCTCTTTCCAGTAACAGGGCAGACCATGATGCCTATCCATCAGCCTATGTCTAACTAAAAAAGAATCCGCTTTGTAACTTTGTTAAGATATAGGCAACTAGGGATAAGGTTTCCTTTCTAGTTTTGTTCTCCACTAGTATAATTCACTGTGCACCCTTCAATAGTTTCTTGATCCTTCTAGGAAGTGTGGTTACTGCTCTGTGTGGGTTCTGGATAGTTTGGCGGTCTGGCTCTTGTCGAATTCCTTGTTATCTTTTATCTCGGTTGGATCGCAACGAACCACTCGAAACCGAGGATGACGAGAAGTGTTCTCGCCGGACTGTTGTTACACGGACACATTCCTAACTTCCTAACCTCTGGTATGCTTACTCAGGATGTTTGAGGAAGCCTGCCAACGCGTCCGCCTGATGAAGAACTCCGAGGCCGTGAACATAGGTATGCGCATGCTCGGTCGCTTTCGACACGATTTTCATGCTCCGCGCCTGTCGTCTCACGCCGTACGAGTGCACGATCAGCCATGTTGATTCGCTGAACTCATTTCTGTTGCTCGCAGCACCCAGAGCTGCCCGGTGAGGCATACTACGGACGGTGCTGCCTGAAAGGAGGAGGAGGCTTTGCTCTGCCGAGGAGATAGGAATGTGTACAGCTATGGGTTACCACTTTGGGTTTACTTGATGCTCTTGGGTCGTGAAAAGTTGTTGGTTTCATTACTCGTCTGTAGCAGCACCACTATAGTCTCTACTACTATTACTACATATAGAAGATGGTGATGGTGAAAGTACTGGGAGCTTGAAATATACTTACACCTCTACATATAGTTTGTTGGTTTGTTTGTTTGTCTCTTGATGAATAAGACCAAGCTTGCAGAAACCCGGCGTTCTCTGCTGTTGCGCGCGCGCACCCGTTGCGAGGTCGCCTGTGATGCCGCAGGCAAGGCCTTTGGCTTTGCCCTGGTAGAGTTTATTTTTGTGTCATGTGATGGTTTTGTTTGAAGTTCATTTTCATGTTAGTAGACTGTATGAAATGTGTCCACCTTGTTCATATGAATTTGGATGTATGGTGCATATCTGAGCTGTATCAGTGGAGTGAACATGCTGTAACCCCATGCCACTGTGCTGCCAAATGGATCGGACTGGTCATTCAAAATGGGGCCAGAGCAGGGTGGGCCGTGTGGCACCTGACTGGCCTGGGTTGGGTCGAGATCGGATCAACCGTGCTGCGACCATGGTGGCTGGTATTATCAAAATAATTGTACTGTGCTGAAGGAATGATTGTTGTGGACTTGTGGCGCTGAACTGAAGGCCATGTTGAGATGCTGCTGCTGCTCTTGTTCCACGATCCACTTTTCTTTGCTTTGCTTGAGGCTTGAGCTGATAAGCTCGGACGGGAGGTCGTTTTCGGCCCTTTTGCCGCCTTTCCCGCCAGTCACCTCGCTGTCTGGGGCCGCGCCGCGGTTATTCGGATCAGACCAGACCGGCTTCGGCGGGGTGGCAGGCTGGCTCCTTTCCCTTTCGCTCGCCGGAGACAACGACCCCGCCGCCCCATGTTGGGCCGAGCCGCGCCTGTCAGCGTCCTCGCCGTCTCTTCCCTTCCCCGTCAGTCAGGGAAACGGTGGACAAAACTTTCAGCTGGGCACATGCGATTGCACAGAGATCGTACGTGCTCAGACTTCAGAACCCAGGCAGGAACAGGAATCCCCGAGTTACTGTATATGCTATGGCCGCACCCATTTCCCTGCCGAGAAATTCTTGATGCTTTGCCGTGCGATGACTCGATGCTTGATTGGTCTCGGGGCAGGGGAAAAGGTTTGGGAGGAGGGCTTGGCGCTCACGCAACCCGCGGTTTCAAGGGAGCAATGATCAAAAGGGAGTTTTGGGGATGTGAAAACGAGCGCATCGTTCCATCTTAGCAAAAGCAGCCGAGCACAAAGGAGCTTGCTTGCCCTAACAATAACCACTTCTTTTTCCCCTCTAGTATGTATTCAAACAGGGCGGACAAAGTTTCTTTGAGTTTTTTTTTTGCAGAAAGAAAGTTTTTTGAGTTATTTTAGTCATTTCAGGCTGGCGTTTCTTCTTCAGCCTTTTTACCAGCATTTTCCTCCGGATTTCTACAGGTTATCACGAGCCTTGCACGTTTAAGTTCATCTTAAGGCACGCCATGTTTGAACCGACACATGGGACCCTCTTTTGTCTTTCTTATTGAGATTACTCAATTAAAAAACATTTTTTAAACCAATTTAATCAACCTTGTGTCATATTTTACCCTTCTTAGCATGTTCTGTCAAGCTGGTCCCATGTGTCGGTTCAAACATGGCGTGCCTTAAGATGAACTTAAACGTGCAAGGCTCATGATAACCTGTAGAAATCCGGAATCAATCCAATCTTTGAACTTGCTTGCTTTCGCTGGGTTAGCTCTGATCTGAGTAGTCAAAAGACCTTCCTTAGGGCTCATTCGGTTTGGGGGAAATCAAAATGTAGGAATTAGGAGTAGTATAGGAATTTGATAGGATAACACTTGTCAATCTAAGGATTTGACTTGCCTCGTTCCTACGCATAAAATGAGCTTTGAGTGGATGGGTAGTTTCCTCCAAAAACACAGGAAATGAATAGTATTCCTATGAAATTCCTGTACGTATTCGCTACAAACCGAATTCATCTATAGGAAATTTTCCTCCGGAATCCTTGTTCCTATGTTTTCCCTATGAAAATCCTTCAAACCGAATGAGGCCTTAAGGTAGTGAATCCACCCTTGGTGGTGGCGGGAGCAGACCTGGAGATTTTATCATTTCTAACAGCCCAAGTAGCCCAACATGCCATGATAACGATATCCAGTGCAATGTCTACTGGTAGTTCTGTGCATGCATTTTGAATCTCATCAAATACTGACATGCCTCTATTCTTGAGTGGTGTAATGAGTTCCCAACTGTGGAGTGTGAATGAACAGTTTCAGAATAGATGAATGGAGGTTCTCTCAATGTTCTCATTGCATAAAGCACAACCATAATTCTCCAGGTACATAGATTTTTGGTGTAGCAGATACCTGGTGTTCACTTTTTCATGAAGAATCAACTAGAAAAAGATCTTATGTCTCAGTCTGCATGACGTTTTCTAGAGCTTTGAGAAGATCTGATGTGTCTGAACATTACCAATCAACAACTTGTGCATGTTCACATGGAGGAATTGCTTCTTAGTCCATGGGTATGTCCAAATATCATATGCTTGCCTATTTTGCCTTTCATGCAAATAAGCTTGCAGTATATTGAACTGATCATATGCTTGTTGTGACAGTGGCCTATGAATGTGAGATTCCAACTCTTGTAAATTTGAGACATGTTGCGAAGTGACATCTTTGGAGATGGAGAAAGAGAATAGTTTGGGGAATTTTGTTTAGAGTGGGAGCTCCCACCAGCTGTCCCACCAGAAAAGCACAGTATCTCCCCTACCAGCCTTACAAATTGCAAATTGTTTATAGGTGGGAAGAAGCTTTAAAATATCCTTCCACCAAAAAGAGCCAACTAGTTTATCTCTAGGATGAGATGAAGAGTAGTGGGCCTCCCATATGATCTTCACCCATGGAATGTCTTCCTTATTCAAGAATCTGTGCAAGAATTTCATTAGCAGAGCTTGATTGTGGGTGCTAATATCCAACACACCAGGGCCCCCTTGGTTTTTAGGTTTACAAACTTTGTCCCATGCAATAAGTGATGGCCCTTTCTCTTGTTCTCCATATTTTCTCCAAAAACAATGTATGAATACTGTTTTGAGTTGGTTTATCACTGATATAGGATCCCTGAGAGTGCACATGAATAGGCAGACCTGTAAACATAGATTTGATGAGAATAAGCTTACCTCCAGAAGATAACATAGTAGAACATCCCATCAATGTATTATGAACCCTTTGTAGAAGTGGCATTAAGTCATCAATCTTAGGCTTGGGAATACTCAATGAAAGGCCAAGATAAGTATGGAGGAAACTACCCACTTGACAACCAAAAATCCGAGATAGTGCAATCATCTTATGATCAGGGGTGTTAATGGAGATCATGACTGACTTGGCATAGTTAACTTTCAATCCAGTGTACGCCTCATAGTGTAGCAACTATTGGGGATCGTAGCAGAAATTTAAAATTTTCTACGCATCACCAAGATCAATCTATGGAGTAATCTAGCAAGGGGAGAAGGAGAGGTTGGGGAAGACTCCATCCAGCAACAGCACGACGGCGTGGTGGTGAAGGAGGAGCGCGGAACTCCAGCAGGGCTTCGCCAAGCACTACGAGAGACGAGGAGGGAGAGAGGTAGGTCTGCGCCAAGAGGGAGATGATCTCGTGTATGTTGCAGCCCCCAATACCTCAAGTATATATAGGGGAAGGGGAGGGGCTGCGCCCCCATCTAGGGTTCCCTCCCTAGGGGTGGCGGCAGCCCCAAAACCCATCTAGGGTTGCGGCCAAGGGGGAGAGAGAGGAGGCACACCTAGGGTGGGCCTTAAGGCCCATCTGCCCTAGGGTTTGCCCCCCTCCCCTCTAGGAGGCGCCTTGGGCCTTGGTGGGAGGCGCCCCAACCCACCTAGGGGCTGGTCCCTTTCCACTATTGGCCCATGTAGGCCTCCGGGGCTGGTGGACCCCCGGACCCCTCCGGTGGTCCCGGTACACTACCGGTGATGCCCGGAACACTTCCGGTGGCCAAAACCATACTTCCTATATATATCAATCTTTACCTCCGGACCATTCCGGAACTCCTCGTGACGTCCGGGATCTCATCCGGGACTCCGAACAACATTCGGTAACCGCGTACATACTTTCCCTATAACCCTAGCGTCATCGAACCTTAAGTGTGTAGACCCTACGGGTTCGGGAGTCATGCAGTCATGGCTGAGACAACTCTCCGGTCAATAACCAACAGCCGGATCTGTATACCCATGTTGGCTCCCACATGCTCCACGATGATCTCATCGGATGAACCACGATGTCAAGGATTCAATCAATCCCGTATACAATTCCCTTTGTCTAGCGGTACAATACTTGCCCGAGATTCGATCGTCGGTATCCCGATACCTTGTTCAATCTCGTTACCGGCAAGTCTCTTTACTCGTTCCGTAACACATCATCCCGTGATCAACTCCTTGGTCACATCGTGCACATTATGATGATGTCCTATCGAGTGGGCCCAGAGATACCTCTCCGTTACACGGAGTGACAAATCCCAGTCTCGATTCGTGCCAACCCAACAGACACTTTCGGAGATACCCGTAGTGTACCTTTATAGCCACCCAGTTACGTTGTGACGTTTGGCACACCCAAAGCACTCCTACGGTATCCGGGACTTGCACAATCTCATGGTCTAAGGAAATGATACTTGACATTAGAAAAGCTTTAGCATACGAACTACACGATCTTTGTGCTAGGCTTAGGATTGGGTCTTGTCCATCACATCATTCTCCTAATGATGTGATCCCGTTATCAACGACATCCAATGTCCATGGTCAGGAAACTGTAACCATCTATTGATCAACGAGCTAGTCAACTAGAGGCTTACTAGGGACATGGTGTTGTCTATGTATCCACACATGTATCTGAGTTTCCTATCAATACAATTCTAGCATGGATAATAAACGATTATCATGAACAATGAAATATAATATAATAATAACTAATTTATTATTGCCTCTAGGGCATATTTCCAACAGTCTCCCACTTGCACTAGAGTCAATAATCTAGTTCACATCGCCATGTGATTAACATTCACAGGTCACATCACCATGTGACCAACATCCAAGAGTCTACTAGACTTAATGATCTAGTTCACATCACTATGTGATAAACACTCAAAGAGTTCTGGGTTTGATCATGTTATGCTTGTGAGAGAGGTTGTAGTCAACGGGTCTTGCCATATTCAGATCCCTATGTATTTCGCAAAACTTTATGTCATATCGTAGATGCTGCTACTACGTTCCACTTGGAGCTATTCCAAATTGTTGCTCCATTATACGTATCCGGTATCTCTACTCAGAGCTATCCGGATAGGTGTTAAGCTTGCATCGACGTAACTCTTTACGTCGAACTCTTTATCACCTCCATAACCGAGAAACATTTCCTGATTCCTCTAAGGACAATTTTGACCGCTATCTGGTGATCTACTCCTAGATCACCTTTGTACCCTCTTGTCAGACATGTGGCAAGGCACACATCAGGTGCGGGACTTCAGCATGGCATACCGTATAGAGCCTATGACAAAAGCATAGGGGACGACCTTCGTCCTTCCTCTTTCTTCTGCCGTGATCAAACTTTGAGTCTTACTCAACTTCACACCTTACAACTCAGGTAAGAACCCCTTCTTTGACTGATCTATTTTGAACTCCTTCAAAAACATGTCAAGGTGTGCGTTCTTTGAAAGCACCATCAGGCGTCTTGATCTATCTCCATAGATCTTGATGCCCGAAATGTAAGCAGCTTTATCCAGGTCTTCCTTTGAAAAACACTCTTCAAACAACCATTTATGCTTTACAGAAATTCTACATTATTTCGGATCAACAATATGTCATACACATATACTTATCAGAAATGTTGTAGTGCTCCCACTCACTTTCTTGTAAATACAAGTTTCTAGCAAACATTGTATAAACCTAAAAGCTTTGATCACTCCATCAAAGCATATATTCTGACTCCAAGATGCTTTCTCTAGTCCATAGAAGGATCGCTGGAGCCAGCATACCTTTTAGCATCCTTAGGATCGACAAAACCTTTTATTGTATCACATACAACTTTTTCTTACGAAAACTGGTAAGAAAACTTATTTTTGACATCCATCTGTGAGATTTCATAATCGAAAAATACAGCTAATGCTAACATGATTCCGACGGACTTAAGCATCGCTACGGGTGAGAAATTCTCATCATAGTCAACTCCTTGAACTTGTGAAAAGACTCTTTGCCACAAGTCGAGCTTCATAGACGGTAACATTACCGTCCACGTCCGTCTTCTTCTTAAAGATCCATTTATCTCAATGGCTTGCCGATCATCGGGCAAGTCCACCAAAGTCCATACTTTATTCTGATACATGGATCCTATCTCGGATTTCATGGCTTCTAACCATTTGTCGGAATACGGTGTTGGGGAACGTAGTAATTTCAAAAAAATTCCTACGCACACACAAGATCATGGTGACGCAAAGCAACGAGAGGGGAGAGTGTGATCTACGTACCCTTGTAGACTGACAGTGGAAGCGTTATGACAACGCGGTTGATGTAGTCGTACGTCTTCACGGCCCGATCGATCAAGCACCGAAACTACGGCATGTCCGAGTTCTAGCACACGTTCAGCTCGATGACAATCCCCGGACTCCGATCCAGCAAAGTGTCGGGGAAGAGTTCCATCAGCACGACGGCGTGGTGACGATCTTGATGTTCAACTGTCGCAGGGCTTCGCCTAAGCACCACTACAATATTATCGAGGTCTATGGTGGAAGGGGGCACCGCACACGGCTAAGAAAACAATCACGAGGATCAACTTGTGTGTCTAGGGGTGCCCCCTGCCCCCATATATAAAGGAGCAAGGGGAGGAGGCCGGCCGGCCCTATTGGCGTGCCACGGAGTCCTCCTCCTCCTAGTAGGAGTAGGACTCCTACTAGGAGGGGGAAAGGAAGTGGGGAGGGGGAAGGAAAGGGGGGCGCCGCTGCCCCTCTCCTCGTCCAATTCGGACCAGGGGGAGGAGGCGCGCGGCCCACCCTGGCTGCCCTTCTCTCTCTCCACTAAGGCCCATACGGCCCATTACTTCTCCCGGGGGGTTCCGGTAACCCTCCGGCACTCCGGTTTTCTCCGAAATCACCCGGAACACTTCCGGTGTCCGAATATAGCCGTCCAATATATCAATCTTTATGTCTCGACCATTTCGAGACTCCTCGTTATGTACGTGATCACATTCGGGACTCTGAACTAACTTCGGTACATCAAAAACTCATAAACTCGTATAACTATCATCGAAACCTTAAGTGTGCGGACCCTACGGGTTCGAGAACAATGTAGACATGACCGAGACATGTCTCCAGTCAATAACCAATAGCGGAACCTGGATGCTCATATTGGCTCCCACATATTCTACGAAGATCTTTATTGGTCAGACCGCATAACAACATACGTTGTTCCCTTTGTCATCGGTATGTTACTTGCCCGAGATTCGATCGTCGGTATCTCAATACCTAGTTCAATCTCGTTACCGGCAAGTCTCTTTACTCGTTTCGTAATACATCATCTCGCACCTAACTCATTAGTTGCAATGCTTGCAAGGCTTATGTGATGTTCATTACCAAGAGGGCCTGGAGATACCTCTCCGACAATCGGAGTGACAAATCCTAATCTCGAAATACGCCAACCCAACATTTACCTTTGGAGACACCTGTAGAGCTCCTTTATAATCACCCAGTTATGTTGTGACGTTTGGTAGCACACAAAGTGTTCCTCCGGTAAATGGGAGTTGCATAATCTCATAGTCATAGGAACATGTATAAGTCATGAAGAAAGCAATAGCAACATACTAAACGATCGAGTGCTAAGCTAACGGAATGGGTCAAATCAGTCACATCATTCTCCTAATGATGTGATCCCGTTAATCAAATAACAACTCTTTGTCTATGGTTAGGAAACATAACCATCTTTGATTAACGAGCTAGTCAAGTAGAGGCATACTAGTGACACTCTGTTTGTCTATGTATTCACACATGTATTATGTTTCCGGTTAATACAATTCTAGCATGAATAATAAACATTTATCATGAAATAAGGAAATAAATAATAACTTTATTATTTCCTCGAGGGCATATTTCCTTCAGTCTCCCACTTGCACTAGAGTCAATAATCTAGTTCACATCGCCATGTGATCTAACATCAATAGTTCACATCTTTATGTGGTTAACACCCATAGTTCACATCGATATGTGACCAACACCCAAAGGGTTTACTAGAGTCGGTAATCTAGTTCACATTGCTATGTGATTAACACCCAAAGAGTACTAAGGTGTGATCATGTTTTTCCTGTGAGAGAAGTTCAACGGGTCTGCCATATTCAGATCCGTAAGTATTTTGCAATTTTCTATGTCTACAATGCTATGCACGGAGCTACTTTAGCTAATTGCTCCCACTTTCAATATGTATCCAGATGAAGACTGAAAGTGCGTTATATCGACTAGAGGGGGGGTGAATAGGCGATTTTTATGAAAGTCTTCAAAACGTGGAAGTTATGAAGACAAACAGAGTGGACAAGCCTATCACTATGCAGCGGAAGTTAGATTACACAAGGCAAGCCATGGTCAAGTATACAATATAGTGAAAGCACAGTGACAAACAGCTTCAGTGTAATGAGGATCAGATAGGAAGAAGTTATGAAGCCAAACAAATCATACAGTCAAGTTGTGAAGACAGAAGATAAAGCAAGCATGCAATGGCTTCACAATGTGTAATGGTAAGTAAAGGGAGGTGAAGATGAAACCAGTGACACGCTGAAGACAATGATTTGTTGGACCAGTTCCAGTTGTTGTGACAACTGTACGTCTGGTTGGAGTGGCTAGGTATTTAAACCAAAGGACACACAGTCCCGGACACCCAGTCCTGAACACGCAGCTCAGGACACCCAGTCCTCACCGTTTTCTCCTTGAGCTAAGGTCACACAGACCTCGCCCAATCACTCTGGTAAGTCTTCAAGGTAGACTCCCAAACCTTCACAGACTTCGTTCACCGGCAATCCACAATTTCTCTTGGATGCTCAGAACGCGACGCCTAACCGGCTGGAGGATGCACAGTCCTCAAGTGTAATAAGTCTTCAGATCACTCAGACAAGAAGACTTAAGTGATGCCCAATTACTCTGGCTCTGGGTGGTTAGGGCTTTTCTCCTCGCTAGGGATTTTCTCTCAAAGGCTTCGAGGTGGGTTGCTCTCAAACGACAAAAGCCTTGCACTAAAATCTGAGCAGCCAACCGTTTATGGTTGTAGGGGCGGACTATTTATAGCCACTTGGCAACCCGACCTGATTTGTCCGAAATGACCCTGGGTCACTAAGGAACTGACACGTGTACCAATGGTCAGATTTCAAACTCACATGGCAACTTTACTTGGGCTACAAGTAAAGCTGACTTGTCTGACTCTGGACAAGATTTTCTCTCATTGTCTTCACTCGAAGACATAGGATTTGAATTAGGCATCACTTCAGTCATCCTGACTGGTTCTCTTGGACCCCACTTAACAGTACGGTGGTTCCTATGACACAACATGAATGAAGTAAAACTACGAAGGATCTAAGTCTTCGAGTTCCATAAGCTTCATGGGGAGTCTTCACATGTCATTGTCTTCAACATGAATGTCTTCATAAACCACCATTGTCTTCATTGTCTTCGTACATTTTTAGGGGTCATCTCTGGTAGCTAAACCGAATCAATGAGGGACTTCTACCTGTGTTATCCTGCAATTCTCACAAACACATTAGTCCCTCAACTAGGTTTGTCGTCAATACTCCAAAACCAACTAGGGGTGGCACTAGATGCACTTACAATCTCCCCCTTTTTGGTGATTGATGACAAACTAGTTGAAGTTTTCAACGGGGAATATAATTTGTGAAATTGTAAAGGAATTGTCTTCATAAGCTGCAAGGGCTCCCCCTGAAGATGTGCATATAAGTAATTTGCTTCTGGAACGCAAATGCACATGGCAGGTTGTACTTGTGGGAATCCACTTCAACTTATGATGACAATCCACCATGCATGTAAAGGTATATTAAGAGAATGACATGCATAATGAAAAATGGACGTCTGCGAAATGATATAAGTGCGGAAATTATCGTCGTACATGCGGAATTTATCTTCGCAAAAACATAGTGGCAAACAAGTAGCAGACGACCATCAAGTTTAAGTGTTACAACTCAAAGAACCAAATGTAGCAAAACGAGAGTTGTAAGCACGAAGCAAAATGCAAAATATAAAGCACCCGCCCATATTATTGACCCGCTTGAAGACTATAAACATCATATGCTTCTCCCCCTTTTGTCAGTGATGACCAAAAAGGTTTGAAGACATAGAGTTTTCTACGCGTTCCCAGGCGCAGCAGGGTCGGTGGAGGCGTTTGGTGGTGCTGAAGAGCTTGGTGCAGGGTCGACGCGCGCTGAAGAAGGTGGTGGTGATGTAGCGTCGTTTTCTTCCTCAATGATTCTTCCAGTCACGGTGGCAGCAGAGGAAGAGAACTCTGAATCTTCAAGGGATGGAGTTCCGCGCAGCACAGCTCTTCTGGGGGGTGTGGAGTCAAACTTGAATCTCTCGCTGAAGCCATCCGCTTGAAGTTCAGCTTCAGTACACATCATGGTGAGGCCTTTCCAAGTGCGGCGACAGGTTTCATGAGCGACGAATGCATTCTTGGTGGCCAGATTTCTGATGCGATTGACGTCTTGCATGATACTTCTCATCTACCTTTTGAGCCAGTCGTGATGCCTATCTTGCTTTTGGTGAAGAGCCACAAGAAGTTCTCGGTCATTGAGTGAACGGGCACGTTTCTTGGGTCTCTGTGCAGCTGTGCTGTCAGTGGCTTCAGTTGATGCAGGGGCACGTGTGGTGCCAGCCATTGGATACACTCTTGAGATGGCTTCAACACCTTCATCATTCTGAGTGAAGCTCTAGTGTTCTGCATTCTGAAGACTTAATGGTTGCTTGGCAGGCTCAGGATATATAGCTTCAGCAGAGGTGTCCATATCAGGTAAGAAGATTCTATGGTTGCGGGCAGAGGGCTGATAGGAGATAGCAGAGTGTAGCTTGATTAGCCTCATAACCCAAGGAGCATAAATCTTCAAACCAAAGAGATCTGAGCCAGACGCTGCAAGTTGGCGTATAAAGAGATCCTGTGCGTTGAAGCATTTGCCATGCAGGATACAAAAGATGAGAGTCTTCATGGCACCTTCAACCTTGGCATATGGAGAGTGCCCCTTAATGGGCCAGAGAGTCTGCCTGACGATGTGATATATAGTTCTGGGCAGGTACTCTAAGTCTTCAACGAAGAACTCAGTTGGATAAGGTGCATCAAGAGGCAATGGCTTCATCATTGAGAGCATCTGACTCATATTTGGCTCAGGTCGCTGGAATATGCTCTCAATTGATTCAGCATGGAGTTGGCAGCCTTCTTCGAAGAGTTCGCCAGGAGTGGGTAGGACGGTAAGCTCAATGATATCGAATGCATTGGCTTCATGATGGACATTGCCGGTCATCCACTCCAGGACCCAAGTCTTCGGATCTCTGTTGTAGCCTTTGATATGCAGTGTGGCATAGAACTGGAGCAGAAGCTCTTCATTCCAGTGCTCTTCATCGGTGATAAACGACAGCAGACCCACTTGCTTGAAGCAATCCAGTGCTTCTTCCAGACCAGGCAGACCAGCAACAGCTTCAACCTCAAGACATTGGTGAGGAAAGATACGGCCTTGGTTGTATAGGATGCATGAATAGTAGCTGCGCTGTGGGTAGCTCCAGAACCTATCTGATACAATCCGTTCCCTTGAATAAGGGTTCTTGGAGCTGTTGAAGAACGTGTTATCTGCCCTGAAGCTATTGACATTAAAGGAGCCAGGAGCTGATGCAGGACCTGGGAACCTTGGCAGTCTTGGGATTGGCTTCTGGACCTGGGGCCTGTGCGCAACATGATAGTTCAACTGTGGACCGGCAGCAGACTCAGGCACAGAAGGTTCAGATGCAGTAGCTTCAGTATCTCTTGAAGCTGTTGGTGGGAAGGGCTCCACAATTGCTTCAGTGTTGGTGGTGGCAGCCTCAAGGATTTCAGCCTCAACACGTGTAGTGAGAGGGATGGATTCAGGTACGTTCTCCTTGAAGACTGCTTCTTGTTGGTGCGGGGGAGATGGAGGTTCTTCTTCATGTTCTTCGGCTAATGCAGCCGGAATGTCGTCAGCAGCCTGAGCCCTTAGCCCTTTGCGAAGCCTACGGAATGTAGGCGCCGCCGGTGGAGTTGCAGTGGGCTGGGGCTCATTCTCTTCCTCCTATGGGCGATCTGCCCATGATGCATCTTGTGTGATTGGTGTCAATGGACGACCAATGCTGATCATTTCGCTTGTCTCAAGCTGAGGAAGGGCCGCATCACCTTGTACATTGTCTTGGAGACCAATGTCTTCAGCAGCGTTGGGGTCGGCTGTTGGAATGTCTTCAGCGTGCGGAGCCTTTGTGAAAGCAGGCTCATGCACTGTCAACTGACGATCTTCGTCAGGATAGCGGACGGAGAGGGGTTCGACTATCAGGGGCTCTGTGGGAGCAGCCCGAGATTTCTTGGTCTTGCGCTTCTTGATGGTGGGGTCAGAAGGAGAGGCTTCAGGGTGTTTCCTCTTCCTTGCTTCAGCTTCGGCTGTCCGTGTCTTCTTGAGCTCTGAAGCGGTTGACCGGTGCTTTGGCTTCGAGCCAGTCTTAGCAGTGGGGAAGACAATCGAAATAGATTCTTGCCTTGGTGTCTCTTGTTCAGCCACAACGGGCTTCTTCTTTTTCTTTGCGGCCATCCTGGGGTCGATGCCGGGACGCCCAAGTGCCTTGCGCTTCTCGGCCTCATTGTAGGCCTGCACACAACGATCAGCCAGAGTCTTCATTCGCTCCCGCGAACCCTGAGCTTCGGCACGTTTCTTCAGAAAGTTTTCCTTCAACTCGTGCAACATGACCTTGAAGTCCTTGACTTCTTGGACGCTGAGCTTGGCCATATTCTGCTTGAACTGAGCCTTTTCAAAATCAATCTTCTACTTCAGTTCAACAAGTTCTGAAGCAATAGCGCCTTGGAAGGCGACGCTGAGGCCAATGGGCAGCTGCAGATCATCGAAGCTGATATTGGGTGTATCAAACCACTCATCAATGAAGTTGTGTATGATTGCTGCATCAAACAGAGGTAGATTGTTGAAGATTTCAGCCTCCTCCTTGCTCTTGATGAGCTGCTCAAGAGCGTCATCGCCAAGATCTTCGTCACTGGACAGATCAATGGTCTCGCTGCGCAGAATGGCAGCAGCTGTGAGCTCTTTGCCTGTGTGTGGCTGAGGCTTCTTGGCTTCTTGGGGCTTGGAGACACGTGATAAGTCTTCAGACTGCACACTTGCTTCAGGAGGTGCAGTTGCCAATGGCTTCGCTCTGGAGATTTTGGGAGAAGCGGCTGGCTTTGAAACTTTTGGCTTCTTCATCTGCTCCAGCTTCGGTGTAGCAGGAGCATCATCAGACTCAGTGTCTGTTGGAGGGTCGTTCATGGCAGTCCCTTGGACTAGAATGCGAGTGATGAGGCCTTCGAGATTGGCATACGGCCCGATGATATTGGGATTTGCGTCGCGTGTGCCATCCGCCCTTGGTTTAGAGGGACTAGGGTTGAAGTCCAACCCCAACTCCTTCTTGTTTTGCTTCGCAGAGTTCTGAGCAAATTGGAAGTTGCGCTTGAACAGAGTGTCATCGCGACACCAGAGAAGTGATGACGGATGTGCTTCAGCTGGCTGTGGTCCTCTGACCATGCATGGAAAGAAGCCTTGAGCAATGGCTTCGTCTCTGGACCGGGGTACGAGATTTTTGTACAATACGTCTCCCCATGGTCTCTTGATGGCGCACTTTTCTGCATATTCCTTAGTGACGAAGCGGTATTGGAACCACTGCTCTGCCCAATATCTTCGAATCCATTGGATTCGTGTCTTGCGCTGACCATAGCTCTCTTCAGGATCAGTTTTGTACATTTCTGCCAAGTCATCAGGCAGATCTTTAGACGTTTCACCACGTCTCTGTCTGCCTCCCTTCCTTGCTGGTTTTTCTACTGCCATGAAGCTTAACTTGGAAGGCTTCAAGATGTTCAAAGTCTTCAAAGGCTTCCTTTTGCTTGACCAACAAGAACTCGCTTCAGGAGAATTGATGTGACGCTGTAAGAACTCTGCAAATGAATGCAGACTATGAGAACCAAAAAATTCTCCCACGGACATGTACCTGTGACAGCATTAAGGTGCGAGGGAAGGGGAAGAGGTCATATGCATTCTCAGAAGATTTTGGAGATAAATCAGTTTAGAAGATATTGACCTCATCATGCGAAGACATTCACTTTATAGAAAAGAAGTTGGTTCCAGATTTGTACGAACCCATAGATCAGTACAAGTGAGGAATCTAACTACTTCATGAATCACAAGTGAATATACTAGGCAAGTTATGAGATGCAGATTAAGAGAGATGTAACTTGTGTGAATAGAAACTTCTTATGGCAGAAAGTGACCGAACTATAGGATCAAAAGAGGCTGTAAAAAGAGGTTTTATTTACCACACTTGGAACTGCTAGACGAAGTGGGAGTTGAGGCCGAGCAGTTCGATCCTCCGTGCCCTAACTTGGCGACGGAAGACACCTACGGCAACAGCGGAGAGACCGATGTCCGCAGTCGGCGTGAAAACGGCGTCGGAGAGGTTGCGACAGTGAAGCACTTCGTCGCCGGCGTCGTTGAGAGCTAGCGGTGGCGCTAGGGTTCGTGCGAGGGTGGAAGAAGAGATAATGACCGCAGTGAATCGTGTATTTATAGGGATAGGGGCGGCACTGCGCTATTACTCAGGTGCCCCTGGCGATTCGCATCTGATTAGCACGTGGCCATCATGCGGTATTGTGGGGGCAGTTCCACATCCCACGCACGCCTTGTTTGTCGGGTGTCGTTCCTACTTCTCCGGATTTCTTTTTGATGGAAAAGTATTGAAAACGGTTTCAAAGTTTGTCTCTGTGTCTTTAGCTGACAAGGATGCAGTGAAGACATTCGACAGTTTCAATAGAATGCATATGACTTGGAGAGATGGAGTTTGAGGTAGGAAGCATGGAGAGGTTAGGGTCCGATCACATTCACTTAGTTCAAAAGATTCAAACAAGAAGACATAGCTATAAGTGAATGCTGTAGATGACAGAACACCAGTACATGTATATAATCAACATAGTGAAGATAATCATGAAGACATGTTGAGATTGAAGCCAAACCAAATGTGAAGACATAGCAAATGTAACGCCATGAGTGAAACACTTCAAGCAGAAAATTTGGTGGTGGCGTTACCCACCGTATAGGAAGTACTAGACCCAGACACGGCGCACAATTATCATGGCGCTCCGAAGTCAAATTCCATGTTAATGTATTCACACTTAGAATGTATGTCTTCATTGATTGAAGATATACGTTACTTCGTGTGTTGCACATCTAAGTCATCAACATGCATAAGTGTTAGGATGTGTGCCTGATCACAAGACATTTGAGGATTCCAAGATATTTAGCTCACACCGTAACTTGCAAAATCTCTTCTCATCCAAGGGCTTGGTGAAGATATCTGCCAATTGCTCTTCAATGTTGACGTGTATGATATCAATATCTTCCTTTGCAACATGATCTCTGAGAAAATGATGACGAATTTCAATGTGCTTTGTCTTCGAGTGCTGAACTGGGTTGTTGGCGATCTTGATGGCGCTTTTGTTGTCGCAGTAAAGTGGCACTTGCTTCAGATGAATGCCATAATCCCTGAGGGTTTGCTTCATCCATAGAAGCTGAGCGCAGCAGGATCCAGCAGCAATGGATTCAGATTCAGCAGTGGAGAGAGATACACAGTTCTGCTTCTTTGAAGACCAACATACAAGTGATCGGCCCAGAAAGTGACATGTGCCTGATGTGGACTTCCGATCAACCTTGTCACCAGTGTAATCAGCATCCGAAAATCCAACCAGATCAAACTCTGAGCCCTTTGGATACCATAACCCTAGAGTTGGGGTGTGAGCCAAATATCGAAGAATTCGCTTCACAGCTAAGTGATGCGACTCCTTTGGTGCCGCTTGGAATCGAGCACACATGCAAACACTAAGCATAATATCTGGCCTAGATGCACATAAATAAAGCAAAGAACCAATCATGGAGCGGTATACCTTTTGATCAAACTCTTTACTATTGTCGTCAGGACCCAGATGATGTTTGGCTGGCATTGGTGTTGTGAAACCTTTGCGGTCTTGCATACCGAACTTCTTCAGGCAATCTTTGAGATACTTCTCTTGAGATATGAAGATGCCATTGTGTTGTTGCCATATCTGAAGACCGAGGAAGAATTTCAGCTCCCCCATCATAGACATTTGATATTGCTCTTGCATCATATATTCGAACTCCTCACTGTACTTCTGATTGGTGCAGCCGAAGATAATGTCATCCACATATATTTGGCACACAAACAGTTCACCATCATATGTCTTCGTGAAGAGAGTGGGATCTAGGGAACCAGGCATGAAGCCTTTGCTCTTCAGGAAGTATTTGAGTGTATCATACTAGGCCCGAGGGGCTTGTTTGAGGCCATATAGTGCCTTATTGAGCTTGTAAACCATGTCAGGATGTTTTGGATCTTCAAACCCAGGTGGTTGTACAACATACACTTCTTCTTCAATTTTGCCATTGAGAAAGGCACTCTTCACATCCATTTGATACAGAATTATGTTGTGATGATTTGCATAGGCCAGCAGTATATGGATGGCTTCAAGTCTGGCCACAAGAGCAAATGTTTCATCGAAGTCAATGCCTTCCACTTGAGTATATCCTTGAGCAACGAGACGAGCCTTGTTTCTGACGACTTGACCATGCTCATCTTGCTTGTTGCGGTATATCCATTTGGTGCCTATTATGTTATGCTTCCGTGGATCAGGACGCTTAACCAACTCCCATACATTGTTCAGCTCAAACTGTTGAAGCTCTTCTTGCATAGCTTGAATCCACTCAGGTTCCATAAAAGCTTCTTCAACTTTCTTGGGTTCTGTGATTGAAACGAATGCGAAGTGTCCGCAGAAATTTGCCAGTTGAGTTGCCCTTGAACGAGTCAGTGGACCAGGTGCATTGATGCTATCAATTATTCTGTCAATCTGCACTTCATTGGCAACACGAGGATGTATGGGTCGAAGACTTTGCTCTTGCTGATCTATGTTGTCATGGGGAGGAATGTCTTCAGGCTGAGCATTGTCTTCATGTGGATCAGGTGCTGAGATGATAAGTTCTTCTTCAGGATGAGCTTCAGAAGGTATAATTTCTCCAGTTCCCATTAGCTTGATTGATTCACTGGCTGGAACTTCATCTAGCACATCTGGCAGTTGCTCTCTTTGTGACCCATTGGTCTCATCGAACCGCACATCCACTGTTTCAACCACTTCGTAGTGAAAGAGATTGAAGACTCTGTAGGAGTGCGAATCCTTTCCATATCCAAGCATAAAGCCCTCATGTGCTTTTGGAGCAAATTTTGAGGTGTGGTGAGGGTCCTTGATCCAGCATCTTGAGCCAAATACTCTGAAGTAACTGACATTTGGCTTCTTGCCAGTTAGAAGTTCATAAGATGTCTTGTTCAGAAGCTTGTGAAGATAGACACGGTTGATAGTATGGCATGCAGTGTCAATGGCTTCAGTCCAGAATTTTCTTGGAGTCTTGTACTCATCTAGCATTGTTCTGGCCATCTCAATGAGTGTTATGTTCTTGCGTTCGACGATGCCATTCTGCTGTGGCATGTACGGAGCTGAGAATTCATGATTGATGCCCAATGTATCAAGATATGTGTCAAGGCTAGTGTTCTTGAATTCAGTGCCATTGTCACTTCTGATGTGCTTTATCTTGGCGCCATAATTGTTCATAGCCCGATTTGCGAAGCGTCTGAAGACATCCTGCACTTCAATCTTGTAAAGGATTATGTGCACCCAAGTATATCTAGAGTAATCATCAACAATGACGAAGCCGTAGAGGCAAGCAGTAGTGGAAAAAGTTGAGTAGTGAGTGGGACCAAAGAGATCCATGTGAAGCAGTTTGAAGGGTCGAGTAGTGGTCATGATTGTCTTCGAAGGATGTTTTGCCCTTGTCATCTTCCCTGCTTCACAGGCACCGCATAAGTGATCTTTCTTGAACTTGACGCCCTCGATGCCTATGACATGCTTCTTCTTCGCAAGGGTGTGGAGGTTCCTCATGCTAGCATGCCCAAGCCTCCGATGCCAAAGCCAGCATTCTGAAGCCTTTGCGAGAAGACATACTGCAAGCTGTGGCCCTGCTGAGAAATCTACCATGTACAAATCATCTTTCCGATACCCTTCAAACACTAGAGACTTACCAGATTCCATTAGTACCAGGCAACGATATTTTCCAAAGATTACAATCATGTTCAAATCACAAAGCATTGAGACAGACATTAAGTTGAAGCCAAGGGATTCAACAAACATGACTTTATCCATGTGTTGATCCTTTGAGATTGCAACTCTACCTAGACCCAATACCTTACTTTTACCAGTGTCAGCAAATGTGATGTGGCTCTTGTCAGATGGACGTAAGGTTGAGTCAATAAAGAGACTTCTTTTGCCAGTCATGTGATTTGTACACCCACTGTCAATAATCCATTCTGAAGACTCTGAAGTCGCTGGTGTCGTACCCTACAATGCAGTTAGGGGGATAGGCTTCACGAAGAGTATTGTGAAGCAAAAACATTTGACGAACCAGTGGATTATGAAAACTTAGATCCAGGTTAGGACTAGTAGGGAGAGTAGCACGCGATTCAGGTACGAAATACATAGTGATGCCATTCGGGCATTTGATCTTGCGCCCCACAAGATTTTTAAGGTCCCCAGCAATAGCGTCAGAAGATTTTGGTTTTCTGCTGGAGACCTTTCCCTGCAAAAGAGAGTTAAGCTTTCTTAACCACCCACATCTTCAAGGGTGGCTTAGAAGCAATAAGTCTAAGTGCAGCATCTGAGAATTTTGGCTTTGGAGCCCTGGCAAACAGTCTAGCAGGCGGGCAATAGTACTCATAAGAATAAGCAGAATAGTTCTTGGTCATATGAGCATGACGGTTTGAAGAACCGCTCTCATATGCCTGAGCATGGTTTCCCTGCAAAACATTTGCGTTAGTGCGACTCAGGTGAGTCCTCTGCCTGTATGAAGCCTTTGGACCATATGAAGCCTTTGGTCTGAGGTTTGTCTTCTTCATGTGAGGTGTCATGAGGACATTCACAGGAAGATTCTCCAGACACGTTTTTGGAACCCAGATCTTCTTCATAGGCGGTCCATTCCTGCAGTTAGTACCAATGTACCTGGCAAATAATTCACCATTCTGATTTTTAAACAGTTTATAGTTTGCATCAAAGGATTCATCAATGATAATAGGATCAGCACAAGTGAAGCCAGATAGATTGGATGGATCTGCTGAGGATTCCTTTGCAGCAACCCATGTGGTTTTGGGGTACTGCTCAGGTTTCCAGTAAGATCCATCTGCATTAATTTTCCTCACGAACCCAACACCCTCTTTCCTAGGGTTTCGATTCAGAATCTGCTTCTTGAGGACATCACATAATGTCTGATGTCCTTTGAGACTTTTGTACATCCCTGTTTCAAGCAATGTCTTCAACCTAGCATTCTCATCAGCAATAGCAGTGGTATCCTCAGCAGAGGGGTTAGTTGCCACTTCAACAGTTGAAGATATTGCAACAACAGTAGCAGTGGAACATTCAGCAACAGAAGTAGCATTATCACGCTTAATGCATTTAAGGCATGGTGGTTCAAATCCTTCCTGAGCAGAACTGATCTGTTCGGCTCGAAGTGACTCGTTTTCCTTTTGAAGATCTTCATGATCCGCTCTCAACTTCTCAAGATCTTGCTTCTTTTGAAGATAATCATAGGAAAGCTTTTCATGAGTAGTTGAGAGAGTCTCAAGACGATCTTCAAGTTCTTGATACTTAACATGAAGATTTTTTATGTCTTGAATTAAGGATTCAGAACGAGTCATTTCAGCACCCAACAGATCATCGCTTCTGTCTAACAGTTTTTGAATATGTTCCATGGCCTTTTGTTGTTCAGTTGCAATTTTAGCAAGTGTTTTGTAGCTGGGTTTTGAATCACAATCAGAGTCATCGTCACTGGATGTTTGATAGTGAGTAGTGTGTGTGTTTACCTTGGCACCGCGTGCCATGAAGCAGTAGGTAAGAGTAGAGTCATCCTTGTCATTTGCATCGGTGTTGGTGATGAAGTCATTGTCTTCAGTGTTGAAGATGGACTTGGCGATGTAGGCTGTAGCCAGACTCGCAATGCCAGAATCAGACTCCTCCTCAGACTCCACCTCTACCTCCTCAGAAGCGGACTCCTCCTCTGAATCCATTTCCTTGCCAACAAACGCACGAGCCTTGCCAGTTGAGCTCTTCTTGTGTGATGAAGACTTTGAGGAAGACTTGGAAGAAGACTTTGAGTATTTCTTCTTCTTGTCGTCGGAGTCATATTCCTTGCTCTTCTTCTTCTTTCGGCTCTCATTGTCCCACTGTGGACACTCAGAGATGAAGTGTCCAGTTTTCTTGCACTTGTGACATGTTTTCTTCTTGTAGTCATGAGCAGAAGCTTCATCATTCCTTGAGCTTGATCGTGAAGACTTCCTGAAGCCTTTCTTCTTGGTGAATTTCTGGAACTTCTTCACTAGCATTGCAAGTTCCCGTCCAATGTCTTCGGGATCATCAGAACAGCTGTCAGATTCATCTTCAGATGAGGACACCGCTTTTGCCTTCAAGGCACGAGTTCGCCCATAGTTTGGACTGTAGATATCTCTTTTCTCAGAAAGCTGAAACTCATGTGTGTTGAGCCTCTCAAGTATGTCAGATGGATTGAGTGTCTTGAAATCTAGACGTTCTTGAATCATCAGGGCTAGGATGTCAAACGAACTGTCAAGTGATCTCAGCAGCGTCTTGACGATTTCATGTTTGGTGATCTCAGTGGCGCCGAGGGCTTGAAGCTCATTTGTGATGTCAGTGAGCCGGTCAAATGTGTGTTGGACATTCTCATTGTCATTTCGCTTGAAGCGGTTGAAGAGATTGCGAAGAACGCCGATTCTCTGATCTCTCTGGGTTGAGATGCCTTCATTGACTTTGGAGAGCCAGTCCCAGACCAGCTTGGATGTCTTCAAGGCACTCACACGGCCGTACTGTCCCTTAGTCAGATGACCACAGATGATATTCTTGGCAATAGAGTCCAGTTGAGTGAACTTCTTGACATCAACAGCAGTGACACCTTCTCCAGCCTTGGGAACGCCGTTTTCGACAACATACCATAGGTAGACGTCAATGGCTTCAAGATGCATGCGCATCTTATTCTTCCAGTAGGGATATTCAGTTCCATCGAAGACGGGGCACGCAGCGGAGACTTTAATTATCCCTGCAGTCGACATAGCTAAAACTCCAGGTGGTTAAACCGAATCACACAGAATAAGGGAGCACCTAGCTCTGATACCAATTGAAAGTGCGTTATATCGACTAGAGGGGGGTGAATAGGCGATTTTTATGAAAGTCTTCAAAACGTGGAAGTTATGAAGACAAACAGAATGGACAAGCCTATCACTATGCAGCGGAAGTTAGATTACACAAGGCAAGCCATGGTCAAGTATACAATATAGTGAAAGCACAGTGACAAACAGCTTCAGTGTAATGAGGATCAGATAGGAAGAAGTTATGAAGCCAAACAAATCATACAGTCAAGTTGTGAAGACAGAAGATAAAGCAAGCATGCAACGGCTTCACAATGTGTAATGGTAAGTAAAGGGAGGTGAAGATGAAACCAGTGACACGCTGAAGACAATGATTTGTTGGACCAGTTCCAGTTGCTGTGACAACTGTACGTCTGGTTGGAGCGGCTAGGTATTTAAACCAAAGGACACACAGTCCCGGACACCCAGTCCTGAACACGCAGCTCAGGACACCCAGTCCTCACCGTTTTCTCCTTGAGCTAAGGTCACACAGACCTCGCCCAATCACTCTGGTAAGTCTTCAAGGTAGAATCCCAAACCTTCACAGACTTTGTTCACCGGCAATCCACAATTTCTCTTGGATGCTCAGAACGCGACGCCTAACCGGCTGGAGGATGCACAGTCCTCAAGTGTAATAAGTCTTCAGATCACTCAGACACGAAGACTTAAGTGATGCCCAATTACTCTGGCTCTGGGTGGTTAGGGCTTTTCTCCTCGCTAGGGATTTTCTCTCAAAGGTTTCGAGGTGGGTTGCTCTCAAATGACAAAAGCCATGCACTGAAATCTGAGCAGCCAACCGTTTATGGTTGTAGGGGCGGACTATTTATAGCCACTTGGCAACCCGACCTAATTTGTCCGAAATGACCCTGGGTCACTAAGGAACTGACATGTGTACCAACGGTCAGATTTCAAACTCACACGGCAACTTTACTTGGGCTACAAGTAAAGCTGACTTGTCTGACTCTGGACAAGATTTTCTTTCATTGTCTTCACTCGAAGACATAGGATTTGAATTAGGCATCACTTCAGTCATCCTGACTGGTTCTCTTGGACCCCACTTAACAGTACGGTGGTTCCTATGACACAACATGAATGAAGTAAAACTACGAAGGATCTAAGTCTTCGAGTTCCATAAGCTTCATGGGGAGTCTTCACATGTCATTGTCTTCAACATGAATGTCTTCATAAACCACCATTGTCTTCAATGTCTTCGTACATTTTTAGGGGTCATCTCTGGTAGCTAAACCGAATCAATGAGGGACTTCTACCTGTGTTATCCTGCAATTCTCACAAACACATTAGTCCCTCAACTAGGTTTGTTGTCAATACTCCAAAACCAACTAGGGGTGGCACTAGATGCACTTACAAAGACTAAGAGTCATCCGGATCAGTGCCAAAACTTGTATCGACGTAACCCTTTTACGACGAACCTTTTGTCACCTCCATAATCGAGAAATATATCCTTATTCCACTAAGGATAATTTTGACCGATGTCCAGTGATCTACTCCTAGATCACTATTGTACTCCCTTGCTAAAATTAGTGTAGGGTATACAATAGGTCTGGTACACAGCATGGCATACTTTATAGAACCTATGGCCAAGGCATAGGGAATGACTTTCATTCTCATTCTATTTTCTATCATGGTCAGGCTTTGAGTCTTACTCAATTTCACACCTTGTAACATAGGCAAGAATTCTTTCTTTGACTGTTCCATTTTGAACTACTTCAAAATCTTGTCAAGGTATGTACTCATTGAAAAAAAACTTATCAAGCGTCTTGATCTATCTCTATAGATCTTGATGCTCAATATGTAAGCAGCTTCACCAAGGTTTTCTTTGAAAAAATCCTTTCAAACACTCCTTTATGCTTTGCAGAATAATTCTACATTATTTCCGATCAACAATATATCATACACATATACTTATCAGAAATGATGTAGTGCTCCCACTCACTTTCTTGTAAATACAGGCATCACCACAAGTCTGTATAAAACTATATACTTTGATCATCTCATCAAAGTGCATATTCCAACTCCGAGATGCTTGCACCAGTCCACAGATGGATCACTGGAGCTTGCACATTTTGTTAACACTTTTAGGATTGACAAAACCTTCTGGTTGCATCATATACAACTCTTCTTTAAGAAATCCATTAAGGAATGCAACTTTGTTTATCCATTTGCCAGATTTCATAAAATGCGGCAATTGCTAACATGATTCAGACAGACTTAAGCATAGATACGAGTGAGAAACTCTCATCGTAGTCAACATCTTGAACTTGTCGAAAACCTTTTTGCGACAATTCTAGCTTTGTAGATAGTAACACTACTATCAGCGTCCGTCTTCCTCTTGAAGATCCATTTATTTTCAATTGCTTGTCGATCAATGGGCAAGTCAACCAAAGTCCATACTTTGTTTTCATACATGGATCCCATCTCAGATTTCATGGCTTCAGGCCATTTTGCGGAATCTGGGCTCACCATCGCTTCTTCATAGTTCGTAGGTTCATCAAGATCTAGTAGCATGATTTCCAGAACAGGATTACTGTACCACTCTGGTGGCGGATCTTACTCTGGTTGATCTACAAGGTTCAGTAATAACTTGATCTGAAGTTTCATGATCATCATCATTAACTTCCTCACTAATTGGTGTAGGTGTCACATAAACAGTTTTCTGTGATGAACTACTTTCCAATAAGGGAGCAGGTACAGTTACCTCATCAAGTTCTACTTTCCTCCCACTCACTTCTTTCGAGAGAAACTCCTTCTCTAGAAAGTTTCCGAATTTAGCAACAAAAGTCTTGCCTTCGAATCTATGATAGAAGGTGTCTCCTTTGGGTATCCTATGAAGACACATTTCTCTGATTTGGGTTTGAGCTTATCAGGATGAAACTTTTTCACATAAGCATCACAACCCCAAATTTTAAGAAACGACAACTTTGGTTTCTTGTTAAACCACAGTTCATATAGTGTCGTCTCAACGGATTTAGATGGTGCCCTATTTAACGTGAATGCAGCTGTCTCTAATGCATAACCCCAAAACGATAGTGGTAAATCGGTAAGAAACATCATAGATTGCACTATATCCAATAAAGTACGGTTATGACGTTCGGACACACCATTATGTTGTGGTGTTCCAGGTGGCATGAGTTTGTGAAACTATTCCACATTGTTTTAATTGAAGACCAAACTCGTAACTCAAATATTCGTCTCTGCGATTAGATCGTAGAAACTTTATTTTCTTGTCACGATGATTTTCCACTTCACTCTGAAATTCTTTGAACTTTTCAAATGTTTCAGACTTATGTTTCATCAAGTAGATATACCCATATCTGCTCAAATCATCTGTGAAGGTCAGAAAATAATGATACCCGCCGCGAGCCTTAACACTCATCAGATCGCATACATTAGTATGTATTATTTCTAATAAGTCAGTTGCTCGCTCCATTGTTCCGGAGAACGGAGTCTTAGTCATCTTGCCCATGAGGCATGGTTCACAAGCATCAAGTGATTCATAATCAAGTGATTCCAAAATCCCATCAGCATGGAGTTTCTTCATGCGCTTTACACCAATATGACCTAAATAGCAGTGCCACAAATAAGTTGCACTATCATTATTAACTTTGCATCTTTTGGTTTCAATATTATGAATATGTGTGTCACTACGATCGAGATCCAACGAACCATTTTTATTGGGTGTATGACCATAGAAGGTTTTATTCATGTAAACAGAACAACAATTTATTCTCTTACTTAAATGAATAACCATATTGCAATAAACATGATCAAATCATATTCATGCTCAACGCAAACACCAAAAAACACTTATTTAGGTTCAACACTAATCCCGAAAGTATAGGGAGTGTGCGATGATGATCATATCAATCTTGGAACCACTTCCAACACACATCATCACTTCACCCTTAACTAGTCTTTGTTCATTCTGCAACTCCCGTTTCGAGTTACTACTCTTAGCAACTGAACCAGTATCAAATACCGAGGGGTTGCTACGAACACTAGTAAAGTACACATCAGTAATCTGTATATCAAATATACCTTTGTTTATTTTGCCATCCTTCTTATCCGCCAAATACTTGGGGCAGTTCTGCTTCCAGTGACCAGTCCCTTTGCAGTAGAAGCACTTAGTCTCAGGCTTAGGACCAGACTTGGGCTTCTTCACTTGAGAAGCAACTTGCTTGCCGTTCTTCTCGAAGTTCCCCTTCTTCCCTTTGCCCTTTTCTTGAAACTAGTGGTTTCGTCAACCATCAACACTTGATGTTTTTCTTGATTTCTACCTTCGTCGATTTCAGCATCACGAAAAGCTTGGGAATCGTTTCTGTTATCCCTTGCATATTATGGTTCATCACGAAGTTCTACTAACTTGGTGATGGTGACTAGAGAATTCTTTCAATCACTATCTTATCTGGAAGATTAACTCCCACTTGATTCAAGCGATTTTAGTACCCAGACAATCTGAGCACATGCTCACTAGTTGAGCAATTCTCCTCCATCTTTTAGCTATAGAACTTGTTGGAGACTTCATATCTCTCAACTCGGGTATTTGCTTGAAATTTTAACTTCAACTCCTGGAACATCTCATATGGTCCATAACGTTCAAAACGTTTTTGAAGTCCCGATTCTAAGCCGTTAAGCATGGTGCACTAAACTATCAAGTAGTCATCATATCGAGCTAGCCAAACGTTCATAACGTATGCATCTGCTCCTGTAATAGGTCTGTCACCTAAGTTCAATTAATCATATTACTAAAGAACTCCCACTTAGATAGACATCCCTCTAATCCTCTAAGTGATTACATGATCCAAATCAACTAAACCATGTCCGATCATCACGTGAGATGGAGTAGTTTCATTGGTGAACATCACTATGTTGATCATATCTACTATATGATTCATGCTTGACCTTTCGGTCTCCGTGTTCTGAGGCCATATCTGTATATGCTTGGCTCGTCAAGTATAACCTGAGTATTCCGCGTGTGCAACTGTTTTGCACCCGTTGTATTTGAACGTAGAGCCTATCACACCCGATCATCACGTGGTGTCTCAGCACGAAGAACTTTCGCAACGGTGCATACTCAGGGACAACACTTTTTGATAATTAGTGTCAGATCATCTTAAAATGCTACCGTCAAACAAAGAAAGATAAGATGCATAAAAGATAAACATCACATGCAATCAATATAAGTGATATGATATGGCCATCATCATCTTGTGCTTGTGATCTCCATCTTCGAAGCACCGTCATGATCACCATCGTCACCGGCGCGACACCTTGATCACCATCGTAGCATCGTTGTCGTCTCGCCAATCTTATGCTTCCACGACTATCGCTACCGCTTAGTGATAAAGTAAAGCATTACAGCGCAATTGCATTGCATACAATAAAGCGACAACCATATGGCTCCTGCCAGTTGTCGATAACTTGGTTACAAAACATGATCATCTCATACAATAAAATTTAGCATCATGTCTTGACCATAATACATCACAACATGCCCTGCAAAAACAAGTTAGACGTCCTCTACTTTGTTGTTGCAAGTTTTACGTGGCTGCTACGGGCTTAAGCAAGAACCAATCTTACCTACGCATAAAAACCGCAATGATAGTTTGTCAAGTTGGTGCTGTTTTAACCTTCGCAAGGACCGGGCATAGCCACACTCGGTTCAACTAAAGTTGGAGAAACTGACACCCGCTAGCCACCTTTGTGCAAAGCACGTCGGGAGAACTGGTCTCACGTAAGCGTATGCGTAATGTCGGTCCGGGCCGCTTCGTCCAACAATACCGCCGAACCAAAGTATGACATGCTGGTAAGCAGTATGACTTATATCGCCCACAACTCACTTGTGTTCTACTCGTGCATATAACATCAACACATAAAACCTAGGCTCGGATGCCACTGTTGGGGAACGTAGTAATTTTAAAAAATAATTCCTACGCACACACAAGATCATGGTGATGCAAAGCAACGAGAGGGGAGAGTGTGATCTATGTACCCTTGTAGACTGACAGCGGAAGCGTTATGACAACGCGGTTGATGTAGTCGTACGTCTTCACGGCCCGATCGATCAAGCACCGAAACTACGGCACCTCCGAGTTCTAGCACACGTTCAGCTCGATGACAATCCCCGGACTCCGATCCAGCAAAGTGTCGGGGAAGAGTTTCGTCAACACGACGGCGTGGTGACGATCTTGATGTTCAACTGTCGCAAGGCTTCGCCTAAGCACCACTACAATATTGTCGAGGTCTATGGTGGAAGGGGGCACCGCACACGGCTAAGAAAACGATCACGAGGATCAACTTGTGTGTCTAGGGGTGCCCCTGCCCCCATATATAAAGGAGCAAGGGGAGGAGGCCGGCCGGCCCTATTGGCCCGCCACGGAGGAGTCCTCCTCCTAGTAGGAGTAGGACTCCTACTAGGAGGGGGAAAGGAAGTGGGGAGGGAGAAGGAAAGGGGGGCGCCGCCCCCCCTCTCCTAGTCCAATTCGGACCAGGGGGAGGAGGCGCGCGGCCCACCCTGGCTGCCCTTCTCTCTCTCCACTAAGGCCCATACGGCCCATTATTTCTCCCGGGGGGTTCCGGTAACCCTCCGGCACTCCGGTTTTCTCCGAAATCACCCGGAACACTTCCGGTGTCCGAATATAGCCGTCCAATATACCAATATTTATGTCTCAACCATTTCGAGACTCCTCGTTATGTCCGTGATCACATCCGGGACTCCGAACTAACTTCGGTACATCAAAAACTCATAAACTCATATAACTGTCATCGAAACCTTAAGCGCGTGGACCCTACGGGTTCGAGAACAATGTAGACATGACCGAGACATGTCTCCGGTCAATAACCAATAGCAGACCCTGGATGCTCATATTGGCTCCCACATATTCTACGAAGATCTTTATCGGTCAGACCGCATAACAACATGCGTTGTTCCCTTTGTCATCGGTATGTTACTTACCCGAGATTCGATCGTCGGTATCTCAATACCTAGTTCAATGTAACATCCCAAATTTTCAATTTGGAATGTTATACACTAGATCATCATGCATATCATATTTTCTTGCATTTTGTCGATCCTAGAAATTTCACGCAACTCAAGGACCTTCGGAGAGAGTTGGAGATTTCGTCATTTTCTTATTTGAGTTTTCTCAAATTTTGAAAAGAGGATCATTGGATTTGTCGGAGTTTATTTGCCTTTTATTTGGATAGGGAAAAATGCGTGTTTGCAAAATTTGCATTCTAGGTCCCGAGAAAAGTTCATTTTGTTCGACTCATTTTTAGGAGTCGGGGAAAATTTACTTTGGGAATTTTGGAGTTCGTTTAGATTTTCTTTCTGTGTTTTTCTGCGCCCGAAATCTTTTTAAAAAAAAAATCGTCACGCGCCTGGGCCAAGGCCCGGCAGCCGCCGGCCAGGCCGGCTCCTCCCCACGCACGCGCGCGCCGCGCGCCAAGGCCACCGCCGCCCCACCCGAGTCCTAGTAGGACTCTAGTCCTTCTCTTTTCCCCTTTTTTCTTGCCCCCTCCCCCAAGCAATCCCCCTCCCCTCCCTCTTTAAATACCCCACACCCCCCCTAAACCCCCACACCAAGCCGCGCCACCACCCCGCGCCCCACGCCGCCGCCGCCTTACGTCGCCGCCGCTGCCGCCCAATCCCGCCGCCGCCGGAGCCCTTGCCGGAACCTCGCCGGAGGTAGCCCCGCGCTGCACCTCTCTTTTCCCCCCTCGGTTCGGTTTTTCTTATAAACCGTCCCGGTTTTTCTTCCGAAACCCTAGATCGGTTTCGTTTTCTTTTCCGGTTTAGTTGCCTAGAGACCGTTCGTCTTAACGAACGTGATCACTGGATTATTCTAGGTTAACGAACGTCCGTTCATTTAACCGTTCTTGTTTTTCTTTTCGTCGGATTTATTCCGCGATCGCGATCTCAGATCCGATCTTCGTTCTAGTTTATTTTCTCGCTCGTTTATCGGAATCAGGTGATTCAAGCGCCTGGAGTTTCGTTTCGAAACCGCCGTTCCGACTAATCAACTTAAATAAGTTTTTGCTACTGTAAAACTTGACCGAGTTTCAACTTGCTAGAACCGAGTTGTTTTCTTCCGCCGCTTGTTTTCCGTTGCTTTGTTCGGTTCTTTCTTTCTTTGCAACCGGAGTTCTTAAGTTGAACTATCTGGTTCGATCTCTTGTTCGAGTTTTACCTGTGCATTAGATGAGTACTTATTGTATGCTTGTTGTTTGTCTATGATAGATTACCCGGATTGCGCCGCCTGTTACTTCGAATCTTTAGGACTCGCGGATCATCAGCAAGGCAAGTAACACTTTGATCATACCTTTTCTACAACCCAGTTTTATTGCATTAGACCAATCCTCACACATTGCAAGATTAGGATCTAATTAAATTGTGGGATGGGAAGTAGATGAGGTAGTACCTATTACCTGTTTATTTTGAAACCTTTGGGAGTTACTTCTGTGTTTGCTTATTATGCCATGCTATGCTAGTAGACGTGGATTGGGTGAGTGATATCCATGACAGATGTGAGTGTGATAATGTTAATGGTTTATCTAAGGTGGCAACTTAAACACACATCTGGGTGGATTGAGGCACCTGATGTCTATCAGGACTTGCCTGTTTTCTTTTGGACCGCCACCCAGGCTCAAAGGGACCATAAGATCTTTCATGCTAGAAACTTCCGTGTGCAGCCACAAGCCAATATGGGCTCTGGCATAGTTGACTAAGTCGTGCGAACTCTTACAGGGTAGACTAGCAGATGTAGGGGAAAGTAGGTGTACCGGCTTATCCATCGTAAGGTGCAAGCGTTTCTGAAAGACCGTGTCTCGGTCATCCATTTCTCAAACACCAGTAGTGCGAGAAGTCCAACGGAGGCGATCGAGTCTTGTGGGGAAAAGTGTGCAAACCTCTGAAGAGTGTAATAAACTAATCATGATTAGCCGTGTCCCCCGGTTATGGACATCTTGAGTATCTAGTACTTGAATATCATGTGAATCTCATCATGTTACTTCTAATTAATTTTGTTGGGTTTTAATTGTTCACTTAATTGGGATTGAGGATGCTGTCAACCATTCTCAATGTTTAACAACCACCATGATAGTTAAATAAATTTATTCCTTTGCAGTAGGGAAAAATTGGCTTTACGCAAAACAGTAACCATAGAGCTTTCCACCAGCCAAATATGCATATAGTATAGCTGTTTCATTCCATTACTTTCTATGTGTTACCTTGCCAGCATATTCCATGTGCTGACCCGTTTTCGGGCTGCAACTTTAAATGTTGCATACTTTTCAGACGATGATTAAGGTGCTTTTAGGTCGTGGTTCTATACTCAGTGATGCCGTTGGAGTTGATGGACCCATTTATCTTCCGAGTCTTCCGCTGTTATCTATATTAGATGGCCTTAAGCCATATTTATTGTAATAAGTTCTCTTTTGAGACACCGATGTAATAAGTGTGTGATTGCCACTCTGCTATAAATCCTTCGAAGTATTGTGTGGTGTCAGCATTACTGATCCAGGGATGACACCGGAGCACAGTAGACTTGATCCATTCAGGTCGAGTCGCTACAGAGATGGTATCAGAGCACACGCTGACTGTAGGACACGACCACTAAGTTAAAGCCATAGGTCACTTTTCTCTCCTCATTTTCTAACTCCTCATCTTTTCTACTCTTTAGGATGAAGGACGCGAAGATCAAGTACGCTCAACCGGATGAAGGCACACCTTTTGGATTTCACTTGAAGGAAGTCACCAAGTACCTAAACATTGGATTACCAAGTTTCACGGGAACCTTCAACGCCACTCTGCCTGAAGAGGAGCGCTGGAAGATTCAAGCTCACGTACCGGGAAGGACATTCGCGCCAATCACGAAGCCCATAGATATTGTTTTCAATGCACCAACTTGGAGTCTAGGAAGGAGCATGGCAGCCCATATCACCTTAGGACACATTGGAGAAGTTTATCAAGAAGACCTCAAGGACACTATTTACTAGATTTGCGGACGCCGAGATGAACAATGGGAGTTAGTCAGCACCAAGAAGGATAGATCCATTGCAGCATTCATCCAGGAGTTAAACCAGCACATTCGACGCCACGAGAACAAGATGTGCAACGATATGATAGAATTGAAGAATGCGAAGGCAAGGATCATCGAGCTAGAAGGAGAACTGAAGGCTACACGCAAGGACTACATGGACGAAATCGTAGCTCTAGCAAGACACAACGACGATCTTAAGCAAGAGATTGAAGAACTCAAGAGGGAGTTAGCATCCAGGAAGGAAGACATGTACGTCGCATGTCCGGACAACTACACCATCATCGACGACACCGATTCGGATCCAAGTGAACCCGACTTTGAAGACGAAGCTGGAGCGGACATCATGGAGTCTTCCACCGGTTCAAATTTCTAGATGACCACCAAATATTAGTAGTATTCCCCCATGTATACATTATAGTTCGAGCACTTTTGCGATAGCTAGATCGATTGTAAGCCCTTGTTTGAATTGAATGAAGTGATTTTGTGTGCATTTTCTCATGTGCATTGGGGTAGTGTTTTCTCTTTAGACCTCACTCTATTCTTATTTCTCATCTTTTCTAAACCCTCAGATGCCTCCGAGACGTGACAATGGATTTCCACCGGAGCTCACTCAGTTGATCCAGCAACAGAATCAATTGATGCGGATGTTAGTTCAGAATCAGCAGAACAACAACAACAACAACCCACCACCACCGCCGCCACCTGTTGACCACTTAGCCCGTTTCCTTAGGCTGAATCCACCGGTGTTTTCTAGTAGCACCGAGCCGATAGTAGCAGATGATTGGCTCCGCAAGATAGGAAGGGAGTTGACCACTGCAGGATGCACAGATGGTGAGAAAGTGAAGTTTGCCGCACATCAGCTTGACGGACCCGCGGCAGCATGGTGGGAGAATTTCACAGCCACTTTTCCAGTTGACACTGTCACATGGGATCAGTTTCAGCAAGCTTTCCGCACTGCACATGTTTCAGCAGGAGCTATGGCCATGAAGAAGCGTGAGTTTCGCAACTTACGCCAAGGAGGAAGGACAGTTGGCCGGTACATTGACGACTTCAGCAAATTAGCATGTTATGCCCCAGATGACGTT
Source organism: Triticum monococcum (assembly GCA_034509565.1). Classification (NCBI taxonomy): domain Eukaryota; kingdom Viridiplantae; phylum Streptophyta; class Magnoliopsida; order Poales; family Poaceae; genus Triticum; species Triticum monococcum. Next base: position 105,875,221 of record CM067843.1, read on the forward strand.
GCTACAGATGCAACCAAGCAGGAGAAGTTTCTGGAAGGACTGAATGATGAGTTAAGTATGCAGTTGATGGTAGCAATTTTCAACAACTACCAGGAGTTGGTAGATCGTGCCATCATGATTGAAGGGAAGCAACAGCAGATTGAGAACCGCAAGAGGAAGTATGGACAGGGGAAGTATAACTCTGGAGCCCAGCAGAAGCCCCGTTTTACCCCTAAATCGGGATTTCAGTTTCAGCATACCCATGGAGGAGGTAGTTCGCACAACCATAATGGCCACAAGAATGGTAATGGGAATGGAGGAAGCAACGGCCAGAACCGGACCACCCCATCAACCCCAGCCAAGAGAGATCTAAGTCAAGTCACCTGTTTCAAGTGTTCCAAGACCGGACATTATGCCAATGACTGTCCTGAAGGCCAGAATGGAAATGGCAATGGAAGCTCAGGGAAGAAGCCGAACCCTTTCAATAGGGGACAGGTGAACCACGTTAACGTGGAGGAGATTGAAGACCAGCCTGATGCAGTAATCGGTAAGTTTTTGGTTAAGTCATTTACCGCACTCGTTCTTTTTCGATACTGGTGCATCACATTCATACATATCAAGGGGATTTGTGGAAAAATATAGCCTGCCCACTAGGATTCTTAAAACTCCTATGCTAGTAAGCTCGCCAGGAGCAGAATACATGGCCAGACAAGGATGTTTTCAAGTGCCATTAAGCATAGGAAGGCATGTTTTCCCAACAGATTTGATTATTTTGGGATCTCAAGGCCTAGATGTGATTCTTGGTATGGATTGGCTGTCGATGTATGGAGGAAACATCGATTGTGCTAGTAAGGCAATTTGCTCACAACGCCAGAAGGAAGAAGGATCAAGTATGTATCCCGGCATGTGTCAAATAGGACACAAGTAAATTGCCTGACAGGAGTTGTGCAGGAGGAAGTACCAGTGGTAAAGGATTTTCCTGATGTATTTCCTGAAGAGTTGCCAGGCATGCCACTGGATAGAGACATTGAGTTTTTGATTGAGTTATTGCCAGGTACAGGCCCAATATCAAAGAGACCATACCGGATGCCAGCAAAGGATTTGGTAGAAATTAAGAATCAGATTAAGGAGCTACTGGAGAAAGGTTACATACGCCCAAGTTCTTCGCCTTGGGGATCACCCGTACTTCTAGTGGAGAAGAAGGATGGATCATTACGGATGGTTGTTGATTACCGTGGATTAAATGAAGTAACCATCAAGAACAAGTACCCACTGCCAATGATAAATGATCTGTTTGATCATTTGCAAGGAGCTAAAGTGTTTTCCAAGATCGATTTGCGCTCAGGGTACCACCAGTTGAAGATTCGAGAACAGGATATTCCGAAGACAGCTTTCACCACAAGATATGGACTGTATGAGTATACCGTTATGTCATTTGGATTGACTAACACGCCTGCCTATTTTATGAACCTGATGAACAAAGTGTTTATGGAGTTTTTGGATAAGTTCGTAGTAGTGTTCATTGATGATATCCTGGTTTATTCAAAGAATGAAGAAGAGCATAAGGAACATTTGCGTTTGGTTTTGGAGAAACTAAGGGAACATCAGTTATATGCCAAATTTAGCAAATGTGAGTTTTGGTTGAAGGAAGTAGGATTCCTCGGACACGTTATATCCGGAGAAGGGATAGCAGTTGACCCCGCAAAGGTTGAGACCGTAACCGAATGGGAAGCACCAACGACAGTTGGAGAGATCCGGAGTTTTCTTGGACTCGCAGGATACTACCGGAGATTCATTGAGAACTTTTCAAAGATTGCAAAGCCTATGACGGAGTTGTTGAAGAAGGATACCAAGTTCAATTGGACTGAGGAGTGTGAGGCTAGTTTACAGGAGTTGAAGAAACGATTGGTTACCTCACCAGTGTTGATATTGCCAGATCAGACCAATGATTATGAGGTATATTGCGACGCTTCACGTCGAGGACTTGGAGCAGTGCTTATGCAGGAAGGGAGAGTTGTTTCGTATGCTTCACGACAATTGAAGCCTCATGAATTGAATTATGCTACGCATGATTTGGAGCTAGCAGCCGTAGTGCATGCATTGAAGACATGGAGACATTTCCTCATTGGAAATCATTGTGAGGTGTACACGGATCACAAGAGTTTGAAGTACATTTTCACGCAGAAGGAGTTGAATCTTAGACAAAGGAGATGGTTGGAGCTCATCAAGGATTATGATATGAGATTGCATTACCATCCCGGAAAGGCTAATGTAGTAGCTGACGCATTGAGCCGTAAGAGCCATGTCAATATGTTAATGACAGAGGAAATACCCAAGGAGTTATCAGAAATCCTTCGTGAACTAAGTTTAGAGATAGTTCCGAGAGGCTATGTGGCAGCATTGGAGATTCAGCCAACATTGATGGATAAAATCAGAGAAGCTCAGAAATCTGACAAGGAGATTGCTTCTATAAAGAAGAAAATGAGCGAAGGAAAAGAAAAGGGATTTCGTGAGGATGAGCACGATACCCTATGGTTTGAGGACCGTGTTTATGTGCCAAATGACCCGGAGATCAGGAAGTTGAGTCTACAAGAGGCACATGATTCACCATATTCGATTCACCCAGGAAATACCAAGATGTATTTGGATTTAAAGGAGACATTCTGGTGGACCGGAATGAAGAAGGATATCGCAGCCTATGTAGCAGTTTGTGACGTATGTCATAGAGTAAAGGCAGAGCATCAAAAGCCAGTCGGATTGTTACAAACATTGTCGATACCCGAATGGAAGTGGGATAAGATAGGTATGGATTTTATCACAGGACTACCCAGGACGAAGACAGGATATGACTCGATACGGGTAGTAGTTGATCGTTTGACGAAGGTAGCACATTTCATTCCAGTCAAGACCACTTACACCAGTGCTAAGTTGGCAAAGATATACATGACTAGGATCATTTGTTTGCATGGAGTTCCAAGGAGTATTGTATCAGACAGAGGAACCCAATTTACCTCAAAGTTTTGGAATCAGTTGCATGAAACTTTGGGAACCAGGCTAGAGTTTAGCACCGCTTTTCATCCGCAGACAGATGGACAGACCGAGAGAGTCAATCAGATTTTGGAAGATATGCTGAGAGCTTGTGCACTAGATTATGGATCTAGTTGGGACGATAACTTGCCGTATGCGGAGTTTTCTTATAACAACAATTACCAAACCAGTTTGAAGATGGCACCTTTCGAAGCTTTATACGGAAGGAGGTGCAGGACACCGTTGTCATGGGACGAAGTTGGAGACCGTTAGTTCTTTGGACCAGATTTGATTAAGGAGTCTAAACGGCAAGTTAAGTTGATTTGCGATAGGCTCAAGGTAGCCCAGTCCAGGCAGAAGAGCTACGCAGATCCTAAACGCAAGAAGACAATTTACGAAACCGGTGACAGGGTGTATCTCCGAGTATCCCCACTACGAGGAGTTAAGCGCTTTGGAGTTAAGGGAAAATTAGCACCGCATTTCGTTGGACCATATAAGATCTTGCAACGTATGGGAGAAGTCGCGTATAAGTTGGAATTACCGGAGGGACTGTCAGGAGTTCATGACGTATTCCATGTTTCTCAGCTGAAGAAATGTCACGCCGAGATGGCAGAGGTACCACTAAGAGATACAGTGCCGCTTGAAGCAATTCAGTTGAAGGACGACTAAACGTATGAGGAGAAACCAGTCAAGATTCTCGGTTTTGCCAGCAGGGTTACCCGCAGCAAAGTTATCAAGTTTTGCAAAGTTCAGTGGAACCACCACTCAGAGGATGAAGCCACCTGGGAGAGAGAAGAAGATTTGCTCAAGGACCACCCTCACCTATTTTCTAGCCAACCCGAATCTCGAGGGCGAGATTCATCTTAAGGGGGGTAGGTTTGTAACATCCCAAATTTTCAATTTGGAATGTTATACACTAGATCATCATGCATATCATATTTTCTTGCATTTTGTCGATCCTAGAAATTTCACGCAACTCAAGGACCTTCAGAGAGAGTTGGAGATTTCGTCATTTTCTTATTTCAGTTTTCTCAAATTTTGAAAAGAGGATCATTGGATTTGTCGGAGTTTATTTGCCTTTTATTTGGATAGGGAAAAATGCGTGTTTTCAAAATTTGCATTCTAGGTCCCAAGAAAAGTTCATTTTGTTCGACTCATTTTTAGGAGTCGGGGAAATTTTACTTTGGGAATTTTGGAGTTTGTTTAGATTTTCTTTCTGTGTTTTTCTGCGCGCGAAATCTTTTTTTAAAACAAAAAAAATCGTCGCGCACCTGGGCCAAGGCCCAGCAGCCGCCGGCCAGGCCGACTCCTCCCCACGCACGTGCGCGCCGCGCGCCAAGGCCGCCGCCGCCCCACCCGAGTCCTAGTAGGACTCTAGTCCTTCTCTTTTCCCCCTTTTTTCTTGCCCCCTCCCCCAAGCAATCCCCTCCCCTCCCTCTTTAAATACCCCACCCCCCCTAAACCCCCACACCAAGCCGCGCCACCACTCCGCGCCCCACACCACCGCCGCCCCTAGCGTCGCCGCCTACGCCGCCGCCGCCGGAGCCCTCGCCGGAGGTAGCCCGCGCCGCGCCTCTCTTTTTTCCCCCTTGGTTCGGTTTTTCTTATAAACCGTCCCGGTTTTTCTTCCGAAACCCTAGATCGGTTTCGTTTTATTTTCCGGTTTAGTTGCCTAGAGACCGTTCGTCTTAACAAACGTGATCACCGGATTATTCTAGGTTAACGAACGTCCGTTCGTTTAACCGTTCTTCTTTTTCTTTTCGTCGGATTTATTCCGCGATCGCGATCTCAGATCCGATCTTCGTTCTAGTTTATTTTCTCGCTAGTTTATCAGAATCAGGTGATTCAAGCGCCTGGAGTTTCGTTTCGAAACCTCCGTTCCGACTAATCAACTTAAATAAGTTTTTGCTACTGTAAAACTTGACCTAGTTTCAACTTGCTAGAACCGAGTTGTTTTCTTCCGCCGTTTGTTTTCCGTTGCTTTGTTCGGTTCTTTCTTCCTTTGCAACCGGAGTTCTTAAGTTGAACTATCTGGTTCGATCTCTTGTTCGAGTTTTACCTGTGCATTAGATGAGTACTTATTGTATGCTTGTTGTTTGTCTGCGATAGATTACCCGGATTGCGCCGCCTGTTACTTGGAATCTTTAGGACTCGCGGATCATCAGCAAGGCAAGTAACACTTTGATCATACCTTTTCTACAACCCAGTTTTATTGCGTTAGATCAATCCTCACACATTGCATGATTAGGATCTAATTAAATTGTGGGATGGGAAGTAGATGAGGTAGTACCTATTACCTGTTTATTTTGAAACCTTTGGGAGTTACTTCTACGTTTGCTTATTATGCCATGTTATGCTAGTAGACGTGGATTGGGTTAGTGATATCCATGACAGATGTGAGTGTGATAATGTTAATGGTTTATCTAAGGTGGCAACTTAAACACACATCTGGGTGGATTGAGGCACCTGATGTCTATCAGGACTTCCCTGTTTTCTTTTGGACTGCCACCCAGATTCAAAGGGATCATAAGATCTTTCATGCTAGAAACTTCCGTGTGCAGCCACAAGCCAATATGGGCTCTGGCATAGTTGACGAAGTCGTGCGAACTCTTACAGGGTAGACTAGCAGATGTAGGGGAAAGTAGGTGTACCGGTCTATCCATCGTAAGGTGCAAGCGCTTCTGAAAGACTGTGTCTCGGTCATCCATTTCTCAAACACCAGTAGTGCGAGAAGTCCAACGGAGGCGATCGAGTCTTGTGGGGAAAAGTGTGCAAACCTCTGCAGAGTGTTATAAACTTATCATGATTAGCCGTGTCCCCGGTTATGGACATCTTGAGTATCTAGTACTTGAATATCATGTGAATCTCATCATGTTACTTCTAATTAATTTTGTTGGATTTTAATTGTTCACTTAATTGGGATTGAGGATGCTGTCAACCATTCTCAATGTTTAACAACCACCATGATAGTTAAATAAATTTATTCCTTTGCAGTAGGGAAAAATTGTCTTTACGCAAAACAGTAACCATAGAGCTTTCCACCAGCCAAATATGAATAAAGTATAGCTGTTTCATTCCATTACATTCTATGTGTTACCTTGCCAGCATATTCCATGTGCTGACCCGTTTTCGGGCTGCAACTTTAAATGTTGCAGACTTTTCAGACGACGATTAAGGTGCTTTTAGGTCGTGGTTCTATACTCAGTGATGCCGTTGGAGTTGATGGAACCATTTATCTTCCGAGTCTTCCGCTGTTATCTATATTAGATGGCCTTAAGCCATATTTATTGTAATAAGTTCTCTTTTGAGACACCGATGTAATAAGTGTGTGATTGCCACTCTGCTATAAATCCTTCGAAGTACTGTGTGGTGTCAGCATTACTGATCCAGGGATGACACCGGAGCACAGTAGACTTGATCCATTCGGGTCGGGTCGCTACATTCAATCTCATTACCGGCAAGTCTCTTTACTCGTTTCGTAATACATCATCTCACAACTAACTCATTAGTTGCAATGCTTGCAAGGCTTATGTGATGTGCATTACCGAGAGGGCCCAGAGATACCTCTCCGACAATCGGGGTGACAAATCCTAATCTCGAAATATGCCAACCCAACATTTACCTTTGGAGACACCTGTAAAGCTCCTTTATAATCACCCAGTTATGTTGTGACGTTTGGTAGCACACAAAGTGTTCCTCCGGCGAACGGGAGTTGCATAATCTCATAGTCATAGGAACATGTATAAGTCATGAAGAAAGCAATAGCAACATACTAAACGATCGAGTGCTAAGCTAACGGAATGGGTCAAGTCAATCACGTCATTCTCCTAATGATGTGATCCCATTAATCAAATAACAATTCTTTGTCTATGGTTAGGAAACATAACCATCTTTGATTAACGAGCTAGTCAAGTAGAGGCATACTAGTGACACTCTGTTTGTCTATGTATTCACACATGTATTATGTTTCCAGTTAATACAATTCTAGCATGAATAATAAACATTTATCATGAAATAAGGAAATAAATAATAAGTTTATTATTTCCTCTAGGGCATATTTCCTTCATACGGGCCCACCATCGCTTCTCCATAGCTCGTAGGTTCATTGTTGTCCAACAACATGATATCTGAGACAGGATTACCGTACCACTCAGGAGTAGTACATATCCTTGTCGACCTATGAGGTTCGATGGCAACTTGATCCGAAGCTTCATGATCACTATCATTAACTTCCTCTTCAACAGACATAGGCGCCACAGAAAACATCTTTCTGTGTTGCATCACTCTCTGGTTGAAATAAAGGTTCGACAACCTCATCAAGTTCTATCTTCCTCCCGCTCAATTCTTTCAAGAGAAACTCCTTCTCGAGAAAGGACCCGTTCTTAGCGACAAAAAATTTGCCCACGGATCTGAGATAGAAGGTATACCCAACTGTCACCTTTGGGTATCCTATGAAGATGTGTTTGTCCGCTTTTGGGTTCGAGCTTCTCCGGCTGAAGCCTTAAGCATCGCAGCCCCAAACATTAATAAACGACAACTTTGGTTTCCTGCCAAACCAATGTTCGACATCGTCTCAACGGACTTAGATGGTGCCCTATCTAAAGTGAATGCAGCTGTCTCTAACGCATAACCTCAAAATGAAAACGGTAGATCGGCAAGAGACATCATAGATCGCACAGTATCTCATAGGGTTCGATTACGACGTCTAGACACACCATTACCCTGTGGTGTTCCAGCTGGCTTCAACTGTGAAACAATTCCACAATGTCTTAAGTGTTTGCCAAACTCATAACTCAGAAAATCCCCTTTTTATCAGATCGTGGGAACATGATCTTCTTGTTATGATGATTCTTAACTTCACTCTGAAATCGCTTGAACTTTTCAAACGTTTCAGACTTGTGCTTCATTAAGTAAATATACCTATATCTACCCAAATCGTCAGTGAAGATGAGAAAATAGCGATATCCACTACACGCTTCAATTCTCATTGGATCACACGTATCAGCATGCATGATTTCCAACAAGTCACTTGCCCGTTTCATTGTACCTGAAAACAGGGTCTTAGTCATCCTGCCCATGAGGCATGGCTCGCATGTGTCAAGTGATTCAAAATCAAGTGACTCCAAACATCCATCGACATGGAGTTTCTTCATGCATCTTATGCCAATATGACCTAAGCGGCAGTGCCACGAGAAAGTGGTACTATCATTATTAACTCTACATCTTTTGGCGTGAACATGTGTATTACCACGATCGAGATTCAATGAACCATTCACATAGGGTGCATGACCATGAAAGGTATCATTCATGTAAACAAAATAACCATTATTCTCTAACTTAAATGAATGGCCGTATTGCAATGAACATGATCTAATCATATTCATGGTCAACGTAGACACCTGATAACATTTATCTAGGTTCAATACTAATCCCAAAGGCAGATGGAGCGTGCGATGGTGATCTCATCAACTTTGGAAACACTTCCAACACACATCGTCACCTCGCCCTTAGCCAGTCTCGGTTTAGTCTGTAGCTTTTTCTTCAAGTCACCAATAATAGTAACTGAACCGGTATCCAATACCCAGGTGCTACTAGGAGTACTAGTGAGGTACACATTAATAACACGTATATACTTTGAAGTTGCCAGCCTTCTTATCTACCATGCATTTGGGGTAATTCCACTACCAGTGACCGATCCCCTTACAATAGAAGAACTTAGTCTCGGGTTTGGGTTCAACCTTGGGTTCCTTCACTGGAGCGGCAACTGGTTTGCCATCCATGAAGTTTCCCTTCTAGCCCTTGCCCTTCTTGAAACCAGTGGTCTTGTTAAACACTTGATGCTCGTTCTTGATTTCTACCTTTTGCGGTCTTAAGCACCGTGAACAGCTCCGGGATCAACTCTATCCCTTGCATGTCATAGTTCATCACGAAGATCTAGTAGCTTAGTGATAGTGGCTAGAGAACTCTATCAATCACTATCTTATCTGGAAGTTTAACTCCCACTTGATTTAAGTGATTGTAGCACCCAGACATTCTGAGCACATGCTCACTAGCTGAGCTATTCTCCTCCATCTTGTTGGAAAAAGAACTTGTCAGAGGTCTCACACCTCTCAACACGGGCATGAGCCTGAAATCCCAATTTCAGCTCTTGGAACATCTCATATGTTCTATGGCGTTCAAAACGTCATTGGAATCCCGATTCTAAGCCGTAAAGTATGGTGCACTAAACTATCAAGTAGTCACCAGGATGTGTCTGTCAGGTGTTCACAACATCCACAGACGACATTGTAGGGGTTTGCACATCGAGCGGTGCATCAAAGACGTAAGCCTTCTGTGTAGCAGTGAGGACACTCCTCGGACTACGGACCTAGTCCGCATCATTGCTTACAATATCTTTCAACTTAATCTTTCTCTAGGAACGTATTGAAACAAGGAGCTACAACGTGAGCTATTTATCTACAACATATTTGCAAAGACAATTTAGACTATGTTCATGATAATTGAGTTCATCTAATCAAATTATTTAATGAACTCCCACTCAGATAGACATCCCTCTAGTCATCTAAGTGAAACATGATCCGAATCGACTAGGCCATGTCCGATCATCACGTGAGACGGACTAGTCATCAATGGTGAACATCTCATGTTGATCGTATCCTCTATACGACTCATGTTCAACCTTTCGGTCTTCCGTGTTCCGAGGCCATGTCTCTACATGCTAGGCTCGTCAAGTCAACCTAAGTGTTTCACATGTGTCCCGAGGCCATGTCTGTACATGCTAGGCTCGTCAACACCCGTTGTATTCGAACGTTAGAATCTATCACACCCGATCATCACGTGGTGCTTCGAAACAACGAACCTTCGCAACGGTGCATAGTTAGGGGGAACACTTTTCTTGAAATTTTAGTGAGGTATCATCTTATTTAAGCTACCGTCTTTCTAAGAAAATAAGATGTAAAACATGATAAACATCACATGCAATCAAATAGTGACATGATATGGCCAATATCATTTTGCTCCTTTTGATCTCCATCTTCGGGGCTCCATGATCATCGTTGTCACCGGCATGACACCATGATCTCCATCATCATGATCTCCATCATCGTGTCTTCTTGAAGTTGTCTCGTCATCTATTACTTCTACTACTATGGCTAACGCTTTAGCAATAAAGTAAAGTAATTACATGACGTTTATGTTGACACGCAGGTCATAAATAAATTAAGACAACTCCTATGGCTCCTGCCGGTTGTCATACTCATCGACATGCAAGTCGTGATTCCTATTACAAGAACATGATCAATCTCATACATCACATATATCATTCATCACATCCTTTTGGCCATATCACATCACAAGGCATATGCTGCAAAAACAAGTTAGACGTCCTCTAATTGTTGTTGCAAGTTTTTACGCGGCTGCTATAGGTTTCTAGCAAGAACGTTTCTTACCTACGTGAAAACCACAACGTGATATGCCAATTTCTATTTACCCTTCATAAGGACCCTTTTCATCGAATCCGATCTGACTAAAGTGGGAGAGACAGACACCCGCTAGCCACCTTATGCAACTAGTGCATGTCAGTCGGTGGAACCAGTCTCATGTAAGAGTACGTGTAAGCTCGGTCCGGGCCGCTTCATCCCACGATGCCGCCGAATCAAGATAAGACTAGTAACGGCAAGTAAATTGACAAAATCGATGCCCACAACTGCTTTGTGTTCTACTCGTGCATAGAAACTACGCATAGACCTAGCTCATGATGCCACTGTTGGGGATCATAGAATAAATTTAAAATTTTATACCAATCACCAAGATCAATCTATGGAGTAATCTAGCAACGAGGAAAGGAGAGTGCATCTACATACCCTTGTAGATCGCTAAGCGGAAGCGTTGCAAGAACGCGGATGAAGGAGTCGTACTCGTAGCGATTCAGATCGCGGTTGATTCCGATCTAAGCGCCGAACCACGGCGCCTCCGCGTTCAACACATGTGTAGCCCGGTGACGTCTCCTACGCCTTGATCCAGCAAGGGGAGAAGGAGAGGTTGGGGAAGACTCCATCCAACAACAGCACGACGACGTGGTGGTGAAGGAGGAGCATGGAACTCCAGCAGGGCTTCGCCAAGCACTACGAGAGACGAGGAGGGAGAGAGGTAGGGCTGCGCCAAGAGGGAGATGATCTCGTGTATGTTGCAGCCCCCAATACCTCAAGTATATATAGGGGAAGGGGAGGGGCTGCGCCCCCATCTAGGGTTCCCTCCCTAGGGGTGGTGGCAGCACCAAAAACCATCTAGGGTTGCGGCCAAGGGGGGAGAGAGGAGAGGCGCACCTAGGATGGGCCTTAAGGCCCATCTGCCCTAGGGTTTGCCCCCTCCCCTCTAGGAGGCGCCTTGGGCCTTGGTGGGAGGCGCCCCAGCCCACCTAGGGGCTGGTCCCTTCCCACTATTGGCCCATGTAGGCCTCCGGGGCTGGTGGCCCCTCCCGGTGGACCCCCGGACCCCTCCGGTGGTCCCGGTACACTACCGGTGATGCCCAGAACACTTCCGGTGGCCAAAACCATACTTCCTATATATCAATCTTTACCTCCGGACCATTCCGGAACTCCTCATGATGTCCGGGATCTCATCCGGGACTCCGAACAATATTCGGTAACCGCGTACATACTTTCCCTATAACCCTAGCGTCATCGAACCTTAAGTGTGTAGACCCTACGGGTTCGGGAGTCATGCAGACATGGCCGAGACAACTCTCCGGTCAATAACCAACAGCAGGATCTGGATACCCATGTTGGCTCCTGAAGGAAATATGCCCTAGAGGCAATAATAAAGTTATTATTTATTTCCTTATTTCATGATAAATGTTTATTATTCATGCTAGAATTGTATTAACCGGAAACATAATACATGTGTGAATACATAGACAAACAGAGTGTCACTAGTATGCCTCTCCTTGACTAGCTCGTTAATCAAAGATGGTTATGTTTCCTAACCATGGACAAAGAGTTGATATTTGATTAACGGGATCACATCATTAGGTGAATGATCTGATTGACATGACCCATTCCATTAGCTTAGCACCTGATCGTTTAGTATGTTGCTATTGCTTTCTTCATGACTTATACATGTTCCTATGACTATGAGATTACGTAACTCCCGTGTGCCAGAGGAACACTTTGTGTGCTACCAAACGTCACAACGTAACTGGGTGATTATAAAGGTGCTCTACAGGTGTCTCCAAAGGTACATGTTGGGTTGACGTATTTCGAGATTAGGATTTGTCACTCCGATCGTCGGAGAGGTATCTCTGGGCCCTCTCGGTAATGCACATCACTTAAGCCTTGCAAGCATTGCAACTAATGAGTTAGTTGCGGGATGATGTATTACGGAACGAGTAAAGAGACTTGTCGGTAACGAGATTGAACTAGGTATTGGGTACCAACGATCGAATCTCGGACAAGTAACATACCGATGACAAAGGGAACAACGTATGTTGTTATGCGGTCTGACCGATAAAGATCTTCGTAGAATAGGTAGGATCCAATATGGGCATCCAGGTACCGCTATTGGTTATTGACCGGAGACGTGTCTCGGTCATGTCTACATTGTTCTCGAACCCGTAGGGTCCGCACGCTTAAGGTTTCGATGACAGTTATATTATGAGTTTATGAGTTTTGATGTACCGAAGGAGTTCGGAGTCCCGGATGAGATCGGGGACATGACGAGGAGTCTCGAAATGGTCGAGACGTAAAGATCAATATATTGGACGACTATATTCGGACATCGGAAAGGTTCCGAGTGGTTCGGGTATTTTTGGAGGTACCGGGGAGTTACGAGAATATGAGGAAGAAGCAATGGGCCTTGATGGGCCTTAGTGGGAAGGACCGGGAGGTGGCGCGCGCCCCTCCCAAGCCCAGTCCGAATTGGACAAGGGGTTTGGGGCGCGGCCCCTCTCTCCCTTCCTTCCCCTCTTCCCCCCTTTCCCCCTTCTCCTAGTTGGACTAGGAAAGGTGGAAACCTACTCCAACTAGGAGTAGGAATCCTACTCCTCCCTGGCGCACCCAGAAGGGCTGACTGGCCTCCCCCTTGCTGCTTTATATACGGGGGCAGGGGGCACCCCATAGACACACAAGTTGATCCACGTGATCATATTCTTAGCCTTGTGCGGTGCCCCCTTCCACCATAGTCCTCGATAATATTGTAGCGGTGCTTAGGCAAAGCCCTGCGATAGTAGTACATCAAGATCGTCACCACGCCGTCATGCTGACGGAACTCTTCCCCGACACTTTGCTGGATCGGAGTCTGGGGATCGTCATCGAGCTGAACGTGTGCTAGAACTCGGAGGTGCCGTAGTTTCGGTGCTTGATCGGTCGGGCTGTGGAGACGTACGACTACATCAACCAAACGCTTCCGTTGTTGATCTACAAGGGTACGTAGATCACATTCTCCCCTCTCGTTGCTATGCATCACCATGATCTTGCGTGTGCGTAGGAATTTTTTTGAAATTACGACGTTCCCCAACAGTGGCATCCGAGCCTAGGTTTTTATGGTTTGATGTTATATGTACGAGTAGAACACAAGTGAGTTGTGGGCGATATAAGTCATACTGCTTACCAGCATGTCATACTTTGGTTCGGCGGTATTGTTGGATGAAGCGGACCGGACCAACATTACGCGTACGCTTACGCGAGACTGGTTCTACCGATGTGCTTTGCACACAGGTGGCTGGCGGGTGTTAGTTTCTCCAACTTTAGTTGAACCGAGTGTGGCTACGCCCGGTCCTTGCGAAGGTTAAAACAACACCAACTTGACAAACTATCGTTGTGGTTTTGATGCGTAGGTAAGATTGGTTCTTGCTTAAGCCCATAGCAGCCACGTAAAACTTGCAACAACAAAGTAGAGGACGTCTAACTTGTTTTTGCAGGGCATGTTGTGATGTGATATGGTCAAAACATGATGAGATATAAGTTGTTGTATGAGATGATCATGTTTTGTTTAAGTTATCGACAACTGGCAAAAGCCTTATGGTTGTCTCTTTATTGCATAAGATGAAAGCACCAAATAATTGCTTTACTTTATCGCTATGTGATAGCAATAGTTGCAAGAGCAATAGTTGGTGAGACGACCATGTGACGACATATTGATATGGATCAAGATGATGGAGATCATGGTGTCATGCCGGTGATGATGGAAATCATGATGATGCTTTGGAGATGGAGATCAAAGGCACAAGATGATGATGGCCATATCATGTCACATATTTTGATTGCATGTGATGTTTATCTTTTATGCATCTTATCTTGCTTTGATTGACGGTAGCATTATAAGATGATTCCTCACTAAATTTCAAGATAAAAGTGTTCTCCCTGAGTATGCACCGTTGCCAAAGTTCGTCGTGCCTAGACACCACGTGATGATCGGGTGTGATAAGCTCTATGTCCATCTACAACGGGTGCAAGATAGTTTTGCACACGCAGAATACTCAGGTTAAACTTGACGAGCCTAGCATATGCAGATATGGCCTCGGAACAATGAGACCGAAAGGTCGAGCGTGAATCATATAGTAGATATGATCAACATAGTGATGTTCACCATTAAAAGCTACTCCATTTCACGTGATGATCGGTTATGGTTTAGTTGATTTGGATCACGTGATCACTTAGAGGATTAGAGGGATGTCTATCTAAGTGGGAGTTCTTAAGTAATATGATTAATTGAACTTTAATTTATCATGAACTTAGTCCTGGTAGTATTAGCATATCTATGTTGTAGATCAATAGCTCGCGTTGTTGCTTTCATATGTTTATTTTGATATGTTCCTAGAGAAAAATTGTGTTGAAAGATGTTAGTAGCAATGATGCGGATTGGATACCGTGATCTGAGGTTTATCCTCATCGCTGCACAGAAGAATTATGTCCTTGATGCACCGCTTGGTGACAGACCTATTGCAGGAGCAGATGCAGACGTTATGAACGTTTGGCTAGCTCAATATGATAACTACTTGATAGTTTAGTGCACCATGCCTAGCGGCTTAGAATCGGGACTTCAAAGACGTTTTGAACGTCATGGACCATATGAGATGTTCCAGGAGTTGAAGTTAATATTTCAAGCAAATACCCGAGTTGAGAAATATGAAATCTCCAACAAGTTCTATAGCTCAAAGATGGAGGAGAATAGCTCAAGCAGTGAGCATGTGCTCAGATTATCTAGGTACTACAATCACTTGAATCAAGTGGGAGTTAATCTTCCAGATAAAATAGTGATTGACAGAATTCTCTAGTCACCATCACCAAGTTAGTAGAACTTCGTGATGAACTATAATATGCAAGGGATAATAGAAACAATTCCCAAGCTCTTCGTGATGCTGAAATCGACGAAGGTAGAAATCAAGAAAAACATCAAGTGTTGATGGTTAACAAGACCACTAGTTTCAAGAAAAGGGCAAAGGGAAGAAGGGGAACTTCAAGAAGAACAGCAAGCAAGTTGCTGCTCAAGTGAAGAAGTCCAAGTCTGGTCCTAAGCCTGAGACTAAGTGCTTCTACTACAAAGGGACTCGTCACTGGAAGCAGAACTGCCCAAGTATTTGGAGAATAAGAAGGATGGCAAAGTGAACAAAAGTATATTTGATATACATGTTATTGATGTGTACTTTACTAGTGTTTATAGCAACCCCTCAGTATTTGATACTGGATCAGTTGCTAAGAGTAGTAACTCGAAACAAGAGTTGCAGAATAAACAGAGACTAGTTAAGGGTGAAGTGACGATGTGTGTTGGAAGTAGTTCCAAGATTGATATGATCATCATCGCACACTTCCCTATACTTTCGGGATTAGTGTTGAACCTAAATAAGTGTTATTTGGTTTTTGCGTTAAGCATGAATATGATTTGATCATGTTTATTGCAATACGGTTATTCATTAAAGTCAGAGAATAATTGTTGTTCTGTTTACATGAATAAAACCTTCGATGGTCATACACCCAATGAAACAAGTTCATTGGATCTCGATCGTAGTGATACACATATTCATAATATTGAAACCAAAATATGCAAAGTTAATAATGATAGTGCAACTTATTTGTGGCACTACCGTTTAAGTCATATTGGTGTAAAGCGCATGAAGAAACTACATGCTGATGGGCTTTTGGAATCACTTGATTATGAATCACTTGATGCTTGCGAACCATGCCTTATGGGCAAGATGACTAAAACGCCGTTCTCCGGAACAATGAAGCAAGCAACAGATTTGTTGGAAATCATACATACTGATGTATGTGGTCCGATGAATATTAAGGCTTGCAGCAGGTATCATTATTTTCTGACCTTCACAGATGATTTGAGCAGATATGGGGATATCTACTTGATGAAACATAAGTCTGAAACATTTGAACAGTTCAAAGAATTTCAGAGTGAAGTGGAAAATCATCATGACAAGAAAATAAAAGTTTCTACGATATGATCGCAGAGGTAAAATATTTGAGTTGCGAGTTTGGCCTTCAATTAAAACAATGTGAAATAGTTTCACTACTCACGCCACCGGGAACACCATAGTGTAATGGTGTGTCCGAATGTCATAACCGTACTTTATTAGATATAGTGCGATCTATGATGTCTCTTACCGATCTACCACTATCATTTTGGGGTTATGCATTAGAGACAGTTGCATTCACGTTAAATAGGGCACCATCTAAATCCGTTGAGACGACATCGTGTGAACTATGGTTTGGCAAGAAACCTAAGCTGTCGTTTCTTAAAGTTTGGAGTTGCGATGCTTATGTGAAAAAGTTTCATCTCGATAAGCTCAAACTCAAATCGGAGAAATATGTCTTCATAGGATACCCAAAGGAGACAGTTGGGTACACCTTCTATCACAGATCCGAAGGCAAGACATTCATTGCTAAGAATGGATCCTTTCTAGAGAAGGAGTTTCTCTCGAAAGAAGTGAGTGGGAGGAAAGTAGAAAACTTGATAAGGTAATTGTACCTTCTCCCTTATTGGAAAATAGTTCATCACAGAAATCTGTTCCTGTGACTACTACACCAATTAGTGAGGAAGCTAATGATGATGATCATGTAACTTCAGATCAAGTTACTACCGAATCTCGTAGGTAAACCAGAGTGAGATCCACACCAGAGTGGTACGTCCTATTCTGGAGGTCATGTTACTTGACCATGACGAACCTACGAACTATGAGGAAGCGATGATGAGCCCAGATTCCGATAAATGGCTTGAGGCCATGAAATCTGAGATAGGATCCATGTATGAGAACAAAGTGTGGACTTTGGTGGACTTGCCCGAGGATCGGCAAGCCATTGATAATAAATGGATCTTCAAGAGGAATACGGACACGGATAGTAGTGTTACTATCTACAAAGCTAGAATTGTCGCAAAAGGTTTTCGACAAGTTCAAGGTGTTGACTACGATGAGAGTTTCTCACTCGTATCTATGCTTAAGTCTGTCCGAATCATGTTAGCAATTGCCGCATTTTATGAAATCTGGCAAATGGATAAACAAAACCGCATTCCTTAATGGATTTATTAAAGAAGAGTTGTATGTGATGCAACAAGATGGTTTTGTCAATCCTAAAGGTGCTAACAAAATATGCAAGCTCCAGCGGTCCATTTATGGACTGGTGCAAGCATCTCGGAGTTGGAATACACGCTTTGATAAGTTGATCAAAGCATATAGTTTTATACAGACTTGCGGTGAAGCCTGTATTTACAAGAAAGTGAGTGGGAGCACTATAGCATTTCTGATAAGTATATGTGAATGACATATTGTTGATCAGAAATAATGTAGAATTATTCTGCAAAGCATAAAGGAGTATTTGAAAGGAGTTTTTCAAAGAAAGACCTCGGTGAAGCTACTTACATATTGAGCATCAAGATCTATAGAGATAGATCAAAACGCTTGATAAGTTTTTTCAATGAGTACATACCTTGACAAGATTTTGAAGTAGTTCAAAATGGAATAGTCAAAGAAAGAGTTCTTGCCTGTGTTACAAGGTGTGAAATTGAGTAAGACTCAAAACACGACCGTGACAGAAGATAGAAAGAGAATGAAAGTCATTCCCTATGCCTTGGCCATAGGTTCTATAAAGTATGCCATGCTGTGTACCAGATCTATTGTATATCCTACACTGATTTTGGCAAGGGAGTACAATAGTGATCTAGGAGTAGATCACTGGACAACAGTCAAAATTATCCTTAGTGGAATAAGGATATGTTTCTCGATTACGGAGGTGACAAAAGGTTCGTCGTAAAGGGTTACGTCGATGCTAGTTTTGACACTGATCCAGATGACTATAAGTCTCAATCTGGATACATATTGAAAGTGGGAGCAATTAGCTAGAGTAGCTCCATGCAGAGCATTGTTGACATAGAAATTTGCAAAATACATGCGGATCTGAATGTGGCAGACCCGTTGACTAAACTTCTCTCACAAGCAAAACATGATCACTTTTTGGGTCTTAATCACATAGCGATGTGAACTAGATTATTGAATCTAGTAAACCCTTTGGGTGTTAGTCACATGGAGATGTGAACCAATCACATAAAGATGTGAACTATTGATGTTAAATCACATGGCGATGTGATCTAGATTATTGACTCTAGTGCAAGTGGGAGACTGAAGGAAATATGCCCTAGAGGCAATAATAAAGTTATTATTTATTTCCTTATTTCATGATAAATGTTTATTATTCATGCTAGAATTGTATTAACCCGAAACATAACACATGTGTGAATACATAGACAAACAGAGTGTCACTAGTATGCCTCTACTTGACTAGCTCGTTAATCAAAGATGGTTATGTTTCCTAACCATGGACAAAGAGTTGTTATTTGATTAACGGGATCACATCATTAGGTGAATGATCTGATTGACATGACCCATTCCATTAGCTTAGCACCCGATCGTTTAGTATGTTGCTATTGCTTTCTTCATGACTTATACATGTTCCTATGACTATGAGATTATGTAACTCCCGTGTGCCGGAGGAACACTTTGTGTGCTACCAAACGTCACAACATAACTGGGTGATTATAAAGGTGCTCTACAGGTGTCTCCAAAGGTACATGTTGGGTTGACGTATTTCGAGATTAGGATTTGTCACTCCGATCGTCGGAGAGGTATCTCTGGGCCCTCTCGGTAATGCACATCACTTAAGCCTTGCAAGCATTGCAACTAATGAGTTAGTTGCGGGATGATGTATTACGGAACGAGTAAAGAGACTTGCCGGTAACGAGATTGAACTAGGTGTTGGATACCGACGATCGAATCTCGGACAAGTAACATACCGATGACAAAGGGAACAACGTATGTTGTTATGCGGTCTGACCGATAAAGATCTTCGTAGAATATGTAGGAGCCAATATGGGCATCCAGGTCCCGCTATTGGTTATTGACCGGAGACGTGTCTCGGTCATGTCTACATTGTTCTCGAACCCGTAGGGTCCGCACGCTTAAGGTTTCGATGACAGTTATATTATGAGTTTATGAGTTTTGATGTACCGAAGGAGTTCGGAGTCCCGGATGTTGGGGAATGTTGCAGAAAACAAAAAAATTCCTACGGTTTCACCAAGATCCATCTATGAGTTCATCTAGCAATGAGTGATTGGATGCATCTACGTACCTTGTAGATCGCGAGCGGAAGCGCTCAAAGAACGGGGATGAGGGAGTCGTACTCGACGTCATCTGAATCACGGGAGATCCTAGCGCCGAACGGACGGCACCTCCGCGTTAAACACACGTACGGTCAGCGTAACGTCTCCTCCTTCTTGATCCAGCAAGGGGGGTTGAGGTCGATGAAGATCCAGCAGCACAACGGCGTGGTGGTGGATGCAACGGTCACCGCAGCAGGGCTTCGCCGTACTACTACGAGAGGGAGAGGTGTAGCAGGGGAGAGGAAGGCGCCAAGACTCAAAGGTGCGGCTGCCCCTCCCTCCCCCCCCCCCCTTTATATAGGCTCCCCAAGGGGGGGCGCCGGCCCTAGGAGATCGGATCTCCTAGGGGGGCGGCGGCCAAGGGGTGGAGTGCCCCCCAAGCCAGGTGGGGCGCCCCCCACCCTAGGGTTCCCAACCCTAGGCGCATGGGGTTGTTGGAAATATGCCCTAGAGGCAATAATAAAAGCATTATTATTATATTTCCTTGTTCATGATAATTGTCTTTATTCATGCTATAATTGTGTTATCCGGAAATCGTAATACATGTGTGAATAATAGACACCAACATGTCCCTAGTAAGCCTCTAGTTGACTAGCTCGTTGATCAACAGATAGTCATGGTTTCCTGACTATGGACATTGGATGTCATTGATAACGAGATCACATCATTAGGAGAATGATGTGATGGACAAGACCCAATCCTAAACATAGCACAAGGTCGTATAGTTTGTTTGCTAGAGTTTTCTAATGTCAAGTATCCTTTCCTTAGACCATGAGATCATGTAACTCCCGGATACCGTAGGAGTGCTTTGGGTGTACCAAACGTCACAACGTAACTGGGTGCCCATAAAGGTATACTACGGGTATCTCAGAAAGTGTCTGTTGGGTTGACACGGATCAAGACTGGGATTTGTCACTCCGTATGACGGAGAGGTGTCACTAGGCCCACTCGGTAATGCATCATCATTATGAGCTCAAAGTGACCAAGTGTCTAGTCACGGGATCATGCATTACGGTACGAGTAAAGTGACTTGCCGGTAACGAGATTGAACAAGGTATTGGGATACCGACGATCGAATCTCGAGCAAGTAACATATCAATTGACAAAGGGAATTGTATATGGGGTTGCTTGAATCCTCGACATCGTGGTTCATCCGATGAGATCATCGAGGAGCATGTGGGAGCCAACATGGGTATCCAGATCCCGCTGTTGGTTATTGACCGGAGAGTCGTCTCGGTCATGTCTACATGTCTCCCGAACCCGTAGGGTCTACACACTTAAGGTTCGGTGATGCTAGGGTAGTAGGGATATGTGTATGCAGTAACCCGAATTTTGTTCGGAGTCCCGGATGAGATCCCGGACGTCACGAGGAGTTCCGGAATGGTCCGGAGGTAAAGAATTATATATAGGAAGTGCTATTTCGGCCATCGGGATAAGTTTCGGGGTCACCGGTATTGTACCGGGACCACCGGAAGGGTCCCGAGGGTCCACCGGGTGGGCCACCTACCCCGGGGGGCCACATGGGCTGTAGGGGGTGCGCCTTGGCCTATATGGGCCAAGGGCACCAGCCCCAAGAGGCCCATGCGCCTAGGGTTTAAGATGGGAAGAGTCCCAAAGGGGGAAGGCACCCCCTAGGTGCCTTTTGGGGGAGGGACTCCTCCCTTGGCCGCCGCCCCCCTAGGAGATTGGATCTCCTAGGGCCGGCGCCCCCCTTTAGGCCCCCCTATATATAGTGAGGGAAGGAGGGCCTCTCATACCATGCCTTTGGTGCCTCCCTCTCCCTCTCCAACACCTCCTCCTCCTCCATAGAGCTTGGCGAAGCCCTGCCGGAGTACTGCAGCTCCATCACCACCACGCCGTCGTGCTGCTGCTGGAGCCATCTTCCTCAACCTCTCCTCTCCCCTTGCTGGATCAAGAAGGAGGAGACGTCATCCGCTCCATACGTGTGTTGAACGCGAAGGTGTCGTCCGTTCGGCGCTTGGTCATCGGTGATTTGGATCATGTCATGTACGACTACCGCATCCCCGTTCTTTGAATGCTTCCGCTCGCGATCTACAAAGGTATGTAGATGCATCCGATCACTCGTTGCTAGATGAACTCATAGATGGATCTTCATGAAACCGTAGGAATTTTTTTTGTTTTCTGCAACGTTCCCCAACAGTGGCATCATGAGCTAGGTCTATGCATAGTTCTTCTTGCGCGAGTAGAACACAATTTGTTGTGGGCGTAGATGTTGTCAACTTTCTTGCCGCTACTAGTCTTATCTTGCTTCAATGGTATTGTGGGATGAAGCGGCCCGGACCAACCTTACACGTACGCTTACGTGAGACCGGTTCCACCGACTAACATGCACTAGTTGCATAAGGTGGCTGGCGGGTGTCTGTCTCTCCCACTTTAGTTGGAGCGGATTCGATGAAAAGGGTCCTTATGAAGGGTAAATAGAAGTTGACAAATCACGTTGTGGCTTTCACGTAGGTAAGAAAACGTTCTTGCTAGAACCCTAATTCAGCCATGTAAAACTTGCAACAACAATTAGAGGACGTCTAACTTGTTTTTGCAGCAAGTGCTTTGTGATATGATATGGCCAAAGTTGTGATGAATGATGAATGATCTATATGTGATGTATGAGATGTTCATGCTATTGTAATAGGAATCACGACTTGCATGTCGATGAGTATGACAACCGGCAGGAGCCATAGGAGTTGTCTTTATTTTTATATGACCTGCGTGTCATTGAGAAACGCCATGTAAATTACTTTACTTTATTGCTAAACGCGTTAGCCATAGTAGTAGAAGTAATAGTTGGCGAGCAACTTCATGGAGACACGATGATGGAGATCATGATGATGGAGATCATGGTGTCAAGCCGGTGACAAGATGATCATGGAGCCCCAAGATGGAGATCAAAGGAGCTATGTGATATTGGCCATATCATGTCACTATTATTATTTGATTGCATGTGATGTTTATCATGTTTTGCATCTTGTTTACTTAGAGCAACGGTAGTAAATAAGATGATCCCTCATATTAATTTCAAGAAAGTGTTCCCCCTAACTGTGCACCGTTGCGACAGTTTGTTGTTTCAATGCACCACGTGATGATCGGGTGTTTGATTCCAACGTTCACATACAACGGGTGTAAGACAGATTTACACATGCAAAACACTTAGGTTGACTTGACGAGCCTAGCATGTACACACATGGCCTCAGAACACAGAAGACCGAAAGGTCAAGCATGAGTCGTATAGAAGATACGATCAACATGAAGATGTTCACCGACGTTGACTAGTTCATCTCACGTGATGATCGGACACGACCTAGTTAACTCGGATCATGTTATACTTAGATGACTGGAGGGATGTCTATCTGAGTGGGAGTTCATTGAATAATTTGATTAGATGAACTTAATTATCATGAACTTAGTCTAAAATATTTACAATATATCTTGTAGATCAAATGGCCAACGTAGTCCTCAACTTCAACACGTTCCTAGAGAAAACCAAGCTGAAAGACGATGGCAGCAACTACATGGACTGGGTCCGGAACCTGAGGATCATCCTCATAGCTGCCAAGAAAGATTATGTCCTACAAGCACCGCTAGGTGAAGCTCCCGTCCCACAGAACCAAGACGTTATGAACGCTTGGCAGACACGTGTTGATGATTACTCCCTCGTTCAGTGCGGCATGCTTTACAGCTTAGAGCCGGGGCTCCAAAAGAGTTTTGAGAGACATGGAGCATATGAGATGTTCGAAGAGCTGAAAATGGTTTTTCAAGCTCATGCCCGGATCGAGAGATATGAAGTCTCCGACAAATTCTTCAGCTGTAAGATGGAGGAAAATAGTTCTGTCAGCGAGCACATACTCACTATGTCTGGGTTACATAACCGCTTGACTCAGCTGGGAGTTAATCTCCCAGATGACGCGGTCATTGACAGAATCCTCCAGTCGCTTCCACCAAGCTACAAGAGCTTTGTGATGAACTTCAATATGCAGGGGATGGAAAAGACCATTCCTGAGGTATTTGCAATGCTGAAATCAGCAGAGGTAGAAGTCAAGAAGGAACATCAAGTGTTGATGGTCAATAAAACCACTAAGTTCAAGAAGGGCAAGGGTAAAAAGAACTTCAAGAAGGACGGTAAGGGAGTTGCCGCACCCGGTAAGCAAGCTGCCGGGAAGAAGCCAAAGAATGGACCCAAGCCCAAGACTGAGTGCTTTTATTGCAAGGGAAGTGGTCACTGGAAGCGGAACTGCCCCAAATACTTAGCGGACAAGAAGGCCGGCAAAACGAAAGGTATATGTGATATACATGTGATTGATGTGTACCTTACCAGTGTTCGTAGTAGCTCCTGGGTATTTGATACCGGTGCGGTTGCTCACATTTGTAACTCAAAGCGGGGGCTGCGGAATAAGCGGAGACTAGCGAAGGATGAGGTGACGATGCGCGTCGGGAATGGTTCCAAGGTCAATGTGATCGCCGTCGGCATGCTAACTCTACATTTACCTTCGGGATTAGTTTTAAACCTCAATAATTGTTATTTAGTGCCAGCTTTGAGCATGAACATTCGTTGTATCGGGATCTCGTTTAATTCGAGATGGCTACTCATTTAAATCCGAGAATAATGGTTGTTCTATTTATATGAGAGATATGTTTTATGGTCATGCTCCCATGGTGAATGGTCTATTCTTAATGAATCTCGAGCATGATGCTACACATGTTCATAGTGTGAATACCAAAAAATGTAAGGTTGATAATGATAGTCCCACATATTTGTGGCACTGCCGCCTTGGTCACATAGGTGTCAAATGCATGAAGAAGCTCCATGCAGATGGACTTTTAGAGTCTCTTGATTATGAATCATTTGACACATGCGAACCATGCCTCATGGGTAAAATGATCAAGACTCCATTCTCAGGAACAATGGAGCGAGCAACCAACTTGTTGGAAATCATACATACTGATGTGTGCGGTCCAATGAGCATTGAGGCTCGTGGTGGCTATCATTATGTTCTCACCCTCACTGATGACTTGAGTAGATATGGGCATGTCTACTTAATGAAACACAAGTCTGAAACCTTTGAAAAGTTCAAGGTATTTCAGAGTGAGGTTGAGAATCAACGTGATAGAAAAATCAAGTTTTTGCGATCAGATCGTGGAGGAGAATACTTGAGTCATGAATTTGGCACACACTTAAGGAAATGTGGCATAGTTTCACAACTCACGCCGCCTGGAACACCTCAGCGTAACGGTGTGTCCAAACGTCATAATCGCACTCTATTAGATATGGTGCAATCTATGATGTCTCTTACCGATTTACCGCTATCTTTTTGGGGCTATGCTTTAGAGACTGCCGCATTCACTTTAAATAGGGCTCCGTCGAAATCCGTTGAGACGACACCGTATGAATTATGGTTTGGGAAGAAACCTAAGCTGTCGTTTCTAAAAGTTTGGGGATGTGATGCTTATGTCAAGAAACTTCAACCTGAAAAGCTCGAACCCAAGTCGGAAAAATGCGTCTTCATAGGATACCCTAAAGAAACTATTGGGTATACCTTCTACCTCAGATCCGAAGGCAAGATCTTTGTTGCCAAGAATGGATCCTTTCTAGAGAAGGAGTTTCTCTCGAAAGAAGTAAGTGGGAGGAAAGTAGAACTTGATTAAGTGTTACCTCTTGAACCGGAAAATGGCGCAACTCAAGAAAATGTTCCTGAGGTGCCTACACCGACTAGAGAGGAAGTTAATGATGATGATCATGAAACTTCAGATCAAGTTGCTACCGAACTTCGAAGGTCCACAAGGACTCGTTCCGCACTAGAGTGGTACGGCAACCCTGTCTTGGAAATCATGTTGCTAGACAACGGTGAACCTTCGAATTATGAAGAAGCGATGGCTGGCCCGGATTCCGACAAATGGCTAGAAGCCATGAAATCCGAGATAGGATCCATGTATGAAAACAAAGTATGGACTTTGACTGACTTGCCCGTTGAACGGCGAGCCATAGAAAATAAATGGATCTTTAAGAAGAAGACAGACGCAAATGGTAATGTGACCATCTATAAAGCTCGGCTTGTCGCTAAGGGTTATCGACAAGTTCAAGGGGTTGACTACGATGAGACTTTCTCACCCGTAGCAAAGCTGAAGTCCGTCCGAATCATGTTAGCAATTGCCGCATACTATGATTATGAGATATGGCAAATGGACGTCAAAATGGCATTCCTTAATGGTTTCCTTAAGGAAGAATTGTATATGATGCAGCCGGAAGGTTTTGTCGATCCTAAGAATGCTAACAAGGTGTGCAAGCTCCAACGCTCGATTTATGGGCTGGTGCAAGCATCTCGGAGTTGGAACATTCGCTTTGATGAGATGATCAAAGTGTTTGGGTTTACGCAGACTTATGGAGAAGCCTGCGTTTACAAGAAAGTGAGTGGGAGCTCTGTAGCATTTCTCATATTATATGTAGATGACATACTTTTGATGGGAAATGATATAGAACTCTTGGACAGCATTAAGGCCTACTTGAATAAGAGTTTTTCAATGAACGACCTTGGAGAAGCTGCTTATATATTAGGCATCAAAATCTTAGAGATAGATCAAGACGCCTCATAGGTCTTTCACAAAGCACATACCTTGATAAGATATTGAAGAAGTTCAATATGGATCAGTCCAGGAAGGGGTTCTTGCCTGTGCTGCAAGGTGTGAAATTGAGCTCAGCTCAATGTCCGACCACGGCAGAAGATATAGAAGAGATGAGTGTCATCCCCTATGCCTCAGCCATAGGTTCTATTATGTATGCCATGCTGTGTACCAGACCTGATGTAAACCTTGCCGTAAGTTTGGTAGGAAGGTTCCAAAGTAATCCCGGCAAGGAACACTGGACAGCGGTCAAGAATATCCTGAAGTACCTGAAAAGGACTAAGGAAATGTTTCTCGTTTATGGAGGTGACGAAGATCTCGTCGTAAAGGGTTACGTCGACGCTAGCTTCGACACAGATCTAGATGACTCTAAGTCACAAATCGGATACATGTATATTTTGAATGGTGGGGCAGTAAGCTGGTGCAGTTGCAAGCAGAGCGTCGTGGCGGGATCTACATGTGAAGCGGAGTACATGGCAGCCTCGGAGGCAGCACATGAAGCAATTTGGGTGAAGGAGTACATCACCGACCTCGGAGTCATACCCAATGCGTCGGGGCTAATCAAACTCTTTTGTGACAACACTGGAGCCATTGCACTTGCCAAGGAGCCCAGGTTTCACAAGAAGACCAGGCACACCAAGCGTCGCTTCAACTCCATTCGTGAAAATGTTCAAGATGGAGACATAGATATTTGTAAAGTACATACGAACCTGAATGTAGCAGATCCGTTGACTAAACCTCTCCCTAGAGCAAAACATGATCAACACCAGAATTCCATGGGTGTTCGATTCATCACAATGTAACTAAATTATTGACTCTAGTGCAAGTGGGAGACTATTGGAAATATGCCCTAGAGGCAATAATAAAAGCATTATTATTATATTTCCTTGTTCATGATAATTGTCTTTATTCATGCTATAATTGTGTTATCCGGAAATCATAATACATGTGTGAATAATAGATACCAACATGTCCCTAGTAAGCCTCTAGTTGACTAGCTCGTTGATCAACAGATAGTCATGGTTTCCTGACTATGGACATTAGATGTCATTGATAACGAGATCACATCATTGGGGGAATGATGTGATGGACAAGACCCAATCCTAAACATAGCACAAGATCGTATAGTTAGTTTGCTAGAGTTTTTCCAATGTCAAGTATCCTTTCCTTAGACCAAGAGATTGTGTAACTCCCGGATACCGTAGGAGTACTTTGGGTATACCAAATGTCACAACGTAACTGGGTGACTATAAAGGTATACTACGGGTATCTCCGAAAGTGTCTGTTGGGTTGACACGGATCAAGACTGGGATTTGTCACTCCGTATGACGGAGAGGTATCACTGGGCCCACTCGGTAATGCATCATCATTATGAGCTCAAAGTGACCAAGTGTCTGGTCACGGGATCATGCATCACGGTACGAGTAAAGTGACTTGCCGGTAATGAGATTGAACAAGGTATTGGGATACCGACGATCGAATCTCGGGCAAGTAACATATCGATTGACAAAGGGAATTGTATACGGGGTTGCTTGAATCCTCGACATCGTGGTTCATCCGATGAGATCATCGAGGAGCATATGGGAGCCAACATGGGTATCCAGATCCCGCTGTTGGTTATTGACCGGAGAGTCGTCTCGGTCATGTCTACATGTCTCCCGAACCCGTAGGGTATACACACTTAAGGTTCGGTGACGCTAGGGTTGTACGGATATGTGTATGCAGTAACCCGAATGTTGTTCGGAGTCCCGGATGAGATCCCGGATGTCACGAGGAGTTCCGTAATGGTCCGGAGGTAAAGAATTATATATAGGAAGTGCTATTTCGGCCATCGGGATAAGTTTCGGGGTCACCGGTATTGTACCGGGACCACCGGAAGGGTCCCGGGGGTCCACCGGGTGGGCCACCTACCCAGGGGGGCACATGGGCTGTAGGGGGTGCGCCTTGGCCTACATGGGCCAAGGGCACCAGCCCCAAGAGGCCCATGCGCCTAGGGTTTAAGATGGGAAGAGTCCCAAAGGGGGAAGGCACCCCCTAGGTGCCTTTTGGGGGAGGGACTCCTCCCTTGGCCGCCGCCCCCCTAGGAGATTGGATCTCCTAGGGCCGGCGCCCCCCTTTAGGCCCCCCTATATGTAGTGAGGGAAGGAGGGCCTCTCATACCACGCCTTTGGTGCCTCCCTCTCCCTCTCCAACACCTCCTCCTCCTCCATAGAGCTTGGCGAAGCCCTGCCGGAGTACTGTAGCTCCATCACCACCACGCCGTCGTGCTGCTGCTGGAGCCATCTTACTCAACCTCTCCTCTCCCCTTGCTGGATCAAGAAGGAGGAGACGTCATCCGCTCCGTACGTGTGTTGAACGCGGAGGTGTCATCCGTTCGGCGCTTGGTCATCGGTGATTTGGATCACGTCGTGTACGACTACCTCATCCCCGTTCTTTGAACGCTTCCGCTCGTGATCTACAAAGGTATGTAGATGCATCCGATCACTCGTTGCTAGATGAACTCATGGATGGATCTTGGTGAAACCGTAGGAATTTTTTTTGTTTTCTGCAACGTTCCCCAACACGGGTGGGCCAAGGGGGCGCACCAGCCCACTATGGGCTGGTTCCCCTCCCAACTTAAGCCCATGGGGCTGGCCCCACCCGGTGGACCCCCAGGACCCTTCCGGTGGTCCCGGTACAATACCGGTGACCCCCGAAACTCTCCCGATGGCCGAAACTGCACTTCCTATATATAATTCTTCACCTCAGGACCATTACGGAACTCCCCGTGACGTCCGGGATCTCATCCGGGACTCCGAACAACATTCGGGTTACTACATATACATAACTCTTCAACCCTAGCGTCACCGAACCTTAAGTGTGTAGACCCTACGGGTTCGGGAGACATGTAGACATGACCGAGATTGCTCTCCGGTCAATAACCAACAGCGGGATCTGGATACCCATGTTGGCTCCCACATGCTCCTCGATGATCTTATCGGATGAACCACGATGTTGAGGATTCAAGCAACCCCGTATACAATTGCCTTTGTTAATCGGTATGTTACTTGCCCGGGATTCGATCGTCGGTATCCCAATACCTCGTTCAATCTCGTTACCGGCAAGTCACTTTACTCGTACCGTAATGCATGATCCCGTGACCAGACACTTGGTCACTTTGAGCTCATAATGATGATGCATTTACCAAGTGGGCCCAGTGATACCTCTCCGTCATACGGAGTGACAAATCCCAGTCTTGATCCGTGTCAACCCAACAGACACTTTCGGAGATACCCGTAGTATACCTTTATAGTCACCCAGTTACGTTGTGACATTTGGTATACCCAAAGTACTCCTACGGTATCCGGGAGTTACACGATCTCATGGTCTAAGGAAAGGATACTTGACATTGGAAAAACTCTAGCAAACGAACTATACGATCTTGTGCTATGTTTAGGATTGGGTCTTGTCCATCACATCATTCTCCTAATGATGTGATCTCGTTATCAATGACATCTAATGTCCATAGTCAGGAAACCATGACTATCTGTTGATCAACGAGCTAGTCAACTAGAGGCTTACTAGGGACATGTTGGTGTCTATTATTCACACATGTATTATGATTTCCGGATAACACAATTATAGCATGAATAAAGACAATTATCATGAACAAGGAAATATAATAATAATGCTTTTATTATTGCCTCTAGGGCATATTTCCAATAGTCTCCCACTTGCACTAGAGTCAATAATTTAGTTACATTGTGATGAATCGAACACCCATGGAATTCTGGTGTTGATCATGTTTTGCTCTAGGGAGAGGTTTAGTCAACGGATCTTCTACATTCAGGTCCGTATGTACTTTACAAATATCTATGTCTCCATCTTGAACATTTTCACGAATGGAGTTGAAGCGACGCTTGATGTGCCTGGTCTTCTTGTGAAACCTAGGCTCCTTGGCAAGTGCAATAGCTCCAGTGTTGTCACAAAAGAGTTTGATTAGCCGCGACGCATTGGGTATGACTCCGAGGTCGGTGATGTACTCCTTCACCCAAATTGCTTTATGTGCTGCCTCCGAGGCTGCCATGTACTCCGCTTCACATGTAGATCCCGCCACGACGCTCTGCTTGCAACTGCACCAGCTTACTGCCCCACCATTCAAAATATACACGTATCCGGTTTGTGACTTAGAGTCATCCAGATTTGTGTCGAAGCTAGCGTCGACGTAACCCTTTACGACGAGCTCTTCGTCACCTCCATAAACGAGAAACATTTCCTTAGTCCTTTTCAGGTACTTCAGGATATTCTTGACCGCTGTCCAGTGTTCCTTGCCGGGATTACTTTGGTACCTTCCTACCAAACTTACGGCAAGGTTTACATCAGGTCTGGTACACAGCATGGCATACATAATAGAACCTATGGCTGAGGCATAGGGGATGACACTCATCTCTTCTATATCTTCTGCCGTGGTCGGACATTGAGCTGAGCTCAATTTCACACCTTGCAACACAGGCAAGAACCCCTTCTTGGACTGATCCATATTGAACTTCTTCAATATCTTATCAAGGTATGTGCTTTGTGAAAGACCTATGAGGCGTCTTGATCTATCTCTATAGATTTTGATGCCTAATATATAAGCAGCTTCTCCAAGGTCCTTCATTGAAAAACTCTTATTCAAGTAGGCCTTAATGCTGTCCAAGAGTTCTATATCATTTCCCATCAAAAGTATGTCATCTACATATAATATGAGAAATGCTACAGAGCTCCCACTCACTTTCTTGTAAACGCAGGCTTCTCCATAAGTCTGTGTAAACCCAAACACTTTGATCATCTCATCAAAGCGAATGTTCCAACTCTGAGATGCTTGCACCAGCCCATAAATCGAGCGTTGGAGCTTGCACACCTTGTTAGCATTCTTAGGATCGACAAAACCTTCCGGCTGCATCATATACAATTCTTCCTTAAGAAAACCATTAAGGAATGCCATTTTGACGTCCATTTGCCATATCTCATAATCATAGTATGCGGCAATTGCTAACATGATTTGGACGGACTTCAGCTTTGCTACGGGTGAGAAAGTCTCATCGTAGTCAACCCCTTGAACTTGTCGATAACCCTTAGCGACAAGCCGAGCTTTATAGATGGTCACATTACCATCTGCATCTGTCTTCTTCTTAAAGATCCATTTATTTTCTATGGCTCGCCGTTCAACGGGCAAGTCAGTCAAAGTCCATACTTTGTTTTCATACATGGATCCTATCTCGGATTTCATGGCTTCTAGCCATTTGTCTGAATCCGGGCCCGCCATCGCTTCTTCATAGTTCAAAGGTTCACCGTTGTCTAGCAACATGATTTCCAAGACAGGGTTGCCGTACCACTCTGGTGCGGAACGAGTCCTTGTGGACCTTCGAAGTTCAGTAGCAACTTGATCTGAAGTTTCATGATCATCATCATTAACTTCCTCTCTAGTCGGTGTAGGCACCTCAGGAACATTTTCTTGAGTTGCGCCATTTTCCGGTTCAAGAGGTAACACTTCATCAAGTTCTAATTTCCTCCCACTTACTTCTTTCAAGAGAAACTCCTTCTCTAGAAAGGATCCATTCTTGGCAACAAAGATCTTGCCTTCGGATCTGAGGTAGAAGGTATACCCAATAGTTTCTTTAGGGTATCCTATGAAGACGCATTTTTCCGACTTGGGTTCGAGCTTTTCAGGTTGAAGTTTCTTGACATAAGCATCGCATCCCCAAACTTTTGGAAACAACAGCTTAGGTTTCTTCCCAAACCATAATTCATACGGTGTCGTCTCAACGGATTTCGACGGAGCCCTATTTAAAGTGAATGCGGCAGTCTCTAAAGCATAGCCCCAAAAAGATAGCAGCAAATCGGTAAGAGACATCATAGATCGCACCATATCTAATAGAGTGTGATTACAATGTTCGGACACACCGTTATGCTGAGGTGTTCCAGGCGGCGTGAGTTGTGAAAATATTCCACATTTCCTTAAGTGTGTGCCAAATTCATGACTCAAGTATTCTCCTCCATGATCTGATCGCAAAAACTTGATTTTTCTATCACGTTGATTCTCAACCTCACTCTGAAATTCCTTGAACTTTTCAAAGGTTTCAGACTTGTGTTTCATTAAGTAGACATACCCATATCTACTCAAGTCATCAGTGAGGGTGAGAACATAACGATAGCCACCGCGAGCCTCAACGCTCATTGGACCGCACACATCAGTATGTGTGATTTCCAATAAGTTGGTTGCTCGCTCCATTGTTCCTGAGAACCGAGTCTTGGTCATTTTACCCATGAGGCATGGTTCGCACGTGTCAAATGATTCGTAATCAAGAGACTCTAAAAGTCCATCTGCATGGAGCTTCTTCATGCATTTGACACCTATGTGACCAAGGCGGCAGTGCCACAAGTATGTGGGACTATCATTATCAACCTTACATCTTTTGGTACTCACACTATGAATATGTGTAGCATTACACTCGAGATTCATTAAGAATAAACCATTCACCATCGGAGCATGACCATAAAACATATCTCTCATATAAATAGAACAACCATTATTCTCGGATTTAAATGAGTAGCCATCTCGTATCAAACGAGATCCTGATACAATGTTCATGCTCAAACTTGGCACTAAATAACAATTATTGAGGTTCAAAACTAATCCCGTAGGTAAATGAAGAGGCAGCATGCCGACGGCGATCACATCGACCTTGGAACCATTCCCGACGCGCATCGTCACCTCATCCTTCGCCAGTCTCCGCTTATTCCGCAGCTCCTGCTTTGAGTTACAAATGTGGGCAACTGTAATGGTATCAAATACCCATGAGCTACTACGAGTACTGGTAAGGTACACATCAATTACATGTATATCACATATACCTTTTGTGATGCCGGCCTTCTTGTCCGCTAAGTATTTGGGGCAGTTCCGCTTCCAGTGACCACTTCCCTTGCAATAAAAACACTCGGTCTCGGGCTTGGGTCCATTCTTTGGCTTCTTCCCGGTAGCTTGCTTGCCGGGCGCGGCAACTCCCTTGCCGTCCTTCTTGAAGGTTTTCTTACCCTTGCCTTTCTTGAACTTAGTGGTTTTATTCACCATCAACACTTGATGTTCCTTTCTGACTTCTACCTCTGCTGATTTCAGCATTGCAAATACTTCAGGAATGGTCTTTTCCATCCCCTGCATATTGAAGTTCATCACAAAGCTCTTGTAGCTTGGTGGAAGCGACTAAAGGATTCTGTCAATGACCGCGTCATCCGGGATTAATTCCCAGCCGAGTCAAGCGGTTATGCAACCCAGACATAGTGAGTATATGCTCACTGACAGAACTGTTTTCCTCCATCTTACAGCTGAAGAACTTGTCGGAGACTTGATATCTCTCGACCCGGGCATGAGCTTGGAAAACCATTTTCAGCTCTTCGAACATCTCATATGCTCCGTGTCTCTCAAAACGTTTTTGGAGCCCCGGCTCTAAGCTGTAAAGCATGTCACACTGAACGAGGGAGTAGTCATCGGTACGTGCCTGCCAAGTGTTCATAATGTCTTGTTCTGCAGGGAGAACAGGTGCGTCACCTAGCGGTGCTTGTAGGACATAATCTTTCTTGGCAGCTATGAGGATGATCCTCAGGTTCCGGACCCAGTCCGTGTAGTTGCTGCCATCGTTTTTCAGCTTGGTTTTCTCTAGGAACGCGTTGAAGTTGAGGACTACGTTGGCCATTTAATCTACAAGACATATTGTAAATATTTTAGACTAAGTTCATGATAATTAAGTTCATCTAATCAAATTATTCAATAAACTCCCACTCAGATAGACATCCCTCCAGTCATCTAAGTATAACATGATCCGAGTTAACTAGGCCGTGTCTGATCATCACGTGAGACGGACTAGTCAACATCGGTGAACATCTTCATGTTGATCGTATCTACTATACGACTCATGCTCGACCTTTCGGTCTTCTGTGTACCGAGGCCATGTCTGTACATGCTAGGCTCGTCAAGTCAACCTAAGTGTTTTGCATGTGTAAATCTGTCTTACACCCATTGTATGTGAACGTTAGAATCTATCACACCCGATCATCACGTGGTGCTTCGAAACAACGAACTGTCGCAACGGTGCACAGTTAGGGGGAAAACTTTCTTGAAATTATTATGAGGGATCATCTTATTTACTATCATCGTTCTAAGTAAACAAGATGAAAAAACATGATAAACATCACATGCAATCAAATAATAATAGTGACATGATATGGCCAATATCACATAACTCCTTTGATCTCCATCTTGGGGCTCCATGATCATCTTGTCACCGGCATGACACCATGATCTCCATCATCATGATCTCCATCATCGTGTCTCCATGAAGTTGCTCGCCAACTATTACTTCTACTACTATGGCTAACGCGTTTAGCAATAAAGTAAAGTAATTTACATGGCGTTTCTCAATGACATGCAGGTCATACAAAAAATAAAGACAACCCCTATGGCTCCTGCCGATTGTCATACTCATCGACATGCAAGTCGTGATTCCTATTACAATAGCATGAACATCTCATACATCACATATATATCATTCATCATTCATCACAACTTTGGCCATATCACATCACAAAACACTTGCTGCAAAAACAAGTTAGACGTCCTCTAATTGTTGTTGCAAGTTTTACGTGGCTGCAATAGGGTTCTAGCAAGAACGTTTTCTTACCTACGTGAAAGCCACAACGTGATTTGTCAACTTCTATTTACCCTTCATAAGGACCCTTTTCATCGAATCTGCTCCAACTAAAGTGGGAGAGACAGACACCCGCCAGCCACCTTATGCAACTAGTGCATGTTAGTCGGTGGAACCGGTCTCACGTAAGTGTACGTGTAAGGTTGGTCCGGGCCGCTTCATCCCACAATACCGCTGAAGCAAGATAAGACTAGTAGCGGCAAGAAAGTTGACAACTTCTACGCCCACAACAAATTGTGTTCTACTCGTGCAAAGAGAACTACGCATAGACCTAGCTCATGATGCCACTGTTGGGGAATGTTGCAGAAAACAAAAAATTTCCTACGATTTCACCAAGATCCATCTATGAGTTCATCTAGCAATGAGTGATTGTATGCATCTACGTACCTTGTAGATCGCGAGTGGAAGCGTTCAAAGAACGGGGATGAGGGAGTCGTACTTGACGTGATCCGAATCACCGGAGATCCTAGCGCCGAACGGACGGCACCTCCGCGTTCAACACACGTACGGTCAGCGTAACGTCTCCTCCTTCTTGATCCAGCAAGGGGGGAGGAGAGGTCGATGAAGATCCAGCAGCACGACGGCGTGGTGGTGGATGCAGGGGTCACCACAGCAGGGCTTCGCCGTTCTACTACGAGAGGAAGAGGTGTAGCAGGGAGAGGGAGGCGCCAAGACTCAAAGGTGCGGCTGCCCCTCCCTCCCTTTATATAGGCTCCCCAAGGGGGGGCGCCGGCCTTAGGAGACGGGATCTCCTAGGGGGGGCGGCGGCCAAGGGGTGGAGTGCCCCCCAAGCCAGGTGGGGCGCCCCCCCCCCCCACCCTAGGGTTCCCAACCCTAGGCGCATGGGGTGGGCCAAGGGGGGCGCACCATCCCACTATGGGCTGGTTCCCCTCCCCACTTAAGCCCATGGGGCCCTCCGGGATGGGTGGCCCCACGCGGTGGACCCACGGGACCCTTCCGGTGGTCCCGGTACAATACCGGTGACCCCCGAAACTCTCCCGATGGCCGAAACTGCACTTCCTATATATAATTCTTCACCTCCGAACCATTCCGGAACTCCTCGTGACATCCGGGATCTCATCCGGGACTCCGAACAACATTCGGGTTACTGCATATACATATCTCTTCAACCCTAGCGTCACCGAACCTTAAGTGTGTAGACCCTACGGGTTCGGGAGACATGTAGACATGACCGAGATTGCTCTCCGGTCAATAACCAACAGCGGGATCTGGATACCCATGTTGGGTCCCACATGCTCCTCGATGATCTTATCGGATGAACCACGATGTCGAGGATTCAAACAACCCCGTATACAATTCCCTTTGTCAATCGGTATGTTACTTGCCCGGGATTCGATCGTCGGTATCCCAATACCTCGTTCAATCTCGTTACCGGCAAGTCACTTTACTCGTACCGTAATGCATGATCCCGTTACCAGACACTTGGTCACTTTGAGCTCATAATGATGATGCATTACTGAGTGGGTCCAGTGATACCTCTCCGTCATACGGAGTGACAAATCCCAGTCTTGATCTGTGTCAACCCAACAGACACTTTCGGAGATACCCGTAGTATACCTTTATAGTCACCCAGTTACGTTGTGACGTTTGGTATACCCAAAGTACTCCTACGGTATCCGGGAGTTACACGATCTCATGGTCTAAGGAAAGGATACTTGACATTGGAAAAACTCTAACAAACGAACTATACGGTCTTGTGCTATGTTTAGGATTGGGTCTTGTCCATCACTGTTGGGGAACGTAGTAATTTCAAAAAAATTCCTACGCACACGCAAGACCATGGTGATGCATATCAATGAGAGGGGAGAGTGTTGTCTACGTACCCTCGTAGACCAAAGCGGAAGCGTTGACGCAACGTAGAGGAAGCAGTCGTACGTCTTCCCGATCCGACCGATCCAAGCACCGTTACTCCGGCACCTCCGAGTTCTTAGCACACGTACAGCTCGATGACACTCCCCGGGCTCCAATCCAGCAAAGCTTCGGGGATGAGTTCCATCAGCACGACGGCGTGGTGACGATCTTGATGTACTACTGTCGCAGGGCTTCGCCTAAGCACCGCTACAATATTATCGAGGACTATGGTGGCAGGGGGCGCCGCACACGGCTAAGAATAAGTGTTGGGGAACGTAGTAATTTCGAAAAATTTCCTACGCACACGCAAGATCATGGTGATGCATAGCAACGAGGAGGAGAGTGTTGTCTACGTACCAACGCAGACCGACTGCGGAAGCGATCACACAACGTAGAGGAAGTAGTCGTACGTCTTCTTCCCGATCCGACCGATCCAAGCACCGTTACTCCGGCACCTCCGAGTTCTTAGCACACGTTCAGCTCGATGACGATCCTCGGGCTCCGATCCAGCAAAGCGTCGAGGAAGAGTTCCGTCAGCACGACGGCATGGTGACGATCTTGATGTACTACCGACGCAGGGCTTCGCCTAAGCACTGTAACGGTATGATCGAGGTGGAATTTGGTGGCAGGGGGCACCGCACACGGCTAAGGAACGATCTCAAGGATCAACTTGTGTGTCTATGGGGTGCCCCCTGCCCCTGTATATAAAGGATGGAGGAGGAGGAGGCCGGCCAAGGCATAGGGTGCGGCCAGGATGGGAGTCCTACTAGGACTCCCAAGTCCTAGTAGGAGTCCACCAAAAGGGGAGGAAGGGAGAAGGAATAGGAGGAGAAGGAGAGGTGGCCGGCCCCCTTTTCCCTAGTCCAATTCGGACCAAGGGGAGGGGGGGTGCAGCAGCCTTTTCCTCTTCCCACTAAAGCCCATCAAGGCCCATTACTCTTCCCCGTATTCCCGTAACTCCCCGATACCTCCGAAAATACCCGAATCACTCGGAACCTTTCCGACGTCCGAATATAGTCGTCCAATATATCGATCTTTACGTCTCGACCATTTCGAGACTCCTCGTCATGTCCCCGATCTCATCCGGGACTCCGAACTCCTTCGGTACATCAAAACTCATAAACTCATAATATAACTGTCATCGAAACCTTAAGCGTGCGGACCCTACGGTTCGAGAACAATGTAGACATGACCGAGACACGTCTCCGGTCAATAACCAATAGCGGGACTTGGATGCCCATATTGGCTCCTACATATTCTACGAAGATCTTTATCGGTCAGACCGCATAACAACATACGTTGTTCCCTTTGTCATCGGTATGTTACTTGCCCGAGATTCGATCATCGGTATCCAATACCTAGTTCAATCTCGTTACTGGCAAGTCTCTTTACTCGTTCCGTAATACATCATCTCATAACTAACATCTTAGTTATTATGCTTGCAATGCTTATGTGATGTGTATTACCGAGAGGGCCCAGAGATACCTCTCCGACAATCGGAGTGACAAACCCTAATCTCGAAATACGCCAACCCAACATCCACCATTGGAGACACCTGTAGTACTGCTTTATAATCACCCAGTTACGTTGTGACGTTTGGTAGTACCCAAAGTGTTCCTCCGGTAAACGGGAGTTGCATAATCTCATAGTTATAGAAACATGTATAAGTCATGAAGAAAGCAATAGCAACATACTAAATGATCGTGTGCTAAGCTAATGGAATGGGTCATGTCAATCAGATCATTCAACTAATGATGTGACCTCGTTAATCAAATAACAACTCTTTGTTCATGGTTAGGAAACATAACCATCTTTGATTAACGAGCTAGTCAAGTAGAGGCATACTAGTGACAGTCTGTTTGTCTATGTATTCACACATGTATTATGTTTCCGGTTAATACAATTCTAGCATGAATAATAAACATTTATCATGATACAAGGAAATAAATAATAACTTTATTATTGCCTCTAGGGCATATTTCCTTCAGTCTCCCACTTGCACTAGAGTCAATAATCTAGTTCACATCGCCATGTGATTTAGCAGCAATAGTTCACATCACCATGTGATTAACACCCATAGTTCACATCGTCATGTGACCAACACTCAAAGGGTTTACTAGAGTCAGTAATCTAGTTCACATCTCTATGTGATTAACACCCAAAGAGTACTAAGGTGTGATCATGTTTTTGCTTGTGAGATAATTTTAGTCAACGGGTCTGTCACATTCAGATCCGTAAGTATTTTGCATAATTCTTTGTCTATAATGCTCTGCACGGAGCTACTCTAGCTAATTGCTCCCACTTTCAATATGTATCCAGATTGTGACTTTAGATTCATCTGGATCAGTGTCAAAAACTTGCATCGACGTAACCCTTTACGACGAACCTTTTTGTCACGTCCATAATCGAGAAACACATCCTTATTTCACTAAGGATAATTCTGACCGCTGTCCAGTGATCTACTCCTAGATCACTATTGTACTCCCTTGCCAAATCAGTGCAGGGTATACAATAGATCTGGTACACAGCATGGCATACTTTATAGAACCTATGAATGAGGCATAGGGAATGACTTTCATTCTCTTTCTATGTTCTGCCGTGGTCGGGCTTTGAGTCTTTACTCAATTTCACACCTTGTAATACAGCCAAGAACTCTTTCTTTGACTGCTCCATTTTGAACTATTTCAAAATCTTGTCAAGGTATGTACTTATTGAAAAAACTTATCAAGCGTCTTGATCTATCTCTATAGATCTTGGGGCTCAATATGTAAGCAGCTTCACCGAAGTCTTTCTTTGAAAACTCCTTTCAAACACTCCTTTATGCTTTAAAAAATAATTCTACATTATTTCTGATCAACAATATGTCATTCACATATACTTATCAGAAATACTGTAGTGCTCCCACTCACTTTCTT
The DNA here is from genome assembly GCA_034509565.1 of Triticum monococcum. Classification (NCBI taxonomy): domain Eukaryota; kingdom Viridiplantae; phylum Streptophyta; class Magnoliopsida; order Poales; family Poaceae; genus Triticum; species Triticum monococcum. The sequence continues at coordinate 105,915,020 of CM067843.1, forward strand.
GTAAATACAGGCTTCACCGCAAGTCTGTATAAAACTATATGCTTTGATCAACTTATCAAAGTGTGTATTCCAACTCCGAGATGCTTGCACCAGTCCATAGATGAATCACTGGAGCTTGCATATTTTGTTAGCACCTTTCGGATTGTCAAAACTTTCTAGTTGCATCACATACAACTCTTCTTTAATAAATCCATTAAAGAATGCAGTTTTGTTTATCCATTTGCCAGATTTCATAAAATGCGGCAATTGCTAACATGATTCGGACAGACTTAAGCATAGATACGAGTGAGAAAAACTCATCGTAGTCAACACCTTGAACTTGTCGAAAAACTTTTTCGACAATTCTAGCTTTGTAGATAGTAACACTACTATCAGCGTCCGTCTTCCACTTGAAGATCCATTTATTTTCTATGGTTTGCCGATCATCGGGCAAATCCATCAAAGTCCATACTTTGTTCTCATACATGGATCATATCTCAGATTTCATGGTCTCAAACCATTCTGCGGAATCTGGGCTCATCATCGCTTCCTCATAGTTCGTAGGTTCATCATGATCTAGTAGCATGACTTCCAGAAATGGATTACCATACCACTCTGGTGCGGATCTCACTCTGGTTGATCTACGTGGTTCAGTAGTATCTTGTCCTGAAGCTTCATGATCATCATCATTAGCTTCCTCACTAATTGGTATAGGTGTCGCAGAAACAGTTTTCTGTGATGTACTATTTTCCAATAAGGGAGCAGGTACAGTTACCTCGTCAAGTTCTACTTTCCTCCCACTCACTTCTTTCGAGAGAAACTCCTTCTCCAGAAAGTTTCCGAATTTAGCAACAAAAGTCTTGCCTTCGGATCTGTGATAGAAGGTGTATCCAATAGTTTCCTTTGGATATCCTATGAAGATGCACTTCTCCGATTTGAGTTTGAGCTTATCAGGATGAAACTTTTTCATATAAGCATCACAACCCCAAACTTTAAGAAATGACAACTTTGGTTTCTTGCTAAACCATAGTTCATATAGTGTCGTCTCAACGGATTTAGATGGTGCCCTATTTAACGTGAATGCAGCTGTCTCTAATGCATAACCCCAAAACGATAGTGGTAAATCGGCAAGAGACATCATAGATTGCACCATATCTAATAAAGTACGGTTATGACGTTCGGACACACCATTACATTGTGGTGTTCCAGATGGCGTGAGTAGTGAAACTATTTCACATTGTTTTTAACTGAAGACCAAACTCGTAACTCAATTATTTGTCTCCGCGATCAGATCGTAGAAACTTTATTTTCTTGTCACGATGATTTTTCACTTCACTCTGAAATTCTTTGAACTTTTCAAATGTTTCAGACTTATGTTTCATCAAGTAGATATACTCATATCTACTCAAATCATTTGTGAAGATCAGAAAATAATGATACCTGTCGCGAGCCTCAATATTCATTGGACCACATACATCATTATGTATGATTTCCAACAAATCTTTTCTCGCTCCATTGTTCCGGAGAACGGCGTTTTAGTCATCTTGCCCAAAAGGCATGGTTCGCAAGCATCAAGTGATTCATAATCAAGTGATTCCGAAAGCCCATCAGCATGGAGTTTCTTCATGCGCTTCATACCAATATGACCTAAACAGCAGTGCCACAAATAAGTTGCACTATCATTATTAACTTTGCATCTTTTGGTTTCAATATTATGAATATGTGTATTATTAAGATCGAGATCCAATGAACTATTTTCATTGGGTGTGTAACCATATAAGGTTTTATTCATGTAAACAGAACAACAATTTATTCTTTTACTTAAATGAATAACCGTATTACAATAAACATGATCAAATCATATTCATGCTCAACACAAACACCAAATAACACTTATTTAGTTTCAACACTAATCCCGAAAATATAGGGGAGTGTGCGATGATGATCATATCAATCTTGGAACTACTTCCAACACACATCATCACTTCACCCTTAACTAGTCTCTGTTTATTCTGCAACTCCCGTTTCGAGTTACTAATCTTAGCAACTGAACTAGTATCAAATACTGAGGGTTTGCTATAAACACTAGTAAAGTACACATCAATAACATGTATATCAAATATACTTATGTTCACTTTGCCATCCTTCTTATCCGCCAATCACTTGGGGTAGTTCCGCTTCCAGTGACCAGTCCCTTTGCAGTAGAAGCACTTAGTCTCAGGCTTAGGATCAGACTTGGGCTTCTTCACTTGAGCAGCAACTTGCTTGCCGTTCTTTTGAAGTTCTCCTTCTTCCCTTTGCCCTTTTCTTGAAACTAGTGATCTTGTCAACCATCAACACTTGATGTTTTTCTTGATTTCTACCTTCGTTGATTTCAGCATTACGAAGAGCTTGGGAGTTGTTTCCGTTATCCCTTGCATATTATAGTTCATCACGAAGTTCTACTAACTTGGTGATGGTGACTAGAGAATTCTGTCAATCACTATCTTATCTGGAAGATTAACTCCCACTTGATTCAAGCGATTGTAGTACCCAGACAATCTGAGCACATGCTCACTAGTTGAGCGATTCTCCTCCATCTTTTAGCTATAGAACTTGCTGGAGACTTCATGTCTCTCAACTCGGGTATTTGCTTGAAATATTAACTTCAACTCCTGGAACATCTCATATGGTCCATGACGTTCAAAACGTCTTTGAAGTCCCGATTCTAAGCCGTTAAGCATGGTGCACTAAACTATCAAGTAGTCATCATATTGAGCCAGCCAAACGTTCATAACGTCTGCATCTGCTCCTGCAATAGGTCTGCCACCTAGCGGTGCATCAAGGACATAATTTTTCTGTGCAGCAATGAGGATACTCAGATCACGGATCCAATCCGCATCATTGCTACTAACATTTTTCAACATAATTTTCTCTAGGAACATATCAAAATAAAACGCAGGGAAGCAACAACGCGAGCTATTGATCTACAACATGATTTGCAAAATACTACCAGGACTAAGTTCATGATAAGTTTAAGTTCAGTTAATCAAATTACTTAGGAACTCCCACTTAGATAGACATCCCTCTAATCCTCTAAGTGATCACGTGATCCAAATCAACTAAACCATAACCGATCATCACGTGAGATGGAGTAGTTTTCAATGGTGAACATCGTCATGTTGATCATATCTACTATATGATTCACGCTCGACCTTTCGGTCTCTGTGTTCCGAGGCCATATCTGCATATGCTAGGCTCGTCAAGTTTAACCTGAGTATTCTGCGTGTGCAAAACTGGCTTGCACCCGTTGTAGATGGACGTAGAGCTTATCACACCCGATCATCACGTGGTGTCTGGGCACGACGAACTTTGGCAACGGTGCATACTCAGGGAGAACACTTCTTGATAATTTAGTGAGAGATCATCTTATAATGCTACCGTCAATCAAAGCAAGATAAGATGCATAAAAGGATAAACATCACATGCAATCAATATAAGTGATATGATATGGCCATCATCATCTTGTGCTTGTGATCTCCATCTCCGAAGCACCGTCATGATCACCATCGTCACCGGCGCGACACCTTGATCTCCATCGTAGCATCGTTGTCGTCTCGCCAATCTTATGCTTCCACGACTATCACTACCGCTTAGTAATAAAGTAAAGCATTACATCGCGATTGCATTGCATACAATAAAGCGACAACCATATGGCTCCTGCCAGTTGCCGATAACTCGGTTACAAAACATGATCATCTCATACAATAAAATCAGCATCATGCCTTGACCATATCACATCACAACATGCCCTGCAAAAACAAGTTAGACGTCCTCTACTTTGTTGTTGCAAGTTTTACGTGGCTGCTACGGGCTTAAGTAAGAACACATCTCACCTACGCATCAAAACCACAACGATAGTTTGTCAAATAGACTCCGTTTTAACCTTCTCAAGGACCGGGCGTAGCCACACTTGGTTCAACTAAAGTTGGAGAGACAGTCTTCCGCAAGCCATCTGTGTGCATAGCACGTCGAGGGAACCGGTCTCGCGTAAGAGTACGCGTAAGGTTGGTCCGGATCGTCTCGTCCAACAATACCGCCGAACCAAAGTATGACATGCTGGTAGGCAGTATGACTTTTATCGCCCACAACTCACTTGTGTTCTACTCGTGCAAATAACATCAAACCATAAAACCTGGCTCTGATACCACTGTTGGGGAACGTAGTAATTTCGAAAATTTTCCTACGCACACGCAAGATCATGGTGATGCATAGCAACAAGGGGGAGAGTGTTGTCTACGTACCAACGCAGACCGACTGCGGAAGCGATCACACAACATAGAGGAAGTAGTCGTACGTCTTCTTCCCGATCCGACCGATCCAAGCACCGTTACTCCGGCACCTCCGAGTTCTTAGCACACATTCAGCTCGATGACGATCCTCGGGCTCCGATCCAGCAAAGCGTCGAGGAAGAGTTCCGTCAGCACGACGGCGTGGTGATGATCTTGATGTACTACCGACGCAGGGCTTCGCCTAAGCACTGTAACGGTATGATCGAGGTGGAATTTGGTGGCAGGGGGCACCGCACACGGCTAAGGAACGATCTCAAGGATCAACTTGTGTGTCTATGGGGTGCCCCCTGCCCCTGTATATAAAGGATGGAGGAGGAGGAGGCCGGCCAAGGCATAGGGTGCGGCCAGGATGGGAGTCCTACTAGGACTCCAAGTCCTAGTAGGAGTCCACCAAAAGGGGAGGAAGGGAGAAGGAATAGGAGGAGAAGGAGAGGTGGCCGGCCCCCTTTTCCCTAGTCCAATTCGGACCAAAGGGGAGGGGGGGCGCAGCAGCCTTTTCCTCTTCCCACTAAAGCCCATCAAGGCCCATTACTCTTCCCCGTATTCCCGTAACTCCCCGGTACCTCCGAAAATACCGGAATCACTCGGAACCTTTCCGACGTCCGAATATAGTCGTCCAATATATCGATCTTTACGTCTCGACCATTTCGAGACTCCTCGTCATGTCCCCGATCTCATCCGGGACTCCGAACTCCTTCGGTACATCAAAACTCATAAACTCATAATATAACTGTCATCGAAACCTTAAGCGTGCGGACCCTACGGTTCGAGAACAATGTAGACATGACCGAGACACGTCTCCGGTCAATAACCAATAGCGGGACCTGGATGCCCATATTGGCTCCTACATATTCTACGAAGATCTTTATCGGTCAGACCGCATAACAACATACGTTGTTCCCTTTGTCATCGGTATGTTACTTGCCCGAGATTCGATCGTCGGTATCCAATACCTAGTTCAATCTCGTTACTGGCAAGTCTCTTTACTCGTTCCGTAATACATCATCTCATAACTAACATCTTAGTTATTATGCTTGCAAGGCTTATGTGATGTGTATTACCGAGAGGGCCCAGAGATACCTCTCCGACAATCGGAGTGACAAACCCTAATCTCGAAATACGCCAACCCAACATCCACCATTGGAGACACCTGTAGTACTCCTTTATAATCACCCAGTTACGTTGTGACGTTTGGTAGTACCCAAAGTGTTCCTCCGGTAAACGGGAGTTGCATAATCTCATAGTTATAGGAACATGTATAAGTGATGAAGAAAGCAATAGCAACATACTAAACGATCGTGTGCTAAGCTAATGGAATGGGTCATGTCAATCAGATCATTCAACTAATGATGTGACCTCGTTAATCAAATAACAACTCTTTGTTCATGGTTAGGAAACATAACCATCTTTGATTAACGAGCTAGTCAAGTAGAGGCATACTAGTGACACTCTGTTTGTCTATGTATTCACACATGTATTATGTTTCCGGTTAATACAATTCTAGCATGAATAATAAACATTTATCATGATACAAGGAAATAAATAATAACTTTATTATTGCCTCTAGGGCATATTTCCTTCAATAAGATCACGTGGATCAACTTGTGTGTCTAGGATGCCCCTTGCCTCAGTATATAAAGGATGGAGGAGGAGGAGGCCGGCCAAGGCAATTGGTGCGGCCAGGATGTGGAGTCCTACTAGGACTCCAAGTCCTAGTAGGAGTCCACCGAGAGGGGAGGAAGGGAGAAGGAAGTAGAGGAGAAGGAAAGGTGGCCGGCCCCCTTTTCCCTAGTCCAATTCGGACCAGAGGGGAGGGGGGCGCAGCAGCCCCTTGGCCCTTTCTCCTCTTCCCACTAAAGCCCATCAAGGCCATTTGCTTCTCCCATAACTACCCGGTACTCCGAAAAATACCCGAATCACTCGGAACCTTTCCGATGTCCGAATATACTCATCCAATATATCGATCTTTACGTCTCGGCCATTTCGAGACTCCTCGTCATGTCCCCGATCTCATCCGGGACTCCGAACTCCTTCGGTACATCAAAACTCATAAACTCATAATATAACTGTCATCGAAACCTTAAGCGTGCGGACCCTACGGGTTCGAGAACAATGTAGACATGACCGAGACACGTCTCCGGTCAATAACCAATAGCGGGACCTGGATGCCCATATTGGCTCCTACATATTCTACGAAGATCTTTTATCGGTCAGACCGCATAACAACATACGTTGTTCCCTTTGTCATCGGTATGTTACTTGCCCGAGATTCGATCGTCGGTATCCAATACCTAGTTCAATCTCGTTACCGGCAAGTCTCTTTACTCGTTCCGTAATACATCATCCCGCAACTCAATCATTAGTTGCAATGCTTGCAAGGCTTAAGTGATGTGCATTACCGAGAGGGCCCAGAGATACCTCTCCAACAATCGGAGTGACAAATCCTAATCTCGAAATACGCCAACCCAACATGTACCTTTGGAGACACCTGTAGAGCTCCTTTATAATCACCCAGTTACGTTGTGACTTTTGGTAGCACACAAAGTGTTCCTCCGGCAAACGGGAGTTGCATAATCTCATAGTCATAGGAACATGTATAAGTCATGAAGAAAGCAATAGCAACATACTAAATGATCGGGTGCTAAGCTAATGGAATGGGTCATGTCAATCAGATCATTCACCTAATGATGTGATCCCATTAATCAAATAAAAACTCTTTGTCCATGGTTAGGAAACATAACTATCTTTGATTAACGAGCTAGTCAAGTAGAGGCATACTAGTGACACTCTGTTTGTCTATGTATTCACACATGTATTATGTTTCCGGTTAATACAATTCTAGCATGAATAATAAACATTTATCATGAAATAAGGAAATAAATAATAACTTTATTATTGCCTCTAGGGCATATTTCCTTCAGTCTCCCACTTGCACTAGAGTCAATAATCTAGATCACATCCCCATGTGATTAACATCTATAGTTCACATCATCATGTGATTAACACCCATAGTTCACATCTTCATGTGACCAACACCCAAAGGGTTTACTAGATTCAGTAATCTAGTTCACATCGCTTATGTGATTAACACCCAAAGAGTACTAAGGTGTGATCATGTTTTGCTTGTGAGAGAAGTTTAGTCAACGGGTCTGCCACATTCAGATCCGCATGTATTTTGCAAATTTCTATGTCAACAATGCTCTGCATGGAGCTACTCTAGCTAATTGCTCCCACTTTCAATATGTATCTAGACCGAGACTTAGAGTCATCTAGATTAGTGTCAAAACTTGCATCGGCGTAACCCTTTACGAAGAACCTTTTTTCACTTCCATAATCGAGAAACATATCCTTATTCCACTAAGGATAATTTTGACCACTGTCCAGTAATCTACTCCTAGATCACTATTGTGCTCCCTTGCCAAACTCAGTGGTAGGGTATACAATAGATCTGGTACACAGCATGGCATACTTTATAGAACCTATGACCAAGGTACAGGGAATGACATTCATTCTCTTTCTATCTTCTGCCGTGGTCGGGCTTTGAGTCTTACTCAATTTCACACCTTGTAACATAGGTAAGAAACTCTTTCTTTGACCGTTCCATTTTGAACTACTTTAAAATCTTGTCAAGGTATGTATTTATTGAAAAAACTTATCAAGCGTCTTGATCTATCTCTATAGATCTTGATGCTCAATATGTAAGCAGCTTCACCGAAGTCTTTCTTTGAAAAACTCCTTTCAAACACTCCTTTATGCTTTACAGAATAATTCTACATTATTTCCAACCAACAATATGTCATTCACATATACTTATCAGAAATGTTGTAGTGCTCCCACTCACTTTCTTGTAAATACAGGCTTCACCGCAAGTCTGTATAAAACTATATGCTTTGATCAACTTATCAAAGCGTATATTCCAACTCCGAGATGCTTGCACCAGTCCATAAATGGATCGCTGGAGCTTGCATATTTTGTTAGCACCTTTAGGATTGACAAAACCATCTTGTTGCATCACATACAACTCTTCTTTAAGAAATCCATTAAGGAATGCAGTTTTGTTTATCCATTTGCCATATTTCATAAAATGCGGCAATTGCTAACATGATTCGGACAGACTTAAGCATAGATACGAGTGAGAAACTCTCATCGTAGTCAACACTTTGAACTTGTCAAAAACCTTTTGCAACAATTCTAGCTTTGTAGATAGTAACACTACTATCAACGTCCGTCTTTCTCTTGAAGATCCATTTATTTTCTATGGCTTGCCGATCATCGGGCAAGTCAACCAAAGTCCATACTTTGTTTTCATACATGAATCCCATCTCAGATTTCATGGCCTCAAGCCATTTTGCGGAATCTGGGCTCATCATCGCTTCCTCATAGTTCGCAAGTTCGTCATGGTCTAGTAACATGACTTCCAGAACAGGATTACTGTACCACTCTGGTGCGGATCTCACTCTGGTTTATCTACGAGATTCGGTAGTAACTTGATCTGAAGTTTTATGATCATCATCATTAGCTTCCTCACTAATTGGTGTAGTAGTCACAGGAACAGATTTCTGTGATGAACTACTTTCCAATAAGGGAGAAGGTACAATTACCTTATCAAGTTCTACTTTCCTCCCACTCACTTCTTGCGAGAGAAACTCCTTCTCTAGAAAGGATCCATTATAAGCAACGAATGTCTTGCCTTAGGATCTGTGATAGAAGGTGTACCCAACAGTCTCCTTTCGGTATCCTATGAAGACATATTTCTCCGATTTGGTTTTGAGCTTATTAGGATGAAACTTTTTCACATAAGCATCACAACCCCAAACTTTAAGAAACGACAACTTTGGTTTCTTGCTAAACCACAGTTCAGATTGTGTCGTCTCAACGGACTTAGATGGTGCCCCTTTTTTTAACGTGAATGCAGTTGTCTTTAATGCATAACCTCAAAAACGATAGTGGTAAATCGGTAAGAAACATCATAGATTTGCACTATATCTAATAAAGTACGGCTATGACGTTCGGACACACCATTATGCTGTGGTGTTCCGGGTGGCACAAATTTGTGAAACTATTCCACATTGTTTTAATTGAAGACCAAACTCGTAACTCAAATATTTGTCTCCGCGATCAGATCGTAGAAGCCTTATTTTCTTGTTACGATGATTCTCCACTTCACTCTGAAATTCTTTGAACTTTTCAAATGTTTCAGACTTATGTTTCATCAAGTAGATATACTCATATCTGCTCAAATCATCTGTGAAGATCAGAAAATAATGATACCTATCGCGAGCCTCAATATTCATCGGACCACATACATCAGTATGTATGATTTCCAACAAATCTGTTGCTCGCTCCATTGTTCCGAAGAACAGAGTCTTAGTCATCTTGCCCATGAGGCATGGTTCGCAAGCATCAACTGATTCATAATCAAGTGATTCCAAAAGCCCATCAGCATGGAGTTTCTTCATGCGCTTTACACCAATATGACCTAAACGGCAGTGCTACAAATAAGTTGCACTATCATTATTAACTTTGCATCTTTTGGTTTCCATATTATGATTATGTGTATCACTATGATCGAGATCCAACGAACTATTTTCATTGGGTGTGTAACCATATAAGGTTTTATTCATGTAAACAGAACAACAATTTATTCTCTTACTTAAATGAATAACCGTATTACAATAAACATGATCAAATCATATTCATGCTCAACGTAAACACCAAATAACACTTATTTAGGTTCAACACTAATCCCGAATTTATAGGGAGTGTGCGATGATGATCATATCAATCTTGGAACCACTTCCAACACACATTGTCACTTCACCCTTAACTAGTCTCTGTTTATTCTGCAACTCCCGTTTCGAGTTACTAATCTTAGCAACTGAACTAGTATCAAATACTGAGGGGTTGCTATAAACACTAGTAAAGTACACATCAATAACATGTATATCAAATATACTTATGTTCACCTTGCCATCCTTCTTATCTGCCAATCACTTAGGGTAGTTCCGCTTCCAGTGACCAGTCCCTTTGCAGTAGAAGCACTCAATCTCCGGCTTAGGTCCAGACTTGGGTTTATTCTCTTGAGCAGCAACTTGCTTGCTGTTCTTCTTGAAGTTCCCCTTCTTCCCTCTGCCCTTTTCTTGAAACTAGTGGTCTTGTCTACCATCAACACTTGATGTTTTTCTTGATTTCTACCTTCATCGATTTCATCATCATGAAAAGCTCGGGAGTCGTTTTCGTCATCCCTTGCATACTATAGTTCATCACGAAGTTCTACTAACTTGGTCATGGTGACTAGAGAATTCTGTCAATCACTATCTTATCTGGAAGATTAACTCCCACTTGATTCAAGCGATTGTAGTACCCAGACAATCTGAGCACATGCTCACTAGTTGAGCGATTCTCCTCCATCTTTTAGCTATAGAACTTGTTGGAGACTTCATATCTCTCAACTCGGGTATTTGCTTGAAATATTAACTTCAACTCCTGGAACATCTCATATGGTCCATGACGTTCAAAACGTATTTGAAGTCCCGATTCTAAGCCGTTAAGCATGGTGCACTAAACTATCAAGTAGTCATCATATTGAGCTAGCCAAACGTTCATAACGTCTGCATCTGCTCCTGCAATAGGTCTGTCACCTAGCGGTGCATCAAGAACACAATTTTTCTGTGGAGCAATGAGGATAAACCTCATATCACGGATCCAATCCGCATCATTGCTACTAACATCTTTCAACATAGTTTTTCTCTAGGAACATATCAAAATAAACACAGGGAAGCAACAACGCGAGCTATTGATCTACAACATGATTTGCAAAATACTACCAGGACTAAGTTCATGATAAATTCAAGTTCAATTAATCATATTACTTAAGAACTCCCACTTAGATAGACATCCCTCTAATCCTCTAAGTGATCACGTGATCCAAATCAACTAAACCATGTCCGATCATCACGTGAGATGGAGTAGTTTCATTGGTGAACATCACTATGTTGATCATATCTACTATATGATTCACGCTCGACCTTTCGGTCTCCGTGTTCCGAGGCCATATCTGTATATGCTTGGCTCGTCAAGTATAACCTGAGTATTCCACGTGTGCAACTGTTTGCACCCGTTGTATTTGAACGTAGAACCTATCACACCCGATCATCACGTGGTGTCTCAGCACGAAGAACTTTCGCAACGATGCATACTCAGGGAGAACACTTCTTGATAATTTAGTGAGAGATCATCTTATAATGCTACCATCAATCAAAGCAAGATAAGATGCATAAAAGATAAACGTCACGTGGATATTGTAGCGGTGCTTAGGCGAAGCCCTGCGACAGTAGTACAATAAGATCACGTGGATCAACTTGTGTGTCTAGGATGCCCCTTGCCTCGGTATATAAAGGATGTAGGAGGAGGAGGCCGGCCAAGGCAATTGGTGCGGCCAGGATGTGGAGTCCTACTAGGACTCCAAGTCCTAGTAGGAGTCCACCAAGAGGGGAGGAAGGGAGAAGGAAATAGAGGAGAAGGAAAGGTGGCCGGCCCCCTTTTCCCTAGTCCAATTCGGACCAGAGGGGAGGGGGGCGCAGCAGCCCCTTGGCCCTTTCTCCTCTTCCCACTAAAGCCCATCAAGGCCCATTGCTTCTCCTGTAACTACCCGGTACTCCGAAAAATACCTGAATCACTCGGAACCTTTCCGATGTCCGAATATAGTCGTCCAATATATCGATCTTTACGTCTCGACCATTTCGAGACTCCTCGTCATGTCCCCGATCTCATCCGGGACTCCGAACTCCTTCGGTACATCAAAACTCATAAACTCATAATATAACTGTCACCGAAACCTTAAGCGTGCGGACCCTACGGGTTCGAGAACAATGTAGACATGACCGAGACACGTCTCCGGTCAATAACCAATAGCGGGACCTGGATGCCCATATTGGCTCCTACATATTCTACGAAGATCTTTTATCGGTCAGACCGCATAACAACATACGTTGTTCCCTTTGTCATCGGTATGTTACTTGCCCGAGATTCGATCGTCGGTATCCAATACCTAGTTCAATCTCGTTACCGGCAAGTCTCTTTACTTGTTCCGTAATACATCATCCCGCAACTAAATCATTAGTTGCAATGCTTGCAAGGCTTAAGTGATGTGCATTACTGAGAGGGCCCAGAGATACCTCTCCGACAATCGGAGTGACAAATCCTAATCTCGAAATACGCCAACCCAACATGTACCTCTGGAGACACCTGTAGAGCTCCTTTATAATCACCCAGTTACATTGTGACGTTTGGTAGCACACAAAGTGTTCCTCCGGCAAACGGGAGTTGCATAATCTCATAGTCATAGGAACATGTATAAGTCATGAAGAAAGCAATAGCAACATACTAAACGATCGGGTGCTAAGCTAATGGAATGGGTCATGTCAATCAGATCATTCACCTAATGATGTGATCCCGTTAATTAAATAACAACTCTTTGTCCATGGTTAGGAAACATAACCATATTTGATTAACGAGCTAGTCAAGTAGAGGCATACTAGTGACACTCTGTTTGTCTATGTATTCACACATGTATTATGTTTCCGGCTATACAATTCTAGCATGAATAATAAACATTTATCATGAAATAAGGAAATAAATAATAACTTTATTATTGCCTCTAGGGCATATTTCTTTCAATCACATCATTCTCCTAATGATGTGATCTCGTTATCAATGACATCTAATGTCCATAGTCAGGAAACCATGACTATCTGTTGATCAACGAACTAGTCAACTAGAGGCTTACTAGGGACATGTTGGTGTCTATTATTCACACATGTATTACGATTTCCGGATAACACAATTATAGCATGAATAAAGACAATTATCATGAACAAGGAAATATAATAATAATGCTTTTATTATTGCCTCTAGGGCATATTTCCAACACCGGATGAGATCGGGGACATGACGAGGAGTCTCGAAATGGTCGAGACGTAAAGATCGATATATTGGACGACTATATTCGGACATCAGAAAGGTTCCGAGTGGTTCGGGTATTTTTGGAGGTACCGGGGAGTTACGGGAATACGAGGAAGAAGCAATGGGCCTTAATGGGCCTTAGTGGGAAGGACCAGGAGGTGGCGCGCGCCCCTCCCAAGCCCAGTCCGAATTGGACAAGGGGTTTGGGGCGCGGCCCCTCTCTCCCTTCCTCCCCCTCTTCCCCCCTTTCCCCCCTTCTCCTAGTTGGACTAGGAAAGGTGGAAACCTACTCCAACTAGGAGTAGGAATCCTACTCCTCCTTGGCGCCCCCACAAGGGCCGGCCGGCCTCCCCCTTGCTCCTTTATATACGGGGGCAGGGGGCACCCCATAGACACACAAGTTGATCCACGTGATCATATTCTTAGCCGTGTGCGGTGCCCCCTTCCACCATAGTCCTCGATAATATTGTAGCGGTGCTTAGGCGAAGCCCTGCGACAGTAGTACATCAAGATCGTCACCACGCCGTCGTGCTGATGGAACTCTTCCCCGACACTTTGCTGGATCGGAGTCCGGGGATCGTCATCGAGCTGAACGTGTGCTAGAACTCGGAGGTGCCATAGTTTCGGTGCTTGATCGGTCGGGCCATGGAGACGTACGACTACATCAACCAAACGCTTCCGTTGTCGATCTACAAGGGTACGTAGATCACACTCTCCCCTCTCGTTGCTATGCATCACCATGATCTTACGTGTGCGTAGGAATTTTTTTGAAATTACTACGTTCCCCAACAGCTCCCACATGCTCCACGATGATCTCATCGGATGAACCACGATGTCAAGGATTCAATCAATCCCGTATACAATTCCCTTTGTCTAGCGGTACGATACTTGCCCGAGATTCGATCGTCGGTATCCCGATACCTTGTTCAATCTCGTTACCAGCAAGTCTCTTTACTCGTTCCGTAACACATCATCACGTGATCAACTCCTTGATCACATTGTGCACATTATGATGATGTCCTACCGAGTGGGCCCAGAGATACCTCTCCGTTACACGGAGTGACAAATCCCAGTCTCGATTCGTGCCAACCCAACAGACACTTTCGGAGATACCCGTAGTGTACCTTTATAGCCACCCAGTTACATTGTGACGTTTGGCACACCCAAAGCACTCCTACGGTATTCGGGAGTTGCACAATCTCATGGTCTAAGGAAATGATACTTGACATTAGAAAAGCTTTAGCATACGAACTACATGATCTTTGTGCTAGGCTTAGGATTGGGTCTTGTCCATCACATCATTCTCCTAATGATGTGATCCCGTTATCAACGACATCCAATATCCATGGTCAGGAAACTGTAACCATCTATTGATCAACGAGCTAGTCAACTAGAGGCTTACTAGGGACATGGTGTTGTCTATGTATCCACACATGTATCTGAGTTTCCTATCAATACAATTCTAGCATGGATAATAAACGATTATCATGAACAATGAAATATAATATAATAATAACTAATTTATTATTGCCTCTAGGGCATATTTCCAACAACAACAGGTTCTTGATGTGGTTCAGTTGTCCAAAGTCAGCTTTGACAATAAGGATATCGTCATCTGCATATTGGATAATTGGGTAAGAGTGATGCATCAAAGGTGTTTCAATCAGTGAATTATGCATTGCTTCATCTATCATGGACTGTAACAGGTCAGCTGCAATGACAAAGATCAAAGGAGATAGAGGATCTCCTTGTCTGACCCCTTTTTGCACAGGAATTGTTTGCCAGGGACACCATTTAACAACACTGATGACAAACCACTTCCATAGACCATCTTGATCCATCCCTCCATTTAGAACCAAAGCCTCTAGCCTGCATGATCTTGATGATATTTTCATGATTAAGCATGTCAAATGCCTTTTTTAGAGTACGCCAAAGGCGTACCATATTTTTATAGAAGGCAGAAAACAATAACAAGAAACTACCACTCACTGCAAACAACAAAGTGTAGTACATATTCCACACCAGAGCTAATCCAAAGAAAAGCCTATGCATACATTACAAACACAATGCAAAGGAACTTACCCTGACTAGAACATCAAAGCCGCGTCTCAACCAGCACCGATAATCTCAAAGAGCAATAACTTTACCTTCTCAATATCAAGTTTAAGAAGAATGAGTTCTTTCTTAGACTGGTTAGACTGGTGAATATATTCATAGGACCGGGGAAGACAGTCCTGGATACACATGTTGTTGAGAAAGTCATATTGGTATTTTTGCACAATGTTGAGAATGATTTTCTGCAATCTGTTGGCCAGAAATTTAGTAATGATCTTCATAGTACAATTAAGCAATGAGACTGCTCTGAAGTCTCTAGGAGTGACAACAATATCTTTCTTGGGAATGATGTTATGAAGGAGAAGTTTATGATTTGCAAATTTACTGTACCATTGAAAAAAATCCTCAATTAACCTGTAAAAATCCTAATCAATAATGCTCCAGCATGCCTTGGGAAAAGTTGCATTAAATCCATCAGGTCCATGTGCTTTATCAGATGGTAGACCACATCATCAATCTCTTCCCTAGTAAAAGGTGCTTCCAGTGCCTCCAGATTATCATGACGAGACAACAAGTTATGGAGTAGGAGTGGGTTTGAAGTTGGGGAGGTAGTCCCCATTATGCTTTTGAAAGCCCTGAATAGAATTGCAGCTTTGGTATTTGTGATCATTGTGCTCAAAACCCTGTTCATAAGCACATCAATCTGATTGCTTCTGATTTTAATAGTTGCCTTGGCATAGAAGTATTTGGTGTTAGCTTCACCCACCTTGATGTTTCTGATAGTGGCTCTTTGCTTCCATTAAATTCTCCGATGGCTGAGAAGTTTGCATAAGTGGTCTTTAAGAATATTTCTGCCATTGGACTCTTAGAAAGGTCCCTGAACTCTTCAATAGTATCATAGCAGAGGATTATAAAATTGGTATCCTTGATGGCATTTTTGAGGTCTAACAGAGATCTAGCCCATATCTTGAGCCCTTTCCTCATTCTCTTGAATGTAGCCGCAATGACTTTAGCGCTATCACTTTCATTCACATTTTGCCCCCAATTAAGTTTGACAACATCTTTGAATTGGCTGTGATCTAACCAATATTTTTCAAATCTAAAGATGTGGGCTTTAGGGATGGTAGTACCAATCTTAATCATTATAGGAACATGATCAGAGGTAGTCTTGGCAAGTGGATAGACAAAAGTTGCTCGATAATTGTTGGTCCAAGTCTCAAATGTGAAACACGAGTCCAACTTTTCTAGTAGTGGGGCCTCTTGCATATTACTCCAAGTGAATTCTCTTCCTTTTAGTGGGATTTCCACAAGAGCTTGTCTGCTAATGGCTTCAATGTAAAAGTAGCATATCAGTCACATTTCCTTCCTGTTTATTTTTGTTATGGGGGTATCTCATATAGTTAAAATCCCCAAGAATCATCCAGTTTGCTTCATCATCCATTTAAAAAAGCCAGCAACCAAATAATAAAATCTCTTCTCGCATCAAGATGGCATGGGCCATATAAATTAGTGAGGTGCCATTGTTCCCCTGAGTGAGTGGAGGTGAAATGAACAGTGATGGAGAAATCACCGGAATGGAAAAGTTGCTCAGAGAAGACCTGTTCATTCCATGCAATAAGAAGACCCCAGAAGCCCCATGTGATGGAAGGTATTCAAACTTAGAGATTCTTTTAGGGCAGAAAAAATACATATGAGAGCTATAAGAAAAATAACAAAACCATGATTTCTAGCACATGTACTATTCACTATGAAAGTACATGATCTTTTATAGCTCACATCATAACGTATTTCAGGACGAAATTTTACACACATCTAATATACATCTATAAGTACTTGTGTATTTATTTCAAAATTAAAAAAATGATTTTCATTTTTTTAAAATTTCACGCTTCATGGAGCCCGAGAGCCAAAAAGCCCCAGTCGAGCAAAAAAATGGAATTAGCTCTATTTTCTAAAAAAAATATCCAAGCTTTATGGAGCTCAAGAGCCAAAAAGCCCCAGTCGAGCAAAAAGGGAGAATTACCTCTAAAAGTTTTAAAAATTCCAGGCTTCATGGAGCCTAAGAGCCAAAAAGGCCCAGTAGAATAATAAAAGAAATTAGCTCTAAATATTCTAAGGATCACAATCCTTGTCCCAAAAATATTTTCTAGTTCCTACAAAATCCATAGCAAAACATCTACTCCACGCTGTCGCGAGCTCTTGCATTTTGTTCCCTCTCCCGCTTCTCAAATTGCCGCTGAAACACAGATGTGGTGCTGCCTCAGAGGGCTTGCGTTCGAGCCATCGTCACCACATGAGTCACCTATGACGCAAAATCTAGAAGCATGCGACATGTCTTGCAACTCAAAGAAATCCTCGCCTAACCTGACACTTCGATAAGCACCACTAAACCAAAAAACGAAGCTTGATACAGAAAAAAAACGTTGACGGGGAGGAAGACGAGCCCGGTCTAACGGGGGTCCCATGCCAGATGATTATGTATTATACATTGTCTTCATAATGATACGCTATTATTTCTTTCGAAAAGACGCCATGTTTTCATCATGATTAATTAATCGCAGCGATTTTTATCATTTAATATCGAGACGGAGAAAAAAATGAACTGCGGAATGACATGACATTTCTCGACCGTTGCACCTGATCTCCTATCATCCAACATCGCCATCATCGTCTCTGCAAGGAGAAGAAATTACCAGGAGGAGGAAAGAACCGCTCGACTATCCAACGGCCGCCGTACCACGCCCCCCATGATCGGACGGCCCGGATGAGCCGAACCGTCCATGCATCGCCACTGCGACGTTCTCTCCCTCACTCGCACTGTCGTCCTCCAGTGTGTGTCTGCCTGTGTACCACCGCCCCCTCCAAAACGCCAAAAAAATTCCCCACTTCTGCGCCCTTTCCCCCCTCCCCTCCCCTCCCTCCTCCCGAGATCCCATCCATGGCCGCCTCCCGCCCCCGGATCTGGCCCTGAGGCCGCCATTGCTGGATCCGCCTCCCCCCTCCGCGCCGTCGCGCTCCCTGCCCCTCCGCGCGCCCCGTTGATTGCGGCGGCCTGTCCTTTCCCCCCTTTCTTGGCGGTGCGTTCGTTCGTTGGTTCTTGATCCGTCGCATTTGCGCCGGCGAGCTGCCCGAGAGCAAGGAATTTGCCCTGAGATCTCCGGTCGCCGTTGCCGTCGAAGTCCCCCCCCTCCCTGCCTGCCATTGCAATCTCCTGTTGCTGTCGCAAGGTGCGTCTTTTACATAAAATTTCCGCGAGGAATTTCACGGTCGGTTCCCCGGAGGACGGATTCCTCGCAATGGTTCTTTGATTGGGGGAGAATTTGATGTGGTGTTGGTGCCGCCGTATTCTGCCGCCATGTGGAAGCAATTTATCGGCAAGCTGTCGTGGAAATCGCTGAAATCTGGCCCTGGCGGCGGCGGCGGAGGGGGCTCGCCCACGGCGAAGTCCAATCCCATGTCCCCCAGGGAGAATGGGGCATTCGGGAAGCCCCCCGCCTCGCCCAGGTCCCCCTCGGGGGCCGCCGGCGCCGAGGGGAGGTCCAGGGAGGACGCCTTCATCGAGAAGGTGACCATTTGCTGCACGGTGTACGACTTCACCGACCGGGGCAAGGACTCGCCGGAGAAGGAGAGGAAGCGGCAGGTCCTCATGTCCCTCGTCGACTCCATTGGCGCCGCCGAGGAGCCCCTCACGGAGGCCATGATGTCGGCGTGCGTGCGCATGTTCGCTGTCAACCTCTTCAGGGTCTTCCCGCCCAAGGTCCGGTCAGGCAGCACCGCGTCGGAGACGGAGGAGGACGAGCCCTTCTTCGACCCCTCTTGGTACCACCTGCAAGTTGTGTATGAACTGCTTCTGCGGTTTGTGACCTCGCCATTTGTTGACCCCAAGGTAGCGAGGAAGTATGTGGACAGTTCGTTCATCTCCAAGCTGCTTGACCTGTTTGATTCTGATGATCCCAGAGAGAGGGACTGTTTGAAGACAGTGTTGCACAGGATATATGGAAAATTCATGGGAAACCGACCGTTCATCCGCAAGGCCGTGAGCAACATCTTCTATAGGTTCGTCTCCGAGGCCGATCATCACAATGGGATATCCGAGCTGCTGGAGGTGTTTGGCAGCGTGATAAGTGGGTTTGCAAAGCCATTGAAGGAGGAGCATAAGTTGTTCCTATGGAAAGCGTTGATCCCGCTTCACAAGCCTAAGACAGTGGGTGTATATCTGCCGCAGCTGACCTACTGCATAACACAATTTATAGAGAAGGAACCCAAGCTTGCAGGAACTGTGATTAGGGGTCTGTTGAAGTACTGGCCGGTTACAAATAGTCAGAAGGAGATGATGTTCTTGGGGGAGTTAGAAGAAGTGCTTGAGTTGATTGATATGGCTGAGTTTCAGAAGTGCATGGTGCCATTATTCCGGAGGATTGCGACTTGCCTCAATAGCTCCCATTTTCAGGCAAGTTTCTTCCCCAAGCCATTGATTAATATTTGTCCCTAAACCGTGTCTCCCCATAACAATTGCTTTTTGTCTTGCAACAATTGCTAGGGTTAGAAATACCGACAAGAAACAAGAAAAGCTTGTGAAACATCAGTAAGAATTTAACATGAGTGTCCTCTGGTAGGAAGTTATCATCACCATTATTTTGTAGAGTAGTTGCGAAGCTGTATACTGGTGCATTCTATTGCTTATTTTAGGTTTTTAGTCGAAGAATGTGCTTGTTCTCTTTCCTTTCCCTTGCACCTTTTAAATTTGCTAGTGTTACTTGCATGGTCCCATGCACCTTTTATGCCATAGTCATTATTGTTTATATATTTGATCAGTGGTTAAACTCATTCCTTGTTGGCTAAAGTGGGACAAAACACCTCAGTTGTTCGCCTTGTTGGTTCTGGTGCAATTGGTGGCCTGCACTTCACTTTGGAAGTCTGTAGAGAGTATACCACTCACATTTAAATATAGACATGAAATACCAGGTTATTACTTTGGCTCTATCTTATATCTGGGTGGTTGCACAGTCACAAAAAGGTGAAATCCGCAATCCAAAGGCAGATAACTTGAAACTGGGCCCAATTAATGTGGCAGAATATATTGGTTGAGGTACAAGTTAGGATGATCACAACTGTTTGATAGCTTATAAGGTCATGTCATGGTACAAATTATGGCTGCAACCACCCAAATAAATCAGATCCTGGGGTTTGTGGAGCTTGACAATCAATTAGTTAGAATTCTGCTTTCCATTTGATATTCTAATCAGTTTATTGGGATATGCTAACCACAGAACCATGATTTGATTAAGGGCGTCGTTTGGACTGAAACATCACAGTAGAGAACATCCTTTGATAGCTCAACGCTTGAAAGGAAACAAATCAGTGATTGGCATTGACTACTAAAATACTACTCCCTCTGTCCCATAATATAAGAGCGTTTTTGACATTAGTGTAGTGTCAAAAACATTCTTATATTGTGGGATGGAGGGAGTAGTTAATAGCAGTTGCTCTGGAAAGAACATCAGAAGATTTTTTATGTATACTGTCTTCTCCCCATCGAGTTTCATGTTAGAGAAGTGCATAAATATAAGATTATGAATGACCTAGTAGCACTACGACTGTCTTGGTTCATGACAAATCCATGTCCTGGAACAAGTAATGCAGGTCTTCTCTTGCAGTTTTTGGCCCAGTTATTTGTTAAGATTTCATTTTTCTTGAAAAAAAGAGTTAATCTATTCCCTGTCTTTTGGCAGGTTGCTGAGAGAGCCTTATTCTTGTGGAATAATGAACATTTGTTCGATATGATCTCCCAAAACCGTCAAGTGATTGTGCCAATCGTATACCCAGCTCTGGAGAGAAATGCACGTTTGCACTGGAACCAATCGGTTCTCAACGTTACTATGAATGTGAGAAAAATGTTCTTCGACATGGACGAGAGATTGCTTCTGTCTTGCCAGAGCAACTTCCAAGCGGACGAAGAGAAGCGAGCCGCGGCGGAGGAGCGTCGAAGGCTCACATGGGAGCAACTGGAGCGGAACGCTGACCCTGCATTCCAACCAGCCAAAGCGTCCCCTTCCGCGGCCCCTCCGAGAATCCCCACCGTGACATGACATGGGTCCAAATATACTCCACCCCACCTTCCCTTGCTTCCTAGCTAGCTAGATGAAGTTGCTTGCTTCTCTGGGATACAGAAGGCGTTTTGTTACCTTTGTAAACCCCCACCCTTGCCACAAAGTCTGTAATTAATAGTTGTTGATTCGAAGACAATGGATTCTTGATTTTTTTTTTGGTTATTTTTGCGGCGAATTCTCGAGTAATGGGCATTGCTTTCTTGGCAAAATCTTGATTGAGATTTACCCCCCAGTGTTCTGTGAAGAGTGGGCGCTACTGACTTTGTATGTGAGGAGTGGCAATTTTGCAGCCATTTTTTTGTATGTGAGATTTCCGTTCTTTTTACAGCGTAATATAATGTCAGATTCACTTGTTTGTTTCTGAACAAAATGCCTTCTCTAACAACATATGCAAGTTACTGTACCTTTTGTTGAGATTTCACTTGTTTGTTTCTGAACAAAACGCCTTCTCTAACAACATATGCAAGTTACTGTACCTTTTGTTGAGATTTCACTTGTTTGTTTCTGAACAAAATGCCTTCTCTAACAACATGAACAATGTGGAGTAGATAGAGGAAGAAAACAGGAGTTGCTGGAATCTCATGAATATCCCTTTTGGCAGCTGTTGGGCTTAGGCTATCCACTTGCTCTACTCCTGTGCCTTTTCTATGCTCATGTGATCTCATGAAAAAAGAACATGACAAACACATTCTCACAGGGTTGTGTAAAGAAAACATCCATAGAACAAGCTATGTCATTCTCACCTGCACCTAAAGCTGAAATGGTATATCCAAATAAACCATAGATCCCCGCCAACTCTTCGCAGTTATCGCTTCGTGCGAGGCCTGATCAGCGATTGTTCTCAGGGGTGGCATGTTGCAGGTGGAGCCTGAGCTTGAGTTTAGTTTTTTTTGGGAGGCTACTTGAGCTTTGAGCTGAGCTCCCTATAAGAGGAGCCTCAAGGCGCCAACCATGGATGCCATCTGACTGACCCCTTCCATCTTCTTCTTTGCTTGCTTTTGCTCTTGGCCTTCTCTTCTATCTTTGCTGCTGTTTCTGCTGCGAGACCTTCAAGTGCCTCTTGCTGCGGCTGATGTGAAATTTGCTCCTCGTCATGATCAAGATTTTAGTTTAATTAAATGTCTTGTGATTGTTTGTACAGTATGTATTTGTATAATGGGATCTTCTGATTATTTGCAATGCATTCTTGAGATTTTGTACATTACACAAACTGGGTCCAACTATCTTTATGTGGAGTAGGGCAACCGCTTCAAGGTAGGTGCAAAACTGCCCAACTTTTACAACATTTGGTAGGTGAGTAGTTTGGT
This sequence comes from Triticum monococcum, assembly GCA_034509565.1. Classification (NCBI taxonomy): domain Eukaryota; kingdom Viridiplantae; phylum Streptophyta; class Magnoliopsida; order Poales; family Poaceae; genus Triticum; species Triticum monococcum. The sequence continues at coordinate 105,937,766 of CM067843.1, forward strand.
TGAGATTAAGCAGGATTCCATCTTCCAGTTATCTTGTAATGTACTCCGTCTGTAAAGAAATATAAGAGCGTTTAGATCACTATAAAGTAGTGATCTAAACGCTCTTATATTTGTTTAGAGAGGGAGTAGAAATTAAATAAGCGAGTTCTGCTAATTGAGGAGGTGATCTTATAGGCTCCATAAGATAAACTACAAATAAATAGTTTCAGGGAAACAATATTCTGGTAGAACCATTCCTCTTTCCGAATATTAGGTGTTACATCTGAATGGGATAACTACAACTGAATTTTTTACATTAGAAGTCTATACTTGGTGTGAAACACTAATGCTAAATCAACAACCACCAATATCACCGATCGTAAATAAATGAACAAGGCCACTATTCAAGACTCGTGCTCTAATTTACCAATCGTGTTCCTTCCTAGTTATCCTCTGTAATGTGGTGCTACCACTACAACCCAACTAAACCTCAGAAGATGCATGTGCACACCAAGGCAGTAAGCAGACTTGTCAAGAAGATAGACACTACATTGACGCCGTTGTTGTCCAGTATGTTCATTCCAGAAATCCTCGTTACTGTTGGACCATCTACTCCAACCACCTACAGCAGCGTAATACAGCGCCAAACAAACAATCAAATTATGAATCAAACATGATTGTGGTATTTACCATATCTACAATGCTTGGAGTGTCAAACCTTCTTGCGAACGCGGCAGTATCCGCTGTACTGAACTGTTGCGCCCAGTAATGAATCGATCAGGCTTCCACATAGGCCAGCAGCTGTAGCTAAGGGTATAACTAGCAGTTGCCTCCAAAATACATCAGAAGCACACTGAGTTGTTAAGAATCCTATCAGCACAAATGCAAGCCCAATCGAGCATCCAGCTGCTGCTGCCGCAAGAAGTCCATCTATGGTTACCCCACCATTGGTCCCCTTCTGCACCCTCTAACGAAGTTTCATGTCAAGAGAAAAAGTGAGAGTATATTCAAACTGAAGTTCTGTTCAATTAGAAAGGAAGATTTGGTTCATACCTTGAATGTTGTGATAATTCGTGGTTCAGATTTGCTAAGTATGCCAAGCTCAGAAGACCATGTATCACCATTGCAGCAAGAGTAATGGCCAATAACACCACCAATAAGGGCAGTTACAAGACCCGACTCTTTTGAATCCAAGCATTTGTCTTCACCTCCAGTAATTAGCGCTATCAGGACTACCAAGATACTTGCGATACCACTGTTTGACAAGACTTGCTTCCTGCCAATAAGAGTGGTGCGGACCTGCATTAGAAAGATTCAGAAGGGAATTTTCTGAAGCTGAAAGACGTCTTATCTCAACAAGGAGGTCATAATATCGATCGAATTTAGAAACATAAAAACATAGGTATCTTCCACATCTCATTAGATATGTCGAGTTTTTTTCACCTTCTTTATAAATATCTAGTCAAATCTCACAATTGGAGAAATCTCTGGGGAAGGTGTAACAGATTGCATCAAGTAGCAAATATTCATGATTTTGCAAAAGTTCATTCATGGTTCAACTTGATGCAGCAACCAAAAATACAGCTACTGGGCTGAAAGAGAATAGACACACCTCAAGATAATATCGTCAAATTAAACCAGCATAATTGAAGACCTCGTAAGTTCTCGACGTTCTCTATAGAAGAAGTTGCTTTTGTTCTAACTAAAGTTTCCTATTCACATGCAAACTGAACCACATGCTTCAGGTTTAAACTCTACAGAAGTAGAACCACACTAGCACTTCTGTAAAATGAATCCATGCAAATTAACACCGGTTTCTGTCTTTCACATAATCATCATATAAAATCCATTCTTCTCCACAAAAAGGCTCACACTGACATCAATACTACTCAGGCTCGCAATTCTTCTTTTCAACATTTGAATTACAAACGTTTTCCGCTCAACGGTGAATTCTCTTTTGACAGATATTATGTCATCGTGCTCCTCTATAATTGGAACCGAACTCATTTGAGTTTTCTATCCCATCGTGCCATCATAAACCAGTTATATCCACCACACACATGTGGGAGTGCAGCAACGAAGTTGTTACTGAATCAAAGCACTACGGGTAGTACATGATCGAAATCAAGCATCCCTAACAATACCAAGACCAGCTTCCCAAGATCTGCCCACATCCCCTCATCAGAGTATTAATTGGCAAAGATGATAAAAGAGAGCAACGGAAGGACCGATCTGGGCTCACCAGTTGCGCTGGCCGCCCTCCTTGAACTCAGGATCAAGCGCGCGCTTCCTCGCCTCGCCGATCCTCGTCACCCGCGACGCGGTGAAGAAGAACACAAGCAGCAGCCCCGCGAACCTGCAGAGACGCGAGACCGACATCCCCGTCACGAAGGAGTCCAACGGAAAAGGAAGAAGATCTTCTCCAGGCTAAGCGCGCGCCCTCTCACCTGTACCCGGCGACGGTGTGGGCCACCATGGCCGGGACGCCGGCGAAGACGGCGGTGAAGTCGACGGACTTGCGCCGGACCGCGCGCGCCGCGATCGCGCCGCCCGCCGCGACGGCCACCGCCGCGCGGATCCACACGCCGCCGTTGACGCCGGCCGGATCCATCGCGGCGATCCTCTGCGCCCTCGGGATCCCACAACCCGCCGCCGGTCCCTTCCCCAATTGCTTTCTCGAGCTGGTCGTGGGTTCGATTTGGAGCTGCAGCGCGGCGCGCGAGGCGAAGGCGAAGGTGGCGGTGGCTTGCTGCACTGGCTCTCGCGCTCGTGCTCGTGAGATTCCTTCAGGAATTCCACCGGAGAAGATCGTTATGTTTTGGACTTTTTCCAGGAACCACCCTGACGTTGTTCCGAGTTGCAATCCATACCCACATTCACCCACCTTGACCTTGATACTGCTCCGAATTGGCCACAGAATGTCATGTGGGATAGTAGGATTTTTACAAATTTCTTTATCATCAGGAACTACAGACAAATTTTATACTTATAATATAAACAGAAGAATCGGGTAAAAACACAGAAGAAGAAACAAGTCATAAAAAGGTTTGATTTACTGTCAACAGTTTGCAGTTCAGAACATCTGCTGATCCCACAAATCCATGAGTAAAATCAAAAAATTCCATGGAAAATACACATGTTGTTTGCCTTGTTTCTGAACCCTTGACATTTGCTAGCTAACATCAGGTGAGGCAACTCAACTCAGAGTGAAACGAACATGCTTAATAAAGAGTTAATAGGTCATCATCATCCTCATAAGATACCACAGAGAGATTTAAGACACTACTGCCTCCTTTTCAAAAGGTGATGATGATCATCAATACTACTATTATACTACCACCACTCTGCAGATTGGAGTACCCTACAAAAAACACAGTTTTGAAACTGAGCTAAAATCTTCCCCTGCCTCGACCTCGCCCTCGGCCCCTTCCCCGCCCGCGTCCTCGGAAATCTCTTCTCCCGCCACCCATTTCTTCAGGGCCGTTGAAGCTGAACATGTTCATCCGCAGGCGTTCGGCCTCTGAGGTCACGGGCATCACCTGAAAGACATCACATAGCCATTTAATAAAACAATATTTCTGGACCGCCATTACTGGATGCTTTTTTAACAGGAAAGCAATATGAGATGGGAGTTGAAAACTAACATGGGAATCTTCTAGATCTAGTTGTTCTTGGAGCTGTCTTGCCAGTTCCTCATCTCGGCTGGTGTCTTGTATATGCCTTTCTGCTGTGGACACCGAACCAACTGCTTTTCTCCTCTCCCATTCATCGAGGGTAAAGACCGGAGTATCTTCCTGCTTGCTCCTGCCCTTGAATCGACCCCGACCAGGCCTATCTTCGGGGATAGCCATTTTCTGCAGTAGTTTCTGTGCAGCAGCTTGGTTCTGAACAGGGACAGCTTCGCTCACTGCACAATGCAAATGAGCAAGTTTTTTAGTTCCAACTGTGCCCAATATTATGCCCAGTAAATTTAGCCGAAATGACACTAGAGTTTTGGAAGCAAACCTTCTTTTGGTCTGATATCTGCAGTAGACTGTTTGGATTCAGCTTTGCTAGCTGTATTCTCTCTGTTTATGTTACTTGAACTGTCATTCGTAGGTTTTGAACTGGAATTAACCGACACGTGGTCATGAGCAACTCCCAAGTTTCCAGCCTTCTGGTCTGCCACGACATAAGATATAAGTCAGAGGGTGGCTCACAAGTTACAGCTACATCACCAAAGGTTTTGCAAAACATGCAATTGTCGCTCGGGTCATTTTATATGCAGAACCAGCAAATTAGAAAATGGCAACTATATGCTCACGGCTAACATAGAGACATCTCTTTATCGAGGAAATAGTTCGGAGCATCATAATCTTCCAAGCATGTGGATTTCACAAATTGAGTCCAATACAAGATCATACACCTATTTACTTAAGATGCTAAGCTTTCCTGAAAGTACACAGGTACACGTCTACGCCTAATGACATCATTTTAGTGAACATACAAGAAGAAACAGAAAGAGAAGAAATATGAAACGTTACCGGGGTATGCTTGCAACTGGAATGTCCTGTTTGGACGTGCTTCGATATCTAGTTTCTCAAACGGTGGAGGCCCAACTCCATCATCATCTTGTGACAACCTCAATACTGGGCGTGATAAGCCCGAGAATTTCTGGTTCATTTTCCATTCCTCGTACAAAGATTGGACAGTTCCCCCGATGACGCTCACATTTTTTGCACTCAGGCACAGTATACCATGATTTACTGGAATCTTGTTCTCAAGACGAATCTATAGAGCGGAAAGAAAAAAAGAAAATGCACACTAACGTCAATATTTAACACATAGAGAAAGCGTAAAAATGCAGATATTGTATGTTATTTTAAATGTTGTAAATTTGAGAAAATAAATAAACGGCCACAAAAAAGATAAAAAAATCATCTTCATCTATTCCTAACCAAAAGTAAAAACTTAAGATGTACTACTAAATATGCTAACAAAGCAAACTTGAACAGACTGGGGGACAGAGAACCAATGGAAAATAGTAATGCTACATCCCAACCTAATCTCATGCTGCACCACCCATCATTTAAAGTAGTTTATTTCACAACTACTCGCATAGAGCAGTATCTTGTTTTCCAACGTCTGGTTACGTTATTTTCATACTAGATGAGTGGAATAACTGAGCATTCTTCTTGGTCAGTGTATGTGCCAAGCTCTCCAGTCTCTAATCCAAGTTGAACGGATAAGCAAAATTGAACTAGCAGTCTAGGACAGCACATATTACACGCTTATTTAACTAGGTACAGTGACTGCATATTGCCTCTGGTACCTGGGGCAAAACAAGAACTAGAACCTTGAGACAGAATATGAACTAACCTTGGTACCCGGGGCTATCTCCTCGGTGATGAACGGGATAGGGGAAAACTCAATGGCAACTGCTTCAGAAATGCCATCAGTGAGACCGAACCGCAGAAGGCATCGTTGCTGCGGGTTCTTAAAGGAGGCATCGACTCTGCTGCTATATATATCCCTTACAGAAACTACCTGCATGAAATCGATGGAACAGGTTAATATACAATTAGGATCAGACAACCAACGGACATCTGCATATCCCAGAGACAAGAACAGCATATGCTCAAACACTAGGAGAATGCAGACTCAGCCAAAATGTAAGGTCATAATAAGACCACTGTTTGACAAGGCAACACAGCTATTTCCTTTGCGAGTTTCTGAGCCGCGGGATGGAATTCCAAGCAACATAATTGGGAAGAAAACTAAGAACGACTCCTAAATGAGGTATTTCCCAGGCTTTGAAACTAGGAACGGGTGCTGGGATTGGTGATTTGATTTGAGCTGTGTACCTGCAGGACGATGGGGCCGTGGAGGTAGGAGAGCCGCTTCGTGGCGGTGGCGGCGGCGCGGTCGGGGAGGGCCTTCCCGCCGAAGAGCCTCAGGTCCGTGTCGAGGAGGTCGGCCTCCAGGGCCTCCGGCGACGGGGAGGGGGAGGCGTGGAGGAGGGCCTGGATGGACTCGTCCGCGGCGTCACGGAAGCGCCAACCGCGCGCGGCGAGGGACCGCAGGAGCGAATCCCCCTCGGGGAAGGCCGACGAGCTCGACGCTTCCGCCGCCATCGCCGTCGGCGGGGTAAGCTCTACGGCGAGGTTTGGGTCACGGGTAGGACCGTAGGAACTTGGAAGTTCCAGAGGAGGCGCACTGAAAATTTTGCTGTGGACAGAGAACCAAGGCAGGTTTCGGAAATCCGTAACCGCTCAAGGAAAGCGGGTGGTACTGAGAGCTAAACAACAAAGTTTTCTTTTTTCTAAAGCGAAACAGCAAAGTTATAGCCAAGAGAACAGCGACAACATGTTAAAAGAAGAAGAGAGTAGTGACAAAAAAAATTATGACATGAAGAAAGTATACTCTAAAGTACGCGGAGTATACTATAAGATCGTCTCCAAGGGCAAGGACAAGTGTCTAATTTGAAAATCTCTATTTATCCTTGGAATGTTCGGACCACAGACAGCAGAGGTTTGATCCTCATGTATTCGTCCTAGTAAAAACGCCCCTCCACCCATCTTACCTTTTTCAAACCCATATAGGTCATACACATAGATCATTCAATAACAAATACTCCCTTCATTCCACAATGTAGTGTTTTCTCTATCTCCGTGCTTTAACTTTGACCGTAAATTTAACTACCAAGACCGATTGCGGCGGGAGTAAAAATTATATCAGTGAATTCGTATTCGAAAGAAGTTTTCAATTATATAATTTTTTCTCCCGCCGCAGTTGGCCTCGTTGGTTAAATTTATGGTCAAAGTTGGACCTCGGAAAGCGCGGACGCACTATATTTTGAAATGGAGGGAATATAACACACAACAACTTAAAACAATTCAACAATTTAAACAAGCTAACATGATTGACGACAAATAAAATGTAACAATTTATACATAGCCAATAAAATGAATGAATCAAGCGTTTTCTTTTTCCGCGGGTTGATGATCCATTCCTTAGCATCGGCATCCATGAGGCTTTGTGTCGGCTAACGTGATCCTCGTCTTCCCTCTCTTGATGCTTGACAATGGTGTCGCGGGCAGCCCCACGGGCTTTGCTGACCCAACATCCAAACGGGCGAGCGCCTGACTCAAGAGGAGAGGGCGCACATTGGGAGAGGGTATGTTTTGTTTGGAATGGTTTGGGGTGGTGGGCACGCTCTAGCGCATCCGCACCTCCCTTTATGCGGAAAGGGCTGAACGCTATCATCTCCTCGACAGCTTGAGAGATCTGGAAGCACCGGAATAGAGCAATCTTCGACAACATTCGCCCATCCACACAATGCCTTCTCGACCTCATTCGAGATGAGGCACGGTTGTGGGCAAGTGCAGGAGCAACCGGAGTAGCCAACATCATTGACACTGGTTGATTAGCCTAGCTAGGGTTAAGCAGCCCCGTGGACAACCTCATTCCCAAACAAATGGAGATTGTTTGGAAGGCCTGCTGGGCGGTGTTCCTTGTCCGGACCATGTCGCGACATAGGAGAATGGTTGGAGATATACTGCAATTTTGGCTATGAGAAAATTATGGCACCAACTAGAAAATAATTTAAAGACAAAAAGAGCAATGCTTCTTTCTTTTTCCTCCTATACACACAATCATCTCGTATGGTTGTGGAGTCAGGACAAATAAGGACAGTCCGTGATCGTGGAGGCAGTTCTTGATGCAGAGAGATCGAATATGCTCAAAAACACAACTGTTTTGTGCATGTGCGATTCAAAGGAGAGATCTTTAAAGCTGACTATATTACGATGAAAACACAAGAGAACAACACTGCTAGACACATTTTAAGAGATATATAAAAAATCAAATTACACAGGACACACGATTAACACAACATAAATAGCTAATCACAACACGCATGAACGGAAACACTAGGTTGATAGGCCAACACGATAAACCAGAGCGTCAAGGTCACAACAAAATGGTAGCAACTAAACGACGACCAACGAACCAAAACACACCACCAACCAGAGAACCATGCCAGCGACAGATACGCCTGCGCAAAAGGAGTCGCCAGCCCTCATGACTTTGCGCAAAAGGAGTCGCCAGCCCTCATGACTTTGGAGCAGACCGGGAGCGCAGCCTGCTCGCGACACAGTCAGGGCTTCTTGCTTCAACCCACTTCCTCTTCTTCTTCGGCTCCGGCTTGGATGGAGTGACGCAGCCGACATCCTGGTGACATTCCAGGTTATCAAATGTCACCCCGGACTCGCTCCTGCCATCATCCTTGCAGATCATATCAGCAGTGATCTTCGTCCTCAGGGCCTTGGCTTCATCCTTGACAGCTGCTGCCTTCTTCTTCTTCATGTTCCCTTCCTTCTGCTCAACTTCACCAGCATCATTCATCGCGTTGCTGCTCAGATCAGCATCCTGCTTGGCAACTGGTGCGTGCTCAGAGACCTCGTCGGCAGATGGCAGCTCGTTTGAGGAGTCAGCTGAGCTTGAATCCCCTGAGTTTGCTCCTGCTTGATTTGTTGCAATGAGATAGTGTGCCACAGATTTGTACCCAAGTCTGACAACCTGCATGATAGGGAAAAAACACATGCTTGCTTAGCGCTGTTCACAGAATTAGCAAAAAATAGCCCCAGTAAATGATTGTTTCTTCCAACTTTGGTCATTCAAAAGCACAATTAACAGTCATGGAAACACTATCTCATTCCATTCTGAAAGAATATATGCTGTAGTATATTACCTTCCGGTACGCATTGCCAGTAGGGAACCATCCTCTCTTAGTTCTGCAGATGCTGCAATTGCAAATGCCACGGCAAACTGGACATGTCCAATTAGGATTGCTCTTAGCTTCCAGCACATTCTCACCATACCTGCATTAGTTATAAAATGTCAGTCCAATGAAAAATACACAGCCATCGTCTCACATCAACTTGGAACTAGTGAAAATTTAGGGGGTTTCAGTTCAATGGATTAAAGATCAAAATTTCCCCAGCCCTCCCCAGTTTTCATCCCACAAGCTTTTCCAAATAATCAGAACTAGGACATCAGATGGCATAAGTTGAACATTATAAATCATATTCTATTTACAAACTGCAAGTTGGAAAGCTTTCAGATTTTGTTCATTGAATTTGAATACTAACAATCACTAAATCTTTATTAAAATACGCAGATACAAACTTGTAACAAAGAGATGCAATCCTAAGTGATAAATTTATCAAAGACAGTGCCATTGTAAGCATCTAGCGACAAAGAAAAATACACAGCCATCGTCTCACATCAACTTGGAACTAGTGAAAATTTAGGGGGTTTCAGTTCACTAAATCTTTATTAAAATACGCAGATACAAACTTGTAACAAAGAGATGCAATCCTAAGTGATAAATTTATCAAAGACAGTGCCATTGTAAGCATCTAGCGACAAAGAAAAATACACAGCCATCGTCTCACATCAACTTGGAACTAGTGAAAATTTAGGGGGTTTCAGTTCAATGGATTCAAGATCAAAATTTCCCCAGCCCTCCCCTGTTTTCATCCCACAAGCTTTTCCAAATAATCAGAACTAGGACATCAGATGGCATAAGTTGAACATTATAAATCATATTCTATTTACAAACTGCAAGTTGGAAAGCTTTCAGATTTTGTTCATTGAATTTGAATACTAACAATCACTAAATCTTTATTAAAATACGCAGATACAAACTTGTAACAAAGAGATGCAGTCCTAAGTGATAAATTTATCACAGACAGTGCCATTGTAAGCATCTAGCGACAAAGATGGGCAGACAAGCAAGCATTTCCACAAAACATATCACAGACAGTGCCATTGTAAGCATTTAGCGACAAAGATGGACAGACAAGCAAGCATTTCCACGAAAGATGGGCAGACAAGCAAGCATTTCCACGAAACACTTAGTGGACACATACGTAATTACCAGACAGATTGGTAACAAACATTCCACAGAAGCATGCCTGCTCACAGTAAGTTAACGCAAAATTTTATGTTTCACCCCTAGAAGTGAGCATGTTCAATGGTTGGAAAAAGAACTCACCTCATGTACAAACAATCTCCACAGAACTGCCCTTGGACAATCTGGCAATTACAGCATCTTGTATGATGACCCAGAGTTTTCTGGCTGTATCATGGAAGTATCATACTTTGTGTCAAGGTTAAACAAAGATGATAAACAAAAACGAAGTTACTAAATTGTACATCATGCATCCTCAAGAAAACTTCAAAATCTTCTGTTACATCACACAAGATGCTGTAATCACAAGTTGTGACTGCAAAAGCCTCCCTACATCACTAGAAACTCACAAGCTGTGACTGAAATAACTTCCAACAGCATATCTATCTTGTACTTTTTACATTCTGTTTACACTAAGAATAGCAGACCCTTTTTACCACACAACAAGTGTTATATATTCATCTTAATGCTGCTATTTATGCTATAAGTTCAGCAAACTGCACATACGAGAACGACCTAGCAAAGGAACTTGCAGAAAAGTTACACCAATCCTAGAAGTTCTTGGGGGAAAACTTACCGGCACTGATGACAGGTTTGGCCCCTCACTTGATCATAGATGCGCTTCCCATCCTTGCCATAACCGTCCACAAAGAGAGTCCAGGGTGTGGCACATGTACCTAAAAGCTTCTCATGCTCTTCCGTGTAAACTTCTTCCTTGCACCCTTCCTCAATAGAGAAATGCCTTCCACCATCAACACCCTTCTCCTTCTTTTCGCAAATTTCAACATATCTAACTGGCTCCACGCTCTTCAACCTAAATTGAACATGATCGCAAAAGATGAAGATCCACATTAATGCCACGAAAGGTACGCCTGCGGTGAATGAATGTTGAGGATTGAAGGAAATGAATATCGAAAGTTAACAACCAACTAGCTTAAACTCAATCAACATAACTACAGGAATTCTTCTGTAGTATTGCCTAACTTAAACCGTTGAAAAAAAAGACGCCCCAAAACAACTTGATGTACTGTAAAAGGACTGCCACTATTGGATCTGAACTTGTGGCATGAACTGGACTGTAAATATCCCATTAGAAAACAACCTATTCCAGGAAACTAAGTATTGGAGGTGCCAATTTTAGAAGGTAAGCATTGGATTCGAGGTGCCAACCTTAGAAGGTAAGCATTAAAATACTGCCAAAAGTAGTGGTCAGAATGAAACAAACGGTCAGGAAGGGGAATATATGGAAGTAAATAGCGGACAGAATACCGGATTCGGCGTTATACTAGCAAATTTATACAACATGAAAAAAAATGGCATATTCATACTGCAAAAGGGGAACGAAATCAGCATGTTCATACTTGATGATAGACGCACAAGAATTATAAGCTGCACAAGAAGAGCATTTGCAGTGGGATGAAAATGGGGAACGCAAGAACAATAAGCTGTACAAGAAGTCCGTGGATTCCTCCCATAAACCGAACAGGAGAAGCTTGCCAAGAAGATAGATCTGCTGCAAACGAACCTGAGAGACCGGCGTGCCGGCATCGGGGAGGCGGTCCTGATCCTGGGAGCGGCGGCGTCGGGGGAGCCCGGCGTCTCCGGCCTCCGACGCCAGCGGCCGCGACCGGTGCCGGTGCCGGCGGGGGTGGCGGACTGGTTGAAGCGGGTGGCGAGGTCGACGAGGCCGAGCTTCTGCATCCGCTCCATGTTCTCCTTGATCCTCGCGTCCCGCTCCCGCTCGTAGCCCTCCGCCGCGGCCGTCAGCGGGGACACGGGCGACGGGGTCCTCGGCGCTTCGACCTCCGCCGCCTCGGCCGCCAGCGGGGCCTTGGGGGGGCGGCCGCGGCGCTTCGCCTGTGCGGCCGGGGAGGCGTCCGCGCTGGCGGTGGTCGCCATGGCTCCTTCTTCCGGCGGCGGCGGAGTCTCCGAGGGGGCGCGGCGGCGAGGTTTTGGGGGGAAGGGAAGGGGAGAAAGCCGGGAAAGCCCAACGGTTAGATTGAGGTTTTTGCCAGTGCGCGGCGTGGTGGGGTGTATATAATGCGACCGCTCGGTTTTTTACCCTGCCGCGTGCTGGGGTGGGGTGACCGTTGGAGGCCTGCTGCTGAGGCTGGCAGGTGGGGCTCGTGCCTCGCAGGGAGGAGCGTGGCCCACCAGCCAGTGAGGCTTACCTCCGTAACTGTATGCATGTATGTCCACAGGGTGCTCGTGGTAGTAGTAGTAGTGGAGAGTGGGTTGACGAGACGCACGACTGGACAGGGCGACTTGGCTTTGGGCCCTCATGTCAGTCTTGGTTCTTGCGCTTTGCGCGCCGTTTGCTCGCTCGTGGGTCGTGTGTGCCCGGCATGGGCTGAGTGGGTGCCTAGTGAAGCGGCACAGCCTCCATGATTTTTATTTTGTAATTTAGCTTCTTCTTTTTTAGTTTTGTTTGGAATTTTAACCATCAAAGAGTGAATTGAAAGTAAACCGAACTGTCATTTGTATAAAATCATGGCAATGTTAGAGAGGATGTGAGATGGAGCGTTGTGTCTACCGAATATGAAAATGGGAGTAGTACGCTCAAAAAATTATACAGTTCAAACCCTCTTGTGGTGGTATTCTCGCTCTTGGTGTAGGTTACAAAGTGAGAGAGTTCAACTTTTAGCCCAGTGTAGACCTGGCCATGGGGAGTCCGGCCCGACCCTCGGGCCAGGCTGAGCCCGAATATGCCATCGGGCCGGGCTCGGGCCTGAAAATCAAGCCCGATGGGCAGATTGGGCCGGGCTCGGGCTTGTGAAAAATTGATTTTTAGCCGTGGTCGGGTCAGGCCAAGCGGGCCGTGTCAGGCTTTTCTAGGTTCGGGCCGCACTCAGGCCTGGTGGTCGGGCTGGGCCGGGCTCAGGCCTGGGTTTTCAGCACCGGGCTTTTTTTGGCCCGGCCCGAAATATGGCCAGGTATAGCCCAGTGCCCTCCTCCCGGCTTATATAGAGTACGCTAGGAGGGCATCATACCAGGCTAGTATTAATGCTATAGATGGTCGCATGCACAACCGACTGTTCATGGGCATTACTATTGCTAACGATCGTATTTAACTAGATATACCACCGTTGGATAACGACATCATTTAATGCCTCGTAGGGATCATAGGCGACCCCTGGCGCAGCCGAGTGCAAGGCATCCAACTGCTGCCCATGTTGTTGGAGACCGATTGTCGGTGCTCGTTCATCCGGGGGTGTAAAACCCGGCCGTGGGCACTTAACTTGTTGGTGAGGAGCCCCTGGCTTAATGATTGTAACACCCACGATGCGGCTATATCTCCCACGTGTCGGAGCATGACTTAGAGGCATAACCGCATAGTAGGCATGTCGCAAGAGAGGTTATCTTTACACATCCCATGTACTGAATATGAAAGGATAAAGAGTTGGCTTACAGTCGCCACTTCACACAATACATGAATATAGCATTACAAGATCCCGAATACAATCGAGGTACGACTACGGAACCAAATAAAGAAAGACAACCCCTAATGCTAGATCCCCGATCGCCCCGACTGGGCTCCACTACTGATCAACTGAAAACGAAACAACACAACGAACACGATCTTCATCGAGCTCCCACTTGAGTTGGGTTGCGTCACCTGCACTGGTATGATCGGCACCTGCAACTGTTTGGAAGTAATCTGTGAGCCACGAGGACTCAGCAATCTCACACCCGCGAGATCAAGACTATTTTAAGCTTATGGGTAGGGAAAACGATACTGAGGTGGAGCTGCAGCAAGCACTAAGCATATATGGTGGCTAACTTACGCAAAAGAGAACAAGAAGAGAAGAAAGCACAGTCGAGAAGCTAATAAGTGATCCTGAAACTACCTACGTTCAAGCATAACACAAGAATCGTGTTCACTTCCCGGACTCCGCCGGAAAGAGACCATCACGACTACACACGCGGTTGATTTATTTTAATTAAGTTAAGTGTCAAGTTCTCTACAACCGGACATTAACAAATTCCCATCTGCCCATAATCGCGTGCACGGCTTTCGAAAGTTCAAAACCCTGCAGGGGTGTCCCAACTTAGCCCATCACAAGCTCTCACAGTCAATGAAGGATATTCCTTTTCCTAGGAAGACCCGATTAGAATCGGAATCCCGGTTACAAGACATTTTGACAATGGTAAAACAAGACCAGCAAGACCGCCCGATGCGCTGACATCCTGATAGGAGCTGCACATATCTCGTTCTCAGGGCAACACCGGATGAACACTACGTACAGCTAAAACCAGCCCTGAAGTTTCCCCGAGGTGGCGCCGCAAGTGGCTGTGGTTCGGACCAACACTTAGATAAGCACTGGCCCGGGGGGTTAAAATAAAGATGACCCTTGAGTATGCAGAACCCAAGGGAAGGTGATAGGTTGTTTGGCAAATGTAAAATCAAGGTTGGGCCTTGCTGGAGGAGTTTTATTCAAAGCGAACTGTCAATGAATTCCCATTATAACGCAACCGCGTAAGGAACACAAAATCAAGGAACATAACACCGGTATGACGGAAACTATGGCGGCAAGAGTGGAACAAAACACCAGGCATATGGCCGAGCCTTCCACCCTTACCAAGTATATAGATGCATTAAAGTAAACAAGGTATAGTAATGATATCCCAACAATAAACATGTTCCAACAAGGAACAAACTCCATCTTCACCTGCAACTAGCAACGCTATAAGAGGGACTGAGCAAAAGCGGCAATATAGCCAAACAACGGTTTTCTAGGAAAGATGGGTTAGAGGTTGACATGACAAAATAGGAGGCATGATATAGCAAGTGATAGGTATCGCAGCATAGCAAAAGAGCGAGCAACTAGCAAGCAAAGATAGAAGTGATTTCGAGGGTATGGTCATCTTGCCTGAGATCCTGCAAGGAAGAAGAACGAGTCCATGAAGAAGACAAATGAACAAAGTCGAACGAATCCTCACAAACGTAACGTTATCGGAACCAACCCGAAGAAGGAACACCGGAAAGAAGCAAACAACATGATAAACAACCATCACATAAGCATGGCATGATGCACAACCAACTATGATGCATGTCTGGTTTAATGAGGCATGGCATAGCAAAGTGCAACAAACAATATTACAAATTAAGTGGAGCTCAATATGCAACGAGTTGCATATTGACAAAACACCAAATCAATTATTTAGTTCTCACCCGTTTAGGTACTCAACAATATTAAATGTTGGTTACCATGGCAAGAGGTGAAGCATGAGTAAAAAACACAGTTAGGCATTTTAAATGAGGCCGGAAACATCAAACAACAATTCCGGTAAATCCTCATGTGCATTTAGCAATTTAATGCAAACAACAATTTTAAACATTTTAAATGTTATTATCATGATGCGAATGACATGTGCAAGTTTATGCAAATTTTATGAAAAAATTAACATGAGCATGATATGAAGAATTTTGTCATCGTGACGAAAACGAAAAGGGTGCCACGACAACGACAACGGAAATGGTGCCACGACAACATTCCAGTTCCGGTAGCTCATGGAGATACCGGTGCAAAGGAAGTGTGGCGGGAGCATGCAAAAGATGGTGGGAGTGATCCCGTCCCCACGGGTTAGCGGCAAACGAGGAGGGCCGAGCAAGTGACAACTTGGACACGGTGCAAACATAGGGTGCAACTCATACATCACACAACATGCATTCCTTCCATGGGTCATCATCTCGGCGGCTATACCTTCGAAGCGTGCAATCGGGATGGTTCGGGTTCGTTGAGGGAAGTAGAAGAAGTAGTGGTACTATCGGTCCTCGACAGTAGTTTTACTCGCATGCTCCAGGGTCGACGGTAGAGGTTCTCGCGATCTCAGCGATGGTAGTAGTACATGTTTATCTTGGACGAGTTTCCGTAGATGTTCGGGGTCACGGCGAGGAACTTGACGTCCACGAGATCGACGGTAGAGGTACTCATTTTGAAGGTGAACTTGACGAAATACAAATCCCTTCGGGGTTGTCGTGGTACTTGGGGTCTTCGGGGTTGTCGTGGTACTTGGGGTCTTCGGACTTGCCGGTCTCGTTCTTGCGATGATAGTCATACACGGTTCGGAGAGGACTTGTCATTTCGGTATGAAATCGTTTGGGCGTCGGTCTTGCCGGTGGGGTACTTGGCGAACCGGCGTAGTCGATCTTGGCGTAACCAGTGGTTGTGGAGGAACACAGTCGTAGACATACACGGCCATCGTAGAGGGACTTGACGTCCATAGAGTTGAGCGGGACGCGGACGAAGCCGGAAGGCGAAGGCAAGGCAACGCGGCGGCGGCCTGTGCTCACCGGTGAAGCAGCAGTAAAAGACGAAGGTGGTGGTCAGCGGCAGGGGCTCGAGGCGAGAGGAGTAGAGGAACGCCTTGGGTCGACCCTGGCGTCAACTTGACCAGGAAGATGGCGGAGGTTGGCTCCTGTGGTCGTCGTGGTCGTCGGATGTCGCGGATGACGCCAGAACGAGGCATGAGGAGGAGCAACGGGGATGCAGGCGAAGCTTGAGGCGGCGGGAACGGACGCACATGCCGATCCGGGCGGAGGCACGCGGGATCCCGCCGGCGGCGTGGCCTTGAGACGACGACGCCATGGGTTCCCTGGACGGCATCCGGCGGCGCTGGAAGATGGCATCCACGAGGGTTGCAGAGAGGCGAGGTGGAAGGAGCTGGCGCCTGGGCGACGCGGGTGGCCTCCCGCGGCACCAGATCGAGGCGGAGGAGGTAGCAGGACGCCCGATCGGGAGGCATGCGCGATGGTGGCGCTTGGCGGCAGTGAAGCTCCAGGGCAGCGCGAGGACGATGGGTGCGGGCACGAGAACGAGGTAGGGCTCGGCAGATGGAGGCCATGGCAGAGGAAGGCAACGCGGAGCAGAGGCATGGAGTGGAGTGAGGAGATCAGGCGCGGACGCGAGAGGATTTGCGGTCTGCGTGCAGTTCCTGTGGGTGGCGGCACGAGGAAGATGGAGATCGAGGAGAGGGATCGATGGGGATGGGGTTCGAGCGTGGCTGGGCCTAGGGTTAAGCAGCGGAGGCTAGCTGGGCCTTGGCCTTGGGCCGACGCGAGGAAGAGAGTCCCAGGCTTCTGGGCTGAACATTGAGGCCCAAGGGGCACTGCTGCTATCTCTCCCTCTCTCTTAAAAATCTTATTTACTTTAACAAAAAAGAAAATTAGAGAGAGGAGAAGAAAGAGAGGGTTAGGGAAGGATTTGCGTATGGGGATAATTTCCCCGAACTCACAAAAATGTGCTCATTCCGCGAAAATAGAAATGGCCAAGATTGAAAGATTAAATTCAAACTCATTTGATTTAAATTCAAATGATTTGAATAGGAAGTGAGGTTTGGGAAGGTCCAGAAATGTTCGGTTTTTTAGAGGAGCCTCGATAAAAGAGATAAAGAATTATGGACAAGATTTGAAGGTCAAACTCGAAGAGGAATAGGCATAGGAATTATTTTGCACGTGTGTTATGGTTAATTCCAAAATAATGGAATATTTATTATAGCTTCCTAATATTGGGAGGATATGTTATAAAGAGAATCACCATGTGAATTCCCTCGGTTTGAATGGACCAGAGATCCATGCCATTTATTTAAGTGAGTTTTAGTTAGCTTTGAGAAAAAGATGGCATGATGACATGATGCAATGCACCTGATGCAAAGATGAATGCAACAGACAAAACAAATCACACAACGAATCTCGAAAACCCTGGAAGGCATCTGAAGCTCCGGTCTTGGGGCGTCACAACACTCCACCACTACGAGAGGATCTCGTCCCGAGATCTAGGAAGGCACCGGAGAAAAAACGAAAGAGGAAGAGAAGAGGTAAAACTAAGTTGCTTCTTTGACAAACGAGTGAAACCACAGACCTTGAGAGGTTGAAAAGCTAAAAGAAAGAACACAACGGAGTTGAACAAAATTGTAAACACTCCATTAAAAAAGAGGAACAAGGAACATTACTAGAACCTTGTAGGTGAAAGACATAAGAAAAAAAAGGTTGCAATGGACAAGAAGTACATGCAAGCACTCCGGTTGAAACGAGATGTACAAGGAACGATAAGGATCAAATACAACAACACTCCGGTTGGAAATGGAAGGCATAGAATATGAACTTGACAAGATGAGAGGATACTTGATGAAACCAACACACTACCTCCGGAACAAATGTAAGAATGAAATCAAAAGAACGGAGGAGAAAACAACATCTTCTACCTCAAATGAGCTTGAAAAAGCATCTTTAGGAGAAGGGTCGAACGGAGTTGTTGGAAACCCCAACAACGAAAGGAGTAAGCTTGTTGTGGGCTTATGGAAAACATCTCGAAATTTGAGGTGAAATTCTGCCACGAGTAGAAACAATAGATTGGACTGATATGACCAAGGAGACGAGAAGCTTATCTCACCGGGAGGATAAATGAAGAACTTGGGTCATAGGTAATCACCACAAGGAGCAACATTCCCAATGGAAGGTTTTAGGTGAAATCTATACCAAGATAAATCCAAGGAAGAAAATGATGGGTTTAAGTATCTCATTCCTGACAACTTGCGAATCATGAAACACGAAAGAAATTGTCAAGAAAGACATAACACCACCTGAAAAAGATAAGATAGAAAGAATTGCACTTCGGAATGCAAGATGAAGAATACTTGAGCTCCTATGAAAAGAATCTTGATGAGCACTTCGAGAAGGAATTAAATCTTTGATGAACCATCATGTAGAGCCTCCCTGAAGAACTCCGGTAATAAAAGAATGATCAAACAAAATGAAGGATGAAAAGAATAAGGTTGAAGCCTTGCAATGATTAGATGGATCTTTGCGATGAGGAGAGCTTGGAACTCCGGGAAAGAAAGATGAAACAATTGAAACCAAGAATTTGATGAACCTCCAGAATAAGAAATTGAATTTACTCGATGAAACAAGAATAAGAATTACATTATGTTCATCCTTCACCAATTAACTTGATGACAAACAATGGATTTGGCATACTACTCATTCTTCTTGAAAAGATTGCAGAGAGAAATAGCGCAACTTGGGAAGGTCTTCAACGAACCACCGGTAGAATTGAAACAACGAATAAATTGATATGATAAACAAAGGAAGAAGAATCTTGGAAGAGCCATCGTAAGAATTGAAAATGAACGAAGAAAAGTTCAGGAAAACACCGGGAAGAATTAGAGAACGAATGAAGATACTTGAGGGAATTTGATACAAGAGAACAAAGAGATCCCGAGCTGATTAGAGAAATTTGAATGATGCACCGGTAAGATTTTGAGAACGAGAGTTGAAAGTTGGAATGAATAAATCTTCTGAAATGATGGCCTCCGAAGAATCAAACTGAAAGGACTCCTGAATTGCTCCGGATGGGTGAAAAGAATTCTCACAATCGAAAACAATTTTGAGAGGATGGCATCAAGCTAGAACCACGCATCTCTGAGAGAATGAACCAAGATTTGAGAGAAACTCTTCTTCGGTCTTCAAAATCTGAGGATGATGACGGGAAACACCATCAAGAATTGTTGAGACACTCTGGAATGATTAAAAGAGGAAAGGTTGAGCCAAAGATGAAAATAATTTGAAAATGATATTTGTAGAAAGATACTTGACTGATGATAATTCATTCTTATGTCAAACTTCGAAAGGAATTTAAGAATACCTCCGGAAAACTAGAAGAGCCAGGTAAGATCCTGGGAAAAGACCTGTGGGTTAGGACCCACTCAAAAGAAACATCGTTGAAGGATTCCTTGAAAAGAGAGATTGCACCAGTTGAATTAAATGGCTTGAATGAGATAACAACCTCGAAATATGTTGAACGGATCTTGAATGAAAAGACGAGCCTTCTGAGATATCTTCAGCACTCCTGAACAAATGAATAGCGAGAGGTGAAAAATTAAGAGGTGCAATGTTATGGAAAAGCATTTGAAACGAGGAAAAGAATATGATCAGCCCTAAAAGGCTTGAGTTGGAACCACCGGAGAAGGAAAAGAACGAAGAATGATGAACTTGAAGCTACATTAAAATCTTCCTGAGAATCACCGGATAAGAACACTGAAAGAGAGGAGTAAAGAGGCTTCACATCCAAAAGATGGCTACTTGATAAAGAAATCCGAGTCCTTGAAGAAAAGGGCGGGAGGGCGGGAAAAACAAAGGCAACTTGGGACAGATGAAACAAACACCTTTGGGAAAACCTGAGGGGTGATCTTGCGAATGTTGAAATGATCGGATCCACTTGAAGAGAAACACGCCGGTTGAAAAAGGATTGACATGAAAATCTTGATGATCAAGAAGGATTAGTACTCACATAGAAATATGAGAACACCTCTTAGGAAAGGTATGGAATCAACATTTGACTTCGAAGCAACTCGAATACCACAACTCAAAACAAAAACAAAGGATTTGGCTTGCAAAATAAGCCGGAAACAAACATATGATAGATCCCATATCGTATCATGTGTCTGTTGAAAAGATATCCTACGTGATACTTGAATTCCCACTTATAAACTCCCGAAACTTTCCGGTTATGCAATCAGGTGTTGGGGATACAGGGAAAGCACAATATCTCACCCAAAACTAGTAAATCCTACATCCAGCTGTATCCATCCTTCAACACATAACCAAGAAACCTTCGGAAATTATTTACCTCAACCTTCAAAAAGCATCCGTTATACGAGTTATGGCAATACTCCTCAACTCCCGCTCCAGTACTGGGGGCGTCGAGGTTATCTCACCAACAACTGCATAAAAGAGATTTTTGATGTCGGCGAACTCAGGTATTCCAGAACTGCAATGATAAAATTGTGACGACAACGCCTCGGAGCTCAACTCCCCAGGACACTGCCACAACCCCTAAATGTCAGGAGGCACCAAGAACAATGTTCTCGTCACAAAACCATCGGAAAAATTCCAAGATACCCGCGTGATCCTAATTTTTTTCGTGAAATTTGAGAAGAGAAGAGTCAAAACTCTACGTCAGGAGGCCTCACCCGAGCGACGAAGGGATTGAGGAGTAAAAAGAATCCTACTCTCCGATATATATAATCCTAAGACTCAAAACATTTTTTTCTAGACTCAACAACGCCAACGATTCGATCAAGCAGGGGGCTCCTAAGTCGGGGAAGGCTCTGATTACCAACTTGTAACACCCATGATGCGGCCATATCTCCCACGTGTCGGAGCACGACTTAGAGGCATAACCGCATAGTAGGCATGTCGCAAGAGGGGTAATCTTTACACATCCCATGTACTGAATATGAAAGGGATAAAGAGTTGGCTTACAATCGCCACTTCACACAATACATGAATATAGCATTACATCATCCAGAATACAATCGAGGTCCGACTACGGAACCAAATAAAGAAAGACAACCCCTAATGCTAGATCCCCGACCGCCCCGACTGGGCTCCACTACTGATCAACTGGAAACGAAACAACACAACGAACACGATCTTCATCGAGCTCCCACTTGAGCTGGGTTGCGTTACCTGCACTGGTATCATCGGCACCTGCAACTGTTTGGAAGTAATCTGGGAGCCACGAGGACTCAGCAATCTCACACCCGCGAGATCAAGACTATTTAAGCTCATGGGTAGGGAAAAGGGTAGTGAGGTGGAGCTGCAGCAAGCACTAAGCATATATGGTGGCTAACTTACGCAAAAGAGAGCGAGAAGAGAAGCAAAGCACGGTCGAGAAGCTAATAAGTGATCAAGAATTGATCCTGAAACTACCTACGTTCAAGCATAACACAAGAACCGTGTTCACTTCTGTAGTGACCCGACCTCAAACGGTCAAGTCTCTGTGCTTCAGTGTCATCCCTGGATCGGTAATGCTGACACACACAGTACTCAAGGATTTATAACAGAGTAGCAATCACACACTTATTACATCGAATGTCTCAAAAGAGAACTTATTACAATAAATATGGCTTAAGGCCATCTAATACGATAACAACGGAAGGCTTGGAAGATAAAGTGAGTCCATCAACTCCAACGGCATAGCTGAGCTACACGACAACGACCTAACGAACCTTACTCCTCGTCTGAAAAGTTTGCAACATAATACGTTGCAGCCCGAAAACGGGTCAGCACATGGAATATGCTAGCAAAATAACACAGTAGAGTAAGAACAAAATAATGCTATCACTACATGCATATTTGGCTGGTGGAAAGCTCTATGGTTATAGTTTTTGCGAAAAGCCAATTTTTCCCTACAACAAAGGAATAGATTTTAATTTTAACTATCATGGTAGTTGAAACATCATTGAGAAGGTTCCTCCAACTCAATCCCAATTAAGGTAATTATCAACCCAACAACATTAATTTAGAGTGATGAGATACTTAAGATACTCCAAGTACTAGATACTCAAGATGTCCATAACCGGGGACACAGCTAACCATGATTAGTTTGTACACTCTGCAGAGGTTTGCGCACTTTCCCCCACAAGACTTGATCGCCTCCATTGGATTTCTCGCACTACATGGTGTTTGAGAAACGGATGACCGAGACACAGTCTTTCAAAAACATTAACTCTCTACTCCGGGCAGACCATACCAAACCTACAACCCACTACCTGCTGATCCACCTCTTCAAGAGCTTCACGTAACTTACTCAACTATGCTAGAGCCCATAATAGCTTGTGGCTGCACATGGAAGTTTCTAGCATGAATCATCTCAGTTCCCTTTGAGCCTGGGTGGCGGTCCATAGGAAGATCACTCGGGTACTCCAGGATTTTCAAGAATACAGGCAACACTGGGTACTCCAGGTGCCTCAATCCATCCAGATGTGTATGTAAGTTGCCACCTTAAGTTGAACCATTAATTATCAATCTCACATCTGTCATGGATTTCACTCGCCCAAACCTCGTCTACGAGCATAGCATAACAATATAAGCAATTCATGACAGTAACTCCCAAGGGTTTGAATGTAACAGGGTAATAGGTTCTACCTCATCAACTACTTCCCAACCCACATGTTAATAACATCCTAATCATGCAATGTTTGAGGATTAGAACTAATGCATAAAAACTGGGTGATAAAGGGGTATGATCAAAGTGTTACTTGCCTTGCTGACGATCCGCGTAACCTAGAGACTCCAAATAACACGCTTCGCACTTCGGGAATTCTATCACAAACAAACAATAGCATACATAAGCAATCAAGCAAAGAAGCACGGGTAAAACTCAAATAAGAAGATCTAACCAGAAAGTTCAACTTAAGAACTCCGGTTTGCAAAAAGAATCAAATCGAACGGAGCAACAAAACTCAAACGGCGAAAGAAACAAGATCCGTTTACTAATCTGGACCTAGGTCAAATTTTACAGTAGCAAAAGCTTGTTCAAGTTGGTTAAGCGGAAAGAGGGTCTCAAGATGAAGATCTAGGCGCTTGGATCGCCTGATTCCGACTAACGAGCAAAAAGATAAACTAGAACGAAAATCGGATCAGAAATCGCGATCAGAAATAATTGCGAAATAGTCTGATAAAAGAAAACTGACGAACAGGCTAACGAACGAGCATTCGTTATCTGTAACTAACGAGCGAAAACCGTTCATTAAAACGAACGTACGGACGGACATTCGCTAAAAAGAAAAATCGGGAAAAACCGACGAACCGAAATAAAAACGTGTTAGGGTTTTCTTTAAAAAAACGGATCGGTTTTTTTAAAAAACCGACGACTACCTCGTCGGTCCGGCGAGGCGTCGCCGCGGCGGCGGCGCGACACGGCAGCGGGCGGCGGCGGCTGCGGGGCGAGGCGAGGCGGCGGTGGTGGGTGGCGGTGGCGGGGGAAGGGGAGTATATAAGGAGGGGGGTGTGCCTTGGGGAGGGGGCAAAGGCGACAGGGAGGAGTCCTAGCCGGACTCCTCGAGTCGGGCGGCGGTGGCGCGACCGGTCTCCTGGGAGGAGACGGCGCGCGGGAGGGGATGGGCCAGCGGCTGGGCTTCGGCCCAGTTAGCATGCGCACTTTTTTTTATAATAATTTCGCGGAAACTTAAAAAATCTTAGAAAATAAAATAAAAATCTAAAACTGCCAAAACAAATTTTCACCATCTAAATGAAATATTAAAATGAAATTTTGAAAACGTGCAATTTTTCTAATGCAAACAAAATTGCAAATAAAAACAAATATTTGATTTTAATATTTTTCCTCCAATATTTCAATTATTTTGGAGAAGTCATATTATCTCCTCTCATAAATTTTTAATATGAAATATTTTTGGAGAGAAAAATAATTAAAACAAAAAATCCTCGTTTCAAAATTTGATAAAATCAAAATTGAAAACCGGGGAAATCCCCTTGAGTTGCTTAGGATTTCGAGGATCGTGAGACGAAATGCAATAAAATATGATATGCAAGAATGATCTATGTATAACATTCCAAATTGAAAATTTAGGATGTTACAACTTTCCGCACTCCGCCGGAAAGAGACCATCACGGCTAAACACGCGGTTGATTCATTTTAATTAAGTTAAGTGTTAAGTTCTCTACAACCGGACATTAACAAATTTCCATCTGCCCATAACTGCGCGCACGACTTTCAAAAGTTCAAAACCCTGCAGGGATGTCCTAACTTAGCCCATCACAAGCTCTCACGGTCAACGAAGGATATTCCTTCTCCCAGGAAGACCCGGTCAGACTCAGAATCCCGGTTACAAAACATTTCGACAATGGTAAAACAAGACCAGCAAGACCGCCCGATGCGCCGATATCCTGATAGAAGCTGCACATATCTCGTTCTCAGGGCAACACCGGATGAACACTACGTACAGCTAAAACCAGCCCTCAAGTTTCCCCGAGGTGGCGCCGCAAGTGGCTCTGGTTTGGACCAACACTTAGACAAGCACTGGCCCGGGGGGTTAAAATAAAGATGACCCTTGAGTCTGCAGAACCCAAGGGAAGGTGATAGGTTGTTAGGCAAATGTAAAACCAAGGTTGCGCCTTGCTGGAGGAGTTTTATTCAAAGCAAACTGTCAAGGGGTTCCCATTATAACCCAACCGCGTAAGGAACGCAAAATCAAGGAACATAACACCGGTATGACGGAAACTAGGGCGGCAAGAGTGGAACAAAACACCAGGCATAAGGCCGAGCCTTCCACCCTTTACCAAGTATATAGATGCATTAAAGTAAACAAGGTATAGTAATGCTATCCCAACAATAAACATGTTCCAACAAGGAACAAACTCCATCTTCACCTGCAACTAGCGACGCTATAAGAGGGGCTGAGCAAAAGGAGTAACATAGCCAAACAATGGTTTGCTATGAAAGGTGGGTTAGAGGCTGACATGGCAAAATGGGAGGCATGATATAGCAAGTGGTAGGTATCGCAGCATAGCAAAAGAGCGAGCAACTAGCAAGTAAAGATAGAAGTGATTTCGAGGGTATGGTCATCTTGCGTGAGATCCCGCAAGGAAGAAGAACGAGTCCATGAAGAAGACAAACAAACAAAATCGAACGAATCCTCACAAACGTGACGTTATTAGAACCAACCCGAAGAAGCAACACCGGAAAGGAGCAAACAACATGGTAAACAACCATCACATAAGCATGGCATGATGCACAACCAAGTATGATGCATATCCGGTTTAATGAGGCATGGCATGGCAAAGTGCAACAAACAATACTACAAATTAAGTGGAGCTCAATATGCAACGAGTTGCACATTGACAAAACACCACATCAATTATTTAGTTCTTTCCCGTTTAGGTACTCAACAATATTAAATTTTGGTTAGCATGGCAAGAGGTGAAGCATGAGTAAACACAGTTAGGCATTTTAAATGAGGCCGGAAACATCAAACAACAATTCCGGTAAATCCTCATGTGCATTTAGCAATTTAATGCAAACAACAATTTTAAACATTTTAAATGTTATTATCATGATGCGAATGACATGTGCAAGTTTATGCAAATTTTATGAAAAAGTTGACATGAGCATGATATGAAGAATTTTCTCATCGTGGCGAAAACGAAAGGGGTGCCACGGCAACGACAACGGAAATGGTGCCATGACAACATTCCGGTTCCGCTAGCTCATGGAGATACCGGTGCAAAGGAAGTGTGGCGGGAGCGTGCAAAAGATGGTGGGGGTGATCCCGGTAACCGGGTCCCCACGGGTTAGCGGCAAACGAAGAGGGCCGAGAAAGTGACAACTTGGACACGGTGGAAACATAGGGTGCAACTCATACATCACACAACATGCATTCGTTCCGCGGGTCACCGTCTCGGCGGTTATACCTTCGAAGCGTGCAATCGGGATGGTTCGAGTTCGTCGAGGGAAGTAGAGGAAGTAGTGGTACTATCGGTCCTCGACAGTAGTTTTACTCGCTTGCTCCAGGGCTGACGGTCAAGGTTCTCGCGATCTCGGTGACGGCAGTAGTACATGTTTATCTTGGACGAGTTTCCGTAGATGTTTGGGGTCACGACGAGGAACTTGACGTCCACAGGGTCGACGCTAGAGGTACTCGTTTTGAAGGTGAACTTGACGAATACAAATCCCTTCGGGATTGTCATGGTATTTGGGGTCTCTAGACTTGCCGGCCTCGTTCTTGCGACGGTAGTCATACACGGTTCGGAGAAGACCTGTCGTTGTGGTATGAAATCGTTCGGGCGTTGGTCTTGCCGGTGGGGTACTTGTCGAACCGGCATAGTCGATCTTGGCGTAACCAGTGGTTGTGGAGGAACACGGTCGTAGACGTACAGGGCCATCGTAGAGGTACTTGATGTCCACAGGGTTGAGCGGGACGCGGACGAAGCCGGGAGGCGAAGGCAAGGCAACGCGGTGCCGGCCTGTGCTCACCGGTGAAGCAGCAGCAGAAGACGAAGGTGGTGGTCAGCGGCAGGGGCT
This sequence comes from Triticum monococcum, assembly GCA_034509565.1. Classification (NCBI taxonomy): domain Eukaryota; kingdom Viridiplantae; phylum Streptophyta; class Magnoliopsida; order Poales; family Poaceae; genus Triticum; species Triticum monococcum. The sequence goes on from CM067843.1 coordinate 105,964,526, forward strand.
CGAGGCGAGAGGAGTAGAGGAACGCCTTGGGGCCAGCCCTGGCGTCAACTTGACCAGGAAGATGGCGGAGGTTGGCTCCCGTGGTCGTCGTGGTCGTCGGATGTCGTGGATGACGCCAGAACGAGGCATGAGGAGGAGCAACGGGGATGCAGGCGAAGTTTGAGGCGGCGGGAACGGACGCACAGGCCGATCCGGGCGGAGGCAGGCAGGATCCCGCCGGCGGCGTGGCCTTGAGACGACGACGCCATGGGTTCCCTGGACGGCATCCGGCGGCGCTGGAAGATGGCATCCACGGGGGTTGCAGAGAGGCGAGGTGGAAGGAGCTGGCGCCTGGGCGACGCGGGTGGCCTCCGGCGGCACCGGATCGAGGCGGAGGAGGTAGCAGGACGCCGGATCGGGAGGCGTGCGCGATGGTGGCGCTTGGCGGCAGTGAAGCTCCAGGGCGGCGCGAGGACGATGGATGCGGGCACGAGAATGAGGTAGGGCTCGGGAGAGGGAGGCCGTGGCACAGGAAGGCAACGCGGAGCAGAGGCACGGAGTGGGGTGAGGAGATCAGGCACGGACGCGAGAGGATTTGCGGTCTGCATGCAGTTCCTGTGGGTGGCGGCGCGAGGAAGATGGAGATCGAGGAGATGGATCGATGGGGATGGGGTTCGAGCGTGGCTGGGCCTAGGGTTAAGCAGCGGAGGCTAGCTGGGCCTTGGCCTTGGGCCGGCGCGAGGAAGAGAGTCCCAGGCTTCTGGGCTGAACATTGAGGCCCAAGGGGCACTGCTGCTATCTCTCCCTCTCTCTTAAAAATCTTATTTACTTTAACAAAAAAGAAAATTAGAGAGAGGAGAAGAAAGAGAGGGTTAGGGAAGGATTTGCGTATGGGGATAATTTCCCCGGACTCACAAAAATGTGCTCATTCCGCGAAAATATAAGTGGCCAAGATTGAAAGATTAAATTCAAACTCATTTGATTTAAATTCAAATGATTTGAATAGGAAGTGAGGTTTGGGAAGGTCCAAAAATGTTCGGTTTTTTAGAGGAGCCTCGATAAAAGAGATAAAGAATTGTGGACAAGATTTGAAGGTAAAACTCGAAGAGGAATAGGCATGGGAATTATTTTGCACGTGTGTTATGGTTAATTCCAAAAGAATGAAATATTTATTATAGCTCCCTAATATTGGGAGGATATGTTATAAAGAGAATCACCATGTGAATTCCCTCGGTTTGAATGGACCAAAGATCCATGCCATTTATTTAAGTGAGTTTTAGTTAGCTTTGAGAAAAAGATGGCATGATGACATGATGCAATGCACATGATGCAAAGATGAATGCAACAGACAAAACAAATCACACAACGAATCTCAGAAATCCTGGATGGCATCTGAAGCTCCGGTCTTGGGGCGTCACAATGATCTTTTGGGCTGTAATTTTGATGGGCTTAGTGAGGAACCCCTTGGCCCATTGTTCTTTGGGTCGTATTCTTGATGGGCCTGGTCTTTTAGCTGGGTCGCATGCATCCATAGGCCTACCCGTAGGTATTCCGCTATCAGTAGCCCCTGAGTTCGTCAAGGTATCGCGGTAGTAACTAACTGGGCTCTGACAAAGAACATTCTGACTAGTCGCCGGAGTCGGAAGTGCCACTTGCTGGTTGATTGGGAGATCTTGGCGGACTCAAATGTTCATGCCTTCCAGAGGCGAAGGGCAAGCATCTGATTGGAAAAAAACTTGGTAATACATAACTTGATCTCTTCAGGAGAGGATGACTTCGGTCCGACTGTGGGCGTATCATCATATCCTGAGTGGTGGTCTGAGATGCCTAGGCTAGTGGTTCGAATGCTTCAGGTCATTTGTCGTGGGGTACGCGTTCAGGTTTTCTAATAATCCAGCTAGAGCATGGGAGAATGAAATGTACAACCAATTAACCTTCTCAATCACCCTTTCAGGATGATTTATTGAAGGGGCGTCTGTTATACGTGCCGCCCATAGCTTGTTTAACTTTCGGTTTTAGTTGGTCTTTGCGCGGTTGCAGACCAAATCCATCACGAACAGAGTTTCATGTCACGAAAAACAAATCACCAAAGAAATACTTGGGCATTGATCATTGTCAAGACAAATAGGAACGTGCTATGAACATAATCATTTGTAGACAAGTGAGGAAAAAATACTTCTAATAGTTTGCTTAACTTCTAGGCTGTAGTCGGTCTCTGTGCCAATTGGCACAACGGATCATCTAGTAGAGATAAAACTATGCCCCTTATTGTCCATGTGTGAGGACCGAGAGTATATCGACCAGAGAGGTTAATGAGAGATTCAAAAATGCTATCAAATGTTTTAAATTGAACCCAGTCATAGCAGCGAAAAAAGTTCGGTAGATCAAAAATTAATCGAGCGCCTTATTGAGGAGCAAATCTTTTGAGAAAAAAGTGATAATTGTTCCAGCATAGTATATCACATGCTTGACAATAACGATGGTAATGCAACAAGCCAACATATACGGTAGCATGGGAAGATGTTCAATGGCAAAGTGACGAAAGGAAAGCTAACAAGGTAAACATGAAAGACGGCGAAAGCTATACAGGCTAAAACAGAAATACTAGATCAGATAAATCAATCAACACAGAGCACGGAAATAAACCGCTAAAGAAAATGTAGCAAGGGAAATGAAACCGGTGGTGCTCGATGGCGACAGATGGATTTGGTAGACCAATTCACCCTTCTGCCAAAGGACTACATCTGGTTGGAGGGACTTGTGATTGAACACAGGAGCAAACCTCTCTCCATCCTATTCTCTTTCAACTAGGAGTTGATCAAACTCCAGTTGATTTCACTCGTGGTAGATACTTGTCGGCGATCTCCAAACCTTCGACATATTTCTCCGTAAACCACAATGAATCTTGGTTGCTGAAGACTTTGCTTGGTGAAGACAACTACTCTTTGTCACTCAAGCCGACACCTATCCGTCTAGAGAGTGCGCAACTCTCAAGAGTAACAGGTACAAGGACCCTAACTTATAACTAATGTGATGCTCAAGCATTTTCTAAGTTTCGGCTCTTGGTTTTTTCCCGTGGATTTTAAACTAAAATCTCTCGAAGAGGGGGTGCTCAATCAATCTTCTCAAAAATCTTAAGCGGGAGTAACTAGCGGACAACGTTGGAGCAGGGTGACTATTTATAGTTGAAGCCTTCCCTGAAGGGAAATGACCAAATTGGACATGCAGATTGCTACTTCTTGAGCTTGCATTAGTTTTTGCCTTGAAAAGGAAAGGGTGATGCAGCAAAGTAGAGATAAGTATTTTCTTCAGTTTGAGAACCAAGGTATCAATCCAGTAGGAGGAACACATAAGTCACCAATGGTTGCACCTACACAAATAAATAAATACTTGCACCCAACACGATAAAGGGGTTGTCAATTTCCTTGCGGTTACTTGCAAGGATGAGATCTGATAGAGATAGGTATAAAAGATAAATAAAAATGTAAAATAAAGTAAAGGTATATAAATTGCAAAAAGGTATCTTTGGGTTTTTGGTTTTCTAGATCTGAAAATAATATGATAAAAATAGACCCGGTGGCCATAGTTTTCACTAGAGGCTTCTCTTTTGAAAGAACACATATAGTGGGTAAACAAATTACTATTGAGCAATTGATAGAAAAGCGCAAAGTTATGACGATATCTAAGGCAATGATCATGAATATAGGCATCACATCCGTGACAAGTAGACCGACTCCTCCTGCATCTACTACTATTACTCCACACATCGATCGTTATCTAGCATGCATCTAGTGTATTAAGTTAACAAGGAAAGAGTAACGCCTTAATAAAGATGACATAATGTAGAGGGATAGATCCAAACAATATGAAATAAACCCCACCTTTTCATCCTTAATGGAAACAATACAAATACGTGTCTCGCCACCCCTTCTGTCACTGGGTAAGGACACCGCAAGATTGAACCCAAAATAAAGCACCTCTCCCGTTGCAAGAAAAATCAATCTAGTTATCCCAACCAAATCAATAGATCGTAGAGAAATACACATCTATCTTGATCATGCATAAAAGAGTTCAGAGAAGACCCGAATAATATTCATTGATAATTTGATCATAAATCCATAATTCATCAGATCTCAACAAACGCACAACAAAAGAAGATTACATCGAATAGATCTTCAAGAACATCGAGGAGAGCATTGTATTGAAGATCAAAGAGAGAGAAGCCATCTAGCTACTAGCTATGGACCCGTAGGTCCGTGGTAAACTACTCACACATCATCGAAAGGGCAGACAAGGTTGATGTAGAGGCCCTCCGTGATTGAATCCCCGTCCGGCAGAGTACCGGAACAGGTCTCCAGATGGGATCTCACGAGGACAGAAACTTACGGCGGCGGAAAAGTATTTTTTCTATGCTCTCTGGTATACGGGTAATATTTGGGAATTTATAGAGCTGAGATTAGGGTTAGAGAAGCCACAGGGGGCCACAAGCTCACGAGGCGCGCCTGGTGAGCTTGTGGCTCACCCGTGGACCTTCTGGCCTCCTCCGAAAGCTTCCTAGTTGTCTTCTAGCCCAAGACAAATCATCAACAAGTTTCGTTCCATTTGGTATTGATTTTCTGTAAAAGATAAACACATGGAAAAAACAGCAACATGCACTGGGCACTAGGTTAATAGGTTAGTCCCAAAAATAATATAAATAGCATAATAATGCATATAAAACATCCAAGATGGATAATATAATAGCATGGAACAATAAAAAATTATAGGTATGTTGGAGGCATATCAAGCATCCCCAAGCTTAATTCCTGCTCGTCCCCGAGTAGGTAAATGATAAAAACAGAATTTTGATGTGGAATGCAACCTAACATGTTTATCATGCAGTCTTTCTTTATGTGGCATGAATATTTAGATCCATAAGATTCAAAACAAAAGTTTAATATTGACATAAAAACAATAATATCCAAGCATAATTCAACCTAACATCTCCTCCAAACATTGGAGGGGACCAAAGTAGAAATACATACTGGGTCCGGATGAAGGAGCACTTTGATATACACAACAAGAGTGGAATTGAGCTCAGCGATAGATCTCTTCGCTCCCGATGGTCGACAATCAACAAAGATTGTCAAAGGTGGGTGATGATACGTCCATTTTGCATCATGTTTACCTATTGTTATTTAATGTTTTATGCATAATAATGCTTTTTGGAGTAATTCTAATGCCTTCTCTCTCATAATATGCAAGGTTCACACAAACAAGGAGAATACCGGCAGTTGGAATTCTGGACCTGAAAAAGCTATGTCAGGCCACCTATTCTGCACAACTCCAAATGAGTTGAAACTTCACGAAGATTTTTTATGGAATATATAAGAATTATTGGAGCAAATATCTACCATAGGGGCCCCATCAGGTGGGCTCAACCCACCTGGGCGCACCAGGGAGGCCAAGCGTGCCCTGGTGGGTTGTGCCCTCCTCGGCCCACCTCCGGTGCCCCTCTTTTGGTATATAAGTCATTTTGACCTAGAAAAATAAGGAGAGGACTTTTGGGACGAAGCGCTGCCGTCTCGAGGTGGAACTTGGGTGGGAGCACTTTTGCCCTCCGGTAGAGCGATTCCGCCGGGGAACTTCCCTCCCGGAGGGGGAAATCATCGTCATCATCATCACCAACAACTCTCCCATCTTGGGGAGGGCAATCTCCATCAACATCTTCAACAGCACCTACTCCTCTCAAACCCTCGTTCATCTCTTGTGTTCAATCTTTGTACTAGAACCTTAGATTGGTGCTTGTGCGTGACTAGTAGTGTTGATTACATCTTGTAGTTGATTACTGTATGGTTTATTTGGTGGAAGATTATATGTTCATATCCATTATGATATTTAATACCGCTATGATCTTGAGCATGATTATCATTTGTGAGTAGTTACTTTTGTTCTTGAGGTCACCGAGAGAAATCTTGTTGCAAGTAATCATGTGAACTTGATATGTGTTTTACATTTTGATGGTATGTATGTTGTGATTGAAGGAAATATGCCCTAGAGGCAATAATAAAGTTGTTATTTATATTTCCTTATATCATGATAAATGTTTATTATTCATGCTAGAATTATATTAACCGGAAACTTAGTACATGTGTGAATACATAGACAAACAAAGTGTCCCTAGTATGCCTCTACTTGACTAGCTCGTTGATCAAAGACGGTTAAGTTTCCTAGCCATGGCCACATGGTGTCATTTGATGAATGGGATCACATCATTAGAGAATGATGTGATGGACTAGACCCATCTGTTAGCTTAGCACTATGATTGTTTAGTTTATTGCTATTGCTTTCTTCATGACTTATACATGTTCCTATGACTATGAGATTACGCAACTCCCGAATACCGGAGGAACACCTTGTGTGCTATCAAACGTCACAACGTAACCGGGTGATTATAAAGATGCTCTACAGGTGTCTCCGAAGGTGTTTGTTGAGTTGGCATAGATCGAGATTAGGATTTGTCACTCCGTGTATCGGAGAGGTATCTCTGGGCCCTCTCGGTAATGCACATCACTATGAGCCTTGCAAGCAATGTGACTGATGAGTTATTTGCGGGATGATGCATTACGGAATGAGTAAAGAGACTTGCCGATGACGAGATTGAACTAGGTATGATGATACCGATGATCGAATCTCGGGCAAGTAACATACCGATGACATAGGGAACAACGTATGTTGCTATGCGGTTTGACCGATAAAGATCTTCGTAGAATATGTAGGAACCAATATGAGCATCCAGGTTCCGCTAGTGGTTATTGACCGGAGATGAGTCTCGGTCATGTCTACATAGTTCTCGAACCCGTAGGGTTCGCACACTTAGCGTTCGATGACGATATGTATTATGAGTTATGTGATTTAATGTACCGAAGGTTGTTCGGAGTCCCGGATGTGATCACGGACATGATGAGGAGTCTCGAAATGGTCAAGACATAAAGATTCATATATTGGAAGGCTATATTCGGACACCGGAATGGTTCGGGTCGTTTCCGATAAGTTTCGGAGTACCGGGGGTTACCAGAACCCCCTTCGGGAAGTTATTGGGACTTATGGGCCTAGTGGTGGAAGAGAGGAGGCAGGACAAGAGGTGGCGCGTGCCCCCCAGCCCAAAACCGAATTGGACTAAGGGGGCCGGCTCCCCTTTCCTTCTCTTCTTCCTCTCCTTCCTTCTTCTCCTACTTGAACTCGGAAAGGGGGAAACCTACTCCTACTAGGAGTAGGAATTCCCCCTTTGGGCGCACCCCTTGAGGCCGGCCCTCCTCCTCCTACCCTCTATATACGGGGGAGGGGGGCACCCCAGAGACACACAAGTTGATCTTTAGCCGTGTGTGGTGCCCCCTCCACAGTTTTACACCTCGGTCATATTGTCGTAGTGCTTAGGCGAAGCCCTGCGTCGATAACTTCATCATCACCATCAACACGCCGTCGTGCTGACGGAACTTACCCTTGGCCTCAGCTGGATCAAGAGTACAAGGGACGTCACCGAGCTGAACGTGTGCAGATCGTGGAGGTGCCGTACGTTTGGTACTTGATCGGTTGGATCGCGAAGACGTTCAACTACATCAACCGTGTTACTTAACGCTTCCGCTTTCGGTCTACGAGGGTACATAGACACACTCTCCCCTCTCGTTGCTATGCATCTCCTAGATAAATCTTGCTGATCGTAGGATTTTTTTTGAAATACCGCGTTCCCCAACAATGGCATCAGAGCCAGGTCTATGCGTAGATGTTATATGCATGAGTAGAACATACAGAGTTGTGGGCGATAATAGTCATACTGCTTACCAGCATGTCATACTTTTATTCGGCGGTATTTTTGGATGAAGCGGCCCAGACTGACATTACATGACCGCATTCATGAGACTGGTTCTACCGACATGCTTTGCACACAGGTGGCTAGTGGGTGTCTGTTTCTCCAACTTTAGTTGAATCAAGTGTGACTACGCCCGGTCCTTGTTGAAGGTTAAAACATCACACTTAACGAAAAATCGTTGTGGTTTTTTATGCATAGGTAAGAACGGTTCTTGCTAAGCCCGTAGGAGCAACATAAAACTTGCAACAACAAAGTAGAGGACGTCTAAATTGTTTTTGTAGGGCATGTTGTGATTTGATATGGTCAAGACGTAATTATATAAATTGGTGTATGAGATGATCATGTTTTGTATCAAAATTATCGGCAACTGGCAGGAGCCATATGGTTGTCGCTTTATTGTATGAAATGCAATCGCCATGTAATTGCTTTACTTTATCACTAAGCGGTAGCAATAGTCGTGGAAGCAATACTTGGCGAGACGACAACTATGCTACGATGGAGATCAAGGTGTCAAGCCGGTGACGATGGTGATCATGACGGTGCTTTGAAGATGGAGATCAAAGGCACAAGATGATGATGGCCATATCATATCACTTACATTGATTGCATGTGATGTTTATCTTTTATGCATCTTATTTTTCTTAGTACGACGGTAGCATTATAATATGGTATCTCACTAAATTTCAAGGTATAAGTATTCTCCCTGAGTATGCACCATTGCTACAGTTCATCGTGCCGAGACACCACGTGATGATTAGGTGTGATAAGCTCTACGTTCACATACAACGGGTGCAAGCCAGTTTTGCACAAGAAAAATACTCATGTTAAACTTGACGAGCCTAGCATATGTAGATATGGCCTCGGAACACTGAGACCGAAAGGTCGAGCGTGAATCATATAGTAGATATGATCAACATAGTGATGTTCACCATTAAAAACTTCTCCATCTCACGTGATGATCGGACATGTTTTAGTTGATATGGATCACGTGATCATTTAGATGACTAGAGGGATGTCTATCTAAGTGGGAGTTCTTAAGTAATATGATTAATTGAACTTAAATTTATCATGAAATTAGTCCTGATAGTATTTGCATATCTATGTTGTAGATCAATTGCTCGCGTATAGCTTCCCCGTTTTATTTTTGATATGTTCCTAGAGAAAACAATGTTGAAAGATGTTAGTAGCAATGATGCGGACTAGCTCCGTGATCTGAGGATTATCCTCATTGATGCACAGAAGAATTATGTCCTTGAAGCACCGCTAGGTGACAGACCTATTGCAGGAGCAGATGCAGACGTTATGAACATTTGGCAAGCTCAGTATGATGACTACTTGATAGTTTAGTGCACCATGCTTTACGGCTTAGAACCGGGACTTCAAAAACGTTTTGAACGCCACAAAGCATATAAGATGTTCCAAGAGCTAAAATTTGTATTTCAGACTCATGCCCGAGTCGAGAGGTATGAGACCTCTGACAAGTACTTTGCCTACAAGACGGAGGAGAATAGCTCAACCAGCGAGCATGTGCTCCGAATGTCTGAGTACTACAATCACTTGAATCAAGTGGGAGTTAATCTTCCAGATAAGATAGTGATTGACAGAGTTATCTAGTCACTATCGCCAAGTTACTGGAACTTTGTGATGAGCTATAATATACAAGGCATGACGAAAATGATTCTCGAGCTCTTCGTGATGCTGAAATCAACGAAGGTAGAAATCAAGAAAAGCATCAAATGTTGATGGTTGACAAGAGCACTAGTTTAAAGTAAAAGGGCAAAGGAAAGAAAGGGAACTTCAAGAAGAATGACAAGCAAGTTGCCACTCCCATGAAGAAGCCCAAAGCTAGACCCAAGCCTGAAACTGAGTGCTTCTACTGCAAAGGAAATGGTCACTGGAAGCGGAACTGCCCCAAATACTTGGCGGATAAGAAGGATGACAAAGTGAACAAAAGTATATATAATATACATGTTATTGATGTGTACTTTAGTAGTATTCATAGTAGACCCTGGTTATTTGATACTGGTTCAGCTGCTATGATTAGTAACTTGAAACAAGAGTTATAAAATGAACAGAGACTAGTTGAGGGCAAGGTGACGATGTATGTTGGAAGTGATTCCAAGGTTGATAAGATCACCATCGCACACTCCCTTTACCTTCGTGATTAGTCTTGAACCTAAAATAAATGTTATTTGGTGTTTATGTTGAGCATAATATGATTGGATCATGTTTATTGCAATACAGTTATTCATTTAAGTCAAAGAATAATTGTTATTCTGTTTACATGAATAAAACCTTCTGTGGTCATACACCCAAGGTGAATGGTTTATTGAATCTCGATTGTAGTGATACACATATTCATAATATTGAAGCCAAAAGATGCAAGGTTAATAATGATAGTGCAACTTATTTGTGGCACTGCCATTTAAGGTCATATTGGTGTAAAGCGCATGAAGAAACTCCATGCTGGTGGGCTTTTGGAATCACTTGATGCTTGCGAACCATGCCTCATGGGCAAGATGACTAAGACTCCATTCTACGGAACAATGGAGCGAGCCACTGACTTATTGGAAATAATACATACCGATGTATGCGGTCTGATGAGTGTTGAGGCTCGCAACGGGTATCGTTATTTTCTGACCTTCACAGATGATTTGAGTAGATATGGGTATGTCTACTTGATGAAACATAAGTCTGAAACATTTGAAAAGTTCAAAGAATTTCAGAGTGAAGTGGAAAATCATCGTAACAAGAAAATTAAGTTTCTACGATCTGATCGTGGAGGTGAATATTTGAGTTATGAGTTTGGTCTTCATTTGAAACAATGCGGAATAGTTTTGCAACTCACGCTACCTGGAACACCATAACGTAATGGTGTGTCCGAATGTCGTAACCGCACTTTATTAGATATGGTGCGATCTATGATGTCTCTTACTGATTTACCGCTATCGTTTTGGGGTTATGCTTTAGAGACGGCTACATTCATGTTAAATAGGGCACCATCGAAATCCGTTGAGACGACACCATATAAACTGTGGTTTGGCAAGAAACCCAAGTTGTCGTTTCTTGAAGTTTGGGGCTGCGATGCTTATGTGAAAAAGCTTCAACGTGATAAGCTCGAACCCAAATCGGAGAAATGTGTCTTCATAGTATACCCAAATGAGACTGTTGGGTACACCTTCTATCACAAATCCGAAGGCAAGATATTTGTTGCTAAGAATGGATCCTTTCTAGAGAAGGAGTTTCTCTTGAAAGAAGTGAGTGGGAGGAAAGTAGAACTTGATGAGGTAATTGTACCTTCTCCTGAACTAGAAAGTAGTTCATCACAGAAATCAGTTCCAGTGATGCCTACACCAATTAGCTAGTGAGGAAGTTCATGATGATGATCATGAAACTTCAGACCAAGTTACCACCGAACCTCGTAGGTCAACCAGAATATGTTCCGCACTAGAGTGGTACGGTAATCTTGTTCTGGAAGTCATGTTACTAGACCATGATGAACCTACGAACTATGAGGAAGCGACGATGAGCCCAGATTCTGCGAAATGGCTTAAAGCCATGAAATCTGAGATGGGATCCATGTATGAGAACAAAGTATGGACTTTGATTGACTTGCCCGATGATCGGTGAGCCATTCAGAATAAATGGATCTTCAAGAGGAAGACAGACGCTGATAGTAGTGTTGCTATTTACAAAACTCGAATTGTCACAAAAGGTTGTCGACAAGTTCAAGGTGTTGACTATGATAAGATTTTCTCACTCGTATCGATGCTTAAAAGTCTGTCCGAATCATGTTAGCAGCTGTTGCATTTTATGAAATCTAGCAAATGGATATCAAAACTACATTCCTTAATGGATTTATTAAAGAAGAGTTGTATATGATGCAACCAGAAGGTTTTGTCGATCCTAAAGGTACTAACAAAGTGTGCAAGCTCCAGTGATCCATCTATGGACTGGTGCAAGCATCTCGGAGTTGGAATATACACTTTGATGAGTTGATCAAAGCATATAGTTTTATACAGACTTTTGGAAAAGCCTGTATTTATAGGAAAGTGAGTGGGAGCTCTGTAGCATTTCTGATATTATATGTGGATGACATATTGTTGTCGAAAATGATACTGAATTTCTGGATAGCATAAAAGGATACTTGAATAAGAATTTTTCAATGAAAGACCTCGGTGAAGTTGCTTACATATTGGGCATCAAGATCTATAGAGATAGATCAAGACGCTTGATAAATTTTTCAATAAGTACATACCTTGAAAAGTTTTTGAAGTAGTTCAAAATGGAATAGTCAAAGAAGGATTTCTTGCCTATGTTGCAAGGTGTGAAGTTGAGTAAAGACTCAACCCGACCACGGCAGAAAATAGAAAGTGAATGAAAAGTCATTCCATATGCCTCAGTCATAGGTTCTATAAAGTATGCTATGTTGTGTACCGGACCTATTGTATACCTTAGCATGATTTTGGCAAGTGGATACAATAGTGATCTAGGAGTAGATCACTGGACAACGGTCAAAATTATCCTTAGAGGACTAAGGAAATATTTCTTGGTTATGGAGGTGATAAAAGAGTTCGTCGTAAAGAGTTACGTCGATGCGAGCTTTTGACACCAATCTAGATGACTCTAAGTCTCGATCTAGATACATATTGAAAGTGGGAGCAATTAGCTAGAGTAGCTCCGTGCAGAGTATTGTAGACATAGAAAATTGCAAAATACATACGGATCTGAATGTTGCAGACCCGTAGACTAAACTTCTTTCACAAGCCAAACATGATCACTCTTTGGGTGTTAATCACATAACGATGTGAACTAGATTATTGACTCTAGTAAACCCTTTGGGTATTAGTCACATGAAGATGTGAACTAATCACATAAAGATGTGAACTATTGGTGTGAAATCACATGACGATGTGAACTAGATTATTGACTCTAGTGCAACTGGGAGACTGAAGGAAATATGCCCTAGAGGCAATAATAAAGTTGTTATTTATATTTCCTTATATCATGATAAATGTTTATTATTCATGCTAGAATTGTATTAACCGGAAACTTAGTACATGTGTGAATACATACACAAACAGAGTGTCCCTAGTATGCCTCTACTTGACTAGCTCGTTAATCGAAGATGGTTAAGTTTCCTAGCCATGGATTGTCATTTGATGAACGGGATCACATCATTAGAGAATGATATGATGGACTAGACCCATCCGTTAGCTTATCACTATGATCATTTAGTTTATTGCTATTTCTTTCTCCATGACTTATATATGTTCCTATGACTATGAGTTTATGCAACTCCCGAATACCAGAGGAACACCTTGTGTGCTATCAAACATCACAACCTAACTGGGTGATTATAAAGATGCTCTACAGGTGTATCCGATGGTGTTTGTTGAGTTGGCATAGATTGACATTAGGATTTGTCACTCCGTGTATCGGAGAGGTATCTCTAGGCCCTCTTGGTAATGCACATCACTATGAGCCTTGCAAGAAATGTGACTAATGAGTTAGTTGCGGGATGATGCATTACGGAATGAGTAAAGAGACTTGCCGGTGATGAGATTGAACTAGGTATGATGATACCGACGATCGAGTCTCGGGCAAGTAACACACCGATGACTGCTACGTCTTGAGCTTGCGTTGGTTTTCCCCGAAGAGGAAGGGATGATGCAGCAGAGTAGCGTAAGTATTTCCCTCAGTTTTTGAGAACCAAGGTATCAATCCAGTAGGAGCCCACGCTCAAGTCCCTCGTACCTGCACAAAGTGATAGCTACTCGCAACCAACGCGATTAGGGGTTGTCAATACCTTCACGGTCACTTACGAGAGTGAGATCTGATAGATATAATATTTTTGGTATAAAGATGCAAAGTAAAAAGTAAAAGCAAAGTAAAAAGCAAAGCAAGATTAAAGTGATGGAGATTGATATGATGAGAATAGACCCGGGGCCATAGGTTTCACTAGTGGCTTCTCTCAAGAGCATAAGTATTCTATGGTGGGTGAACAAATTACTGTTGAGCAATTGACAGAATTGAGCATAGTTATGAGAATATCTAGGCATGATCATGTATATAGGCATCATGTCCGTGACAAGTAGATCGAAACGATTCTGCATCTACTACTATTACTCCACTCATCGACCGCTATCCAACATGCATCTAGAGTATTAAGTTAAAAACAGAGTAACGCCTTAAGCAAGATGACATGATGTAGAGAGATAAATTCATGCAATATGAAATAAACCCCATCTTGTTATCCTCGATGGCAACGATGCAATACGTGCCTTGCTGCCCCTTCTGTCACTGGGTAAGGACACCGCAAGATCGAACCCAAAGCTAAGCACTTCTCCCATGGCAAGAACTACCAATCTAGTTGGCCAAACCAAACGGATAATTCGAAGAGACTTGCAAAGATAACCAATCATACATAAAAGAATTCAGAGAAGATTCAAATATTATTCATACATAGACTTGATCATAAACCCACAATTCATCGGTCTCAACAAACACACCGCAAAAAGAAGATTACATCAAATAGATCTCCACAAGAGAGGGGGAGAACTTTGTATTGAGATTCAAAGAGAGAGAAGAAGCCATCTAGCTACTAACTATGGACCCGAAGGTCTGAGGTAAACTACTCACACTTCGGAGGAGGGGCTAGGATGATGTAGAAGTCCTCCGTGATGACGACCCTCTTCCGGCGGAGCTCCGGAACAGGTCCCAATATGGTATCTCGTGGATACAGAAAGTTGCGGCGGTGGAATTAGGTTTTTGGCTCCTGTTCTGATCGTTTGGGGGTACGTGTGTATATATAGGAGGAAGAAGTACGCCGGAGGAGCAACAAGGGGCCCACAAGGCAGGGGGCGCGCTCTAGGGGGGGGGGCACCCTCGTGACCGCCTCTTTTGTTCCTTGGAGCAGGGTCCAAGTCTCCTGGATCACATTCGGTGAGAAAATCACGTTCCCGAAGATTTATTCCGTTTGGACTCCGTTTGATATTCCGTTTATCCGAAACACTGAAATAGGCAAAAAACAGCAATTCTGGGCTGGGCCTCCGGTTAATAGGTTAGTCCCAAAAATAATATAAAAGTGGAAAATAAAGCCCAATATAGTACAAAACAGTAGATAATATAGCATGGAGCAATCAAAAATTATAGATACGTTGGAGACGTATCAGGCATCCCCAAGCTTAATTCCTGCCCGTCCTCGAGTAGGTAAATGATAAAAAGAGAATTTTTGATGCGGAGTGCTACTTGGCATAATTTCAATGTAAATCTTCTTAATTGTGGTATGAATATTCAGATTAGAAAGATTCAAGACAAAAGTTTATATTGACATAAAAATAATAATACTTCAAGCATACTAACAAAGCAATTATGTCTTCTCAAAATAACATGGCCAAAGAAAGTTATCCCTACAAAATCATATAGTCTGGCTATGCTCCATCTTCACCACACAAAGTATTCAAATCATGCACAACCCCGATTACAAGCCAAGCAATTGTTTCATACTCTAACTTTTTGAAACTTTTTCAATCTTCACGCAATACATGAGCGTGAGCCATGGATATAGCACTATAGGTGGAATAGAATGGTGGTTGTGGAGAAGACAAAAAGGAGGGGAAGATAGTCTCACATCAACTAGGCGTATCAACGGGCTATGGAGATGCCCATCAATAGATATCAATGTGAGTGAGTAGGGATTGCCATGCAACGGATGCACTAGAGCTATAAATGTATGAAAGCTCAACAAAAGAAACTAGTGGGTGTGCACCCAACTTGCTTGCTCACGAAGACCTAGGGCAATTTGAGGAAGCCCATCATTGGAATATACAAGCCAAGTTCTATAATGTAAAATTACCACTAGTATATGAAAGTGACAACATATGAGACTCTCTATATGAAGAACATGGTGCTACTTTGAAGCACAATATATGAGACTCGCTATATCATGGTGCTGTTGGGGAACGTAGCAGAATTTTAAAATTTTCTACGCATCACCAAGATCAATCTATGGAGTCATCTAGTAACAAGGGAGAGAGGAGTGCATCTACATAACCTTGTAGATCACGCGCGGAAGCGTTCAAGAGAACGGGGTTGATGGAGTCGTACTCGACGTGATCCAAATCACCGATGACCAAGTGCCGAACAGACGGCACCTCCGCGTTCAACACACGTACGGTTGGGAAGACGTATCCTCCAACTTGATCCACCAATGGGGAAGGAGAGGTTGATGAAGATCCAGTAGCACGACGACGTGGTGGTGGAAGCAACGGTGATCTCGGCAAGGCTTCGCCAAGCGCACGGAGACGGAGGAGTCTCACGGGAGGGAGAGGGAGAGGCCAGGGGCTTGGGTGCGGCTGCCCTCGCCCCCCCACTATATATAGGGTGCCTAGGGGGGCACCGACCCTAGGAGATCCAATCTCCTAGGGGGGGCGGCGGCCAAGGGGGTGCCTTGCCCCCCAAGGCAAGGGTGGCGCCCCTACCCCTAGGGTTTCCAACCCTAGGCGCAGGGGGAGGCCCAATGGGGGCACACTAGCCCACTAGTGTTCCCCCCACTTTAGCCCATGGGGCCCTCCGGGATAGGTGGCCCCACCCGGTGGACCCCCGGGACCCTTCCGGTGGTCCCGGTACAATACCGATTACCCCCGAAACTTTCTCGATGGCCGAAACTTGACTTCCTATATATAAATCTTCACCTCCGGACCATTCCGGAACTCCTCGTTATGTCCGGGATCTCATCCAGGACTCCGAACAACTTTCGGGTTACCGTATGCTAATATCTCTACAACCCTAGCGTCACCGAACCTTAAGTGTGTAGACCCTACGGGTTCGGGAGACATGCAGACATGACCGAGAAGCCTCTCCGGTCAATAACCAACAACGGGATCTGGATACCCATGTTGGCTCCCACATGCTCCATGATGATATCATCGGATGAACCACGATGTCGAGGATTCAATCAATCCGTATACAATTCCCTTTGTCAATCGGTACGTTACTTGCCTGAGACTCGATCATCGGTATCCCAATACCTAGTTCAATCTCGTTACCGGCAAGTCACTTTACTCGTGCCGTAATGCATGATCCCGTGATCAACCACTTGGTCACATTGAGCTCATTATGATGATGCATTACCGAGTGGGCCCAGAGATACCTCTCCGTCATACGGAGTGACAAATCCCAGTCTTGATTCGTGCCAACCCAACAGACACTTTTGGAGATACCTGTAATGTACCTTTATAGTCACCCAGTTACGTTGTGACGTTTGGCACACCCAAGGCACTCCTACGGTATCCAGGAGTTGCACAATCTCATGGTCTAAGGAAATGATACTTGACATTCAGAAAAGCTACATCAAACGAACTACACGATCTTTGAGCTAAGCTTAGGATTGGGTCTTGTCCATCACATCATTCTCCTAATGATGTGATCCCGTTATCAATGACATCCAATGTCCATAGTCAGGAAACCATGACTATCCTTTGATCAACGAGCTAGTCAACTAGAGGCTCACTAGGGACGTGTTGTGGTCTATGTATTCACACATGTATTACGATTTCCGGATAACACAATTATAGCATGAACAATAGACAATTATCATGAACAAAGAAATATAATAATAACCATTTTATTATTGCCTCTAGGGCATATTTCCAACAGTCTCCCACTTGCACTAGAGTCAATAGTCTAGTTACATTGTGATGAATTGAACACCCATGCAGTTCTGGTGTTGATCATGTTTTGCTCTAGGGAGAGGTTTAGTCAACGGATCTGCCACATTCAGGTCCGTATGTACTTTACAAATCTCCATGTCTCCATTTTGAACACTTTCACGAATGGAGTTGAAGCGACGCTTGATATGCCTGGTCTTCCTGTGAAACCTGGGCTCCTTGGCAAGGGCAATAGCTCTAGTGTTGTCACAGAAGAGAGTCATCGGGCCCGACGCATTGGGTATGACTCCTAGGTCACTAATGAACTCCTTCACCCAGACTGCTTCTTGTGCTGCCTCCGAGGCTGCCATGTACTCCGCTTCACATGTAGATCCCGCCACAACGCTTTGCTTGCAACTGCACCAGCTTACTACCCCACCATTCATAATATACACGTATCCGGTTTGTGACTTAGAGTCATCCAGATCTGTGTCGAAGCTAGCATCGACGTAACCCTTTACGACGAGCTCTTCATCACCTCCATACACGAGAAACATGTCCTTAGTCCTTTTCAGGTACTTCAGGATATTCTTGACCGCTGTCCAGTGGTCCATGCCGGGATTACTTTGGTACCTTCCTACCAAACTTACGGCAAGCTTTACATCAGGTCTGGTACACAGCATATCATACATGATAGACCCTATGGCCGAGGCATAGGGGACGACACTCATCTTTTCTCTATCTTCTACCGTGGCCGGGCATTGAGCCGTGCTCAATCTCGTACCTTGCAATACAGGCAAGAACCCCCTTCTTTGACTGATCCATTTTGAACTTCTTCAATATCTTGTCAAGGTACGTACTCTGTGAAAGACCAATGAGGCGTCTCGATCTATCTCTATAGATCTTGATGCCTAATATAGAAGCAGCTTCTCCAAGGTCCTTCATTGAAAAACACTTGTTCAAGTAGGCCTTTATGATTTCCAAGAATTCTCAGGGGTTTGGTGCGACATATGCCAAAGGATGGCTTATCATGGTGGGGGCGAGTAGAACGTCGCCGGTGCCTGGAAACGGGATGAGGCGAAGACATGCACGCCGGCGAATCTTACCCAGCTTCAGGGCTCTCCGAGGATATAATACCCCTACTGCTGCTCTGCGGGGTCTCCGCATGATCACTATGGCAAAGTGTTTACACGGTTGCTCCTTGAGTTGTTTCTAGGAGGTAGGAGAGGGCAGGGCTAGCTCTCTCCCTTCTATATAATCAGGTCTAGAGCTAATGGGTTCCAACCCTTTGCATGGATGCCCTGGGGGTTTATATAGGCCTACCCCCCAGGGGTACAAGGGTAATCCGGCTGGACACGGGCCCAGCCATCAGCGCCTCTGGCCTCCGTCTTCTCTGCCGACCGCTGGGGCCCGCTGGCTAGCGGGCCCCGCTGACTGGCCCGGTACGGAGCCGACAGGCCGCGTCCGCCGTGGGCGGGTCTTGCCGGTTGCTGATTACTGTAGCCGCGCTTCTGATGACGCGGGCTTGATCATGAGGTCGTGGCAACAGCCCCGCCGCCTGGCGGGCGATCACTATTGCCACTCCCCATCACATCTTGATTAATGGCGTGTGGTCCCCGAGGGAGGGCTCGGCCGACTCCCAGGGGCCGACTCCCGACGGGTTTGACTGGTGGTCCTCTTGCCGTCTCCTGGGGTCTCACTGACTAGTGGAGCCCGCTGCCTCTAGGCCGTACAGACAAGCCGTCGTGGGTGCAGGATTCGGCCCTGCGGTGCTGATGTTAGGGCCGGCATGGCAACAGTGCCACGCCGCACGGAGATCTTCCGGGGTACGGCATGCTGTGGCCATGCCTGCCCTTGGTAAGGGGCAGGGCAAGCTTCATCGTTGCCACTCCCCTGCCCCGTCCCACTTGATGAGGTCGTGGGGGGTGTTGGAGTCGCAGGCCAACTCCCTAAAGCCGGCTTCTCTCGAAGTCGCCAGTCAGGTGTCGGCTTTCCCCGAAGTCGTCTTTGGGACTCGGCCGTGAGTGGTTAGTTGGCCATCTTGCCGTTGGCTTCTTGAAGGCGGCTCTTCGTCCTGGGGTCTTGAGGGGCGCAGCTTGCCCCGATGTCTTGAAAGGTTCTGGGGCTCGGGTTGGCCTACCCGTGGCCCATTACTCCGACAGTAGTCCCCGAAGCTGGTGAGGCGCCGCGGACGATCGGCCAGGAAGCCTTAGCAGTTTCTCTTTCCGGGTGCTCAGCACATGGTCTTTGATTGACTTCTGCCGAGCCGACTAGAAGGAGTCGGGCTCGCTCAATTCGGACTCACTCAATTCCGACTCGCACAATATTTCGAACATCGCGGTGGGATCCAAGTAACGTGCTAGCTAAACCTCTAGGCGGCCGCCCATTCTAGGCCTGTCATGCGATGACACGTGGCTGGGCCGTCCTGCCAGCCTACGTGAGCGACGGGACAGGCCCATAGGCGGGGCCCGCCACTACCGCGCCTCTGCGCCTGAGCGGATCCGCTGCGGCCCCGGCGGACGGATGGGATTCCCGTGGAGTTACTATGTGCAGTAACTTTATCGTGGAGCGTGGGGGTCGTGGGGTCGTGGGCGCAGTAAATCCCCACGTCCGCCCCCTCGGCTTCGCAGCCCACGGGGCTATAAGTAGGGGGAAGAGGGGGGCACGCGCGCCCCTCCTTCCCACCACTCCTCGCTTTCTTCCTCCTCACTTTTCCTCGCTCTCCTCCTTCTCACTGCTCCTCGCTCTCCTCCTTCTTCTTCTTCGCTCCACTGCGCGCCCAAGCTCCAGCGAATGCCGCGGCGATCAGCTCGCGATGAGTTCTTCCTCCGCTGCCGCGCCTCCCTCGGTGCGCTCCGGTACCTGGGACGGCTCCGAAGTTCATGATGACCACATCGAGTTCCTCCGCGGAACTCGTCGGCTCCCGGCGAGGATCACGTGCAAGTGCGTCTTGCGCCGAAGGGGGAGATTTCCCCCGTGCCACAGGAGGGCGAGCGGGTCATCTTCCGCTCGCACTGCCTGCGCGGGTTGGGGCTGCCGGCGAGCAGTTTCTTTCGATCCTTCCTGGAGTTCTATGGCCTCCAGCCGCACCACCTCACCCCCAACACAGTGGTGCTGCTGTCCGCCTTCGTGGCCTTGTGCGAAGGCTTCCTCGGAGTCCTCCCTACCCTCGAGCTCTGGGGGGAGTTCTTCTTCTCCAAGCACGGCACCCAGGCCACGGGCGTGCCGGCTCAGTGCGGCGCTTTCATCGCCGTGCGAAGGTCGGGGGCCAACAATCCCTTCCCCTCCATCTTGCTGATAAAGTCGGTGAGGAGTGGCAGAGATCCTACTTTTACGTCAGGAACGTCTCCGCGAGGGGAGACTGGGTCAACCTGCCGGCTTTCGAAGCCGGCCCGCCGGCTGGGCGACTGCCCAACTGGTCGTACCGGGCCAAGTCGCTGACGCCTGCAGGAGCCGGCGCCATCGCACGACTCCGAGTGCTGACGCAGTCGGAGGGTTTGACTGGTCCAGACCTGCTGGCCGCCTTCGTGGCGCGCCGAGTTCTCCCACTCCAAGGCCGCCCCCACATGATATGCCAGATGAGCGGGCACCGCGACCCGAGTCGGATGTGCACCAAGGACATGCCTCACGAAGAGGTGGCCTTCATGGTGAACTACCTCTCGGACAGCAAGCTCCTGGAGGATTGGCGGTTCGGCAAGGAGCCGTACTCCCGCGCCAACCCCCCGCCCGTGGTGAGTTGCCTTTCCCTTCTTTCTTTGGATTGTCTTCTCTCTCACCGAGTTTGTTTTGATTAGTCGGCTTTGGTCAGAATCCCCTCCTCCACTCGCCAGTCGGCACCTTGGGGCCGGCCCGTGAGTTCCTCGCCGATCGGGCGGAGAGCGACGTCGACGACCCCGATCTGGGGGCGGCAGCTCTGGAGGACGACGCCGAGGGAGGAGGAGGAACAGCAGGCGACTTCAGGCCTTTGGCTACTTTTGCCGACTGGCCTGACGACGACGCCGAGGGGGAAGTCGCCCCCCGGCATCGGCCAGGAGCTAGCCAGCCTGGCGCGGGCTCTTCTGCCGTGCCGGGTGCTCCAGGCGGCGGGAAGAAGCGCAGGGCCGTGCCGACCTTGTTCGGCAGTTGGCCGAAGAAACCCAAATGTTCGGCTGCGGCGACCCGACGGGACGAGGCAGCCGCGAAGGCCATCCGCTTTCGTAAGGAAGTGAAGAAGCCGCCATTGGTCTCCGCGTGAGTATTCTGACTCAATGCTTTATTCTTTCTTTGTGACTCTGTCTGAGTCTTTACTTGCTTCCCTTGCTTCAGGGCTCCCCTCACTCTTGAGAGGGTCACCGCCGCCTCCGTCATGGGGTCAGCGGAGACGTCCGCCACCACTCGGCGGATTGACCCCGTTGCCGACCTCCGGGAGGCGACAGAGCGGAATGCGCAGGAGAAGCGCAACGAAGAAGAGGCCGTTCGCCTAGAGAAGGTGGAGGCCGACAGGGCGGAGGCCTTCGCCAAGAAAAAACTGGCGGAGGCCGAAGCCGCCGCCGCGATGAAGCGGTAGGCTGAGGAAGCTGCACGCCGCCACTCGGCGGTATTCATCACCCCGTTGAACTCTGCGCCACCGCCTCCGGAGTTCACGGGGCAGACTAGAGAAGCCGGCGGGGAGAACCCCGTCGTGGAGAGGGAAGGCGGCGACCCCTCTACGCCGGACGTGAACGTTCCGCCGCCGCCTCCGCCGTCGTCTGAAGGTGCGCAAGGCAAGCAACCAGCGGACCCTCCGGTGCCGCCGACCAAAGACGAGGCCGTGGCGAGGCTACTCCTCCAAGTCGGCTCGCCAACGCACCGCCATTTGGAGAAGGCGACTTCGGCACCCCGCCCCCTGGAAGCCGGCACTGCCAGCTCGGCGATCCCAGACGCCGAAGCAACGAGCGCCGAGCCCATTGGGTGGGTGCAAGGAGGCGGCACAGGGCCGCTGAACCAGGCGCTTCTGGACGTCCAGGCGAAGCTTTGTGCCGAGGGTGATGCTCTCCAGAATTGCACCAAGGCGTACCTGGCGTCGCGGGCAGCCGTCCGGGTATGTTTTTCCTTTGGTCTTTGTTTTCTTGTTCCTCTCTATGGGGGCGCGCCAGCGCACCCATTGGGTGTAGTCCCCCAGTTTCGGGCTGGCTGCTGAGCAGGCGGCCTGGAACTCCAATTGATGAACTCTGGGTATTAACTTTTTGTTTGAAACGTTTGTCGCAGGACTACCACAACCTCCGCGTTACTGCCTTCAACCGTAATGTTGAAGAGCTGGGCAAATGGATCGTCGATCTGTCGGAGAGCCGGAGTAAGTCTTTTTCCTTCTTTGCGGGGGCGTGCTGTAGTCCCCGAGATTCGGGCCAACTGCTGAGCAGTCGGGCCGGATCTCCCCGGCGACCTTCTTTACCTGATGACTTAATGCCTTTTTTCTTCCTTCTTTTCAGGAGCCAACGCTACTCTTCAATAGCAGCTGAGCGACGCCAACTCCGCTTTGCGCGCCAAAGAGGAGGAGTGCAGCAAGCTCGCCATGGAGCGTGACCTGCTGGCCACTCAATTGGCAGAGCAGAAGGAGCTGCTTGTGAAGACGCAGAGGGAGGCGGAGGAGACGGAGACCGCCCTCCTGGCCGAGTTCGCGAGCGAGCGCTCCTTCTGGTCTGACAAGGAGGCGCTGCTGGCCTCCGGCTTCCATGAGATCGAAGACATCGTTGATGGTGAGTATCTTTACTTTCTTTCTTCGAGCTGCCGATTTAAGTCGTGCCGACTCCCGGTTTTTGACTTGCTTCTTTGTTTCTTCCTGTCTTTGCAGACTTCTTTCCTGGGCACTCGCAGGCCGCCATCCAAGCCATCGAGGCTGACCGAGAAGGTCGAAGGGCGGAGGGCATAGAGATTGCCGCCGATGCCCCCCGAACTCTTGACGAGCACATCCTGAGCATCGAGGCTCGCCTTCGGCCGGCTCACCGGATGATGCGCCGGCTTCAGCGTGTTAGTGCCCACGTGATTGCCGCCCTGTGGCCGGACATGCAGGCTCCGCGCACCCCCAGCCTGACGGCTGACTGGCTAGAGGTCGCGGCTGGTCGTCTTGAGGCCTGGAAGGGCTCTTCGGCCTGAGCTGGAGCGCGCCGGGCCTTGGAGTTTGTCAAGGCATGGTATCCGGGGCTGGATCTAGACCGGCTGGCCACGCTTCGGTCGGAGGCCCAGCCGGAGCTGGCAGTTGCGGAAGACGCCCTTGTCAAGCATGCTGCGGCGATCGTCGAGTACACCGACACCAGCATCTTCATCCCCGAGCGGTCTGAAGACGGCGAGGAGGTACCGCCAGAGTGGTTTGGGATGAACCCAGACTACGACGAGGACTCGGCGGAGGTGATTGGCTCCAGCGTCGAGGAGGAAGGTGAGGCGGAGGACGGAGGCGAGACGGAGGCACCAGAAGACGGAGCAGACGGCCAGCCTCAGCTCGATCGCGCCTCCAGCAACGAGCCGCGTGCGACCGACCCGACTGCTGCCGGAGGCGATCAAGCCGAGACTAGCCAGCCGGCCGCCCCGACGCCTGACGCTACCACCTCCTCCGATCCTCCAAATCCGTCTGCTGCTTCCTAAGCTGCCGCTTTACCTTTATTTTATCTACTTCAGTAGTCTTTGAAGAACTTGTTAATTCGCACAATTCCACCCGCGGGGTGTATTTTGAACTTCTGCTCGAAGATTCGGCCAAGGGCCTATGTTATGTAAATATATTTATCTGAGTTCTATCTTTTCTTGCTCATTGCTCTTTTGGCTTTTTTCCTTTGCTGCTTTCTCTTAGTTGCCTGCCTTGCCAATCAGACAGCCGCTCTGCGGACTGCCGCTGGATCAAATGCTTGGCTACTTTGGGAAGGCAAGTACTTAGCCGTTTTTAAGAGTTTTTTGAGCAAGTTGAATAGAAGACGGTAATCTGACTTTTCGAGAGTCGGTTTGCGAGAAAGGGTGGAAGTTGTCTTGAGCTATGATTTATGCTTTGAGTCCTTAACCATTTTTCATGCGAACGCCCATTCTACCTTACCTCTGTCCACCGTACAGTTGCTCTGCGAGCTGCGGCTTCTGATAGAAGACGGTTTAGGTGTTACACACTACTTGTCCGGCTGCAGGAAGCATTTCATAGTGCAAGGCGACAAGTCCCCGGGCCGACTTGTCGAGCCCTGTGCCAAGCGGCATGACAAAGAGTAACATACTTGTAGGCATAATTTTTATCATATAGACAAAAGAGGGCAGTCCCCGAGTTCGTCTCGGGGGCCCCGAAGTCTTGGTACTTTAATACAAAAGGTAGTGTGGTACATACTGCATCAATTGTAAAATCTTCGGAGGAGATTTGCATTCCATGGCCGCTCTGTCTCCTTGCCGGAGTCATCCCTCTTGCATGCTCGGGGCTTCTGAGTGTTAATCAGGTAGTAGGAGTCATTGCCCGGTACTTTGCTGATGATGAAAGGGCCTTCCCAAGGCGCCGACAGCTTGTGCTGGTGAAGTTGCGGACGAATGCTTCGGTGAAGTCGACCCAGCTATTGATGCTGCGGGGCTTTAGGCTGTTCAGCCATGTCCGGGCCGTGCCCAGGAGCATGAGCGGAACGTACTTTACGGCGACACGCTTGTTGCCGTTTGCTATGCTGACAGCCATGGAGTAGTCGACTAGCCAGTCTTCCGGCTTCACGGAGCCGGTATACTTGGGCGTGTCTCTTGGGAGCGTGAACCCTCTGGGAAAGGGCTTGTCCCGAATGCGGGGCCCGAAACAAGGCGGACCCAGCTCGTCTTCTTCTTCCAGCGCTAAGGACCGGTGAAGTCGGTCGATCCGGTGGCGGGCGTCATTCTCTCCAACTCCCTCTCGGCGGCCAAGGCGGTCGCCGAGAGTCGGATGGTCAATAGGCGGCGGGGAGACTCTTCTCTCCTTGCGAGGTGGGGGAGGCAGACAGTCGTCCCGTCGTTCCACTGCTCTCGGGCGGCTGTCTCGGTCGCGCTCTATGGTAATGCGAGTCCGACTGTGGCTGACAGCCGGCTCCTTGTCTCTTCTTCCTTGGGCGCCGCCAGTCGGCGTCCAAGACATCGCGCCTTGATCTCGGTGAAGGTCATCATTTGGCCGCTGCGGCGCCTCCGCGCGATAGCCGGCGTCGTTCTGCGCGGCGGCCGCGTCGAGGAGCCGATGGACTCGCTCCATCATGAGGCGGCGCTCTTCGCCCTTGAGATTGTCCAGCTCATCCGTCGCTGCCTGGGCGGCTCGGATGTTCTCCGCTGGTGTAGCGTACACAGGGCGGCTTGCCCCAAACAGGTTGGCGATGGCTACGCCGCGCTGCTGGACCGTGCCAAAGCGGCTGGGCCCCGCCGGGGCCGGCGAGCTGCCGATGGCGTGATCCATCTCCCGCCGGTAGGCTTCTGACAAGCGCCTCATGCTGGCTAGCTTCTTCGTGCCTTCAACGAGCTGAAGGCGGCGCGCCTCCAACGTCTCTACGTCAGCGTCTTCCGGAATGGGCGCAATTAGGTCTTGCAGCACCGCGCCGAGTGAGTCATGCGCTCCTCCGCCGAGGAGCTCGTCATGATTGACGACTAGCACCTCGGTGACGGTGCTTCCGTTGCTCTTCGCGCGAGGGAGAGGTTCGTCGTAGACCACCACATTGGTGGGGAACGCGTCGAGCGACGCGGTGTCAGAGTCGACCAGCATCGGGTCGGTGGAGCCTACGGAGTCCAAGTCTACGGCAGGCTCGCCGGAAACATGGAGTTGATTGAGGAGGCCCGCGAGGAGGTTCTCGGGGCCGCCCGTGCCTGCGTTGGACGCAGGTTCATCGGAGAGGCGGACCTCGCCGACAAGTTCGGCCAAGGAGCTGGCCGCGCAAGCGATCTCAACACCGCTTAGCGCGTCGGTGCAAACTCCGTCTGGCGTGCCTGGCTGGCTGCGCTCGCCAGGGAGAAAAAGGGTTCCCGTCCAGAACAGATCTCCGGACGGCGGTGCACCAGGCCCCACGGTGGGCGCCAAATGTCGGGGGTTTGGTCCGACATATGCCAAAGGATGGCTTATCATGGTGGGGGCGAGTAGAACATCGCCGGTGCCTGGAAACGGGATGAGGCGAAGACATGCACGCCGGCGAATCTTACCCAGCTTCAGGGCTCTCCGAGGAGATAATACCCCTACTACTGCTCCGCGGGGTCTCCGCATGATCACTATGGCAAAGTGTTTACACGGTTGCTCCTTGAGCTGTTTCCAGGAGGTAGGAGAGGGCAAGGCTAGCTCTCTCCCTTCTATGTAATCTGGTCTAGAGCTAATGGGTTCCAACCCTTTGCATGGGTGCCCTGGGGGGTTTATATAGGCCTACCCCCCAGGGGTACAAGGGTAATCCGGCTGGACGGGCCCAGCCGTCAACGCCTCTAGCCTCCGTCTTCTCTGCCGACCGCTAGGGCCCGCCGGCTGGCGGGCCCCGCTAACTGGCCCGATACGGAGCCGACAGGCCGCGTCCGCCACGGGCGGGTCTTGCCGGCTGCTGATTACTGTAGCCGTGCTTTTGATGATGCGGGCTTGATCATGAGGTCGTGGCAACAGCCCCGCCGCCTGGCGGGCGATCACTATTGCCACTCCCCATCACATCTTGATTAATGGCGCGTGGGCCCCGAGGGAGGGCTCGGCCGACTCCCGACGGGTTTGACTGGTGGTCCTCTTGCCGTCTCCTGGGGTCTCACTGACTGGTGGTGCCCGCTGCCTCTAGGCCGTACAGACAAGCCGTCGTGGGTGCAGGATTCGGCCCCGCGGTGCTGATGTTAGGGCCGGCATGGCAACAGTGCCACGCCGCACAGAGATCTTCCAGGGTACAGCGTGGTGTGGCCATGCCTGCCCTTGGTAAGGGGCAGGGGCGGGCTTCATCGTTGCCACTCCCCTGCCCCGTCCCACTTGATGAGGTCGTGGGGGGTGTTGGAGTCGCAGGCCGACTCCCTAAAGCCGACTTCTCTGGAAGTCGCCAGTCGGGTGTCGGCTTTCCCCGAAGTCGTCTCTGGGACTCGGCCATGAGTGGTTAGTTGGCCATCTTGCCGTTGGCTTCTTGAAGGCGACTCTTCGTCCTGGGGTCTTGAGGGGCACAGCCTGCCCCGATGTCTTGAAAGGTTCTGGGGCTCGGGTTGGCCTACCCGTGGCCCATTACTCCGACAAGAATTCTATATCATTTCCCATCAACAGTATGTCATCCACATACAATATGAGAAATGCTATAGAGCTCCCACTCACTTTCTTGGAAATGCAGGATTCTCCATAAGTCTGCATAATCCCAAACGCTTTGATCATCTCATCAAAACGAGTGTTCCAACTCCGAGATGCTTGCACCAGCCCTTAAATCGAGCGTTGGAGCTTGCACACCTTGTCAGCATCTTTAGGATCGACAAAACCTTCCGGCTGCATCATATACAATTCTTCCTTAAGGAAACCATTAAGGAATGCCGTTTTGACGTCCATTTGCCATATCTCATAATCATAGAATGCGGCAATTGCTAACATTATTCGGACGGATTTCAGCTTCGCTACGGGTGAGAAAGTCTCATCATAGTCAACCCCTTGAACTTGTCGATAACCCTTAGCGACAAGCCGAGCTTTATAGATGGTCACATTACCATCCGCGTCTGTCTTCTTCTTAAAGATCCATTTATTTTCTATGGCTCGCCGATCATCGGGCAAGTCAGTCAAAGTCCATACTTCGTTTTCATACATGGATCCTATCTCGGATTTCATGGCTTCTAGCCATTTGTCGGAATCCGGGCCCGCCATCGCTTTTTCATAGTTCGAAGGTTCACCGTTGTCTAACAACATGATTTCCAAGACAGGGTTGCCGTACCACTCTGGTGCGGAACGTGTCCTCGTGGACCTACGAAGTTCAGTAGTAACTTGATCTGAAGTTTCATGACCATCA
Organism: Triticum monococcum; assembly: GCA_034509565.1. Classification (NCBI taxonomy): domain Eukaryota; kingdom Viridiplantae; phylum Streptophyta; class Magnoliopsida; order Poales; family Poaceae; genus Triticum; species Triticum monococcum. Next base: position 105,992,908 of record CM067843.1, read on the forward strand.
TCATTAACTTCCTCTCTAGTCGGTGCAGGCACCTCAGGAACATTTTCTTGATCTGCGCCACTTACCGGTTCAAGAGGTAATATTTCATCAAGTTCTACTTTCCTCCCACTTATTTCTTTCGAGAGAAACTCTTTCTCTAGAAAGGACCCATTCTTGGCAACAAAGATCTTACTTTCAGATCTGAGGTAGAAGGTATACCCAACAGTTTCTTTAGGGTATCCTATGAAGACGCATTTTTCTGACTTGGGTTCGAGCTTTTCAGGTTGAAGTTTCTTGACATAAGCATCGCATCCCCAAACTTTTAGAAACGACAGCTTAGGTTTCTTCCCAAACCATAATTCATACGGTGTCGCCTCAACGGATTTCGACGGAGCCCTATTTAAAGTGAATGCGACAGTCTCTAAAGCATAGCCCCAAAATGACAGCGGTAAATCGGTAAGAGACATCATAGATCGCACCATATCCAATAGAGTGCGATTACGATGTTCTGACACACCATTACGCTGAGGTGCTCCAGGCGGCGTGAGTTGGGAAACTATTCCACATTTTCTTAAGTGTGTGCCAAATTCGTGACTCAAGTATTCTCCCCCACGATCTGATCGCAAGAACTTGATTTTCTTGTCACGTTGATTCTCAACCTCACTCTAAAATTCTTTGAACTTTTCAAAGGTCTCAGACTTGTGTTTCATTAAGTAGACATACCCATATCTACTCAAGTCATTAGTGAGGGTGAGAACATAACGATAGCCACCGCGAGCCTCAACACTCATTGGACAACACACATCAGTATGTATGATTTCCAATAAGTTGGTTGCTCGCTCCATTGTTCCTGAGAACGGAGTCTTGGTCATTTTACCCATGAGGCATGGTTCGCACGTGTCAAATGATTCGTAATCAAGAGACTCTAAAAGTCCATATGCATGGAGCTTCTTCATGCGTTTGACACCTATGTGACCAAGGCGGCAGTGCCACAAGTATGTGGGACTATCATTATCAACCTTACATCTTTTGGTATTCACACTATGAATATGTGTAGCATTACGCTCGAGATTCATTAAGAATAAACCATTCACCATCGGAGCATGACCATAAAACATATCTCTCATATAAATAGAACAACCATTATTCTTAGATTTAAATGAGTAGCCATCTCGAATTAAACAAGATCCTGATACAATGTTCATGCTCAAAGCTGGCACTAAATAACAATTATTGAGGTTTAAAACTAATCCCGTAGGTAAATGTAGAGGCAGCGTGCCGACGATGATCACATCGACCTTGGAACCATTCCCGACGCACATCATCACCTCGTCCTTCGCCAGTCTCCACTTATTCCGCAGCTCCTGCTTTGAGTTACAAATGTGAGCAACCGCACCGGTATCAAATACCCAGGAGCTACTACGAGTACTGGTAAGGTACACATCAATTACATGTATATCACATATACCTTTAGTGTTGCCGACCTTCTTGTCCGCTAAGTACTTGGGGTAGTTCCGCTTCTAGTGACCACTTCCCTTGCAATAAAAACACCCAGTCTCGGGCTTGGGTCCATTCTTTGGCTTCTTCCCGGCAGCTTGCTTACCGGGCGCGGCAACTCCCTTGCCGTCCTTCTTGAAGTTCTTTTTACCCTTGCCTTTCTTGAACTTAGTGGTTTTATTCACCATCAACACTTGATGTTCCTTTTTGATTTCCACCTCTGCTGATTTCAGCATTGAATATACCTCAGGAATGGTCTTTTCCATCCCCTGCATATTGAAGTTCATCACAAAGCTCTTGTAGCTTGGTGGAAGCGACTGAAGGATTCTGTCAATGACTGCGTCATCCGGGAGATTAACTCCCAGCTGAGTCAAGCGGTTATGCAACCCAGACATTTTGAGTATGTGCTCACTAACAGAACTATTTTCCTCCATCTTACAGCTGAAGAACTTGTCGTAGACTTCATATCTCTCGACTTGGGCATGAGCTTGAAAAACCATTTTCAGCTCTTCGAACATCTCATATGCTCCATGTCTCTCAAAACCCTTTTGGAGCCCCAGTTCTAAGCTGTAAAGCATGCCGCACTGAATGAGGGAGTAATCATCAGCACATGACTGCCAAGCGTTCATAATGTCTTGGTTCTCTAGGACAGGTGCGTCACCTAACGGTGCTTCTAGGACATAATCTTTCTTGGCAGCTATGAGGATGATCCTCAGGTTTCGGACACAGTCCGTATAGTTGCTGCCATCATCTTTTAGCTTGGTTTTCTCTAGGAACGCATTGAAGTTGAGGACAACGTGGGCCGTTTGATCTACAAGACATATTGTAAAGATTTTAGACTAAGTTCTTGATAATTAAGTTCATCTAATCAAATTACTCAATGAACTCCCACTCAGATAGACATCCCTCCAGTTATCTAAGTGAACATGATCCGAGTTAACTAGGCCGTGTCCGATCATCACGTGAGACGGACTAGCCAACAACGGTGAACATCTTCATGTTGATCGTATCTCCTATACGACTCCTGCTCGACCTTTCGGTCTTCCGTGTTCCGAGGCCATGTCTGTACATGCTAGGCTCGTCAAGTCAACCTAAGTGTATTGCGCGTGTAAATTTGGCTTACACCCATTGTATTCGAACGTTAGAATCTATCACACCTGATCATCACATGGTGCTTCGAAACAACGAACCTTCACAACGGTGCACAGTTAGGGGGAACACTTTCTTGAAATTATTACGAGGGATCATCTTATTTAAGCTACAGTCGTTCTAAGCAAATAAGATGTAAAACATGATAAACATCACATGCAATCAAATAGTGACATGATATGGCCAATATCATTTGCTCCTTTTGATCTCCATCTTCGGGGCTCCATGATCATCGTTGTCACCGGCATGACACCATGATCTCCATCATCATGATCTCCATCATCGTGTCTTCTTGAAGTTGTATTGTCATGTATTACTTCTACTACTATGGCTAACGCTTTAGCAATAAAGTAAAGTAATTACATGACGTTTATGTTGACACGCAGGTCATAAATAAATAAAGACAACTCCTATGGCTCCTGCCAGTTTTCATACTCATTGACATGCAAGTCGTGATTTCTATTACAAGAACATGATCATCTCATACATCACATATATCATTCATCACATCCTTTGGCCATATCACATCACAAAACACTTACTGCAAAAACAAGTTAGACGTCCTCTAATTGTTGTTGCAAGTTTTTATGTGGCTGCTATAGGTTTCTAGAAAGAACGTTTCTTACCTACACCAAAACCACAACATGAATTGCCAATTTCTATTTACCCTTCATAAGGACCCTGTCCATCGAATCCGATCCGACTAAAGTGGGAGAGACAGACACCCGCCAGCCACCTTATGCAACTAGTGCATGTCAGTCGGTCGAACCAGTCTCACGTAAGCATACGTGTAAGGTCGGTCCGGGCCGCTTCATCTCACGATGCCGCCGAATCAAGATAAGACTAGTAACGGCAAGCAAATTGACAATATCGACGCCCACAACTGCTTTGTGTTCTACTCGTGCATAGTAACTACGCATAGACCTAACTCTGATACCACTGTTGGGGAACGTAGCAGAATTTTAAAATTTTCTACGCATCACCAAGATCAATCTATGGAGTCATCTAGAAACGAGGGAGAGAGGAGTGCATCTACATACCCTTGTAGATCGCGCGTGGAAGCGTTCAAGAGAACGAGGTTGATGGAGTCGTACTCGACGTGATCCAAATCACCGATGACCAAGTGCCGAACGAATGGCACCTCCATGTTCAACACACGTACGGTTGGGAAGACGTCTCCTCCAACTTGATCCAGCAAGGGGGAAAGAGAGGTTGATGAAGATCCAGCAGCACGACGGCGTGGTGGTGGAAGCAACGGTGATCTCGGCAGGGCTTCGCCAAGCGCAGGGAGACGGAGGAGTGTCACGGGAGGGAGAGGGAGAGGCCAGGGGCTTGGGTGTGGCTGCCCTCCCTCCCCCCACTATATATAGGGTGCCTAGGGGGGCGCCGGCCCTAGGAGATCCATTCTCCTAGGGGGGCGGCGGCCAAGGGGGTGCCTTGCCCCCCAAGGCAAGGGTGGCGCCCCCACCCCTAGGGTTTCCAACCCTAGGCGCAGGGGGAGGCCCAAGGGGGGCGCACCAGCCCACCAGTGGCTGGTTCCCCTGCCACTTCAGCCCATGGGGCCCTCCGGGATAGGTGGCCCTACCCGGTGGACCCCCGGGACCCTTCCGGTGGTCCCGGTACAATACCGATTACCCCCGAAACTTTCCCGATGGCCGAAACCTGACTTCCTATATATAAATCTTCACCTCCGGACCATTCCGGAACTCCTCGTGATGTCCGGGATCTCATCCAGGACTCCAAACAACTTTCGGGTTACCGTATGCTAATATCTCTACAACCCTAGCGTCACCAAACCTTAAGTGTGTAGACCCTACGGGTTCGGGAGACATGCAGACATGACCGAGAAGCCTCTCTGGTCAATAACCAACAGCGGGATCTGGATACCCATGTTGGCTCCCACATGCTCCACGATGATCTCATTGGATGAACCACGATGTCGAGGATTCAATCAATCTGTATACAATTCCCTTTGTCAATTGGTACGTTACTTGCCCGAGACTCGATCGTCGGTATCCCAATACCTAGTTCAATCTCGTTACCGGCAAGTCACTTTACTCGTGCCGTAATGCATGATCCCATGATCAACCACTTGGTCACATTGAGCTCATTATGATGATGCATTACCGAGTGGGCCCAGAGATACCTCTCCGTCATACGGAGTGACAAATCCCAGTCTCGATTCGTGCCAACCCAACAGACACTTTCGGAGATACCTGTAATGTACCTTTATAGTCATCCAGTTACGTTGTGACGTTTGGCACACCCAAGGCACTCCTACGGTATCCGGGAGTTGCACAATCTCATGGTCTAAGGAAATGATACTTGACATTCAGAAAAGCTATAGCAAACGAACTACACGATCTTTGAGCTAAGCTTAGGATTGGGTCTTGTCCATCACATCATTCTCCTAATGATGTGATCCTGTTATCAATGACATCCAATGTCCATAGTCAGGAAACCATGACTATCCTTTGATCAACGAGCTAGTCAACTAGAGGCTCACTAGGGACGTGTTGTGGTCTACGTATTCACACATGTATTACGATTTCCGGATAACACAATTATAGCATGAACAATAGACAATTATCATGAACAAAGAAATATAATAATAACCATTTTATTATTGCCTCTAGGGCATATTTCCAACTGGTGCTACTTTGAAGCACAAGTGGGGAAAAAAAGATAGTAGCATTGCCCCCTTTTTTGGGCCTTCGTTTTTTCTTTGGCCTTTCTCTTTTTTATTTGGGACAATGCTCTATTGAATGATGATCATCACACTTTTATTTATTTACAACTCAATGATTACAACTCGATTCTAAAACAAAGTATGACTCTATATGGATGCCTCCGGCGGTGTACCGGGATATGCAATGAATCAAGAGTGACAAGTATGAAGAAATTATGAATGGTGGATTTGCCACAAATACTATGTCAACTACATGATCATGCTAAGCAATATGACAATGATGAATGTGTCATGATGAACTAGATGGTGGAAAGTTGCATGGCAATATATCTCGGAATGGCTATGGAAATGCCATAATAGGTAGGTATGGTGGCTGTTTTGAGGAAGGTATATGGTAGGTGTGTGATACCGGCAAAAGGTGCACGGTATTAGAGAGGCTAGCAAAGGTGGAAGGGTGAGAGTGCGTATAATCCATGGACTCAACATTAGTCATAAAGAACTCATATACTTATTGCAAAAATCTAGAAGTTATCAAAGCAAAGTATTATGCGCATGTTCCTAGGGGGATATATTGGTAGGAAAAGACCACCGCTCGTCCCTGACCGCCACTCATAAGGAAGACAATCAACAAATAAATCATGCTCCGACTTCGTTACATAATGGTTCACCATACGTGCATGCTACGGGAATCACAAACCTTAACACAAGTATTCTTTAAATTCATAACTACTCAACTAGCATGACTTTAATATTATCACCTCCATATCTCAAAACAATTATCATGCTTCAATCTTTTCTTAGTATTCAACACACTCAAAAGAAAGTTTCACAAATCTTGAATACCAAGCATATTATTATTAGGCAAATTACCATGCTATTAAGAGACTCTCAAAATAATTTAAGTGAAGCATGAGAAATCAATAGTTTCTTTAAAACAAATCCACCACCGTGCTCTAAAAGATCTAAGTGAAGCACATAGAGCAAAATTATAACACTCAAAATATATAAGTGAAGCACATAGAGCAAAACTACTACGCTCAAAAGATATAAGTGAAGCACATAGAGCAAAACTACTTAGCTCAAAAGATATAAGTGAAGCACATAGAGTATTCTATCAAATTTTAATTCATGTATGGCTCTCTCAAAAGGTGTGTACAGCAAGGATGATTGTGGCATACTAAGACACAAAGACACAAATAATACAAGACGCTCCAAGCAAAACACATATCATGTTGGTGAATAAAAATATAGCTCCAAGTAAATTACCGATGGAAGTGGACGAAAGAGGGGATGCCTTCCGGGGCATCCCAAGCTTTGACTTTTTGGTGTCCTTGGATTATCTTGGGGGTGCCATGGGCATCCCCAAGCTTAGGCTCTTGCCACCCCTTGTTCCACGATCCATCAAAAGAATTCTCCCAAAACTTGAAAACTTCACAACACAAAACTCAAAATAGAAAACTCATGAGCTCCGTTAGCGAAAGAAAACAAAAGACCACTTCAAGGTACTGTAATAAACTCATTCTTTATTTATATCGGTGTTAAACCTACTGTATTCTAACTTCTCTATGGATTATAAACTATTTTACTAGCCATAGATTCATCAAAATAAGCAAACAACACACGCAAAACAGAATCTGTCAAAAACAGAACAGTCTGTAGTAATCTATAGCTAGCGCAAGATCTGGAACCCCAAAAATTCTAAAATAAATTGTTGGACGCGAGGAATTTATCTATTAATCATCTTAAAAAAGAATTAACTAAATATCACTCTTAAAATAAAAATGATAGCAGTTCTCGTGAGCGCTAAAGTTTCTGTTTTTTACAGCAAGTTCAACAAGACTTTCCCCAAGTCTTCCCAACGGTTCTACTTGGCACAAACACTAATTAAACACAAAACACAAAACCAAAACAGAGGCTAAATAATTTATTTATTACTAAGCAGGAGCAAAAAGCAAGGAATAAAAATAAAATTGGGTTGCCTCCCAACAAGCGCTATCGTTTAACGCCCCTAGCTAGGCATAAAATCGAGGATAGATCTAGGTATTGCCATCTTTGGTAGGCAATCCGTAAGTGGCTCTCATGATATTTTAATATGGTAATTTTATTTTCTTTTTTAGGAAAGTGTTCCATGCCCTTTTTAATGGAAATTGAAATCTAATATTCCCTTCCTTCATATCAATAATCGCACCAACCGTTCTAAGGAAAGGTCTACCAAGAATAATAGGGCAAGAAGGATTGCAATCTATATTAAGAACAATGAAATCTACGGGCACATAATTCCTATTTGCAACAATAAGAACATCATTAATCCTTCCCATAGGTTTCTTAATACTGGAATCCGCAAGATGCAAGTTTAGAGAGCAATCATCAAAATTACGGAAATCTAGTAAATCACACAAAGTCTTGGTAATAGTAGAGACACTAGCACCCAAATCACACAAAGCATAAAACTCATGGTCTTTAATTTTAATTTTAATAGTTGGTTCCCACTCATCATAGAGTTTTCTAGGGATAGAAACTTTCAACTCAAGTCTTTCTTCATAAGATTGCATCAAGGCATCAACAATATGTTCGATGAAGGCTTTATTTTGACTACTAAGCATGTGGAGAATTTAGCACGGATTGCAACAAGGAAATACAATCAATTAAAGAGCAACTTTCATAATTAAATTCCCTAAAGTCCAATATAGTGGGTTTAGCAACATCTAGATTTTTATTTCTTTCAATCCCACTTTCATCTATTTCATCATTAAGATCTAAATACTCCAAATTTTTAGAACGCCTTCTAGGTAAAGGAAGATCATATTCAGTTTCATCAAGATTAATATTGCAAAATAAAGATTTAATAGGTGACACATCAATAACTTTTAGATCTTCATCTTGATTTTCATAGGAATTGGAAGAACACGCTTTAATAAAGGCATATTTGGAAGCATGCATCCTAGCGGTTCTTTCCTTGCACTCATCAATGGAAATTCTCATGGCTTTGAGAGACTCATTGATATCATGCTAAGGAGGAATAGATATAAGATTTAAAGAATCAACCTCAAGAGAAATTCTATCAACGTTTCTAGCCAAATCATCAACTTTAAGCAATTTCTCCTCAAGCAAAGCATTAAAATTCTTTTGTGAATTCATAAACTCTTTAACACTAGTCTCAAATTCAGAGGGAATCTTATTATAATTTCCATAAGAGTTGTTGTAGGAATTACCATAATTATTAGAAGGATTGCTAGGATATGGCCTAGGATTAAAATTCCCTCTATAAGCGTTGTTACCAAAATTATTCCTACCAACAAAATTCACATCCATAGATTCATTGTTATTCTCAATCAAAGTAGACAAAGGCATATCATTAGGATCAGAAGAAACACTCTTAGTAGCAAATAATTTCATAAGTTCATCCATCTTTCCACTCAACACATTGATTTCTTCTATCGCATGCACTTTTTTATTAGAAGATCTTTCAGTATGCCATTGAGAATAATTAACCATAATATTATCTAGGAATTTAGTAGCATCTCCTAAAGTGATTTCCATAAAAGTGCCTCCCGAGGCCGAATCTAAAAGATTTCTAGAAGCAAAATTCAATCCGGCATAAATTTTTTGTATAATCATCCACAAATTTAAACCATGAGTAGGGCAATTACGTATCATTAGTTTTGTTCTCTCCCAAGCTTGTGCAACATGTTCATGATCAAGTTGCTTAAAATTCATAATATCGTTTCTAAGAGAGATGATCTTAGCGGGAGGAAAATACTTAGAGATAAAAGCATCTTTGCACTTGTTCCATGAATCAATACTATTCTTAGGCAAAGACGAAAACCAAGCTTTAGCACGATCTCTAAGCGAAAAAGGAAATAGCTTTAATTTAACGACATCATTATTGACATCTTTTTTCTTTTGCATATCACATAAATCAATGAAGCTATTCAGATGAGTAGCGACATCTTCACTAGGAAAGCCGGCGAATTGATCTTTCATAACAAGATTCAACAAAGCAGTATTAATTTCACAAGATTCAGCATCGGTAAGAGGAGCAATCGGAGTGCTAAGGAAATCATTATTATTGGTGTTGGTGAAGTCACACAATTTGGTAGTATCTTGAGCCATCGCGACAAACAAGCAATCTAACACACGAGCAAACAAAAAGGCAAGCGGGCAAAAAGAGGCAAATAGAGAGGGAGGATAGAGAGAGAGAGGGCGAATAAAACGGCAAGGGTGAATTGGGGGGAGAGGAAAACAAGAGGCAAATGGCAAATAATGTAATGCGAGAGATAGGGATTGTGATGGGTACTTGGTATGTTGACTTTTTGCGTAGACTCCCCGGCAACGGCGCCAGAAATCCTTCTTGCTACGTCTTGAGCTTGCGTTAGTTTTCCCCAAAGAGGAAGGGATGATGCAGCAGAGTAGCGTAAGTATTTCCCTCAGTTTTTGAGAACCAAGGTATCAATCCAGTAGGAGCCCACGCTCAAGTCCCTCGTACCTGCACAAAGGGATAGCTACTCGCAACCAACACGATTAGGGGTTGTCAATCCCTTCACGGTCACTTACGAGAGTGAGATCTGATAGATATAATATATTTGGTATTTTTGGTATAAAGATGCAAAGGAAAAAGTAAAAGCAAAGTAAAAAGCAAAGCAAGATTAAAGTGATGGAGATTGATATGATGAGAATAGACCCGGGGGCCATAGGTTTCACTATGGCTTCTCTCAAGAGCATAAGTATTCTACGGTGGGTGAACAAATTATTGTTGAGCAATTGACAGAATTGAGCATAGTTATGAGAATATCTAGGCATGATCATGTATATAGGCATCACGTCCGTGACAAGTAGATCGAAATGATTCTGCATCTACTACTATTACTCCACTCATCGACCGCTATCCAGCATGCATCTAGAGTATTAAGTTAAAAACAGAGTAACGCCTTAAGCAAGATGACATGATGTAGAGAGATAAATTCATGCAATATGAAATAAACCCCATCTTGTTATCCTCGATGGCAACGATGCAATACGTGCCTTGCTGCCCCTTCTGTCACTGGGTAAGGACACCGCAAGATCGAACCCAAAGCTAAGCACTTCTCCCATGGCAAGAACTACCAATCTAGTTGGCCAAACCAAACGGATAATTCGAAGAGACTTGCAAAGATAACCAATCATACATAAAAGAATTCAGAGAAGATTCAAATATTATTCATAGATAGACTTGATCATAAACCCACAATTCATTGGTCTCAACAAACACACCGCAAAAAGAAGATTACATCGAATAGATCTCCACAAGAGAGGGGGAGAACTTTGTATTGAGATTCCAAGAGAGAGAAGAAGCCATCTAGCTACTAACTATGGACACGAAGGTCTGAGGTAAACTACTCACACTTCATCGGAGGGGCTAGGATGATGTATAAGCCCTCCGTTATGACGGCCCTCTTCCGGCGGAGCTCCGGAACAGACCCCAAGATGGGATCTCGTGGATACAGAAAGTTGCGGCGGTGGAATTAGGTTTTGGCTCCTGTTCTGATCGTTTGGGGGTACGTGTGTATATATAGGAGGAAGAAGTATGCTGGAGGAGCAACGAGGGGCCCACGAGGCAGGGGGCGCGCCCTAGGAGGGGGCTCCCCCCACCCTCGTGACTGCCTCTTTTGTTCCTTGGAGCAGGGTCCAAGTCTCCTGGATCACGTTCGGTGAGAAAATCACGTTCCCGAAGATTTTATTCCGTTTGGACTCCATTTGATATTCCGTTTATCCGAAACACTAAAATAGGCAAAAAACAGCAATTCTGGGCTGGGCCTCCGGTTAATAGGTTAGTCCCAAAAATAATATAAAAGTGGAAAATAAAGCCCAATATAGTCCAAAACAGTAGATAATATAGCATGGAGCAATAAAAAAATTATAGATACGTTGGAGATGTATCAATGACAAAGGGAACAACGTATGTTGTTATGCGGTTTGACCGATAAAGATCTTCATAGAATATGTAGGAACCAATATGAGCATCCAGGTTCTGCTATTGGTTATTGACCGGAGATGAGTATCGGTCATGTCTACATAGTTCTCAAACCTGTAGGGTCCGCACGCTTAACGTCCGATGACGATATGTATTATGAGTTATGTGATTTGATGTACCAAAGGTTGTTCAGAGTCCCGGATGTTATCATGGACATGACGAGGAGTATCGAAATGGTCGAGACATAAAGATTCATATGTTGGAAGGCTACATTCGGACACTGGAATGGTTCGCATCGTTTTCGATAAGTTTCGGAGTATCGGTGGTTACCGGACCCCCCTGCGGGAAGTTATTGGGCCTTATGGGCCTAGTGGTGGAAGAGAGGAGGCAGGCTGTAACGCCCCGAGATAGATGCACCATGTGTCTTCCTGTTATTCGCCGACGTTGCCATGTCATTTGCTTGTGTGTTGCATTTTATGATCTCATCATGTGCATTGCATCATCATGTTTTCAAAACTTGCTTTCGTCCGGGTCTCCCAGTTCTCTCCGTTGTCCGTTCTAAGCCCAGACACACTTGCACGCGCCCGCGGCACGTCCGAAATATTATTTTATAAGTGGCCAGAAAATTTTCTCGGAATGGGTTGAAAGTTGGCATGCGGTGTTGTTATAGTGTAGGCAAACCTCCTGTCAAGTTTCATCACATTCGGAGCTCATTTGATAGCCCAACCGTTAAACATATAGCGGCATTATAGCCGGTCATACGTCGGACGTTTCCGATCTCCGAAACTGCTGCCGGGCCTCTCTCTCCTCTCTTCTCAGCCCATCTCTCTCTAGCACAACCCACCCGCAGCCCACCTAACCCCCCTTTGACCGAAACCGTTGGATTGCGATCGGAGGGTCCAGAAACGGAGCAAACCCCTAACCCTAGCCCCCTTTCTATATATAGATGCCTCCCCTGCCATTTTTGGCCTCCTACCTACCCCTCCTCAATTTCCGCGCCGCCCCAATCATCAGCCAGTCGCCTCCCACCTCCCCTCATCGTTTTCCGGCACCGCCAGCCCATTGCCGCCACTTGGCGCTTAGCCGCTGGCCGAGCCGCCACCAGCGCCGCCGCTCCCCTCCACTCTCAGCGCTCCATGTCGCCCCAACCCGGCTCCCACCGCCGCGGCCTGCGAAGCCCGTCATTGTTGATTCAACCATTTATATTCTACATTATTGTGGAGTGTCTGAACAAATCATGGTGATGTTTCCCGTCGTCATTCTCGGATTTGAAGACCGAAGAGAAGTTCCTCTTAAATCCTTACCAGTTCTTCCAAAGATTCATGGTGCTAGCTTTATGCCATCCTCTCTTCATTGTTTTTGATTGTGAGAATTTTTTTCACCCATGCGGACCTTTTCAGGAGTCTTTTCAGTTTGCTTCTCTAGAGCCCATCATCTCAGAATTATTCATTCCAGCTTTCAGCTCTAGTTCTTGAATTCTTCCGCTGCATCATTCAAATATTCTCTAATCAGCTCGGGATCTCTTTGTTCACTTGTATCTAAATTCTATCAAGTATCTTCATTCTCTAATTCTTCCCGATGTTTCTTTATATTTTCTTCATTCATTTTCAATCCTTACAGTGGTTCGTTCAAGATTTCTCTTCCTCCGTTATCATATCAATTTATTCGTTCTTTCCAATCCTACCGGCGGTTGATTGAAGACCTTCGCAAGTTTGCGCTGTATCTATATTAATATTTTCCACAAGAATAAGTAGGATGCCAAATCCGTTGCTTGTCATCAATTTAAATTGGTGAAGGATACGCATGACGTAATTCTTATTCTTGTTTCATCCAAATGTTTAATTCCTTATTCCGGAGGTTCATCAAAAAATTCTCGGTTCAAGTGCTTCATACTTTCCTGGAGTTCCATGATATGTCAATTATATCACCACGAAGATTCATCTAAATCATTGCAAGGATTCACCTTGTGTTTTTCAACTTCTCTTTCTTTTTATCATCCTTTTATTACCGGAGTTCTTCATGGAGGCTCTACATGGTGGTTCGTCAAGGCTTTCTTTCATTCTCCATTTGTTCTTCAAGATTTCTCTTGGAGTTAAGATCCGCCAAGATATACTCTAAATTAAACATGGTGTTCAACACATGTCTTGTTTTGAGGAGTTCAAGCATTATTCATCTTGCATTCCGAAGTGCAATTCTTTCATATCTCATCTTTTGAGGTGGTGTTATGTCATTCTTGACAATTTCCCTTTGTTGTTTCACGATTCAAATGTCAAGAAGGACATGTTCTAAATTCATCATTTTCTCTTTGTTCAAGTGTCGATGTACTAAAGTAGGGGTACCTTAGTATCCCGAACTTGTGCACGGGCAGTCGCAGCGACCCGCGGCAAGGCTTGCTGGGCGACCGCCAAGACCCTCCGTGGTTCCTTTGGAGCCATTCAAGAACAAAGTATCCAAGAGCAAAAGCAAGGCCCCGGCAAGAGGAGCTTGCCGGGAAGAGAACAAGGCCCCGGCAAGAGGAGCTTGCCGGGAAGAAGACAAGACCCCGGCAGGAGGAGCTTGCCGGGAAGACCAACCCAAGCATCACAAGAAGATCGCTGCGGTGCACCGCGCGCCCCGACAAGACCCGGTGAGCGACAAGCTCCTGGACCCGACAAGGCAACATCCGCGGCAAGACGCTTGCCGCGACAAGCTACTACCCCGCAGCCCGTGCTCCAGCTCACCCACCAACGTGTCGCCCTGGGACCATTCCTGGCGCACGTGGCGGGAGGCTGTGCAGCCGGGGGCATGCGGTGGCAAGCAGGCGCTGACAAGGAGCCGTCGTGGCAAACGGTGGCGTTCCTGGCGGTCCCTCTCTGGGCCGTCAAGGTGACACAGACGGGCATTTAATGCCCTTGTCCCCTGCCGTCAGAGTTAGGTAGGATGCGACATGTAGGCGGTGGAGCCAACTACCACCCCTTTTACATTTTTACCCTTACCTCTGTTGCCACGTGTCGGTGACCCCTTAGACATATAAAAGGAGGCCCATGCGCAACAGTAGGGGGGACGGCCATTCTCACGCTCGGACTCGCTAGCTGCTTGAGTGTACTGTAGCACTCGCCGCTCCCGAGCAAGAACTCAATACAACCACCAAAGCAGGAGTAGGGTTTTACGCATCCGTGCGGCCCGAACCTGGGTAAATCGATTGTCTCGCTCGTGTGTTTCGCCTCGATCTGCTCTTTGTGCATCCACCGCCCCCTGCCGAACCACAAGGGGCTCGGTCCGCCGATCCCCATAGGTGTGCGAGGGATCAGACACCCCCGACATCTTTGGCGCGCCAGGTAGGGGGGCGCGTCGAGGTTGTGCGAACCTGATCCGGCGTTCGCGCGTGCCGAATCTTCACCGTCTTCGTCAACATGCCGCCGAAGAAGAAGGCTTCGGAAGCAGCTGCTCCGTCTGCGCCGAACCCACCATTGCCGGGGCGCACGGCTGGTGGGGTACTCGCCGGCGGAAGAGCGGGCGCCGACGGGGAGACCCATGGCGCTGCCAGGTCCAAGGACCAGGTCGCGCCACACGTCGGCGGCGCGGTCACCTCCCACAACGACCGCGCGCACTCCAAGACTTCGGCGTCCGTACACGCACCGCGCCCGTCCCAGGAGGCGCGGGACCACCAGCGTCATGGTACCCATGGTACCATACGCCTGCTGGGCCAAGATCAAGCTGGCGGGTCCCGGAGCGCTCGAGGCCGGCATGCACGCCAACATGCCGACACGAGCGTGGCACGGTCGCTTGGATGAGGTACTGCTCCTTCTAACGCAGTTAGAAGTCCGAGCATACCTTGCTCCTTGCACCGTTCGCCGCCGCTGCCCACACACCCTTCACTCCAATTCATGCAGCGGAGGCAGTTATCCCCACGGAACTCGTATACGGGTCACCTCGAGTGCTCGCTTATGATGAGCTTGAGCAAGAGCGGCTGCGGCAAGCTGACGCGTTGCTCCTCGAGGAGGATCGTCTCCAGGTTGCTGTGCGAGCCGCTCGCTACCAGCAAGTTTTGCGCCGCTACCATAGCCGCAAAGTTAATGCCCGGAGTTTCGAGGAAGGCGACCTTGTTTCCTTGGCGCGATCAGTCCGCCAAGTTTCCCGACAAGTTGACGCCGAAGTGGGAAGGCCCTTATCGGGTGAAGCGAGTCACTAGGCTTGGCGCTGTCTGCCTTGGGACCGAAGATGGCGTACCAGTGAGCAACTCCTGGAATATTGCGCATCTTCGCGAGCTTTGCCCGTAAGGCGCGGTTGTTGGACCCCGTCCGGCAACCACCCATTTGTACAAGTCTTGCCGCTGTTGCATGTAATCCTTTGTACAAAGCCGGGCGCAGACCCCGTGCATGAAGATTATGTGCTCAGCATGTACCCCCGGGAAGGCAAACAACAGAGAAAGATAAGTGCCAAAGTTTGAGCGATCAGACTTCCTTTAAGACTTTAAGTTATTTTCCTTGAACGCCCGTGCTTTGTATGTGGAACTTGGGCGTAGAGGAGCCGACTCGTAGCTAGTTGCGCCCTTACTACTGTTTCGAGCCCCGCTCAACGACTTAAGTGGGCTGCAACTAGCTCCGCGACAAGGTTTCTTGTCGGCCGCAACACCGCCCGCATATCGCTGACATTCCGCACTCAGCACGTGCGGCAAGCGTGCCCGCGCCGGCAAGTTCCCTATATGCGCAGGGTAAAAACATACAAAGGGAGGAGTCAAGTAAAGGAAATAACATAGCGATTAAATCTGTAGAGTTATCTTCCTTCTTGCGATCGTCCCTTGTATGGAAAACCTGTGCGCGGAGGAACCAACTCGTATCTAGTCGCCCCCTTACTGTTGTTTCGAGTCCGCTCAACAACTTAAGGGAGCTGCGACTAGCTCTGCGACAAGGTTTCTTGTCGGTTGCGGCACCGCTGGCAGGGAACCAACTCGTAGCTAGTTGCCTTACTGTCGTTTCGAGTCCGCTCAACGACTAAAGTAAGCTGCGACTAGCTCCGCGACGAGGTTTCCTGTCGGTTACAGCACCGCCGGCAGGCTGCTGGAGTTCCGTTGCTGACGTTCCGCACTCAGTGTTCACGGCAAAGGTGCCCGCACCGGCAAGTTCCCTAAAAGCGTAGGGTAAAAGCATACAAGGGGAGGGAGCAAGTAAAGGAAATAACATAGCGGTTTTTAACCAAGATAGAGTATATTAAAGAATAACTTGTCGCGATTCTAATAGACTGTTTTTCATAACATGATTGACAGCGACAAGGGAAGAAGAAGATAAATAGCCTAGTCTACACGATCGCCTTCGACCCTCCTGATTCCGCTCACCTTGTCCACGATAGGTGCGACAAGGGCCTTGAGCTCCTCCCGATCAGCATCTGGCGGCAGGCTTCGGAGGACATTGTTGAGGCGGAGGCCTGGGTTGCAGAAGGCCACCTTCATCAGCACCTTTTGGAGAGCTCCCGCGCAGATCTTGCGCGACTCGTCGGCAAGCTGCTTCGGGAACTGCTCCCGGATTCGCTGGAGCGCCGTCGCCAAGCCTTTGAAGAACAGAGTGAGCTTGTCGCTGGGTTGGAGGTTCCCGTCGGAGGAGTACGCGAGATCCACCATCCCCAACTGCGCCAGCTCCTTGTCGACATCCGCGGCGACGTCCACCAGACCCTCCGTCCAGCGCTCCATATCCTCCGCCAAAGTCTTCCGGGTGGCGGCAGCCCTCGCCAGCAGCACCTTGCCGGCCTTGACCTCCTCCTTCAGGGCCGTCTCTTGCTGCTTGGCACCGTCCAGAGATCTGGTCAGGGCCGCCAGCTTTCCTTCAAGGTCGGCGTTGGAGTTCTTGGCGGCGTCCAGCTCCTTGCCCCTCTCGGCGAAAAGAGCCTGCAACTCCAAGTAGCCGCTGGCGTCTTTCTCCCGCTCGAGCTTGAGCGCGACAAGCTCGTCGCTGCTCGCCTTGAGGCCCGCCTCCAGCTGCGTCACCTTCAGCTCCAGCTCAGCCTTGGCGGCCTCGGCAGCTGCGGCGGCGTCTTCGGCCCGCTTGATGGCTCCGCCAACTGCCCGCTCGCGCTCGGCAAGTTCCTCCTCGTGGCTGTCGAGGTTGACTGACCGCTGCGCCAAGTCACCCTCCTGCGAAGACAACTTCTCCGCGACAAGCCGTTGGCGCTCCTCGACGTCGGCCCTCTCGAGGAGGAAGGCCTGCTGCGCCTCGGCGAGTTGCTCCCGCTCCTTTGCCAGGGAGCGGAGAGCTTCCTGATGGGCGCCTCAGAGCTCTTCTGTGCGCTTCTCGATGTCAGCGCCAGCCTTTGCCACGAGCGCTTCACGGGACTCCAACTTGGCATGCCGGGTGCGGTAGAGCGCCACCAGCTTCCGCAGCATGCGCTCCTCTTCAGGATCGCTGCTGCTGCTACTTGGCGCGTCAACCA
Source organism: Triticum monococcum (assembly GCA_034509565.1). Taxonomy (NCBI): domain Eukaryota; kingdom Viridiplantae; phylum Streptophyta; class Magnoliopsida; order Poales; family Poaceae; genus Triticum; species Triticum monococcum. Next base: position 106,010,574 of record CM067843.1, read on the forward strand.
GCTTCAGCCCGACAGAGGCAAGCACCTCTCCGTCCAGCGCCTCCCCCTTGATCGGCGCCTTGGAGCTTGACGCCCAGGGGAGGCTGATGAAGATGTTCTCGCCAGCCTTTAGGTAGATGCCAGGCTGGGGCTCTTCGGGGCGTGCCGCGGCGGCAGCGGCGGAAGAGTCAGTGGTCGGAGCAGCGCCTGGCGCTCCTGTGGCCTCCGGGTCGTCAGTACGACCGCCAGACTCCCCACTCGCCTCCGCGGCGGCAGCCCTGGCAGCCTCCTCGCCGGCGCCGACCGCTTCCTTGGCGGCGACCTCTGTCTCCATCGGCTCTGCGGCAGATGGATCTGATGGCCGGAAGAGGGGAGAAGATTCAAGCAAAATTCGAGCAAATCCAAGAGGAAGATCAAGAAGCCGAAATAGCCAAGGGGGGTTTGGCAGCAAGGAAGTTACCTGTGCCAGGGCCTGCCGCTGGGGTCTCCGTCGCCGGGGGATCGCTGGCGCGGTCCCTTGCCGGAGATCCTTGCCGTGCCGGGGGCTCCTCCCTTGCCGGAGCCTCCTCCCTCGCCGGGGGCTCCTCCCTTGCCGGAGTCCCTTCCCTTGCCGGGGGCTCCTCCCTTGACGGAGCCTCCTCCCTCACCGGGGGCTCCTCCCTTGCTGGAGTCCCTTCCCTTGCCGGGGGCTCCTCCCTTGTCGGAGCCTCCTCCCTCGCCGAAGAGCTCTCCCTTGCCGGAGACCTCTCCCTCGTCGGAGGACTCTGCCTTGGCGCTTCGGGGGCGGTCTCCGGGCTCCCCTAGTGAGGCTGCTCTGCTCCTGCACGAGTCAACAAACAAGCATCAGCACAACAAGGATCTTCGTGCGCGCCCAACAGCGGGAAGTGAACAAGACGCTTACGCTGGGGGCTGCTCTGAAGATCAGCCGCCGGGTCCGACGGGTTCGTCTCAGGCACGTCCCCTGTTGATGCAGTGGGTTCGTCCTCGATGACAATCACCGGCACCTTGGCCCTCTTTGCCGCCCTCTGCGCCAGAGTCCTGAAAAGGAAGAGATGCAGAGGAAGACAAGTGAGATACAAGACAAAGCAGCAAGCATTGAAGAATTACAAGTACAATGAGAGAACTTACTCCTCCTCTTCTTCCTCGTCGGAGCTAAACACGGAGAAGTCGAAGTCCGGCCCGCGGCTGGCGCGGGAAGGAGGAGGGGTAGGCTCCCTTGGTCGCTTGGCAGGAGCAGAGGCGGCAGCCCGGGAAGACCCCACTCCAGTCGAAGCGGTGGCATGGGGCGCTCCCGCGGCAACAGTGCTCGCCGCGGTAGAGCGCGTCGTGCGGCGTGGCGACTGCTGGGCCTCCTGCTGCCTCGCTACATCCGCGGCCTTGCGGAGACGCCTTCTCGGTGGAGACGGAGGCGCAGCCGGCGGTGGGCTGTCGGAAGACGAAGTGGAGGAAGAGTCGATCTCCAGTGAGTTGCTCGCATCCCCGGAAGGCTCGCTCGGCTCGGCGCTGCCCCCGGCAAGCTCCTCCTTGCCGGCAAGTTCATCTTGCCGGGCGAGCTCTTTCTTGCCGAGGAACTCGTCTCGCTCGGCAGAGGTCTTCTCCTCTTCTGCCGCCGCTTCCTCCAAAGTAAACCCAAATTCGCCTGCCGCTGCGGCTGCCGCTGCCTCTTCCAACCTGGAGGCTATGCGCGCCAGCTCCGCCTCGGTGGTGTCGCGGATGAGGCCGTCCCTCTCGTCGGCGCGGATTGGCACTTCCACCAGGTCGTCGAAGAACTGCTGCACGACCTCATCGACGGGCTCTTGCCAAGTTGGCTCAATTCCGTGCGAGTCGCACAACGGCATCATCGCCCGGATGCGGTCGAGCGCAGAGTTGTTGCACAAAGGGACGACGCCCTGCGGCAGCCTGAAGACTTCGGGGTGATTCGGATCATATTTGAAGAGCTCCTGCAGCATGCTAGTGTGCTCGAGGATAGTGAAATTATAGTTGAGGCCTGGGCGCAGCCTCATAATGTCCGCTGCATTCTTGAACTCCCAGACGGGCCTTCCCCGTTCCTGTAGAGGGGCAATGCGGCGGCGAAGAAAGTCTGCGCCAACAGCCGCCTACGGTGAGTCCGGCAAGCCTAAGGCGCCGGATCCTGGTGACGGCAATCGTAAGCTTGCTGTCTTCCGGGGCCAGGTCGCTCCAGTCATTGCCGCGCACTGCTGCTGCTTGGCGCCAGACGGTGAATGACTGCGGGCTATCCTCGATAATCCAGCACCAGTCCGCTCTCCACTCCTCCCACTTGCCGCGGAACTCCCCCTCTAGATAAGATTCCTTCTTGCCGGCTCTGGAGATCCAGGCGATTCCGCCGGACAGGGTCTCCCCTCTCTCTACCCGAGGGATGAAGAAATGGCGGAAGAGAGCTACACTAGGGTGGATTCCGACAAAGTTTTTGCAAAGATGTGCGAAAACTGCCATGGTGAGAACGGCGTTGGGGGTGAAGTCAAGGAGGTAGAAGCCATATGTGTTCATAATATCGCAGAAGAACTCGGAAAAGGGCGGGCAGAGCCCGCAGTAGAAGAACACAACGAAGAAAGGGTACCCGTCCGGAGCTTTTGTGTGGGCTTCAGCCAGGAGCACCCTGTTCCGCGGGTGAGCTCGCGTCTCCGCCGACCAGAACAGGTAGTACAGCTCCCGCAACGCCTTCGCGCCAAGCTTGGGAGGGAATATGGCCCGCTCCTTACGCATCGTCGCGAGCCGCTGCGCCTCGGTCGACTTCACTGCTTTTCCCTTGTCGCCCTTCAGAGCCATGGCGAGGGCGGTGGAGGAGGCCGACGGTGGTGGTGGCGCTGGTGACAATGGGGGGAGAAGGGCGCTGCTCTTTTGTTGCTCTGAGAAGACGGGGAGCGGAGGAGGATTTGAGATTGGAAGCAGCAACGGGCAGATGGCGCCGCACCCCTGTTTCCTCTGCTTATAAGGAGGGGAAGGGGGGAGGCGGACGTTTCGCCGTCACGAATAAACAACTACCCACGATTCCGCCCACCATGCCTCTACGCCTCCCTCCGTTTACGGGGAGGGGCGCGCCAACCGTCCCCTTTTACCGTGACGTGACGCATGCATGTGGGGGCGCAGCCCCGTGCACGCCGCCCACATCACGCACGGCACCGCGTTCGACGCGTGCCGTTTGGGGAGGGCGCGGTGGGTGCGGAGTGGGTTATGGCGTGCCCTAGGCCGCGCGTGCCCGTGCACTGTTTTGGGCCTGGCCCAACAACGCTCGGCACCGTGTGTGGCCCAGGCCCGGGGGCTCCTGTCGGTGTACTAAAGTAGGGGTACCTTAGTATCCCGAAATTGTGCATGGGCAGTGGCAGCGACCCGCGGCAAGGCTTGCCGGGCGACCGCCAAGACCCTCCGTGGTTCCTTTGGAGCCATTCAAGAACAAAGTATCCAAGAGCAAAAGCAAGGCCTCGGCAAGAGGAGCTTGCCGGGAAGAGAACAAGGCCCTGGCAAGAGGAGCTTGCCGGGAAGAAGACAAGACCCCGGCAAGAGGAGCTTGCCGGGAAGACCAACCCAAGCATCACAAGAAGATCGCTGCGGTGCACCGCGTGCCCCGACAAGATCCGGTGAGCGACAAGCTCCCGGACCCGACAAGGCAACATCCGCGGCAAGGCGCTTGCCGCGACAAGCTACTACCCCACAGCCCGTGCTCCAGCTGACCCACCAACGTGTCGCCCCGGGACCATTCCTGGCGTGGCGGGAGGCTGTGCAGCCGGGGGCATGCGGTGGCAAGCAGGCGCTGACAAGGAGCCGTCGTGGCAAACAGTGGCATTCTTGGCGGTCCCTCTCTGGGCCGTCAAGGTGACACAGACGGGCATTTAATGCCCTTGTCCCCTGCCGTCAGAGTTAGGTAGGATGCGACATGTAGGCGGTGGAGCCAACTACCACCCCTTTTACATTTTTACCCTTACCTCTGTTGCCACGTGTCGGTGACCCCTTAGACATATAAAAGGAGGCCCATGCGCAACAGTAGGGGGGACGGCCATTCTCACGCTCGGACTCGCCAGCTGCTTGAGTGTACTGTAGCACTCGCCGCTCCCGAGCAAGAACTCAATACAACCACCAAAGCAGGAGTAGGGTTTTACGCATCCGTGCGGCCCGAACCTGGGTAAATCGATTGTCTCGCTCGTGTGTTTCGCCTCGATCTGCTCTTTGTGCATCCACCGCCCCCTGCCGAACCACAAGGGGCTCGGTCCGCCGATCCCCATAGGTGTGCGAGGGATCAGACACCCCCGACATCAAGAGACCTTTTCAACCAATTAATCTCTTCGTTGGAGTTATCTTGGGTTATAGTTCACCTAAAGCCTTCCCTAAGGAATGTTGCTATTGTGGTTCTTATCAACAATCCAAGTTTCCTCCTATTCTCGCGTTGAAAGAAGTTTTCATCTCTTCGTTGCTCTCAAGCAAGCAATTGTTTCCGTTAGTGGCAGAATTTCACCTCATAGTTTTGACAAGTTTCCCATAAGCCCACTACAAGCTTACTCTTTTCGTTGTTGGTTTTCCAACAACTCCATTCGACCCTTCTCCTAAAGATGCTTTTTCAAGCTCATTTGAGGTAGAAGATGTTGTTTTCTTCTCCGTTCCTTTAATTCCATTCTTTTATTTCTTCCGGAGGCTTTGTGATGTTGTTATATTCAACTCATCATCTCATTTTTGTCAAAGATCATGTTCTTTCCTTTTGCTTATCCGTTCAACCGGTGTCCTTCATTCAACTTCTCACATCTTATCAAGTTTTGCCTCCCTTCCCAACCGGAGTGCCGTCTGAAATCTTTGTTACCCCTTGTGCCATTCTTTCAATAGTTCCGGAGGCAGTGTGTTGTTGATCTCATCAAGTATCCTCTCATCTTGTCAAGGTCATGTTGAATTCCTTCCATTTACAGTTGGAGTGCTGTCCAAATTATATCATTCTTATTCCTTCTCTATCTTGTTTTAACCGAAGTGTTGTGCCTATCATTCCTCTTCTAACCAGAGTCTGATCCAAGTGCCTTCTTGCTCCAAGTTCATATTCTATGCCTTCCATTCCCAACCGGAGTGTTCTCGTAATTGATCTTTATCATTCCTTGTTCTTCTTTTCTAACGGAGTGTTTTCAACTTTGTTCATTTTCGTCGTATTCTTTCTTTCAATTTTTTCAAGCTCTCAAGGTTTGTGGTTTCACTCGTTTGTCCAAGAAGCAACTTAGTTTTACCTCTTCTCTTTCTCTTCCGTTTCCCTCTGGTGCCATCCTAGATCTCGGGACGAGATCCTCTTGTAATGGTGGAGTGTTGTAACGCCCTGAGATCGATGCGCCAGGTGTCTTATAGTTATTCGCGGACGTTGCCATGTCATTTGCTTGCGTGTTGCATTTTATCATGTCATCATGTGCATTGCATCATCATGTTTTCAAAAATTGCTTTCGTCCGGGTCTCCCAGTTCTCTCCGTTGTCCGTTCTGAGCCCAAACACACTTGCACGCACCCGCGACACATACGAAATATTGTTTTATAAGTGGCCGGAAAATGTTCTTGGAATGGGTTGAAAGTTGGCATGCGGTGTTGTTATAGTGCAGGTAGACCGCCTGTCATGTTTCGTCACATTCGGAGCTCATTTGGTAGCCCAACCGTTAAACATATAGCGGCATTATAACCGGTCATACGTCGGACGTTTCCAGTCTCCGAAACTGCTGCCAGGCCTCTCTCCTCTCTTCTCAGCCCATCTCTCTCTAGCACAGCCCACCTGCAGCCCACCTAACCCCCTCTGACCGAAACCGTTCGATTGCGATCGGAGGGTCCAGAAACGGAGAAAACCCCTAACCCTAGCCCCCTTTCTGTATATAGACACCTCCCTTGCCATTTTTGGCCTCCTACCTACCCCCTCCTCAATTTCCGCACCGCCCTAATCATCAGCCAGTCGCCTCCCACCTCCCCTCATCATTTTCCGGCGCGACCAGGCCATTGCCGCCACTTGGCGCTCAGCCGCTGGCCGAGCCGCCACTAGCGCCGCCGCTCCCCTCCACTCTTAGCACTCCACGTCGCCCCAACCCGACTCCCACCGCAGCGGCCCGCGAAGCCCGTCCTAGGCCCGCCCGAGCCCATCCAGGGCCCGAGAACCACCCGCTCCCCGCTGCGCCTCCCGATCCACCACACCTCCTGCTTCCCTGACCCCGTCATCAAGCACCGCCCGCCGGTGACCAAGGCCGCCGGCCACCTCGACGCCCAGGTCGTCGGACCTTCCTCCCAGGCCAGTCGCGCCGCCCCTCTTCTTCTTCTCCCTGTCTCTCCCTCCTTGAACCTTCTCTCTCTCTCTCTCTCTCTCTCTATCTCTCTCTCTCTCTGCAACAGGGCATGTTGCCTGCAGGCCTCGCCCAGATCCTGCTAGAATGGACCTCCGGCGGCCAGATCCGTTCCAGCCCGCCTCGCCTCCTTCCGGATCCGACAAGTCCGCGGCCGGATCGGGCTTCCACAGCCGCCGTCCGCGTCAAAGTTCGTCGGCTTCGTCCTGCCTCGTCCTCGTCAGGAGGTCGGGGACGAGTCCCTCCCATCGTGGGCCGGCCTTGCCCCGGCCCACAGGCGCCCGACAAGCCTCTCGACCAAACTGGGCCTGGCCCATGGGTGAGGCTACACCCCAGCACCCATCCTCTATTTTTCCCTCTTGTTGGGCTGACCAGTTTTGGCCCATTTTATGTTTTTTCTCCAGAACGATTTTCCTTTTATTCCGAGAACACAATTTTGCAGAAAAGCCCTTCTAGTTCATGCATTTAATTACTCCACAACCGTGCATAGAAATTAATTAAACTTTATATGAAAAATGCTTACAATTTTGTCTAGTTTAATAATATCCAAATTTCATGCATGTTTAAAATGCTGTTTGTTTAATTTTGCTTAATTGCCATGTTAAAATGATTTATTTCATATCTAATTAACCGTAGCTCCAAATCTAATAAACTTTATATGAAAATGGGGTAGAAAAATGCATATATTATCATGGTGACCTTACTTTGCATGTTTAACAACTCTAAAATAAGGTTTAGGGCAGAACAGTACCAAATCTAAAATATGCACATGAGGATTTTCCAGAATTGTTGTTTGTTATTTCCGGCCTCATTTAAACTTGACTAGATAGTTAGTTTAATTATGCTTCACCTCTTGCCATGTTAATCAACATTTAATATTGTTGGGTACATAAACGAGATCGAACTAAATAACTTGAATGTGGTGTTCCGTCAATATGCAACTCGTTGCATATTGAGCTCCACTTACTTTGTAGGATTGTTTGTGCATTTTGCCATGCCATGCCTCTTAAACCGGACATGCATCATACTTGGTTGCGCATCATGCCATGTTTATGTGATGGTTGTTTACTATGTTGCTTGCTTCTTTCTGGTTTGCTTCTCTCGTTAGCTTCGATTTCGTTCCGGAGTTGTGAGGATCCGTTCGACTACGTCCGTTTTCTTCTTCATGGACTCGTTCTTCTTCCTTGCAGGATCTCAGGCAAGATGACCATACCCTCGAAATCAGTTCTATCTTTGCTTGCTAGTTGTTCGCTCTATTGCTATGCCGCGCTACCTACCACTTGCTATATCATGCCTCCCATATTGCCATGTCAAGCCTCTAACCCACCTTTCCTAGCAAACCGTTGTTTGGCTATGTTACCGCTTTGCTTGGCCCCTCTTATAGCATTGCTAGTTGCAGGTGAAGATGAAGTTTGTTCCATGTGGGAACATGGATATGTTGGGATATCACAATATCTCTTATTTAATTAATGCATCTATATACTTGGTAAAGGGTGGAAGGCTCGGCCTTATGCCTAGTGTTTTGTTCCACTTTTTCCGCCCTAGTTTCCGTGATACCGGTGTTATGTTCCTTGATTTGGCATTCCTTATGCGGTTGGGTGTTATGGGAACCCCTTAACAGTTCGCTTTGAATAAAACTCCTCCAGCAAGGCCCAACCTTGGTTTTACCATTTGCCTCACCACCACCTATACTTTTCCCTTGGGAGTCACGCTCCCGAGGGTCATCTCTATTTTAACCCCCCCGGGCCAGTGCTTCTCTAAGTGTTGGTCCGAACTAGAGCCCCTTGCAGCGCCACCTCGGGGAAACTTGAGGGCTAGTTTTAGTTGTACGGATTGCTCATCCGGTGTTGCCCTAAGAACGAGATATGTGCAGCTCCTATCGGGATGTCAGCGCATCAAGCGGTCTTGCTGGTCTTGTTTTACCATTGTCGAAATGTCTTGTAACCGGGATTCCGAGACTGATCGGGTCTTCCGGGAGAAGGGATATCCTTCGTTGATCGTGAGAGCTTGTGATGGGCTAAGTTGGGACACCCCTGCAGGGTTTGAACTTTCGAGAGACGTGCCCGTGGTTATGTGGCAGATGGGAATTTGTTAATGTTCGGTTGTAGAGAACTTGACACTTAACTTAATTAAAATGAATCAACCGCATGTGTAGCCGTGATGGTCTCTTCTCGGCAAAGTTCGGGAAGTGAACACGGGCCTTGTGTTATGCTTGAACGTAAGTAGTATTAGGATCACTTCTTGGTCACTTCTAGTTCACGACCGTTGCGTTGCTTCTCTTCACGCTCTCATTTGCGTATGTTAGCCACCATATATGCTTAGTGCTTGCTGCAGCTCCACCACATTACCCCTTCCATACCCATAAGCTTAAATAGTCTTGATCTCGCGGGTGTGAGATTGCTAAGTCCTCGTGACTCACAGATACTTCCAAACAGTTGCAGGTGCCGATGATACCAATGCAGGTGACGCAACCCAGCTCAAGTGGGAGCTCGATGAAGATCTTGATCGTTGTGTTGTGTCTTTTACGGTTGATCTGTAGTGGAGCCCAGTTGGAATGACCGGGGATCTAGCATTTGGGGTTATCTTCTTTTATTTTGGTTCCGTAGTCGGACCTTGATTGTACTCTCGATGATGTATGTTTAACTTGTATTTGTGTTAAGTGGAGATTGTAAGCCAACTCTTTATCCCTTTCTTATTCAGTACATGGGATTGTGTGAAGATTACCCCTCTTGTGACAAAGCTACCATGCGGCTATGCCTCTAAGTCATGCCCCGACACGTGGGAGATATAACCGCATTGTGGGTGTTACAAGTTGGTAATCAGAGCCATCCCCGACTTAGGAGCCCCCTGCTTGATCAAATCGCTGACGTTGTTGAGTCTAGAACAAAATGTTTTGAGTCTTAGGATTATATATATATATCGAAGAGTATGATTCTTTTTACTCCTCAGTCCCTTCGTTGCTCTGGTGAGGCCTCCTGACGTAGAGTTTTGACTTCTCTCTTCTCAAATTTCACTAAAAAAATTAGGATCACGCGGGTATCTTGGAACTGTTCTGATGGTTTTGTGACGAGAACATTTTTCTTGGTGCCTCCTGACATTTAGGGGTTGTGGCAGTGTCCCAGGGAGTTGAGCTCCAAGGTGTTGTCGTCACAATTTTATCGTTGCAGTTCTGGAATACCTGATTTCGCCGACATTGAAAATCTCTTTTATGCAGTTGTTGGTGAGATAACCTCGACGCCACCCAGTACTGGGGTAGGAGTTCGGGAGTATTGCCATAACTCGTATAACATATGCTTTTTGGAGGTTGAGGTAAATGATTTCCGAAGGTTTCTTGGTTATGTGTTGAAGGATGGATATAGCTGGATGTAGGAATTGTTAGTCTGGGTGAGATATTATGCTTCCCCTGTATCCCCAACACCTGATTGCATAACCAGAAAGTTTCGGGAGTTTATAAGTGGGAATTCAAGTATCACATAGGAATTCTTTCCAACAGACACATGATACGATATGGGATCTATCATATGTTTGTTTCCGGCCTATTTTGCAAGCCAATCCTTTATTTTGTTTTGGTTTGTGGTATTTGAGTTGCTTCAATGTCAAGTGTTGATTCCATACCTTTCCTAAGCGATGCTCTTTTTTTTTCTACGAGAGTATTAATCCTTCATGATCATCAAGGGTGTCATCTCAATTCTATCTTCCAACCGGTGTGCTTCTCTTCAAGTGGATCCGATCATTTCAACATCCGCAAGAACAATTATCAGTTCTTCTCAACGATATCCATTCCATCTGCCCCAAGTAGCCTTTGTTTCCCCGCCCTCCCACCCTTTTGTTTCTTCAAGGACTCAGATTTCTTATTCAAGTATCCTTTTACTGATGGGAAGTCTCTCCATTCCTTTCCGTCAATGTTCTTATCCGGTGATTGTCAAGAAGATACTAACGGAGCTTCAAGTTCATCATTCTTCTTCCTATTTCTTCTCCGGTGGATTCGATTCGAGCTTTGTCGATCATATCCTTTTCTTCGTTCCAAATGTTTTCCCACGCCGGTGCACGTCATAATCATTCCCCGCTTGCTATTCAATTGTTCCAGAGTGCTGAAGATATCTCGGAGATTCGTGTTTCCACTCTACATTCGTTCAAGCTCTTTCGAGGTTGTAATATCATTCAAGCCATTTAATTCAACTGGCGCAATCTCTCTTTTAAATCGTTCAACGGTGTTTCTTTTGAGTGGGCCCGAACCCACAGTTCTTTTCCCAGAATCTTACCCGACTCTTCTTTTCCCGGAGTTACTCTCAAATTCTTCTCCAAGTTTGACGTAAGAATGAGTTATCATCAGTCAAATGTCTTTCCCCAAGTTCTTTCAAATTCTTTTCATTGTTGATTCAACCTTTTATATTCTACATTATTCCGGAGTGTCTCAACAATTCATGGTGATGTTTCCCGTCGTCATTCTCGGATTTGAAGACCGAAGAGGAGTTCCTCTTAAATCCTTACACGTTCTTCCAAAGATTCATGGTGCTAGCTTTATGCCATCCTCTCATCATTGTTTTCGATTGTGAGAATTTTTTTCACCCATCCGGAGCTATTCAGGAGTCTTTTCAGTTTGCTTCTCTAGAGCCCATCATCTCAGAATTATTCATTCCAGCTTTTAGCTCTAGTTCTTGAATTCTTCCACTGCATCATTCAAATATTCTCTAATCATCTCGGGATCTCTTCGTTCACTTGTATCTAAATTCTATCAAGTATCTTCATTCTCTAATTCTTCCCGATGTTTCTTTATATTTTCTTCATTCATTTTCAATCCTTACGGTGGTTCGTTCAAGATTTCTCTTCCTTCGTTATCATATCAATTTATTCGTTCTTTCCAATCCTACCGGCGGTTCGTTGAAGACCTTCTCAAGTTTGCGCTATATCTATATTAATATTTTCCATGAGAATAAGTAGGATGCCAAATCCGTTGCTTGTCATCAATTTAAATTGGTGAATGATACGCATGACGTAATTCTTATTCTTGTTTCATCCAAATGTTTAATTCCTTATTACGGAGGTTCATCAAAAAATTCTCGGTTCAAGTGCTTCATACTTTCCCGGAGTTCCAAGATCTCTCAATTATATCACCATGAAGATTCATCTAAATCATTGCAAGGATTCACCTTGTGTTTTTCAACTTCTCTTTCTTTTTATCATCCTTTTATTACCGGAGTTCTTCATGGAGGCTCTACATGGTGGTTCGTCAAGGCTTTCTTTCATTCTCCATTTGTTCTTCAATTTCTCTCGGAGTTAAGATGCGCCAAGATATACTCTAAATTAAACATGGAGTTCAACACATGTCTTGTTTTGAGGAGTTCTAGCATTATTCATCTTGCATTCCGAAGTGTAATTCTTTCATACCTCGTATTTTGAGGTGGTGTTATGTCATTCTTGACAATTTCCCTTCGCTGTTTCACGATTCTCAAATGTCAAGAAGGACATATTCTAAATCCATCATTTTCTCTTTGTTCAAGAGACCTTTTCATCCAATCAATCTCTTTGTTCGAGTTATCTTGGGTTATATTTCACCTAAAGCCTTCCCTAAGGAATGTTGCTATTGTGGTGCTTATCAATAATCCAAGTTTCCTCCTATTCTCGCGATGAAAGTTGCTCTCAAGCAAGCAATTGTTTCCGCTAGTGGCAGAATTTCACCTCATAGTTTTGAGAAGTTTTCCATAAGCCCACTACAAGCTTACTCTTTTCGTTGTTGGTTTTCTAACAGCTCCATTCGACCCTTCTCCTAAAGATGCCTTTTCAAGCTCATTTGAGGTAGAAGATGTTGTTTTCTTCTCCATTCCTTTAATTCCATTCTTTTATTTCTTCCGGAGGCTTTGTGATGTTTTTCTATTCAACTCATCATCTCATTTTTGTCAAAGATCATGTTCTCTCCTTTTGCTTATCCATTCAACCGGTGTCCTTCATTCAAGTTCTCTCATCTTATCAAGTTTTGCCTCCCTTCCCAACCGGAGTGCCATCTGAAATCTTTCTTACCCCTTGTGCCATTCTTTCAATAGTTCCGGAGGCAGTGTGTTGTTGATCTCATCAAGTATCCTCTCATCTTGTCAAGTTCATGTTGAATTCCTTCCATTTACAGTCGGAGTGCTGTCCAAATTATATCATTCTTATTCCTTCTCTATCTTGTTTTAACCGAAGTGTTGTGTCTATCATTCCTCTTCTAACCGGAGTATGATCCAAGTGCCTTCTTTTTCCAAGTTCATATTCTATGCCCTCCATTCCCAACCGGAGTGTTGTCGTAATTGATCTTTATCGTTCCTTGTTCCTCTTTTCTAACGGAGTGTTTTCAACTTTGTTCATTTTTGTTGTATTCTTTCTTTCAATTTGTTCAACCTCTCAAGGTTCGTGGTTTCACTCGTTTGTCCAAGAAGCAACTTAGTTTTACCTCTTCTCTTTCTCTTCCGTTTCCCTCTGGTGCCATCCTAGTTCTCGGGACGAGATCCTCTTGTAGTGGTGGAGTGTTGTAACGCCCCGAGACCGATGCGCTAGGTGTCTTCTAGTTATTCGCTGATGTTGCCATGTCATTTGCTTGCGTGTTGCATTTTATCATGTCATCATGTGCATTGCATCATCATGTTTTCAAAAACTGCTTTCGTCCGGGTCTCCCAGTTCTCTCCGTTGTCCGTTCTGAGCCCAGACACACTTGCACGCGCCCGCGACACATCTGAAATATTATTTTATAAGTGGCCGGAAAATGTTCTCGGAATGGGTTGAAAGTTGGCATGCGGTGTTGTTATAGTGTAGGTAGACCGCCTGTCAAGTTTCGTCGCATTCGGAGCTTATTTGATAGCCCAACCGTTAAACATATCGCGACATTATAGCTGATCATATGTCAGACGTTTCCCGTCTCCGAAAGTGCTGCCGGGCCTCTCTCTCCTCTCTTCTCAGCCCATCTCTCTCTAGCATAGCCCACCTGCAGCCCACCTAACCCCCCCTCTGACCGAAACTGTTCGATTGCGATCGGAGGGTCCAGAAATGGAGCAGACCCCTAACCCTAGCCCCCTTTCTATATATAGACGCCTCCCCTGCCATTTTTGGCCTCCTACCTACGCCCTCCTCAAGCGCCGCCCGCCGGCGACCAAGGCCGCCGGCCACCTCGACGCCCAGGTCGCCGGACCTTCCTCCAAGGCCAGTCGCGCTGCCCCTCTTCTTCTTCTTCTCCATGTCTCTCCCTCCCTAAACCTTCTCTCTCTCTGCAACAGGGCATGTTGCCTGCAGGCCTCGCCCGGATCCTACCGGAATGGACCTCCGACGGCCAGATCCGTTCCAGCCCGCCTCGCCTCCTTCCGGATCCGGCAAGTCCGTGGCTGGATCGGGCTTCCACAGCCGCCGCCCGCCGTCGAAGTTCATCGGCTTCATCCTGCCTCGTCCTCGTCAGGAGGTCGGGGACGAGTCCCTCCCATCGTGGGCCGGCCTTGCCCTGGCCCAGCAGCGCCCGGCAAGCCTCTCGACCGAACTGGGCCTGGCCCATGGGTGAGGCTACACCCTAGCGCCCCTCCTCTATTTTTTCCTCCTATTGGGCTGACCAGTTTTGGCCCGTTTTATGTTTTTTTCTCCAGGACGATTTTCCTTTTATTCCAGAGAACACAGTTTTGCAGAAAAGCCCTTCTAGTTCATGCATTTAATTACTCCACAAGCGTGCATCGGAATTAATTAAACTTTATATGAAAAATGCTTAGAATTTTGTCTAGTTTAATAATATCCAACTTTCATGCATGTTTAAAATGTGTAAAATGTTGTTTGTTTAATTTTTCTTAATTGCCATGTTAAAATGATTTATTTCATATCTAATTAACCGTAGCTCCAAATCTAATAAACTTTATATGAAAATGGGGTAGAAAAATGCATAGATTATCATGGTGACCTTACTTTGCATGTTTAACAACTCTAAAATATGGTTTAAGGAAGAACAGTACCAAATCTAAAATATGCACATGAGGATTTTCCGGAATTTTTGTTTGTTATTTCCGGCCTCATTTAAACGTGACCAGATAGTTAGTTTAATTATGCTTCACCTCTTGCCATGTTAATCAACATTTAATATTGTTGGGTACATAAACGAGATCGAACTAAATAACTTGAATGTGGTGTTCCGTCAATATGTAACTCGTTGCATATTGAGCTCCACTTAATTTGTAGGATTGTTTGTGCATTTTGCCATGCTATGCCTCTTAAACTGGACATGCATCATACTTGGTTGCGCATCATGCCATGTTTATGTGATGGTTGTTTACTATGTTGCTTGCTTCTTTCCGGTTTGCTTCTCTCGTTAGCTTCTCGGAGCCTAATGGATAAATACTTGAGTTGTAGAGTTATGTTGTGATGCCATGTTGTATTTACACATATCGAGCATATTGTGTGTATGATTAAAATGCTTGGTATGTGTGGGATCCGACAATCTAGTTGTTTATCCTGGCAGCCTCTCTTATGGGGAAATGTAGTCTAGTGCTTCCATGAGCCATAGTAGTCCGCTACAGCCCGGTTCACCGGAGTCCTGTTAGCCCAACACTACTGCTCAGGACACTTGACTGGCCGGCATGTGTTTCACTTCGTTCCTGTGTCTGTCCCTTCGGGGAAATGTCACGCGGTGACATCCGGGGTCCTGCCTAGCCTGCTACAGCCCGGGTTCCCAGAGTCCTGTTAGCCCAGTGCTACAGCCCGGATTCACACGCTGCTGACCGACACGCTCGATGTGATTCATGTATGCCTGTCCCCATAGGTTAGTGCCGCTTTGGGTTCATGACTAGCCATGTCGGCCCGAGTTCTCTGTCATATGGATGCTAGCAACACTATCATATACGTGAGCCAAAAGGCGCAAACGATCCTGGGCCATGGTAAGGCGACACCCGTGGGAATACCGTGCGTGAGGCCGCAAAGTGATATGAGGTGTTACCGGCTAGATCGATGTGACTTGGAATCGGGGTCCTGACAACTAACCACATTTGCAATAATTCTCAGGTCTCACAATTACTCATTTCAATAGCATAATCAACTAGCACGCCAAAATAATAAATCTCGGATGACAACACTTTCTCAAAACAATCATAATATGATATAACAAGATGGTATCTTGCCAGCCTTTTCAGAGACCGCAAAACATAAATGCAGAGCACCTTTAAAGATCAAGGACTGACTAGACATTGTAATTCATGGTAAAAGAGATCCAATCATAGTCATACCCAATATAAATTAACAGTGATGAATGCAAATGACGGTTGTGCTCTCCAGCTAGTGCTTTTTAATAATAGGGTGATGACTCAACATAAAAGTAAATGGATGGGCCTTTCGCAGAGGGAACCAGGGATTTGTAGAGGTGCCAGAGCTCGGTTTTGCAATAGAGATAAATTGTATTTTGAGCGGTATACTTTCATTGTCAACGTAACAAATAAGAGATGGTGATATCTTCCATGCTAAACACATTATAGGCGGTTCCCAAATAGAATGGTAAAGTTTATACTCCCCCTCCACCAACAAGCATCAATCCATGGCTTGCTCGAAACAACGAGTTCCTCCAACATACATCAGGTCCCAGGGTTTTTTTCCAATTAATTTTGATTTGGTTTGCATAAAGCATGGGACTGGGCATCCTGGTGACCAGCCATTTTCTCGTGAGTGAGGAGCGGAGTCCACCCCTCTTGAGAATAACCCGCCTAACACGGAAGATAAGGACAACCTTGGTTCATACATGAGCTATTCGAGCATACAAAACAAAATGTTTATTTGAAGGTTTAGAGTTTGGCACATACAAATTTACTTGGAACGGCAGGTAGATACCACATATAGGAAGGTATGGTGGACTCATCTGGAATAACTTTGGGGTTTAAAGGATTGAATGCACAAGCAGTATTCCCGCTTAGTACAAGTGAAGGCTAGCAAAAGACTGGGAAGCGACCAACTAGAGAGCGACAATAGCCATGTACATGCATTAAAATTAATAAACATTGGATGCAAGCATGAGTAGGATATAATCCACCATGAACATAAATATCGTGAAGGCTATGTTGATTTGTTTCAACTACTTGCGTGAACATGTGCCAAATCAAGTCACTTAAATCATTCAAAGAAGGATACCACCCCATCATACCACATCATAATCATCTCAATAGCATCTTGGCACACAAGGTAAATCATTATAACTCATAGCTAATCAAGCATGGCACAAGCAACTATGATCTCTAATTGTCATTGCAAACATGTTTATTCATAATAAGCTGAATCAAGAACGAGGGACTCATCATATTTACAAAAACAAAAGAGGTCGAGTTCATACCAGCTTTTCTCATCTCAGTCAGTCCATCATATATCATCATAATTGCCTTTCACTTGCACGACCGAATGGTGTGAATAATAATAAGAGTGTACGTGCATTGGACTAAGCTGGAATCTGCGAGCATTCAATAAACAGGAGAAGACAAGGCAATATGGGCTCTGGGTTAAATCAACAATAATGCATATAAGAGCCACTTCAACAATTTAATTATGGTCTTCTCCTACTGACCCCCAAAGAAAAGAAAATTAATAAAACTATTTACACGGGAAAGCTCCCAACAACCAAAAGAAGAATGTGAAATATTTTTGGGTTTTCTTTTTAATTATTACTACTAAAGCAGAAAAATAAACCACTAGTAATTTTTTTGGTTTTTCTTAAGGTTTAACAAACACACAAGAAGAAAATAGGAAAAAAGAAAATAAACTAGCATGGATATTACAGTGAAAAAGTATGAGCACCGACATCTAGTAATGAGTGTGTGTGAACATAAATGTAATGCCGGTGAGAAATACGTACTCCCCCAAGCTTAGGCTTTTGGCCTAAGTTGGTTTATGGCCACGGCTGGCCTAGCGGATATCCATAATAATAGTTGTTGGGGTCGTACTGTGATGAAGAAGAAGACTCTGACTACCACTGGTTGACAGTCATCTCTGGATCCCAAGAATAAACAGATTGTCGTGGAGGCTCATCTTGTGGTTCCTGTTCCGGGGCTGGTGCAGGATTCTTGTAAGCTTGGACGACAGCCCACGTAACGAGGTAGGCTCCTACAAAATTAAACAAAGAAGGAGCAGGCAGGATAATAGTCTCAGGATGATGTTTGTTAAAGAACAATTGATATTTAAGCTCTCCTGCCCTATTCTTAACAATAAAATCGTGTGCCACCATACTTTTATGATCTAGATAAACACGGGGCAACACCTTTTCTTCCTTCTCAGCATGCCTAATAGGTATGTTAAAATGTGCAGCTAGGCGTGTGGCATAGATGTCTCCAAAGATGGGACCCTTAGTACGGTTCATACTTAACCGTCTAGCAATAATACCGCCCATACTAAAAGTGCTATATCTGTATAAACCATGGTGCAGAATAATTATATCATGGATGCTAAGGTTTCCACAGTTTCCGCGTCCAATTAAACAACGACTAGCAAATAATGCAAAGTAACGTAAAACAGGAAAATGTATGCTAGTGATTCGTGCATCAGAAACCTTCCTAGTTTCTCCTACAGTGATAGTATCAATAAACCCAGCCACATCATCATGATGTGGCTCTTCTGTCTTGCCCTCAAAAGGGACTAAACAAATCTGACAGAAATCATAAAGTGACATCTCTTTATGCTCATCATATAAATGAAACTCCACCATAGGTGGTGAGTTCCTAGAATGAAAATGAAAGTTTTGCACAAAAGTATTTGTGAGTAAGAGATACTGATCGCATTGGTCGTGGAGGAAACGGTGAGGCCTGCATTGTGAGCCAATTCATGAAAATCTTCATAGATACCGGCTGCTCTCAAGAAATCATTAGAAGGCCATTCACACGCCCGAATCTCCGTGGTGCGCGGCAAATTATACTTAGGCTTCGGTGCCTTTTCCTTTGAGCTTTGGCTTGATGAGCCCCTCAAAAATCTCCTCATTATTTTTCGGAAATAATCTGAAATTTTTAGTAACTTCAAACAGAAGTGAACCAACTTAAATAAAACTGATAGCAACTACTCCTACAAGTGCTTAGAGCCTATATCAAGCATTAGAACTACTTAGAACCATATAAATTTGACATGCAAGCTCAAGAACATGGTCACCTATGCAGCACAAATTTGCAAAGAATAAAGCACTAGAACAAAAACTAATTGGACCAATGGAGGAGTCACATACCAAGGAACAATCTCCCCAAGAAGTTTTGCGAGAGGTGCTTTGAGCAAGGAGATTGAAAATCACAGCAAAAGTGGCCGGAACTCGTGCTTGAGTTGGTTTTTCGGGTTTGTGTGAGACAGAGGAAGAAGATGGGTGCTGGGATAAGTGGAGGAGGGCCACCGTGGGCCCACGAGGCAGGGGGGCGCGCCCTAGAGGGGGGGGGGTGCCCACCACCCTCGTGGCCAGGTGGTAGCTCCTCTCGTGGTAATTTTTGCACAGTAAATCCTCAAATATTCCCGAAAAAATCATATTAAATTGGCATGGCATTCTGAGGACTTTTATTTTCGGGTCATTTTTATGTTGCACGGATAAGTCAGGAAACAGACAGAAAAAATACTAATTTTACTTTATTTCTACTAATTAACAGAAAGTATAGAAAGGGTACAGAAGTTTGTGCTTCTAGTTTCATCCATCTCATTTTCATCAAAAAGAATCCACTAACAAGGTTGATCAAGTCTTGTTAACAAACTCGTTCCGATAATCATGAAACCGAAGAAATTTCGAATAACACTAAGTTACCTCAACAGGGTATGCACATCCCCAATAATAAGTATATCATATTTCTTCTAGACAGTAGGAAGAGGAAATTCAAAACCTCCAATTATAATCGATGGAATTTTTCCAATGGAGTTGATACTATGAACTTGAGGTTGTTTCCTCGAAAAGTGTGCCGTATGCTCATTACCATTAACATGAAAAGTGACATTGCCTTTGTTGCAATCAATAACAGCCCCTGCAGTATTAAGAAAAGGTCTTCCAAGAATAATAGACATACTATCATCCTCGGGAATATCAAGAATAACAAAGTCCGTTAAAATAGTAACATTTGCAACCACAACGGGCACATCCTCACAGATGCCGACAGGTATAGCAGTTGATTTATCAGCCATTTGCAAAGATATTTCAGTAGGTGTCAGCTTATTCAAGTCAAGTCTACGATATAAAGAGAGAGGCATAACACTAAAACCGACCCCAAGATCACATAAAGAAGTTTTAATATAATTTCTTTTAATGGAGCA
The DNA here is from genome assembly GCA_034509565.1 of Triticum monococcum. Lineage (NCBI taxonomy): Eukaryota > Viridiplantae > Streptophyta > Magnoliopsida > Poales > Poaceae > Triticum > Triticum monococcum. Next base: position 106,030,090 of record CM067843.1, read on the forward strand.
AGGTATAGTAGGTACTCCGGGGTCTCCAAGTTTCTTTGGTATTCCACCCTTAAAAGTATAATTAGCAAGCATGGTGGAAATCTCAGCTTCAGGTATCTTTCTTTTATTAGTAATGATATCCTTCATATATTTAGCATAAGGATTTGTTTTGAGCACATCAGTTAATCGCATACGCAAAAAGATAGGCCTAATCATTTCAGCAAAGCGCTCAAAATCCTCATCATCCTTCTTTTTGGATGGTTTCGGAGGAAAAGGCATGGGTTTCTGAACCCAAGGTTCCCTTTCTTTACCATGTTTCCTAGCAACAAAGTCTCTTTTATCATAACATTGATGCTTTGATTGTGGGCTATCAAGATCAACAGCAGGTTCAACTTCTACATCATTATCATTACTAGGTTGAGTATCATCATGAACATCATCATTAATATTTTCATTAGGTTCATGTTCATTACCAGATTGTGTTTCAGCATCAGTCATAGAGATATCATTTGGATTATCAGGTGGTTCAACAATAGGTTCACTAGAAGTTTGCACAGTTCTATCATTTTTTTCTTGTTCTTTTTAGAAGAACTAGGAACATCAATATTATTTCTTTGAGAATCTTGCTCGATTCTCTTAGGGCGGCCTTCAGGATACAAAGGTTCCTGAGTCATTCTACCAGTTATAGTAGCCACTCTAACAGCATAATCATTTTTCTTACTATTCATTTCATCAAGCACTTCTTTTTGACCCTTAAGTACTTGTTCTACTTGAGTGGTAACCATAGAAGCATGTTTGCTAACAAGTTTAAGTTCACCTTTAATATTAGCCATATAATCACCCAAGCATCTAATCATATAAGCATTTTCTTTTAATTGTCTACCAAAATAAGCATTGAAGTCGTCTTGCTTAAACATAAAGTTATCAAACTCATCCAAGCACCGACTAGCAATTTTAGTAGGAGGGACTTCAGCTTTATCATATCTATAGAGAGAATTTACCTTTACTACCTGTGTCGGGTTATCGGGATCAGGGGGTTCTCCAGTAAATAAAGAATTGAGACCATATGTTTCTTCAACATGCGGTATATCAAGACCATGTATTTCTTCAATAGGAGGTAAATTCTTAACATCTTCAGCTTTAATACCTTTTTCTTTCATAGATTTCTTTGCCTCTTGCATATCTTCGGGACTGAGAAATAGAACACCTCTCTTGTTCGGAGTTGGTTTAAGAATAGGCTCAGTAATTGGAGCAGGAGTTGGCTCAGGAGCTGGCTCAGGAGGTGCCCAATTATTTTCATTTGTCAACATATTATTCAATAGAATTTCAGCTTCATCCGGTGTTCTTTCCCTGAAAAGAGAACCAGCACAACTATCCAGGTAATCTCTGGAAGCATCGGTTAGTCCATTATAAAAGATATCAAGTATTTCAGGTTTCTTAAGAGGATGATCAGGCAAAGCATTAAGTAACTTGAGAAGCCTCCCCCAAGCTTGTGGGAGACTCTCTTCTTTAATTTGCATGAAGTTGTATATTTCCCTCAAAGTAGCTTGTTTCTTATGAGTAGGGAAATATTTAGCTGAGAAGTAATAAATCATATCCTGGGGACTACGCACACAACCAGGATCAAGAGAATTAAACCATATCTTAGCATCGCCCTTTAATGAGAATGAAAATATTTTGAGTATATAAAAGTAACGCGATCTCTCATCATTAGTAAACATGGCAGCTATGTCATTTAATTTAGTAAGATGTGCCACAACAGTTTCAGATTCATAGCCATAAAACGGATCAGATTCAACCAAAGTAATTATATCAGGATCAACAGAGAATTCATACTCCTTATCAGGAACACAAATGGGTGAAGTAGCAAAAGCAGGGTTAGGTTTCATTTTATCTCTAAGTAATTCTTTGTTCCATTTAACTAATAACCTCTTAAGCTCATATCTATCTTTGCAAGCTAAAATAGCGGCAGAAGATTCCATATCAAAAAGATAGCCCTCAGGAATAACAGGCATATTTTCACCATCACTATCATCATAGTATTCAGATTCAATAATTTCTTTTTCTCTAGCCCTAGCAATTTGTTCATCAAGAAATTCACCAAGGGGCACAGTAGTATCAGTCATAGAAGCAGTTTCATCATAAGTATCATGCATAGCAGAAGTGGCATCATCAATAACATGTGACATATCGGAACGAATAGCAGAAGCAGGTGTAGGTGTCGCAAAATTACTCATAACAAAAGGTGAATCAAGTGCAGAGCTAGATGGTAGTTCCTTACCTCCCCTCGTAGTTGAGGGATAGATCTTGGTTTTTGGATCTCTCAAGTTCTTCATAGTGTCCAGCAGATATAAATCCCAAGTGACTCAAAGAATAGAGCTATGCTCCCCGACAACGGCGCCAGAAATTAGTCTTGATAACCCACAAGTATAGGGGATCGCAATAGCTTTCGAGGGTAGAGTATTCAACCCAAATTTATTGATTCGACACAAGGGGGGCCAAAGAATATTCCCGAGTATTAGCAGCTGAGTTGTCAATTCAACCACACCTGGAAACTTAGTATCTGCAGCAAAGTGTTTAGTAGCAAAGTAATATGATTGTGGTGGTAGTGGCAACAAAAGTAAAGACATCAAAAGTAATGTTTTTGGTATTTTGTAGTGATTGTAACAGTAGTAGCAGGAAAGTAAATAAGCGTGAACCAGTATATGGAAAACTCGTAGGCACCGGATCAGTGACAGATAATTATGCCGGATGCGGTTCATCATGTAACAGTCATAACATAGGGTGACACAGAACTAGCTCCAATTCATCAATGTAATGTAGGCATGTATTCCGTATATAGTCATACATTCTTATGGAAAAGAACTTGCATGACATCTTTTGTCCTACCCTCCCGTGGGAGCGGGGTCCTATTGGAAACTAAGGGATATTAATGCCTCCTTTTAATAGAGAACCGGAACAAAGCATTAGCACATAGTGAATACATGAACTCCTCAAACTATGGTCATCACCGGGAGTGGTCCCGATTATTGTCACTTCGGGGTTGCCGGATCATAACACATAGTAGTCGACCATAGACTTGCAAGATAGGATCAAGAACTCACATATATTCATGAAAACATAATAGGTTCAGATCTGAAATCATGGCACTCGGGCCCTAGTGACAAGCATTAAGCATAGCAACATCAATCTCAGAACATAATGGATACTAGGGATCAAACCCTAACAAAACTAACTTGATTACATGATAAATCTCATCCAACCCATGACCGTCCAGCAAGCCTACGATGCAATTACTCATGCACGGCGGTGAGCATCATGAAATTGGTGATGGAGGATGGTTGATGATGACGACGGCGACGAATCCCCCTCTCCGGAGCCCCGAACGGACTCCAGATCAGCCCTCCCGAGAGGTTTTAGGGCTTGGCGGCGGCTCCGTATCGTAAAACGTGATGATTTATTCTCTTTTATTTTTTCTCTCCAAAAGCAAATATATAGAGTTGGAGTTGGCGTTGGAGGGCATCTAGGGGGCCCACGAGGTAGGGGGCGCACCCTAGGGGGGCCCCACCCTCGTGAGAAGGGTGTGGGCCCCCTGGTCTTCATCTTTGGCGAGGATTTTTTATTATTTTTTCTAAGATGTTCCATGGAGTTTCAGGTCATTCCGAGAATATTTGTTTTCTGCACATAAAACAACACCATGGCAATTCTGCTGAAAACAGCGTCAGTCCGGGTTAGTTCCATTCAAATCATACAAGTTAGAGTCCAAAACAAGGGCAAAAGTGTTTGGAAAAGTAGATACAACGGATACGTATCACATGCCTCCCATATTTCCATGTCAAGCCTCTAACCCACCTTTCCTAGCAAACCGTTGTTTGTCTATGTTACTGCTTTGCTCGGTCCCTCATATAGCGTTGCTAGTTGCAGGTGAAGATGAAGTTTGTTCCATGTGGGAACATGTATATGTTGGGATATCACAATATCTCTTATTTAATTAATGCATCTATATACTTGGTAAAGGGTGGAAGGCTCGGCCTTATGCCTAGTGTTTTGTTCCACTCTTGCCGCCCTAGTTTCCGTCATACCGGTGTTATGTTCCTTGATTTGGCGTTCCTTATGCGGTTGGGTGTTATGGGAACCCCTTGACAGTTCACTTTGAATAAAACTCCTCCAGCAAGGCCCAACCTTGGTTTTACCATTTGCCTCACCACCACCTATACTTTTCCCTTGGGAGTCGCGCTCCCGAGGGTCATCTTTATTTTAATCCCCCGGGCTTGTCCTTCTCTAAGTGTTGGTCCGAACTAGAGCCCCTCGCAGCGCCACCTCAGGGAAACTTGAGGGCTGGTTTTAGTTGTACGGATTGCTCATCCGGTGTTGCCCTGAGAACGAGATATGTGCAGCTCCTATCGAGATGTCAGCGCATCGAGCGGTCTTGCTGGTCTTGTTTTACCATTGTCGAAATGTCTTGTAACCGGGATTCCGAGACTGATCGGGTCTTCCCGGGAGAAGGAATATCCTTCGTTAACTGTGAGAGCTTGTGATGGGCTAAGTTGGGACACCCCTGTAGGGTTTGAACTTTCGAGAGCCGTGCCCGTGGTTATGTGGCAGATGGGAATTTGTTAATGTCCGCTTGTATAGAACTTGACACTTAACTTAATTAAAATGAATCAACTGCGTGTGTAGCCGTGATGGTCTCTTCTCGGCGGAGTCTGGGAAGTGAACACGGGCCTTGTGTTATGCTTGAACGTAAGTAGTATTAGGATCACTTCTAGTTCACGACCATTGCGTTGCTTCTCTTCTCGCTTTCATTTGCGTATGTTAGCCACCATATATATGCTTAGTGCTTGCTGCAGCTCCACCACATTACCCCTTTCATACCCATAAGCTTAAATAGTCTTGATCTCGCGGGTGTGAGATTGCTGAGTCCTCGTGACTCACAGATACTTCCAAACAGTTGCAGGTGCCAATGATACCAATGCAGGTGACGCAACCCAGCTCAAGTGGGAGCTCAATGAAGATCTTGATCGTTGTGTGGTAACCCACAAGTATAGGGGATCGCAATAGTTTTCGAGGGTAGAGTATTCAACCCAAATTTATTGATTCGACACAAGGGGAGCCAAAGAATATTCTCAAGTATTAGTAGCCGAGTTGTCAATTAAACCACACCTGGAAACTTAATATCTGCAGCAAAGTACTCCCTCCGTTCCAGAATATAAGGTGTATTGGTTTTCGTGCAAGTCAACAATTTGAATGTTTGACCAAGATTATAGTATAAAATTACAAGAGTTGCAATACCTAGTAGATAAAATATGAAACTACTTGACATGATGGATCAAATGATATAAATTTCAAATTGTGAATGTTGATATATTTTTCTAAAAACTTGGTCAAACTTGTACTCGTTTGACTTTTTGAAAAACAAATACACCTTATATAAAGGAATGGAGGGAGTATTTAGTAGCAAAGTAATATGATAGTAGTGGTAACGGTAGCAAAAGGTAATGATAACAAAAGTAATGTTTTTGGTATTTTGTAGTGAATGTAACAATAGCAACGGAAATGTAAATAAGCGGACAACAATATAAGGAAAGCTCGTAGGCAATGGATCGGTGATAGAGAATTATGCCAGATGTGGTTCATCATGTAACAGTCATGACCTAGGGTGACACAAAACTAGCTCCAATTCATCAATGTAATGTAGGCATGTATTCCGAATATAGTCATACGTGCTTATGGAAAATAACTTGCGTGGCATCTTTTGTCCTACCCTCCCATAGCAGCGGGGTCCTAGCGGAAACTAAGGGATATTAAGGCCTCCTTTTAATAGAGTACCAGACCAAAGCATTAACACATAGTGAATACATGAACTCCTCAAACTACGGTCGTCACTGGGAGTGGTCCCAATTATTGTCACTTCGGGGTTGCCGGATCATAACACATAGTAGGTGACTATAGACTTGCAAGATAGGATCAAGAACTCACATATATTCATGAAAACATAATAGGTTCATATCTGAAATCATGGCACTCGGGCCCTAGTGACAAGCATTAAGCATAGCAAAGTCATAGCAACATCAATCTCAGAACATAGTGGATACTAGGGATCAAACCCTAACAAAACTAACTCGATTACATGATAAATCTCATCCAACCCATCACCGTCCAGCAAGCCTATGATGGAATTACTCACGCACGGCGGTGAGCATCATGAAATTGGTGATGGAGGATGGTTGATGATGACGACGACGGCGGATTCCCCTCTCCGGAGCCCCGAACGGACTCCAGACCAGCCCTCCTGAGAGGTTTTAGGGCTTGGCGGTGGCTCCGTATCGTAAAACGCGATGAATCCTTCTCTCTGCTTTTTTTATCTCCGAACACGAATATATAGAGTTGGAGTTGAGGTCGGAGGACCTCCAGGGGGCCCACGAGGTAGGGGGCACGCCCAGGGGGGGGGGCAGGCGCGCCCCCACCCTCGTAGCTAGGGTGTGGGCCCCCTGGTCTTGATCTTTTGCCAGGATTTTTTATTATTTCCAAAAATAGTCTCCGTAAAGTTTCAGGTCATTCCGAGAACTTTTGTTTCTGCACATAAATAACACCATGGCAATTCTGCTGAAAACAGCATCAGTCCGGCTTAGTTCCATTCAAATCATGCAAGTTAGAGCCCAAAACAAGGGCAAAAGTTTTGGAAAAGTAGATATGACGGAGACATATCAACTCCCCAAGCTTAAACCTTTGCTTGTCCTCAAGCAATTCAGTTGATAAACTGAAAGTGATAAAGAAAAACTTTTACAAAATCTGTTTGCTCTTGTTGTTGTAAATATGTAAGGCCAGCATTCAAGTTTTCAGCAAAGATTATAGACTAACCATATTCACAATAATGCATAGGTCTCATGTTTACTCATATCAATGGCATAATCAACTAGCGAGCAATAATAATAATCGGATGACAACACTTTCTCAAAACAATCATAATATGATATAACAAGATGGTATCTCGCTAGCCCTTTCTGAGACCGCAAAACATAAATGCAGAGCACCTTTAAAGATCAAGGACTGACTAGACATTGTAATTCATGGTAAAAGAGATCCAGTCAAGTCATACTCGATGTAAACTAATCAGTAATGAATGCAAATGACAGAGGTGCTCTCCAGCGGGTGCTTTTTAATAAGAGGAGGATGACTCAGCATAAAAGTAAATAGATATGCCCTTCGCAGAGGGAAGCATGGATTTGTAGAGGTTCCATAGCTCGGTTTTGAAATAGAGATGAATCATATTTTGAGCGGTATACTTTCATTGTCAACATAACAACCAAGAGATGGTGATATCTTCCATGCTACACACATTATAGGCAGTTCCCAAACAAAATGGTAATGTTTATACTCCCCTCCACCAACAAGCATCAATCCATGGCTTGCTCGGAACAACGAGTGCCTCCAACTAACAAGAGTCCCAGGGGAGTTTTGTTTGCAATTATTTTGATTTGATTTGCATAAAGCATGGGACTAGGCATCCTGGTGACCAGCCATTTTCTCGTGAGTGAGGAGCGGAGTCCACTCCTCTTGAGAATAACCCGCCTAACATGGAAGATACGGACAACCCTAGTTGATACATGAGCTATTCGAGCATACAAAATAGAATGTTTATTTGAAGGTTTATAGTTTGGCACATACAAATTTACTTGGAACGGCAGGTAGATACCATATATAGGTAGCTATGGTGGACTTATATGGAACAACTTTGGGGTTTATGGAGTTGGATGCACAAGCATTATTCCCGCTTAGTACAGGTGAAGGCTAGAAAAAGACTGGGAAGCGACCAGCTAGAGAGCGACAACAGTCATGAACATGCATTAAAATTAATAAACACTGAATGCAAGCATGAGTAGGATATAATGCACCATGAACATAAATATCGTAGAGGCTATGTTGATTTTGTTTCAACTACATGCGTGAACATGTGCCAAGTCAAGCCACTCGAATCGTTCAAAAGAGGATACCACCCTATCATACCACATCACAACCATTTTAATAGAATGTTGGCACGCAAGGTAAACCATTATAAGCTCCTAGCTAATTAAGCATGGCATAAGCAACTATAATCTCTAATTGTCATTGCAAACATGTTTATTCATAATAGGCTGAATCAGGAACGATGAACTAATCATATTTGCAAAAACAAGAGAGGTCGAGTTCATACCAGCTTCTCCCATCTCAATCAGTTCATCATATATCGTCATAATTTCCTTTCACTTGCACGACTGAATGATGTGAATAATAATAATAGTGCACGTGCATTGGACTAAGCTGGAATCTGCAAGCATTCAATAAACAGGAGAAGACAAGGCAATATGGACTCTTGGTTAAATCAACAATAATGCATATAGGAGTCACTTCAACAATTTAATCATGGTCTTCTCCTCTCGACCCCCAAAGAAAAGAAAAGAAAAAAACTATTTACACGGGAAAGCTCCGAACAAGCAAAAGAAGAACATGAAATCTTTTTGGGTTTTCTTTTTAATTACTACTACAAGCATGGAAATTAAAACTAGCTAAAAGCTACAACTAATTTTTTTGTTTTTCTTAAGGTTTATTAAACACACAAGAAGAAAGCATAAAAAGGAAAGTAAACTAGCATGGATATTACAATGAAAGAGTATGAGCACCGACATCTAGCAATGAGTGTGTGAACATAAATGTAATATCGGTGGGAAATACGTACTCCCCCAAGCTTAGGCTTTTGGCCTAAGTTGGTCTAATGCCACGGATGGCCTGGCGGATATCCAAAGTTGTAGTTGGGGTCATACTGAGTTGCAGCAGTCATTGCATCATGGGCTGCAGCTTGGAGGCTTGCTATCTCAGCCCTCCTCTTATACTCTTCTGCCTCCTCTCTGGTTATAAAATATCTCCCTTTTGCCTGAAAGTCAAAGAAAGTAGAAGCAGGGAGAGTGACGTGATAGGTGCGTCGTCTATCAAAGATTAGTCGGTACTGGAGGAACTGATCGTTCCTCTCAACAAACTGATGACGAACCATAGCCTCATAATCCAAATAAGCAGGGGGCAACTCAATATCATCCTCACGTATGGTTATACCAAGAAAATTAGCTATGCGGGTTGCATAAATTCCACCAAAGAAATCTCCATTAAATCTATTAAGATGCAACCTACATGCAACAATGGCTCCCAAATTATAAGATTTATCTCGGCACTCCTAAGAATACCGAGGTCAGGGACACACATGTGACATGCTTCATCTTTACCATTAATGCATTTACCTATGAAGAGAGCAAAATAATTTATAGCAAGAAAATGAATGCTCCCTATGGTAGCTTGTGTTATATCTCTAGATTCCCCCACAGTTATACTAGCAAGAAAATCTCTAAACTCAGATTTGTGAGGTTCCCTAGTACTACCCCATTGTGGAAGTTTGCAAGCACTGGTAAAATCCTCTAAGTCCATAGTATAAGGTTTTTCATAAAGATCAAACATGACAGTTTGAGAATTGCGTGAAGATGAAAATTCAAACATCCTCACAAAGGAACTAGTGAGATAGTGGTACTGACGGCACTTTTCTGCCTCGAAGCTCACAAGATTAGCATTACGCAAATATGCGTTAAATTCTTCCTTAATTCCTGCTCGATCCATGAAGTCCTCTGAAGGCCATTCACAAGGCCGTACTGGAGCGTCCCTTGGTGGCTCATCATCAGCATCATGCATTGCAAGCCTGGGTCCTTGTTTCCTTGAAGAACCACCTTGGTACATTTTCCTAAACATATTTCTTCCTCTGAAAAATTTCTGAATTTTTTAGTAACTTCAAAATAAAAGTGAACCAAACTCAACAAAATTGATAGCAACTACTCCTACGAGTGCCTAGAACCTATATCATGCATCAGAACTACTTGGAACCATATAAATTTGACATGCAAGCTCAAGAACAGGGTCATCTAAGCAGAAAAATATGCAATGAATAAATCGCTAGAACAAAAACTAATTGGACCAATGGAGGAGTCACATACCAAGGAACAATCCCCCCAAGTAGTTTTATGAGAGGTGCTTTGAGCAAGGAGATCGAAAATCGCAGCAAAATGAGCTAGAACTCGTGCTTGAGCTGGATAATGGTGTTTGTGGGAGGAAGGAGTGTGTGGGTGCAGGAATAAGTGGAGGAGGGCCACCATGGGCCCACGAGGCAGGGGGGCACGCCTAGGGGGTAGGGCATGCCCTCCACCCTCGTGGCCAGGTGGATGCCCCCCTGCTGTGTTCTCAGTGCCAAATATTATAGAAAAAAATCATATTTAAATTTTAGGGCATTTGGAGAACTTTTATTTTTGGGGTATTTTTATATTGCACGGATAATTCAGACAACAAACAAAAAAAATTACTATTTTTACTTTATTTAATATGAATAACAGAAAGTAAAAGGAGGGTAGAGGGGGTTGTGCTTTCTAACTTCATCCATCTCATGATCATCAAAAGGAATCCATTAACAAGGTTGATCAAGTCTTGTTAACAAACTCATTCCGAATAACATGGAACCGGAGAATTTTCGAATAACACTAGGTTACCTCAACGGGGATATGCACATCCCCAACAATAAGAATATCATATTTCTTCTTGACAGTAGGAAGAGGAAATTTAAAACCACCAAAAATAATTGATGGAATTTTTCCAATATAATTGATATTGTGGACTTGAGGTTGTTTCCTCGGAAAGTGTACCGTATGCTCATTACCATTAACATGAAAAGTGACATTGCCTTTGTTGCAATCAATAACAACCCCTGCAGTATTCAAAAATGGTCTTCCAAGAATAATAGACATACTATCGTCCTCGGGAATATCAAGAATACCAAAGTCCGTCAAAATAGTAACGTTTATAACCACAATTGGCACATCCTCACAAATACCGACAGGTATAGCAGTTGATTTATCAGCCATTTGCAAAGATCTTTCAGTAGGTGTCAACTTATTCAAATCAAGTCTACGATATAAAGAGAGAGGCATAACACTAACACCGGCTCCAAGATCACATAAAGCAGTTTTAACATAGTTTCTTTTAATGGAGCATGGTATAGTGGGTACTCCTGGATCTCCAAGTTTCTTTGGTATTCCACCCTTAAAAGTATAATTAGCAAGCATGGTGGAAATTTCAGCTTCCGGTATCTTTCTTTTATTAGTAACAATATCTTTCATATACTTAGCATAAGGATTCGTTTTAAGCATATCAGTTAATCGCATACGCAAAAAGATAGGTCTAATCATTTCAGCAAAGTGCTCAAAATCCCCATCATCCTTTTTCTTGGATGGTTTGGGAGGAAAAGGCATGGGTTTCTAAACCCATGGTTCTCTTTCTTTACCATGTTTCCTAGCAACAAAGGCTCTCTTATCATAACGTTGATTCTTTGATTGTGGGTTATCAAGATCAACAACAGGTTCAATTTCTATATCATTATCATTGCTAGGTTGAGCATCAACATGAACATTACCATTAACATTATCACTAGTTTCAGGTTCATTACCTGATTGTGTTTCAGCATCAAAAATAGAAATATCATTTGGATTCTCAGGTGTTTCAGTAATAGGTTCACTAGAAGCATGCAAAGTCCTATCATTCTTCTTTTTCTTCCTTTTAGAAGGACTAGGTGCATCTATATTGTTTCTGTGAGAATCTTGCTCAATTCTCTTAGGGTGGCCTTCAGGATACAAAGGTTCCTGAGTCATTTTACCAGTTCTAGTAGCCACTCTAACAGCAAAATCATTATTCTTACTATTTAATTCATTGAGCAAATCATTTTGAGCTTTAAGTACTTGTTATACTTGAGTGGTAACCATAGAAGCATGTTTACTAATAAGTTTAAGTTCACCTTTGACATTAGCCATATAATCACCCAAGTGTTCAAGCATATCAGCACCGCATTTTAATTCTCTACCAAAATAAGCATTGAAGTCTTCTTGCTTAACCATAAATTTTATCAAACTCATCTAAGCATGGGCTAGCGAACTTAGTAAATGGGATTTCAGCTTTATCATATCTATAGAGAGAATTTACCTTTACTACCCGTGTCGGGTTATCAAGACCATGTGTTTCTTCAATAGGTGATGGATTAAAACCATATATTTCTTCAACGAGCGGTAAATTAAGACCATGTATTTCTTCAATAGGAGGTAAATTCTTAACATCTTCAGCTTTAATACCTTTTTATTTCATGGATTTCTTTGCCTCTTGCATATCTTCAGGACTGAGAAATAGAACACCCCTCTTTTTCGGAGTTGGTTTAGGAATAAGCTCAGGAAGTGTCCAATTATTTTCATTAGTCAACATATTATTTAATATAATTTTATCTTCATCCGGTGTTCTTTCCCTGAAAACAAAACCAGCACAACTATCCAGGTAATCTTTGGAAGCATCGGTTAGTCCATTATAAAAGATATCAAGTATTTCATTTTTCTTAAGAGAATGATCAGGCAAATCATTGAGTAATTGGAGAAGCCTCCCCCAAGCTTGTGGGAGACTCTCTTATTAAAGTTGCACAAAATTATATATATCCCTTAAAGCAGCTTGTTTCTTATGAGCAGGGAAATATTTAGCAGAGAAGTAATAAATCATATCATGGGGACTACGCACACAACTAGGATCAAGAGAATTAAACCATATCTTAGCATCACCCTTTAATGAGAATGGAAATATTTTAAGGATATAAAAGTAACGATTTCTCTCATCATTAGTGAACAGGGTGGCTATATCATTTAATTTAGTAAGATGTGCCACAACAGTTTCAGATTCATAGCCAGAAAAAGGATCAGATTCAACCAAAGTAATTATATCAGGATCAACAGAGAATTCATAATCATTATCAGTAACATAGATAGGTGAAGTAGCAAAAGCAGGGTCAGGTTTCATTCTAGCATTAAGGGATTGCTGCTTCCATTTAGCTAATAACCTCTTTAGATCATATCTATCATTGCAAGCTAAATTAGCTCTAGTAGCTTCTTCATCCATAACATAATCCTCAGGAACAACAGGCAATTCATATTTATTAGGGGGAGAGTCTTCATCATCACTTTCATCAATATTATCAGTTTTAATAATTTCATTCTCTCTAGCCCTAGCAAGTTGTTCATCAAGAAATTCACCAAGTGGCACAGTAGTATCAAGCATAGAAGTAGTTTCATGATAAGTATCATGCATAGCAGAAGTGGCATCATCAATAACATGCGACATATCATAATAAATGATAGAAGCAGGTTTAGGTGTCACAAGCTTACTCAAAACAGAAGGTGAATCAAGTGCAGAGCTAGATGTTAGTTCCTTACCTCCCCTCGTAGTTGAGGGATAAATCTTGGTTCTTGGATCTTTCAAGTTCCTCATAATGATGAGCAGATATAAATCCCAAGTGACTCAAAGAATAGAGCTATGCTCCCCGGCAACGGCGCCAGAAAATAGTCTTGATAACCCACAAGTATAGGGGATCGCAACAGTTTTCGAGGGTAGAGTATTCAACCCAAATTTATTGATTCGACACAAGGGGAGCCAAAGAATATTCTCAAGTATTAGCAGCTGAGTTGTCAATTCAACCACACCTAGAAACTTAATATCTGTAGCAAAGTATTTAGTAGCAAAGTAATATGATAGTAGTGGTAACGGTAGCAAAACGTAATGATAACAAAAGTAATGTTTTTGGTATTTTGTAGTGATTGTAACAATAGCAACGGAAAAGTAAATAAGCGGAGAACAATATATGGAAAGCTCGTAGGCAATGGATCGGTGATAGAGAATTATGTCGGATGTGGTTCATCATGTAACAATCATAACCTAGGGTGACACAAAACTAGCTCCAATTCATCAATGTAATATAGGCATGTATTCCGAATATAGTCATACATGCTTATGGAAAAGAACTTGCATGCCATCTTTTGTCCTACCCTCCCGTGGCAGTGGGGTCCTAGCGGAAACTAAGGGATATTAAGGCCTCCTTTTAATAGAGTACCAGACCAAAGCATTAACACATAGTGAATACATGAACTCCTCAAACTACGGTCATCACCGGGAGTGGTCCCGATTATTGTCACTTCGGGGTTGCCGGATCATAACACATAGTAGGTGACTATAGAGACTTACAAGATAGGATCAGGAACTCACATATATTCATGAAAACATAATAGGTTCCGATCTGAAATCATGGCACTCGGGCCCTAGTGACAAGCATTAAGCATAGCAAAGTCATAACAACATCAATCTCAGAACATAGTGGATACTAGGGATCAAACCCTAACAAAACTAACTCGATTACATGATAAATCTCATCCGACCCATCACCGTCCAGCAAGCCTACGATGGAATTACTCACGCACGGCGGTGAGCATCATGAAATTGGTGATGGAGGATGGTTGATGACGACGACAATGGATTTCCCTCTCCGAAGCCCCGAACGGACTCCATATCAGCCCTCCCGAGAGGTTTTAGGGCTTGGCGGCGGCTCCGTATCGTAAAACGCGATGAATCCTTCTCTCTGATTTTTCTCTCTCTGAACATGAATATATAGAGTTGGAGTTGAGGTCGGAGGAGCTCCAGGGGGGCCATGAGGTAGGGGGGCGCGCCCCCACCCTCATGGCTAGGGTGTGGGCCCCCTGGTCTTGATCTTTTGCCAGGATTTTTTATTATTTCCAAAAATAGTCTTCGTAAAGTTTCAGGTCATTCCGAGAACTTTTGTTTCTGCACATAAATAACACCATGGTAATTCTGCTAAAAACAGTGTCAGTCCGGGTTAGTTCCATTCAAATCATGCAACTTAGAGTCCAAAACAAGGGCAAAAGTGTTTGGAAAAGTAGATACGACGGAGACGTATCATTGTGTTGTGTCATTTCCGGTTGATCAGTAGTGGAGCCCAGTTGGGATGTCGGGGATCTAGCATTTGGGGTTGTCTTCTTTTATTTTGGTTCTGTAGTCGGACCTTGATTGTACTCTGGATGATGTATGTTTAACTTCTATTTGTGTGAAGTGTAGATCATAAGCCAACTCTTTATCCCTTTCTTATTCAGTACATGGGATTGTGTGAAGATTACCCCTCTTGCGACAAACCTACCATGCGGCTATGCCTCTAAGCCGTGCCCCGACACGTGGGAGATATAGCCGGATTGTGGGTGTTACACATGCCAAGAGGTGGCGCGCGCCCCTAGCCCAAAACTGAACTGGACTAGGGGGGCCAGCCCCCTTTCCTTCTCTTCTTCCTCTCCTTCCTTCTTCTCCTACTTGAACTAGGAAAGGGGTAAACCTACTCCTACTAGGAGTACGAATCCCCCCTTTGGACCTGCCCCTTGAGGCCTTCCCTCCTCCCCTCCTTTATATACGGTGGAGGGGGCACCCCATAGACACACAAGTTGATCTTTAGCCGTGTGTGGTGCCCCCCTCCATAGTTTTACACCTAGGTCATGTTGTCATAGGCGAAGCCCTGCGTCGATAACTTCATCATCACCGTCAACAC
Source organism: Triticum monococcum (assembly GCA_034509565.1). Lineage (NCBI taxonomy): Eukaryota > Viridiplantae > Streptophyta > Magnoliopsida > Poales > Poaceae > Triticum > Triticum monococcum. The sequence goes on from CM067843.1 coordinate 106,045,541, forward strand.
ATCGTTGTGCTGATGGAACTCACCGTCGGCCTCAGCTGGATCAAAAGTATGAGTGACGTCACCGAGCTGAATGTGTGCAGATCACGGAGGTGTCGTACGTTCGATACTTGATCGGTTGAATCACGAATACGTTTGACTACATCAATTGCGTTACTTAACGCTTCCGCTTTCGGTCTACGAGGGTATGTAGACACACTCTCCCCTCTCGTTGCTATGCATCTCCTAGATAGATCTTGCATGATCGTAGGAAATTTTTGGAAATACTGCGTTCCCCAATAGTGATTCCCTTAGTGGTGTCATGTGAACGTGGACTACACGGCAGTTCACCATATTTGGGCCTAAGGGAATGCATTCTGGAGTAGTTATTGAAGGATCGTGGATGTTGCCTAGAGGGGGGGGTGAATAGGCGTTTTAAAATAATTACGGTTTAGGCTTGAACAAATGCATAATAAACCTAGCGGTTAATTTGTCAAGCACAAAACCTAAAACAACTAGGCTCACCTATGTGCACCAACAACTTAAGCTAAGCAAGATAAGCAACTATGTGATAGCAAGATATATGACAAGAAACAATATGGCTATCACAAAGTAAAGTGCATAAGTAAAGGGGCTCAGGTAAGAGATAACCGAGCCACACGGAGACGACGATGTATCCCGAAGTTCACACCCTTGGGGATGCTAATCTCCGTTTGGAGCGGTGTGGAGGCACAATGCTCCCCAAGAAGCCACTAGGGCCATCATAATCTCCTCACGCCCTTACACAATGCAAGATGTCGTGATTCCACTAAGGGACCCTTGAGGGCAGTCACCGAACCCGTACAAATGGCAGCCCTTGGGGGCGGTTACCGAACCCGTACACTTTGGCAACCCTTGGGGGCGGTCACCAGAACTCGTCAAATTGCTCGGGGCGATCTCCGCAACCTAATTGGAGACCCCGACGCTTACCCGGAGCTTTACACCACAATGATTGAGCTCCAAACACCACAAAGGTTGGGGTTAACTCCCCAACGACACCACGAAGCTTCACCACAATGGAATATGGCTCCGAGGTGACCTCAACCGTCTAGGGCGCCCAAGCACCCAAGAGGAACAAGCTCAAGGGTACCAAGCACCCAAGAGTAATAAGCTTCTCAACTTGTAACTTCCATGTATCACCATGGAGAACTCAAACCGGTGCACCAAATGCAATGGCAAGGGCACACGGAGTGCCCAAGTCATTCTCTCCCAAATCCCACTGAATCAACTAATGCTAGGGAGGAAAATGAGAGGAAGAACGAAGAAGAGAGCACGAAGAACTACAAGATCTAGATCCAATGGGTTCCCCTCACATAGAGGAGAAAGTGATTGGTGGAAATGTGGATCTAGATCTCCTCTTTCTTTTCCCTCAAAACTAGCAAGAATCCATGGAGGGATTTATAGTTAGTAAGCTCGAAGAAGGTCAACAATGGGGGAAGAACACGAACTCAAAAGGATAAGGTTCATTGGGGAAGAAGACCCCCTTTTATAGGAGGGGGAAAATCCAACCGTTATGTGCTTAGTCCGCACACGAGCGGTACTACCGCTCGGGTGGTAGAACACGGAGAGCGGAGCAAAACAGAGTGCGAGGCAGAGCCGTATGAGCGGCACTACTGCTGGAGCCATTGGTACTACCATTGGCCGCAGCGGTACCGCCGCTTGGCCCAGCGGTACTACCGCTGGGACCGCGCACAACGCCTACCACGAGCACAGGGAGGAGGGCCATTGAGCGGCACTAGGGGCGGTGGTAGCCGTGGTACTACCGCACATGAGCGGTACTACCGCTCCTACTGCCGCCAAACTCGTCACGAGAAAACCACATCTCGAATCGAGGCGGTACCAGTGTGGAACCGGAGCCGAACTACCGCTTATGGCCATGGGCGGTACTACCACTGTGGGACAGCGGTACTACCGCTTGTGGAGATAAGCGGTACTGCCGCTCTGGCCCAGTGGTACTACCACTAGTGCCATCCTTATGCCACTTCCAAGAAAGCAAGTATACTCCACGGAAAACCAGAACTGCCATAACTTCTGCATATGAGCTCCGAATTGAGCAAACTCAAGCTTGTTGGAAACAAGACAACGAGTAGCATCAAAACAGCGTCTGGTTATAGTAAGAAGAGGTAGGGGAGGTATGCCTAACAAATGGAGGAATGAGACCTCCAACCGAGAAGAACAAGCATAACCTCCAACATCGAAAACATCATAGAAGATGCATGTGAACTCCGTTTTCGATGAACTCGAGCTTGTCATTAAGATGATCATAAGCTCCAAAACTCTCAAAGAGAACCAAACAAGAACCAAGAAATATGATGCAAGGATGAAATGGTTTGAGCTCTCTACGAACGATACGATCAATCTACTCATCGAGAGCCCCCTTGATAGTACGACAATCGATCCTATAACCCAGTCTCCCAACTACCACTATGAGAACGGTAAAATAGAAAACCTATCAAGGGAAAACCTTTGGATTGCACATGGTCCACTTGAGCTAGATGATGACGATCTTGACTCCCTCAAGTTGGACCACCTTTCTTGATTGCGTTGGTTCGATGAAGACTAGTTGATTGCTCCCCATACTCCATTATGGGTGAGCCCCTCTTCCGCACATCTTCATGAATCCATTGTTACCACAATGGACGGCAAGCTTCAAGAATTTGATCTCTTCATGATGCTCCACTTGAACTTGCACACCGCAACCTAACCCCACAAAGAACTCTCACGAAGACCATGGGTTAGTACACAAAGCGTAATTGACAATGCTTACCATACCATGGGATCACTTGATCCCTCTTGGTACACCTTCTACGCTTTGTGGGTTGATCAACTTGATTCACTCTTTGACTTAGTCTTGATCAACCTCTCACAAGACAAATCTTTAGGTAATTCCTTGAATAGCACCTTGGTCGCCACAAACTCTCCTTGAAACCAACACATGTACTCCAAGAAAAGCCTATGGACAAAACCTTCAAATATAACTCAAGGCAACCATTAGTCCATAGAGATTGTCATCAATTACCAAAACTAAACATGGGGGCACCGCATGTTCTTTCAGTTATTAGATGATGGGTTGCGAGAGTGACAGAAGCTTAAACCCTAGTTTATGCGCTACTTCATAAGGGACTGATTTGGATCCAAAAGTTTAATGCTATGGTTAGATTTATTCTAATACTTTTCTCGTAGTTGTGGGTGCTTGTGAGGGGGTTAATCATAAGTAGGACATTTGTTCTAGTAAGAACAACACCTAACCACTGGTCCACCCATATATCAAATTGTCAAAGTAGCGAACACAAATCAAACCAACATGATGAAACTAACTAGATGAAATTCCCGTGTACCCTGAAGAATTCTTTGCTTATCATAAGAGACCGTTTTTGCATGTCCTTCGCCTCAAAGGATTGGGCTACCTTGCTACACTTTTGTTACCGTTACCGTTACTTACTTATACAAATTATCTTGCTATCAAACTACTCGCTACTTATAATTTTAGTGCTTGCAGAGAATACCTTGCTGAAAACTACTTGTCATTTCCTTCTGCTCCTCATTGGGTTCAACACTCTTACTTATCGAAAGGACTACGATTGATCCCCTATATTTGTGGGTCATCAAGGATCTTTTCTGGCGCCGTTGCCAGGGAGTGAAGCGCTCTTGGTAAGTGGAAATCGGTAAGAAACAAATTACTACATGCTGAAATTTATTGTCACTTGTCACTATGGAGAACAATCCTTTGAGGGGTTTGTTCGGGATATCCTCACCTTGACCGGAACCACAATTAGTTACCCCTCAACCTACTGCACCCACTGAAAATATTAGTTATGAAATGTCTTTGGCTATGATAGAACAACTGCTAGCTAATCCTTATGCAGGAGATGGAACCAAACATCCTGATATGCACTTGATATATGTGGATGAAATTTGTGGATTGTTTAAGCTTGTAGGTTTACCCAGAGATGAAGCTAAGAAGAAGGTTTTCCCTTTATCTTCGAAGGGAAAAGCATTGGCATGGTATAGGCTATGCGATGATATTGGATCTTGGAATTGGAATCGATTGAAATTGGACACCAAAAAAATTAACCTACACATCTAGTTCATCGTGATCGGAGTTACAAATATAATTTTTGGCCTCGTGAATGAGAAAGTAATGCTCTAGCTTGGGGGAGGCTTAAGTCAATGTTATATTCATGCCCCAATCATGAGCTCTCAAGAGAAATTATTATTCAAATTTTTTATGCTCGGCTTTCTTGTGATGATCAATCCATGCTTGATACTTCTTGTACTGGTTCCGTTATGAACAAGACTATTGAATTCAGGTGGGATCTTTTAGAAAGAATTAAACACAACTCTGAATATTGGGAACTTGACAAAGGTAAAGATTCAGGTATTAAGCTTAAGTATGATTGTGTTAAACCTTTTATGAATACCGACGCTTTTCAAAAGTTTAGCACTAAATATGGACTTGACTATGAGATAGTAGCCTCCTTTTGTGAATCATTTGCTACTCATGTTGATCTCCCTAAGGAGAAGTGGTTTAAATATCACCCACCTATTAAAGAATAAATTAAAGAACCGGTGATAGCTATAGATGAAACTATTATTTGTAATGTTGATCCAATTGTTCCTACTGCTTATATTGAAAAACCACCTTTCCCTATTAGGATAAAGGAACATGCTAAAGTATCAACTGTGGTCAATAAAAGTTATATTGGAGCACCTAAACCTTCTGAACAAATCAAGGTAGAACCCAGTGTTGCTATGGTTAAAGATCTCCTAGTAGAAAATCTAGACGGTCATGTTATTTACTTATGTGATGAAGCTGCTAGAATTGCCAAACCCGATGAAAAAGATAAACATAGACCTGTTGTTGGCATGCCTGTTATCTCAGTCAAAATAGGAAATCGCTGTTATCACGACTTATGTGATTTAGGTGCTAGCGTGAGTGCTATTCCTTTTACCTTATATCAAGATATTATGAATGATATAGCACCCGCTGAAATAGAAGACATAGATGTTACTATTAAACTTGCTAATAGAGACACCATCACACCACTTGGGATTGTTAGAGATGTTGAAGTCTTGTGTGGGAAAATAAAATATCCTACCGATTTTCTTGTTCTTGATTCCCCACAAGATGAATTTTGTCCCATATATTTGGTAGACCTTTCTTGAATACCGTTAATGCTAAAATAGATTGTGAGAAACAAACCGCTGGTGTAAGTTTTGGTGATGAGTCTCGTGAGTTTAATTTTTCTAAGTTTAGGAGAAAGCATCATAAGAAAGAATTACCTAGTAAGGATGAAATAATTGGTCTTGCTTCTATTGCCGTGCTTCCTACTAATCCACTAGAACAATATTTGCTAGACCATAAGAATGATATGCATATGCATGAAAGAAATGAGGTAGATAAAAATTTCTTTGAACAACGACCTCTGCTTAAACACAATTTGCCTATTGAAACTCTAGGAGGTCCTCCTCCACCTAAAGGTGATCCTGTGTTTGAATTAAAACAATTGCCAGGCACTTTGAAATATGCTTATCTTGATGAGAAAAAGATATATCCTGTTATTATTAGTGCTAACCTTTCAGAACATGTAGAAGAAAGATTACTAAAGGTTCTGAAGAAGCACCGAGCTGCTATTGGATATACTCTTGATGATCTTAAGGGCATTAGTCCCACTCTCTATCAGCACCAAGATTAATATGGAACCTGATGCTAAACCTGTTGTTGATCACCAAAGATGTTTAAATCCTAAAATGAAAGAAGTGGTAAGAACTAAAATATTTAAGCTTCTAGAAGCAGGTATAATCTATCCATAGCTGACAGTAGATGGGTAAGTCCTGTTCATTGTGTCCCTAAGAAGGGAGGTATTGCTGTTGTTCATAATGATAAAAATGAACTTATTCCACAAAGAATTGTCACAGATTATAGAATAGTAATTGATTTTAGAAAATTAAATAAAGCTACTAGAAAAGATCATTACACTCTACCTTTTATTAATCAAATGCTAGAAAGGCTATCTAAGCACACACACTTTTTTTCTCGATGGATATTCTGTTTTTTCTCAAATACCTATTTCACAACCTAATTAAGAGAAAACCACATTTACTTGTCCTTTTGGAACTTATGCTTATAGACATATGTCTTTTGGTTTATGCAATGCACCTGCTACCTTTCAAAGATGTGTGACTACTATATTGTCTGACTTTTGTGAAAAGATTGTTGAGGTTTTCATGGATGATTTTTCCGTTTACGGAACTTCTTTTGATGATTGCTTAAGCAACCTTGATCGAGTTTTGCAGAGATGTCAGCAAATTAATCTTGCCTTGGAGTTGATACGTCCATTTTGCATCATGTTTACCTACTATTATTTATAATGTTTTTATGCATAATAATGCCTTTTGGAGTAATTCTAATGCCTTTTCTCTCATAATATGCAAGGTTCACACAAAGAGGGAGAATACCGGCAGCTAGAATTCTGGACCTGAAAAAGCTATGTCATGCCACCTGTTCTGCACAACTCCAAATGAGTTGAAACTTCACGGATATTTTTTACGGAATATATAAGAATTATTGGAGCAAATAACAACCAGAGGGGGCCCACCAGGTGGGCAGAACCCACCTGGGCGCGCGTGGGAGGCCAGGCGCGCCCTGGTGGGTTGTGCCCTCCTTGGCCCACCTCCGGTGCCCCTCTTCTAGTATATAAGTCATTTTGACCTAGAAAAAATAAGGAGAGGACTTTAGGGATGAAGCGCCACCATCTCGAGGCGGAACTTGGGCAGGAGCACTTTTGCCCTCTGGTGGAGCGATTCCGCCGGGGGAACTTCCCTCCTGGAGGGGGAAATCATTGTCACCATCATCACCAAAAACTCTCCCATTTTGGGGAGGGCAATATCCATCAACATCTTCAACAACACCAACTCCTCTTAAACCCTAGTTCATCTCTTGTGTTCAATCTTTGTACCAGAACCTTAGATTGGTGCTTGTGGGTGACTAGTAGTGTTGATTACATCTTGTAGTTGATTACTATATGGTTTATTTGGTGGACGATTATATGTTCAGATCCATTATGCTATTTAATACCCCTCTGATCTTGAGCATTATTATCATTTGTGAGTAGTTACTTTTGTTCTTAAGGTCACGGGAGAAATCTTGTTGCAAGTAATCATGTGAACTTGACATGTGTTTGATATTTTGATGGTATGTATGTTGTGATTCCCTTAGTGGTGTCATGTGAATGTCGACTACATGGCATTTCATCATATTTAGGCCTAAGGGAATGCATTGTGGAGTAGTTATTAGATGATGGGTTGCAAGAGTGACAGAAGCTTAAACCCTAGTTTATGTGCTACATTGTAAAAGACTGATTTGGATCCAAAAGTTTAATGCTATGGTTAGATTTATTCTTAATACTTTCCTAGTAGTTGAGGATGCTTGTGAGGGGGTTAATCATAAGTAGGAGGTTTGTTCATGTAAGAACAACACCTAAGCACTGGTCCACCCACATATCAAATTATCAAAGTAACAAACACAAATCAAACCAACATGATGAAAGTAACTAGATGAAATTGCCGTGTACCCTCAAGAACACTTTGCTTATCATAAGAGACCGTTTTGGCCTGTCCTCCGTCTCAAAAGGATTGGGGTACCTTGCTGCACTTTTGTTACCATTAGCGCTACTTGCTTGTTACAAATTATCTTGCTATCAAACTACTCGCTACTTATAATTTCAGTGCTTGCAGAGAATACCTTGCTGAAAACTACTTGTCATTTCCTTCTGCTCCTCGTTGGGTTCAACATTCTTACTTATCGAAAGGACTATGATTGATCCCCTATACTTGTGGGTCATCAGGCGACGACACTTAAGTTGGTTGACATGATAAACCCAAGTGGCACTAATGATAGAGATAGGGTAAGTGTCATTTCTTTATGTTCCATGTTCATGCGCTTCTTTGATGTTTCAAGTGCTAACTTGTTCTTTTCTTTGTATCTGACTATTGCACAAAACTTATTTCGAGGAGAAGAGAAGAAGACCAAGAAAGGAAAGGTCAAGAAAGGGAGAGCATTTGTGTTGCCCCATGATACGTCTCCAACATATCTATAATTTTTGAAGTGTTCATGCCATGTTTACAAAAATTTTATATGGTTTTGGTATGATTTGATTAGAACTAACCCGGACTGGCGCTGTATTCAGCAGAACTACCGTGGTGTCATTTTCTGTGCAGAAATAAAATTTCTCAGAATGGGATGAAAATTTACGGTGATTTTTTATGGACCAAAAGAGACCCTCGAAGCATCGGAGCTGGACCAGGAGGTGACCGAGGAGTCCACAAGCCAGGGGCGCACCCTACCCCCCAGGGCGTGCCCTGAGGGCTTGTGGACCCCTGGGACTCTTGGGGAACGTGGTAATTCAAAAAAAAAATCCTACGATCACACAAGATCTAACTAGGAGATGCATAGCGACGAGAGGGGAGAGTGTGTCCATGTATTCTCGTAGACCAAAAGCATCAGCGTTTAGTAACGCGGTTTATGTAGTCGAACGTCTTCACGATCCAACCGATCCAAGTACCGAACATACGGCACCTCCGTGTTCAGCACACATTCAACACGATGACGTCCCTCGAGCTCTTGATCCAGTAGAGGGTCGAGGGAGAGTTTTGTCAGCACGACGATGTGGTGACGGTGTTGATGATGTGATCCGCGTAGGGCTTCACCTAAGCACTACGACAATATGACCGAGGTGGTAAACTGTGGAGGGGGGCACCGCACACGGCTAAGAAAATTGATGTTGTGCCTTTGGGGTGCCCTCTGCCCACGTATATAAAGGAGGGGGGGAGGAGGAGGACGGCCAAGGGGGAGGCGCGCCAGGGGGGGGAGTCCTACTACGACTCCAAACCTATTAGGATTTGGCCCCCCTTTCCTTCCAACGGAGAAGGGGAAATGGGAAAGGAGGGAGAGGGAGAAGGAAAGAGGGGGCCGCACCCCCTCCCCTTGTCCAATTCGGATTGGGGCAAGGGGGCTGCACCCCACCTCCTATGGCATGCCTCCTCTCCTCCACTATGGCCCATTAGGCCCAATAACTTTCCGGGGGGGGGTCCCGTAATCTCCCGGTACTCCAAAAAATCCCCGATCTTCTTCGGAACCATTCCGGTGTCCGTATATAACCTTCCAATATATCAATCTTTACCTCTCGACCATTTCGAGACTCATCGTCATGTCCATGATCGCATCCGGGACTCCGAACGGACTTCGGTCATCAAAAACACATAACTCATAATAAAAATCGTCATCGAACGTTAAGCGTGCGAACCCTACGGGTTTGAGAACTATGTAGACATGACCGAGACATATCTCCGGTCAATAACCAATAGCAGAACCTGGATGCTCATACTGCCTCCTACATATTCTACGAATATCTTTATCGGTCAAACCGCATAACAAAATACGTCATTCCCTTTGTCATCGGTATGTTACTTGCGCGAGATTCGATCGTTGGTATCATCATACCTAGTTCAATCTTGTTACCGGCAAGTCTCTTTACCCGTTCCGTAATGCATCATCCCGCAACTAACTCATTAGTCACATTGCTTGCAAGGCTTATAGTGATGTGCATTACTGAGAGGGCCCAGAGATACCTCTCCGATACACGGAGTGACAAATCCTAATCTCGATCTATGCCAACTCAACAAACACGTTCGGAGACACCCATAGAGCATATTTATAATCACCCAATTACATTGTGACATTTGATAGCACAGAAGGTGTTCCTCCGGTATTCGGGAGTTGCATAATCTCATAGTCAGAGGAATATGTATAAGTCATGAAGAAAGCAATAGCAAGAAAACTAGACGATCATAATGCTAAGCTAACGGATGGGTCTTGTCCATCACATCATTCTCTAATGATGTGATCCCGTTCATCAAATGAAAACACATGTCTATGGTCAGGAAACTTAACCATCTTTGATTAACGAGCTAGTCAAGTAGAGGCAAACTAGGGACACTCTGTTTGTATATGTATTCACACATGTACTAAGTTTCTGATTAATACAATTCTACCATGAATAATAAACTTTTATCTTGATATAAGGAAATATAAATAACAACTTTATTATTGCCTCTAGGGCATATTTCCTTCAGTCTCCCACTTGCACTAGAGTTAATAATCTAGATTACATAGTAATGATTGTAACACCCATGGAGTCTTGGTGCTGATCATGTTTAGCTCGTGAGAGAGGCTTACTCAACGGGTCTACAACATTCAGATCTGTTTGTATCTTGCAAATCTCTATGTCTCCCTCCTTGACTTGATCGCAGATGGAATTGAAGCGTCTCTTGATGTGTTTGGTTCTCTTATGAAATCTGGATTCCTTCACCAAGGCAAATTCTCCAGTATTGTCACAAAAGATTTTCATTGGACCCGATGCACTAGGTATTACACCTTATGAACTCCTTCATCCAGACTCCTTCATTTGCTGCTTCTGAAGTAGCTATGTACTCCGCTTCACACATAGATTCCGCCATGACGCTCTGCTTGGAACTGTACCAACTTACAGCTCCACCATTCAATATAAGTACATATCGGTTTGTGACTTAGAGTCATCCAGTTTAGTGTCAAAGCTTGCATCGACGTAACCATTCACGACAATCTCTTTGTCACCTCCATAAACGAGAAACATATCCTTAGTCCTTTTTAGGTATTTCAGGATGTTCTTGACCACTGTCCAGTGATCCACTCCTGGATTACTTTGGTACCTCCCAGCTAAACTTATAGCAAGGCACACATCAGGTCTGGTACACAACATTGCATACATGATAGAACCTATGGCTGAGGCATAGGGAATGACCTTCATTTTCTCTCTATCTTCTGCAATGGTCGGGCATTGAGTCTGACTCAACTTCACACCTTGTAACACAGGCAAGAACCCTTTCTTTGACTGATCCACTTTGAACTTCTTCAAAACTTTATCAAGGTATGTGCTTTGTGAAAGCCCAATTAAGCGTCTTGACCTATCTCTATAGATCTTGATGCCCAATATATAAGCTGCTTCACCAAGGTCTTTCATTGAAAAATTATTATTCAAGTATCCTTTTATGCTATCCAGAAATTCTGTATTATTTCCAATCAACAATATTTCATCCACATATAATATTAGAAATGCTACAGAGCTCCCACTCACTTTCTTTTAAATACAGGCTTCTCCAAAAGTATGTATAAAACCATATTCTTTGACCACACTATCAAAGCGTATATTCCAACTCCGAGAGGCTTGCACCTGTCCATAAATGGATTGCTGGAGCTTGCACACTTTGTTAGCACCTTTAGGATCGAGAAAACCTTCTGGTTGCATCATATACAACTCATCTTCTTAAAATATCCATTAAGGAATGCCGTTTTGACATCCATTTGCCAAATTTCATAATCATAAAATGCGGCAAATTGCTAACTGCTAGCTCTTGAACACTGCGTTGGTTTTCCCTTGAAGAGGAAAGGGTGATGCAGCAAAGTAGCGTAAGTATTTCCCTCAGTTTTTGAGAACCAAGGTATCAATCTAGTAGGAGACTACATGCAAGTCCCTCATACCTACACAAACAAATAAGAACCTCGCAACCAACGCGATAAAGGGGTTGTCAATCCCTTCACGGTCACTTACGAGAGTGAGACCTGATAGAGATAATAATAATAAGATAAATATATTTGGTATTTTTATGATATAGATTGAAAGTAGAGATTGCAAAATAAAATAGATTGGAAACTTATATGATAAAAGATAGACCCGGGGGCCATAGGTTTCACTAGTGGCTTCTCTCAGGATAGCATAAGTATTACAGTGGGTGAACAAATTACTGTCGAGCAATTGATAGAAAAGTGCATAATTATGAGAATATATAGGCATGATCATGTATATAGGCATCATGTCCGCACATCGACCGCTATCCAGCATGCATCTAGAGTATTAAGTTCATAAGAATAGAGTAACGCATTAGGTAAGATGACATGATGTAGAGGGATAAACTCAAGCAATATGATATAAACCCCATCTTTTTATCCTCGATGGAAACAATACAATACGTGTCATTTCCCTTTCTATCACTGGGATCGAGCATCGCAAGATTGAACCCAAAGCTAAGCACTGCTCCCATTGCAAGAAAGATCAATCTAGTTGGCCAAACCAAACTGATAATTCGAAGAGACTTGCAAAGATAACCAATCACGCATAAAATTTTTTAGAGAAGATTCAAATATTGTTCATAGATAGACTTGATCATAAACCCACAATTCATCGGATCTCGACAAACACACCGCAAAAAGAGTTACATCGAATAGATCTCCAAGAAGATCGAGGAGAACATTGTACTAAGATCCAAAGAGAGAGAAGAAGCCATCTAGCTACTAGCTATGGACCCGAAGGTCTGAAGTAAACTACTCACACATCACTAGAGAGGCCATGGAGTTGATGTAGAGGCCCTCCGTGATCGATGCCCCCTCCGGCGGTGCTCCGGAAAAGGCCCCAAGATGGGATTTCTTGGGTACAGAAGGTTGCGGTGGTGGAAATAGGGTTTCGTGGGGCTCCTGGATGTTTTTGGGGTATATATATATATAGGAGGAAGAAGTAGGTCGGTGGAGCCACGAGGGGCCCACGAGGGTGGGGGCGCGCCTCCCTGCCTCGTGGCCTCCTCATTGATTTCTTGACGTCCACTTCGAGTCCTCTAGATCACGTTTGTTCCAAAAATAACTCTCCCGAAGGTTTCATTCCGTTTGGATTCCGTTTGATATTCCTTTTATGCAAAACACTGAAATAGGCAAAAAACAACAATTTGTAGTGGGCCTTGGGTTAGTAGGTTAGTCCCAAAAATAATATAAAAGTGTATAAATAAGCCCATTAACATCCAAAACAGATAATATAATAGCATGGAACAATCAAAAATTATAGATACGTTGGAGACATATCACTAACATGATTCAGACAGACTTAAGCATCACAACGGGTGAGAAGGTCTCATCATAGTCAACTCCTTGAACTTGTGGAAAACCTTTTGCAATAAGTTGAGCTTTGTAGATAGTAACAGTACCGTCGGCGTCAGACTTCTTCTTGAAGATCCATTTATTATCTATTGCTTGCCGATCATCGGGAAAGTCAACCAAAGTCCACACTTTGTTCTCATACAGGGATCCCATCTCAAATTTCATGGCCTCAAGCCATTTCACGGAATCTGAACTCATCATCGCTTCCTCATAGTTCGTAGGTTCGTCATGGTCTAGTAACATGACCTCCGAAACAGGATTACCATACCACTCTGGTGTGGATCATACTTTGGTTGACCTACGAGGTTCGGTAGTAACTTGATATGAAGTTTCATGATCATCATCATTAGCTTCCTCACTAATTGGTGTAGGAATCACCGGAACTGATTTCTGTGACGAACTACTTTCCAATTCGGGAGAAGGTAAAATTACCTCATCAAGTTCTACTTTCCTCCCACTCACTTCTTTCGAGAGAAACTCCTTCTCTAGAAAGGATCCATTCTTAGCAACTGATACGTCTCCAACGTATCTATAATTTTTTATTGTTCCATGCTATTATTTATCTATTTTGGATGTTAATGGGCTTTATTTTCCACTTTTATATTATTTTTGGGACTAACCTATTAACCGGAGGCCCAACCCAAATTGTTGTTTTTTTGCCTATTTCAGTGTTTCGTAGAAAACGAATATTGCTACCTCTTGAGCACTGCGTTGGTTTTCCCTTGAAGAGGAAAGGGTGATGCAGTAAAGCAGCGTAAGTATTTCCCTCAGTTTTTCAAAACCAAGGTATCAATCCAGTCGGAGACCACGCGCGAGTCACCTCATACCTACACAAACAAATAAGATCCTCGCAACCAACGCGATAAAGGGGTTGTCAATCCCTTGACGGCCACTTGCAAGAGTGAGATATGATAGAGATGATAATAATAAGATAAATATTTTTGGTATTTTTATGATATAAGATTGAAAGTAAAGATTGCAAAATAAAATAGATTGAAACTTGTATGATGGAAAATAGACCCGGGGGCCATAGGTTTCACTATTGGCTTCTCTCAAGATAGCATAAGTATTACGATGGGTGAACAAATTATTGTCGAACAATTGATAGAAAAGCGAATAATTATGAGAATATCTAGGTATGATCATGTATATAGGCATCACGTCCGAGAAAAGTAGGCCGAAATGATTTTGCATTTACTACTATTACTCCACATATCGACCGCTATCCAGCATGCATCTAGAGTATTAAGTTCATAAGAATAGAGTAACGCTTTAAGCAAGATGACATGATGTAGAGGGATAAACTCATGCAATATGATGTAAACCCCATCTTTTTATCCTCGATGGCAACAATGCAATACGTGTTGTTTCCCTTTCTGTCACTGGGATCGAGCACCGCAAGATTGAACCCAAAGCTAAGCACTTCTCCCATTGCAAGAAAAGATCAATCTAGTTGGCCAAACCAAACTGATAATTCGAAGAGACTTGAAAAGATAAACCAATCATACATAAAATAATTCAAAGAAGATTCAAATATTATTCATAGATAGACTTGATCATAAACCCACAATTCATTGGATCTCGACAAACACACAGCAAAAGAAGATTACATCGAGTAGATCTCTAAGAGAATCAAGGAGAACTTTGTATTGAGATACAAAGAGAGAGAAGAAGCCGTCTAGCTACTAGCTATGTAACCGAAGGTCTGAGGTAAACTACTCACACATCATCGGAGGGGCCCGAGAGTTGATGTAGAGGCCCTCCGTGATCAATGCCCCCTCCGGCGGAGCTCCGGAAAAGGCCCCGAGATGGGATCTCTTGGGTACAGAAGGTTGCGACGGTGGAAATAGGGTTTCGTGGTGCTCCTGGATGTTTTCCGGGTATGTGAACATATATAGGAGGAAGAAGCAGGTCGGTTGAGCCATGAGGGGCCCACAAGGGGGGAGGGCGTGCCCATGGGGGTAGGCGCGCCCCCTGCCTCGTGGCCGCCTCGTTCGTTTCTTAACGTCCACTCCAAGTCCTCTGGATCATGTTTGTTCCAAAAATCACATCCCCGAAGGTTTCATTTCGTTTGGACTCCATTTGACATTCCTTTTCTACGAAACACTGAAATAGGCAAAAAAAACAGCAATTTGGGTTGGGTCTCCGGTTAATAGGCTAGTCTCGAAAATACTATAGAAGTGTAAAATAAAGCCCATTAACATCCAAAACAGATAATATAATAGCATGGAACAATCAAAAATTATAGATACGTTGGAGACGTATCAAGCATCCCCAAGCTTAATTCCTGCTCGTCCTCGAGTAGGTAAATGATAAAACCAGATTTTTGATGTGGAATGCTTTCTAGAATATTCTTCAATGTATTTCTTTCTATTGTGGCATGAATGTTCAGATCCGAAAGATTCAAGATAAAAGTTTATTGTTGACATAAAAATAGTAATACTGCAAATATGTTAATCAAGCAATTATGTGTTATCAAAATACCATAGCCTCTACAAAGTCATATAGTTTGGCCATGGTTTATTTTCGTCACACAAAATGCTCTCATCATGCACAACCCCGATGACAAGCCAAACAACTGTTTCATACTTAGCCTTTTCAAACTCTTTCAATTTTCACGCAATATATGAGCACGAGCCATGGACATAGCACTATGGGTGGAATAGAATATGATGATTGAGGTTATGTGAGAAGACAAAAAGGGAGAAAGTCTCACATTGACACGGCTAATCAATGGGCTATGGAGATGCCCACCGATTGATGTCAATGCAAGGAGTAGGGATTGCCATGCAACGGATGCACAAGAGATATAAATATGTGAAATCTCATCAAAGAAACAAGGTGGGTGTGCATCCAACTCACTTGCTCACGAATACCTAGGGAATTTTGAGGAATCCCATCATTGGAATGTACAAGCCAAGTTCTATAATGAAAAATTCCCACTAGTATATGAAAGTGACAACATAGGAGACTCTCTATCATGAAGATCATGGTGCTACTTTGAAGCACAAGTGTGGAAAAAGGATAGTAACATTGTCCCTTCTCTCTTTTTCTCTCATTTAATTTTTTTGGGCCTTTTTTGGCCTTTTTTTCCGTCCGGAGTCTCATCCCGACTTGTGGGGGAATCACAGTCTCCATCATCCTGTCATCACATGGGACAATGCTCTAATGATGATCATCACACTTTTATTTTCTTACAACTCAAGAATTACAACTCGATACTTAGGACAAAATATGACTATGTGAATGCCTCCAGCGGTGTACCGGGATTGCGATGAATCAAGAGTGACGTGTATGAAAAATTATGAATGGTGGCTTTGCCACAAATACGATGTCAACTACATGATCATGCAAAGAAATATGACAATGATGATGTGTGTCATAATAAATGGAACGGTGGAAAGTTGCATGGCAATATATCTCGGAATGGTTATGGAAATGCCATAATAGGTAGGTATGGTGGCTGTTTTGAGGAAGATATAAGGAGGCTTATGTGTGATAGAGCGTATCATATCACGGGGTTTGGATGCACCGGCGAAGTTTGCACCAACTCTCAAGGTGAGAAAGGGCAATGCACGGTACCAAAGAGGCTAGCAATGATGGAAGGGCGAGAGTGCATATAATCCATGGAATCAACATTAGTCATAAAGAACTCACATACTTATTGCAAACATCTACAAGTCATCAAAACCAAGCACTACGCTCATGCTCCTAGGGGGATAGATTGGCAGGAAAAGACCATCGCTCGTCCCCGACCGCCACTCATAAGGAAAGCAATCAAAGAACACCTCATGCTTAAAATTTGTCACATAACATTTACCATACGTGCATGCTACATGACTTTCCAACTTGAACACAAGTATTCATCAATTTCATAATTACTCAACTAGCACACTTCTAATATTACCACCTTTATATCTCAAAACCATCTATCAAGCATCCAACTTCTCTTAGCATTTAAAATTTATAACCAAAGTGAATTACCATGCTGTTCTAAAGGACTATCAAAAGGATATAAGCGAAGCATGAGAGATCAATTATTTCTGTAAAATAGAACCACCGCCGTGCTCTAAAAGAGATAAGCGAAGCACTAGAGCAAAAATTATATAGCTCAAAAGATATAAGTGAAGCACATAGAGTATTCTAATAAATTCCAATTCATGTGAGTCTCTCCCAAAAGGTGTGTACAACAAGGATGATTGTGGTAAAATAAAAAGCAAAGACTCAAATCATACAAGACGCTCCAAGCAAAACACATATCATGTGGCAAATAAAAATATAGCTCCAAGTAAAGTTACCGATGGACGGAGACGAAAGAGGGGATGCCTTCTGGGGCATCCCCAAGCTTAGGCTTTTTTGTGTCCTTGTATTTTACCTTGGGGTGACTTGGCAATACCCAAGCTTAGGCTCTTGCCACTCCTTGTTCCATAATCCATCAAATCCTTACCCGAAACTTTAAAACTTCACAACACAAAACTTAAAAGAAAATCTTCATGAGCTCCGTTAGTAACAGAAAATAAACCAACACTTCAAGGTACTGTAATTAACTCATTCTTAATTTATATTGGTTTTAAGCCTACTGTATTCCAACTTTTCTATGGTTCATAAACTCTATTACTAGCCATAGATTCATCAAAATAAGCAAACAACACACGAAAAACAGAATCTGTAAAAAACAGAACAGTCTGTAGTAATCTGAAGGTTTCGAATACTTATTGAACCCCAAAAATTCTAAAATAAATTTCTGGACGTGAGTAATTTATCTATTAATCATCTTCAAAAATAATTAACTAAATATTACTCTCCAATAAAAAATGGCAGCAATTCTCGTGAGCACTAAAGTTTCTGTTTTTTACAGCAAGATCGCAAAGACTTTCCCCAAGTCTTCCCAAAGGACTTGGCACAAACACTAATTAAAATCATAAAACACATGTAAACAGAGGCTAGATGGATTATTTATTACTAAACAGAATCAAAAATCAATAAAGAAAAATAAAATTGGGTTGCCTCCCAACAAGCGCTATCATTTAATGCCCCTAGCTAGGCATCTATAATTTTAATGATGCTCACATGAAGGACAATAATTGAAGCGCAAAGAAAGCATCATAAAAAACGTGACAAACACATCTAAGTCTAACATACTTCCTATGCATAGGCATCTCATAGGCAAACAAATTATCAAGGCAAGCAAAAACTAGCATATGCAAGGAAGCGGAAGGAAACAATAGCAATCTCAACATAACGAGAGGCAATTTAGTAACATGAAAATTTCTAGAACCATATTTTCCTCTCTCATTATAATTTCATGTAGGATCATAAGCAAATTCAACAATATAGCTATCACAAAACATATTCTTAACAAGATCCAGATGTATGCAAAGTTGACACTCTTCCAAAATAGTGGGATTAACATTAACTAAAGTCATGACCTCTCCAAACCCGCTTTTATCAAAAACTTCATAAGATTGAACATTCTTCAAATATGTGGGATCTAAAGTTGACACTCTTCCAAACCCACTTCCAATAATATTGCAAACACCATTATCAATCTCATATTCATCATGGGGCTTAAATAAATTTTCAAGATCAAAAGAAGAATCACCCCAATCATGATCATTGCAACAAATAGTAGTCATAGGAAAACTAGCATCCCCAAGCTTGAGGTTTTGCATATCATTGACACAATTGACATTAAGAGAATTTATGAGAACATCATTGCAATCATGCTTTTCATCGAAGGAAATATCAAGTATGGGTGCAATAGCAACGATCTCATGTTTAACATATGGAACTATAGAAAACTCATCTTTATAAATATTGGCATCATGGACACAAGAATAGCAAGCATCATGTTCATCAAGGGATATTTCGATCAAATCATCAGAATCATAATTATCTATAGATTCATGCATATCATTATTTTCTTCCGAAGCAACAGTCATTCTTTCAATAAATTCTTTAACATACACATTATGAGCATAGTTTTCATAGCAATATTTAAGTATGTCAAAATTTTCAGATTCGTAGAGAGTAATATCATACTTTTCAATCAAAGAAGCAACTTCATAAGCACCCTTAAAAGCAATTCTTCAATTTGTTCGATATCATAGTAACTATAAACACCCTTTGCATAAGAAGATAAGATTTCATTATCATTAAACTCACATAGGTAGGGGAGGTGTTTTTTAGGGTTCTTAGAGCAACAAGTAAGATCACAAATTTCACAAAGATTCCAAGCATAATATAGCAATCTGTTTATTATATCCCATAAGAGTCTCCCTTTTTCAGAAAATGGTGATGCACAAAATGAGCATGCTCATCTAAAGATTTCCCATCAACTAGGCTAGTTGGGGTTTCAGCACAAGCGCATAAGGATCAAAGATGATCCAAGTAGAACACTTTAAGTGGATCCATATCAATAGATTTTTAGCAAGCAAAGATGCAAGCAAATAGAAGGCCCATGGAAACATGAGAAAACAGAAGGACGAATAGAAGAGGGGCGAAGAAAACGGCAATGGTGAAGTGGGGGAGAGGAAAACGAGATGCAAATTGCAAATAATGTAATGTGAAGGATAAGAGTTGTGATGGGTACTTGGTATGTCTTGACTTGGCGTAGATCTCCCCGGCAACAGCACCAATAATCCTTCTTGCTACCTATTGAGCACTGCGTTGGTTTTCCCTTTAAGAGGAAAGGGTGATGCAGTAAAGCAGCGTAAGTACTTCCCTCAGTTTTTGAGAACCAAGGTATCAATCCAGTAGGAGACCACACGCGAGTCACCTCATACCTACACAAACAAATAAGAACCTTACAACCAACGTGATAAAGGGGTTGTCAATCCCTTCACGGCCACTTGCAAGAGTGAGATCTAATAGAGATGATAATAATAAGATAAATATTTTTGGTATTTTTATGATATAGATTGAAAGTAAAGATTGCAAAATAAAATAGACTGAAACTTGTATGATGGAAAATAGACCCGGGGGCCATAGGTTTCACTAGTGGCTTCTCTCAAGATAGCATAAGTATTACGGTGGGTGAACAAATTACTATCGAGCAATTGATAGAAAAGCGAATAATTATGAGAATATCTAGGTATGATCATATATATAGGCATCAGTCCGAGAAAAGTAGACCTAAATTGTCGGCGTTCTGGGAACGGGGGTCCCCAGACTTGCCTGCCTGCGGCCTGCGGCGTGGCTCAAGTGGGGGCCCAGCACGGCCCATCTTCATCAACACGAGGCTCAAGACCCTCGCGAGGGGCCAAGCCTCGCGAGGCGGATGACATGGCGCATCCTCAGGCACAGCCTCGTCAGGCTAGCTCGCGAGGAGGCGGAGAGTTCAAAGCAGGGTACCTCGCGAGGTGCCCATGACGCAAGCCATGACGACACGGGGCACCAGGCGGGTGCCAGCGCGCGCAGCATCCCTCTTTCCTCTTTGGTGCAAAGGGAGCAAGCGTATCAGCGGAGTACCGAGGCATCAAGCAAAGGTTGCCACTTCGATGCAACGAGACCAAGGCCAGGAGGACTACGAGACGGAGGTCACCATGGAGCCCAGCGCGGCGTCATCACCAGAGCCTTTGGCAGGCGAAGACTGCTTTTGTCAGGATAGATGTACTCGCTGTCCCCCTTCAAATTAGCCCGCCATTGTTGGATCCCTTCCCGCTCAATATTTGGGGAGAGGACCAGGGCCTCTATAAATAGGACTAGCCACCCACATAGCAAGGGGTCAGTCGGTTCGTTTGGTTCACAAGTAGAGAGAGAGAGAGAAAGAGGGTGACTGAACTCTTCACAGCAGTTCATCACCACAGCCAAGAACAGTCCCTCGCGAGGCTGTTCTTCCTTGTATTGTTCATCCTCACCAGCCCCAGGAGGCAATCCATCCACCACACACTGGAGTAGGGTATTACACCACATCGGTGGCCCGAACCAGTATAAATCTTGTGTCTTTCGTGCACCTCTTTTAGTAGTTTAGATCCCATTGAGACGGAGAGGTTGAAGGTGAGATTTCCGCGCACATCCCAGTGTTCGAACCTTAAGGGTCTGCCGGAACCTGAAATCCGACATTTGGCGCGCCAGGTAGGGGTGCGCCGGGATCCGTCTTCCACCGCTCCGCCCTCCTTCGGTCGCCGCAACCATGCGCGGCGCCAGCCGGGCTCGCGCCGCCCCGGCGGCCCTCGCCGGCGGGAGCTCTCCTCGTCCCCCGCCGCCCGCCGTCAACACCGCCACCGGCTCGATGGGGAACGAGCTAAAAGCACCACCCTAGCGTCCGCCTACGCGACAGAGCAACTGCACCGCGGCACCGACGCCTCCGGTCGTTGCGGCCCTCCTGGGCGGCTCGCAGGCGCCGCCCACAAGTCGCCACATCAAGCCTTTTGCCCACCGGGTTAGCACCGCTGCCGCGCGGCAGGGGGCTCCCCCGGACCGGGCGGCGAGCGAGGTTGATCTGACCTTCAGCTCGGAGGACCACCCCACCAACCCGGTCAGCTCAGGCGCGCTCCCCTTGTTGTGCACCCCCACCATCTGCCAGGTGGCCGTCACCCGGACCCTCGTCGATGGCGGCGCGGGCCTCAGCTTGCTTTCGGTCGAGACTTTCGACCTCTTCCGCATACCCTGGGAGCGGCTGCGACCCAGCCGCTCCTTCTCGGGCGTCGGGGGCGGATCATCCGGCTCCCTGGGGCAGATCCGGCTCCCGGTGACCTTCGGCACCTACGACAAGTTCCGAACGGAGACGGTCGACTTCGACATCGCCCCCATCGGCCTTCCTTACAACGCCATCCTCAGCTACCCGGCACTAGCCCTGTTCATGGCTGCCATGCATCCAACGTACAACCTCATGAAGATGCCCGAGAGCAATGGTACCCTCACGGTGTGCGGGGACACCGGGGACGCCCTGCGAGTACTCAAGCTCGCCTTCAAGACAGCGGCGTCGGCACGGCCCGCCAACGCGGAGGCCCCTGAGCCCAAGGGGGCTGCGCCCACCAAGAAGAAGCAGTTGTTCACCCAGGACAAGGCAGAGACCAAGTAGATACCTGTCGACGAGGACGGGTCCTCCAGTGCCACTTTCACCATAGGCGCCAACCTTGAGCCCGAGCAGGAGGAGGCCTTGGTCAAGTTCCTACGCTCGAACAAGAAGGTATTTGCTTGGGAGCCGGATCAGCTGGCGGGGATCCCCAGAAGCGTCATCGAGCACCACCTCAACGTATGCCCAAACGTGCGCCCCGTGAAGCAGAAGGCTAGGCGGCAGTCCACGGAGAAGCAGGCTTTCACCGCCCAAGAGACTCGCAAGCTAGAGGCCGCCGGGGTCATTCGCCAGGTCCGGTACCCGGATTGGTTGGCCAACCCTGTCGTTGTGCCCAAGAAGGGGGGAAAGAACGCATGTGTGTCGACTTCACCAACCTCAACAAGGCATGCCCGCAAGATCCGTTCCCGCTCCCCCGCATTGACCAGATTGTCGATCCACTGCGGAGTGCGACCTGCTATGCTTCCTGGACGGCTTCTCTGGGTATCACCAGATCAAGATGGCAGTGGAAGACATTGAGAAGACTGCCTTCTTGACCCCGTGCGGGGTATACTGTTATACATGCATGCCGTTCAGGCTGCGTAACGCAGGGCCAACCTTTTAGCGACTGATGCACATCACCTTGGGCCAGCAGCTCGGAAAGAATGTCGAAGCCTACGTTGATGACATTGTAGTAAAATCTCGGGAGGCCAAGACCCTGATACAAGACCTGGAGGAGACCTTCGCGAGCCTCGACGCAGTAAACCTGCGGCTCAACCCGGAGAAATGTGTGTTTGGCGTCCCCTCGGGTAAGCTCTTGGGATTCCTCGTGTCCCATCGTGGCATCGAGGCCAACCCCGAGAAGGTCAAAGCGGTCGAGGACATGAGCCCGCCAAAGACCCTTAGAGAAATGCAGAAGCTCACGGGGCGCGTGACCGCGCTAGGGCGCTTCATCTCCAAACTGGGGGAGCGAGCGCTGCCTTTCTTCCAGCTGATGAAGAAGAAAGGGACCTTTGAGTGGACTGAAGAAGCAGATAGGGCGTTTCAAGACCTCAAGAGGTACCTGACCAGTCCCCTAGTCATGGTGGCGCCACGCCCTCAGGAGCCCCTGCTACTGTACCTCGCCGCCACACCCTACTCCGCCAGCGCAACCCTGGTGGCGGTTAGGGAGGAATGCAAAGTCAAGGCCGCAGCGGCAGCCTGGGGCTGGACAAAACAGGAACGGGGAAAGCCTGCAGGAACCACAACCAAAGCAGAGGAGGGTCAGCAGCCGGGAAATGCACCGGGAGCAGGAGAGGCCACCCGACCGTGTAGTCCACTTCCCGAGGCCGCGACGCCTCGTGAGGCGCCCCCACCTCCCGAGGGCGTGGCAGCCCCAGATGCTCCCAGTCTTGTCGAGCACCCAGTTTACTTTGTTAGCACGGTGCTACGGGATGCGAGGGCCCGGTACCCAATGCCTCAGAAGCTCCTCCTCGCGTTACTGGTAGCCTCGTGCAAGCTGCGCCACTACTTCCAGGCTCACCCCATCAAAGTCGTCTCGTCATACCCCCTGGAGAGGGTGCTCAGGAGCTCTAACTCAGCCGGAAGGGTCGCTGAGTGGAACATAGAGCTGCAGGCGTTTCAGCTCGAATTCAGCACAACCAGGGTCATCAAAGGAGCAGCATTGGTGGATTTTGTGGCAGAATGGACAGAGGCACCAGGCCTCGAGGCCGACGAGGATCGGTCCCTCTTCCCGGGGAGCGAGGCGCCCGAAGGCTAGGTCATGCACTTTGACGGGGCGTTCTCCAGACATGGTGCTAGGGCTGGAGCGGTGCTTATATCGCCCACTCAGGACAAGCTCTACTACGCCGTACAGCTCTGCTTCCAACAAGGTGAAAAGGTCTCCAACAACATAGCGGAATACGAGGGCCTAATAGCGGGCCAGAAGGCCACGTCGGCCCTGGGGGTGAAGCGCCTTACCATTAAGGGTGATTCACAGCTCCTCATGAACTTCTCCAACAAGGTGTATGAGCCGAAAGACGAGCACATGGAAGCCTACCTTGCGGAGGTCCGCCGGATGGAGAAGCAGTTCTGGGGGTTGGAGTTGCAGCATGTGCCCCGTGGCACCAATCAGGAGGCGACGACATCGCCAAACGGGCGTCCAGGCGGTTGCCTCAGGAGCCTGGTGTCTTCGAGGAGCGGCTCTTCAAGCACTCGGCCTCGCCGTCGTTGTCAAACACGGCTCAACCTCGGGAGGAGCTCCCCCAACCACCTGCCTCAGGAGCCCCGGTCTGTGGCCCAGCCTCGAGAGCACGCCTGCTCCTGACGATGGAACCTCAGGAGGGGTGCTGGATCACAGAGCTCCAGAGCTACTTAACTCAAGGGACCTTACCGGAGAAGGAGGAGGACGCGGAGCGTGTGGCGCGGCAGGCCACGGCGTACTGCATCAAGGATGGAGAGCTCTACCGGAGGCGACCAAACGATGTATCCCTGCGCTGCATCTCCAGGGAGCAAGGAAAGGAACTACTGGAGGACATACAC
This sequence comes from Triticum monococcum, assembly GCA_034509565.1. NCBI lineage: Eukaryota > Viridiplantae > Streptophyta > Magnoliopsida > Poales > Poaceae > Triticum > Triticum monococcum. Next base: position 106,070,095 of record CM067843.1, read on the forward strand.
GACGGAGACTGCGGGCACCACTCATCATCGCGGACCCTCGTCGGCAAGGCGTTCCGCAGCGGGTTTTATTGGCCTACCGCACTCAATGACGCCGTAGAGCTGGTGAAAGCTTGTGAGGCCTGCCAGTTCCACGCCAAGCAAATCCTTCAGCCGGCCGGAGGCCTACAAACTATACCCCTTTCATGGCCGTTCGCAGTCTGGGGGCTGGACATCCTGGGCCCGTTCCCTCGGGCGCCAGGGGGCTACCGCTACCTCTACGTCGCCGTGGACAAGTTCACCAAGTGGGCTGAAGTGGAGGCCGTCCGCACCATCCCCGCGGGCTCCGCGATCAAGTTCATTAGGGGCATCGTGAGCCGGTTCGGGGTGCCGAACCGCATCATCATAGACAACGGTTCGCAGTTCACCAGTAACCTCTTCAAAACATACTGTGCTAACCTTGGAACGCAGATATGCTACGCTTCAGTGGCGCACCCCGAAGCAACGGCTAGGCCGAACGGGCCAACGCAGAGGTCCTGAGGGGCCTCAAGACTAGGACGTTCAAGAAGAAGCTGGAGGCCTGCGGCAGAGGATGGTACGACGAGCTGCAGTCCGTGCTGTGGTCCATCCGCACCACCGTGACCAAACCTACTGGGGAGACCCCATTCTTCCTGGTCTACGGAGCGGAAGCAGTCCTCCCTCACGAGGTCAGACGTCACTCCGCGCGGGTCCTGGTGTTCGACGAGGCGCAGCAGGACGCCATGCGTGGGATGGACCTCGTGCTGGGGGAGGAACGTCGCCGGGAGGCCGCGCTGCGAGCAGCGAGGTATCAGCAGGTGCTGCGGCGATATCACTGCCGCAACATCCGCCCCAGGACCCTCGAGGTAGGAGACCTCGTGCTCAGGCGGGTTCTCTCTAGGGAGGGGTTGCACAAGCTCTCTCCCATGTGGGAGGGCCCGTTCAAGGTTGTTCATGTTTCCAGGCCCGGCTCCGCGCGCTTGGAGACTCAGGAGGGAGTGCCGATCCAGAATGCATGGAACATCCAGCACCTCCGGAGGTTCTACCCCTGAAAAGGCCCAGAGCCTGTGAAGCAAGGCGAGTGCCTGTGAAGATCATCTCTTTTGGAAAGGCCCGGAGCCTGTGAAGCAAGGCGAGTGCCTGTGAAGATCATCTCTTTTGGAAAGGCCCGGAGCCTGTGAAGCAAGGTGAGTGCCTGTGAAGATCATCTCTTTTGGAAAGGCCTGGAGCCTGTGAAGCAAGGCGAGTGCCTGTGAAGATCATCTCTTTTGGAAAGGCCCGGAGCCTGTGAAGCAAGGTGAGTGCCTGTGAAGATCATCTCTTTTGCAAAGGCCCGGAGCCTGTGAAGCAAGGCGAGTGCCTGTGAAGATCATCTCTTTTGTAAAGGCCCGGAGCATGTGAAGCAAGGCGAGTGCCTGTGAAGATCATCTCTTTTGTAAAGGCCCGGAGCCTGTGAAGCAAGGCGAGTGCCTATGAAGCCCTCGCGCTCGATGAAAAGGCCCAGAGCCTGTGAAGCTCGCCGCCCCGTGACACTCTCACGTAATAATGAGTGGGGCTGTACACGCCTCGGAGTCTCAGGAGTGCCGGCCTCAGGCCCTGGGGCTCCCTCCCACGCCCAGTGGCAGCACTTAGCTCCGCGCTGGTGAGAAGACGTCGAAGACTAGATTAGGTGCTGGACGCGGCTTTTCCATTTGCTTTCCGCAGTTGACGTGTTCGTTTGTATTTGGAGTCTTATGGAGTTATCGCTGTTGCTGATTTATGGTTCGTCGATTTTCGCCCCTCGCTTTGGTTTCTCTCGTGAACAACCTCGCGAGGGATGGTGCTCAGGCGCCCTCACGAGGGTTTCTGCCCTAGCCCCAGGAGGGTTTCACGGCCCTGGCGCATTACAGGAGCACCCCTCCTAGTCCGTGCCCCTCGGGTACCACGACGCGCGCATAGGGCCTGGGTCGGTCGCCCCACTCCCCAGCAGGGGTCGAAAGCTATCTACGCACAGGCGTGAAATCAGGAAGTACAAAAATGAGATCAAGGTAATAGCCAAGCGGCAACATTTCCCAACACGCCCCCAGGGGCTCCATGCAACTGTTCTGTCTTACACAGGGAACAAAAGAGAAAGGAAAAAGACGAGCCTGGCGCCGCCCCTCCCGCATCGGCCCACGGCGGCGACACAGGCTACCCCAGGGCCTCAGGCGGACCCCCTCTCGCGCTGCGCCGGGGCACGACAGCGGGCGGACGAACCACCACCTCCTAGGCAGATCCGACGGCGCGGGGGAGGACTGCTGCCACCACTGGAGGAGTCGCTTGAGGAAGAGCTGACGAGGCTGGGGGAGTCGCTGACGCTGCCGCCCGCTCAGGCGCTATCTCCCCCATCACCATCGGAGTGGGGCCCGCGGACACGGTCACCGTCCTCAGGGCAGCACCCCGCGCGGCGGCCATCTTCCCCAAACACCCTCACGTAGAGGGTGGCGTCGCCATCAAACCTGAAGTGCAGAGTGCACCGACGCTCCAGGCCGCGAGCGCGGGCAAACGCCTGCCAGCCGCGAGTGAAGACCAAGCCCCCGCTGGCGGAGACCTCCAGCGCGACCCACGAGGACCTGCTGTAGTAGGTCTCCGCCTGGAACCAGAGGCCGCCAGGAGCGTCGGCCGGGAGTTCGCCAAGGAGGAAGCGAGGGAGCGGGAGCCGGGCGCGAGCTGGCTCCGCCGAGCAAACGACGAATTCCAGCAGCGCCTGCCCGGCGCGAAAGCGTGGCCTAGGGGAGCGCGCAACCCAGGCGCGCCCTCCGGCTGCGGCGGCTTGCCCGCCGCCGCGCTGGGAGCCCCCCCCCCCACGGCCGCTGGGAACTCATGGGGTGCCGAAATATAGTTTTCATCCTTTCATAAGTATCAATGGGATCTCCCTCAAGAAAACCTTCTTCAAATATAGAATCTAGAACTTGCTTGAATGAAGAGGGTAAACCAATATAAAAGCTTTTCAGGTAAACCTCAATTTGATATTGGGGCACATAGCTAGCTCGGATCCTTTATGGCCTATCCCAAGCGTCTTTCAAAGATTCATCAAGTAACTAACAAAAAATTCTGGGATCATCTTTATCGAAATTATTCAAACTCTCATCGATAACCCCAGTAGGTCTCTCCATAGCATCATTATTTATGAGCTTAGAGAGGACAGAGGGACTATCCAAGGTAAAACCCGGGAGAGAACCCTTAGCCCTTTTTGAATCGGCCATGGTACAAGAAAACAAACGGGAAAGAGGCGAATAAAAAGGCAAGGGTGAAGTGGGGGAGAGGAAAATGAGAGGCAAATGGCAAATAATGTAATGCGAGGGATAAGAGTTTGTGATGGGTACTTGGTATGTCTTGACTTGTGCGTAGACTCCCCGGCAACGGCATCAGAAATCCTTCTTGCTACCTCTTGAGCACTGTGTTGGTTTTTCCTTGAAGAGGAAAGGGTGATGCAACAAAGTAGCGTAAGTATTCCCCTCAGTTTTTGAGAACCAAGGTATCAATCCAGTAGGAGGCCACACACAAGTCCCTCGTACCTACACAAACAAATAAGAACCTCACAACCAACGCGATAAAGGGGTTGTCAATCCCTTCACGGTCACATACGAGAGTGAGATCTGATAGATATGATAGTGATAAGATAAATATTTTTGGTATTTTTATGATATAGATTGAAAGTAAAAATTGCAAAGTAAAATAGATTGGAAACTTATATGATGGAGAATAGACCCGGGGGCCATAGGTTTTACTAGTGGCTTCTCTCAAGATAGCATAAGTATTATGGTGGGTGAATGAATTACTGTCGAGCAATTGATAGAATTGATCATAGTTATGAGAATATCTAGGCATGATCATGAATATAGGCATCATGTCCGTGACAAGTAGACCGACTCCTGCCTGCATCTACTACTATTACTCCATACATTGACCACTATCCAGCATGCATCTAGAGTATTAAGTTCATAAGAACAGAGTAACGCATTAGGTAAGATGACATGATGTAGAGGGATAAACTCAAGAAATATGATATAAACCCCATCTTTTTCTCCTCGATGGCAACAATACAATACATGTCGTTTCCCTTTCTATCACTGGGATCGAGCACCGCAAGATTGAACCCAAAGCTAAGCACTTCTCCCATTGCAAGAAAGATCAATCTAGTAGGCCAAACCAAACTGATAATTCGAAGAGACTTGTAAATATAACCAATCATGCATAAAATAATTTAGAGAAGATTCAAATATTGTTCATAGATAGACTTGATCATAAACCCCCAATTCATCGGATCTCGACAAACACACCGCAAAAAGAGTTACATCGAATAGATCTCCAAGAAGAACGAGGAGAACATTGTATTGAGATCCAAAGAGAGAGAAGAAGCCATCTAGCTACTAACTATGGACCCGAAGGCCTGAAGTAAACTACTCACACATCATCTGAGAGGCGATGGAGTTGATGTAGAGGCCCTCCGTGATCGATGCCCCCTCTGGCGGAGCTTCGGAAAAGGCCCCAAGATGGGATCTCTTGGGTACAGAAGGTTGCGGAGGTGGAAATTAATAGGGTTTTGTGGTGCCCCTGGATGTTTTTGGGGTATATGAATATATATAGGAGGAAGAACTAGGTCGGTGGAGCAACGAGGAGCCCACAAGGGTGGAGGGCGCGCCCCCTGCCTCGTGGCCTCCTTGATTATTCTTGACGTCCACTCCAAGTCCCGTGGATCATGTTTGTTCCAAAAATAACTCTCCCGAAGGTTTCATTCTGTTTGGATTCCGTTTGATATTCCTTTTCTACAAAACACTGAAATAGGCAAAAAAACAACAATTTGCACTAGGCCTTGGGTGTGTTAATAGGTTAGTCCCAAAAATAATATAAAAGTGTAAAATAAAGCCCACTAACATCCAAAACAGAATATATAATAGCATGGAACAATAAAAAATTATAGAAACGTTGGAGACGTATCAGCAAGTCTCTTTACTCATTTCGTAATGCATCATCCTGCAACTAACTCATTAGTCACATTACTTGCAAGGCTTATAGTGATGTGCATTATCGAGAGGGCCCAGAGATACCTCTCCGATACACGAAGTGACAAATCCTAATCTCAATCTATGCCAACTCAACAAACACCTTCGGAGACACCTGTAGAGCATCTTTATAATCACCCAGTTATGTTGTGACGTTTGATAGCACACAAGGTGTTCCTCTGGTATTCGGGAGTTGCATAATCTCGTAGTTAGAGGAATATGTGTAAGTCATGAAGAAAGCAATAGCAAGAAAACTAGACGATCATAATGCTAAGCTAACGGATGGGTCTTGTCCATCACATCATTCTCTAATGATGTGATCACATTCATCAAATGACAACACATGTCTATGGTCAGGAAAGTTGACAATCTTTGATTAACGAGCTAGTCAAGTAGAGGCATACTAGGGACACTCTGTTTGTATATGTATTCACAAATGTACTAAGTTTCCGGTTAATACAATTCTAGCATGAATAATAAACATTTATCATGATATAAGGAAATATAAATAAAAACTTTATTATTGCCTTAGGGCATATTTCCTTCAGGGACCCCCCTTGATGTGAGACCAATGCCAAAAATTCTTATAAATGCCTAAACCTCTGAAAAGAACCCTAGATCGGAAGTTCCGTCGCCGCAAGCCTCTGTAGCTGATATGTCCATTTTGCATCATGTTTACTTACTGTAATTTACTATGTTTTCATGCTTAATAATGCCTTTTGGAGTAATTCTAATGCCTTTTCTCTCATAATATACAATTTTTACACAAAGAGGGAGAATACAGGCACCTAGAATTCTGGACCTGGAAAAGCTACATTAGAGTTACCTATTCTGCACATCTCCAAATGAGCTGAAAATTTATGGAGAATTAGTTTGGATTATATGAGGAATATTGGAGCAAATAACCACCAGGGGGCCCACCAGGTGGGCACAACCCACCTGGGCATGCCAGGGAGCCCAGGCGTGCCCTGGTGGGTTGGGCCCTCCTCGGCCCACCTCCGGTGCCCCTCATCTGGTATATAAGTCATTTTAACCTAGAAAAATAAAGAGAGGACTTTCGGGACGAAGCGCCGCCTTCTCAAGGCAGAACTTGGGCTGGAGCACTTTTGCCCTCTAGCGGAGCAATTTCGCTGGGGGAACTTCCCTCCCGGAGGGGGAAATCATCATCGTCATCATCAGGAACAACTCTCCCATCTTGGGGAGCGTAATCTTCATCAACATCTTCAACAACACCATCCCCTCTCAAACTCTAGTTCATCTCTTGTGTTCAATCTTTGCATCAGAACCTTAGATTGGTGCTTATGGGTAACTAGTAGTGTTGATTACATCTTGTAGTTGGTTACTATATGGTTTATTTGGTAGAAGGTTATATGTTCAGATCCATTACGATATTTAATACCCCTATGATCTTGAGCATGATTATCATTTGTGAGTAGTTACTTTTGTTCTTCAGGTCATGGGAGAAATCTTGTTGCAAGTTATCATGTGAACCCGTTATGTGTTTGATATTTTGATAGTATGTATGTTGTGATTCCCTTAGTGGTGTCATGTGAACGTTGACTACATGACACTTCACCATATTTGTGTTAGGGAATGTAGCATGCAATTTCAAAAAAAATTCCTACGATCACGCAAGATCTATCTGGAAGATGCATAGCAACTAGAGTTGGAGAGTGTGTCCACGTACCCTCGTAGACCGAAAGCGGAAGCGTTAGTTTAATGCGGTTGATGTAGTCGAATGTCTTCTCGATTCAACCGATCAAGTACTGAACGTACGACACCTCCGAGTTCAGCACACGTTCAGCTCGATGACGTCCCTCGAACTCTTGATCCAGCAAAGTGTCTAGGGAGAGTTTCGTCAACATGATGGTGTGGTGACGGTGATGGTGATGTGATCCGCGCAGGGCTTCACCTAAGCACTATGACAATATGACTGGAGGAGTAAACGGTGGAGGGGGGCACCGCACACGGCTAAGAAACTATCGATGTGCTTTGGGGTGCCCCCTTGCCCCCGTATCTAAAGGAGGAGAGTGGAGGAGGCTGCTACGTCTTGAGCTTGCATTGGTTTTCCCCGAAGAGGAAGGGATGATGCAGCAGAGTAGCGTAAGTATTTCCCTCAGTTTTTGAGAACCAAGGTATCAATCCAGTAGGAGCCCACGCTCAAGTCCCTCGTACCTGCACAAAGCGATAGCTACTCGCAACCAACGCGATTAGGGGTTGTCAATCCCTTCATGGTCACTTACGAGAGTGAGATCTGATAGATAGAATATTTTTGGTATTTTCTATATAAATATGCAAAGTAAAAAGTAAAGGCAAAGTAAATAGCAAAACAATATAAAAGTGATGGAGATTGATATGATGAGAATAGACCCGAGGGCCATAGGTTTCACTAGTGGCTTCTCTCAAGAGCATAAGTATTCTATGGTGGGTGAACAAATTACTGTTGAGCAATTGATAGAATTGTGCATAATTATGAGAATATCTAGGCATGATCATGTATATAGGCATCACGTCCGTGACAAGTAGATCGAAACGATTCTGCATCTACTACTATTACTCCACTCATCAACCGCTATCCAGCATGCATCTAGAGTATTAAGTTAAAAAACAGAGTAACACCTTAATCAAGATGACATGATGTAGAGAGATAAATTCATGCAATATGAAATTAACACCATCTTGTTATCCTCGATGGCAACGATACAATATGTGCCTTGCTGCCCCTTCTGTCACTGGGTAAGGACACCGCAAGATCGAACCCAAAGCTAAGCACTTCTCCCATGGCAAGAACTACCAATCTAGTTGGCCAAACCAAACGGATAATTAGAAGAGACTTACAAAGATAACCAATCATGCATAAAAGAATTTAGAGAAGATTCAAATATTATTCATAGATAGACTTGATCATAAACCCACAATTCATCGATCTCAACAAACACACCACAAAAAGAAGATTACATCGAATAGATCTCCCCAAGAGAGGGGAAGAACTTTGTATTGAGATTCAAAGAGAGAGAAGAAGCCATCTAGCTACTAACTATGGACCCGAAGGTCTGAGGTAAACTACTCATACTTCATCGGAGGGGCTAGGATGATGTAAAAGCCCTCCGTGATGACGACCCTCTTCCGGCGGAGCTCCGGAACAGGCCCCAAGATGGGATCTCATGGATACAGAAAGTTGCGGCGATGGAGTTAGGTTTTTGGCTCCTGTTCTGATTGTTTGGGGGTACGTGTGTATATATAGGAGGAAGGAGTACGTCGGTGGAGCACCGAGGGGCCCACGAGGCAGGGGGCGCGCCCTAGGGGGGTGCCCCCCACCCTCGTGACCACCTCTTTGATCCCTTGCAGTAGGGTCCAAGTCTCTTGGATCATGTTCAGTGAGAAAATCACGTTTTCGAAGATTTTATTCCGTTTGGACTCCGTTTGTTATTCTGTTTATCCGAAACACTGAAATAGGCAAAAAAACAGCAATTCTGGGATGGGCCTCCGGTTAATAGGTTAGTCCCAAAAATAATATAAAAGTGGAAAATAAAGCCCAATGTAGTCCAAAACAGTAGATAATATAGCATGGAGCAATCAAAAATTATAGATACGTTGGAGACATATTAGGCATCCCCAAGCTTAACTCCTGCTCGTCCTCGAGTAGGTAAATGATAAAAAGAGAATTTTTGATGCGGAGTGCTACTTGGCATAATTTCAATGCAAATCTTCTTAATTGTGGTATGAATATTCAGATTTAGAAAGGTTCAAGACAAAAGTTTATATTGACATATAAAATAATAATACTTCAAGCATACTAACAAAGCAATTATGTTTTCTCAAAATAACATGGCCAAAGAAAGTTATCCCTACAAAATCATATAGTCTGGCTATGCTCCATCTTCCCCACACAAAGTATTTAAATCATGCACAACCCCGATGACAAGCCAAGCAATTGTTTCATACTCTAACTTTTTCAAAACTTTTTCAATCTTCACGCAATACATGAGCGTGAGCCATGGATATAGCACTATAGGTGGAATAGAATGGTGGTTGTGGAGAAGACACAAAGGAGAAGATAGTCTCACATTGACTAGGCATATCAACGGGCTATGGAGATGCCCATCAATAGATATCAATGTGAGTGAGTAGGGATTGCCATGCAATGGATGCACTAGAGCTATAAATGTATGAAAGCTCAACAAAAGAAACTAGTGGGTGTGCATCCAACTTGCTTGCTCACGAAGACCTAGGGCAATTTGAGGAAGCCCATCATTGTAATATACAAGTCTAGTTCTATAACGTAAAATTCCCACTAGTATATGAAAGTGACAACATATGAGACTCTCTATATGAAGAACATGGTGCTACTTTGAAGCACAATATATGAGACTTGCTATATCAAGGTGCTACTTTGAAGCACAAGTGTGGAAAAAAGGATAGTAGCATTGCCCTTTTTATTATTTTATTCATTGGGCCTTTTTTTTCTTTAGCCTTTCCCCTTTTTTTGGGACAATGCTCTATTGAATGATGATCATCACACTTCTATTTATTTACAATTCAATGATTACAACTCGATACTAAAACGAAGTATGACTCTATATGAATGCCTCCGGCGGTGTACCGGGATATGCAATGAATCACGAGTGACAAGTATGAAAGAATTATGAACGGTGGCTTTTCCACAAATACTATGTCAACTACATGATCATGCTAAGCAATATGACAATGATGGATATGTCATGATGAACTAGATGGTGGAAGTTGCATGGCAATATATCTCGGAATGGCTATGGAAATGCCATAATAGGTAGGTATGGTGGCTGTTTTGAGGAAGGTATATGGTAGGTGTATGATACCGTCGAAAGTTGTGCGGTATTAGAGAGGCTAGCAAGGGTGGAAGGGTGGGAGTGCGTATAATCCATGGACTCAACATTAGTCATAAAGAACTCATATACTTACTGCAAAAATTTAGAAGTTATCAAAGCAAAGTATTACGCGCATGCTCCTAGGGGATAGATTGGTAGGAAAAGACCATCGCTCGTCCCCGACTGCCACTCATAAGGAAGACAATCAATAAATAAATCATGCTCCGACTTCATCACATAACGGTTCACCATATGTGCATGCTACGGGAATCACAAACTTCAACACAAGTATTCTTTAAATTCACAACTACTCAACTAGCATGACTTTAATATTATCACCTCCATATCTCAAAACAATTATCATGCTTCAATCTTTTCTTAGTATTCAACACACTCAAAAGAAAGTTTCACAAATCTTGAATACCAAGCATATTATTATTAAGAAAATTACCATGCTATTAAGAGACTCTCAAAATAATTTAAGTGAAGCATGAGAGATCAATAGTTTCTTTAAAACGAATCCACCACCGTGCTCTAAAAGATCTAAGTGAAGCACATAGAGCAAAATTATCTAGCTCAAAAGATATAAGTGAAGCACATAGAGAAAAATTATCTAGCTCAAAAGATATAAGTGAAGCACATAGAGTATTCTATCAAATTTTAATTCATGTATGGCTCTCTCAAAAGGTGTGTAAAACAAAGATGATTGTGGCATACTAACAAACAAGGACACAAATAACAGAAGACGCTCCAAGCAAAACACATATCATGTTGGTGAATAAAAATATAGCTCCAAGTAAATTACCGATGGAAGTGGACGAAAGAGGGATGCCTTTCCGGGGGCATCCCCAAGCTTTGACTTTTTGGTGTCCTCGGATTATCTTGGGGGTGCCATGGGCATCCCCAAGCTTAGGCTCTTGCCACTCCTTGTTCCACGATCCATCAAAAGAATTGACCCAAAACTTAAAACTTCACAACACAAAACTCAAAATAGAAAACTCGTGAGCTCCGTTAGCGAAAGAAAACAAAAGACCACTTCAAGGTACTGTAATGAACTCATTCTTTATTTATATTGGTGTTAAACCTACTGTATTCCAACTTCTCTATGGGTTATAAACTATTTTACTAGCCATAGATTCATCAAAATAAGCAAACAACACACGAAAAACAGAATCTGTAAAAAACAGAACAGTCTGTAGTAATCTGTAGCTAGCGCAAGATCTGGAACCCCAAAAATTCTAAAATAAATTGCTGTACGTGAAAAATTTATCTATTAATCATATTAAAAATAATTAACTAAATATCACTCTTCAAATAAAAATTACAACAGTTCTCGTGAGCACTAAAGTTTCTGTTTTTTACAGCAAGTTCAACAAGACTTTCCCCAAGTCTTCCCAACGGTTCTACTTGGCACAAACACAAATTAAACACAAAAAACACAACCAAAACAGAGGCTAAATAATTTATTTATTACTAAACAGGAGCAAAACGCAAGGAATAAAAATAAAATTGGGTTGCCTCCCAACAAGCGCTATCGTTTAACGCCCCTAGCTAGGCATAACGAGCAAGAATAGATCTAAGTATTGCCATCTTTGGTAGGCAATCCATAAGTGGCTATCATGATAGTTTCATATGGTAATTTTATTTTCTTTCTTGGAAAGTGTTCCATGCCCTTTTTAATGGAAATTGAAATCTAATATTCCCTTCCTTCATGTCAATAATCGCAAGGAAAGGTCTACCAAGAATAATAGGGCAAGAAGAATTGCAATCTATATCAAGAACAATGAAATCTACGGGCAAATAATTCCTATTTGCAACAATAAGAACATCATTAATTCTTCCCATAGGTTTCTTAATAGTGGAATCTGCAAGATGCAAGTTTAGAGAGCAATCATCAAAATTACGGAAATCTAGTAAATCACACAAAGTCTTGGGAATATTACAGACACTAGCACCCAAGTCACACAAAGCATAAAACTCATGATATTTAATTTTAATTTTAATAGTTGGTTCCCACTCATCATAGAGTTTTCTAGGGATAGAAACTTTCAACTCAAGTTTTTCTTCATAAGATTGCATCAAGGCATCAACAATATGTTCGGTGAAGGCTTTATTTCGACTATAAGCATGTGGAGAATTTAGCACGGATTGCAACAAGGAAATACAATCAATCAAAGAGCAATTTTGATAATTAAATTCCTTGAAATCCAATATAGTGGGTTTAGCAACATTTAGATTTTTATTTCTTTCAATCCCACTTTCATCAATTTCATCATTTAGATCTAAACACTCCGAATTTTTAGAACGCCTTCTAGGTAAAGGAAGATCATATTCAGTTTCATCAAGATTCATATTGCAAAATAAAGATTTAATTGGAGACACATCGATAACTTTTAGATCTTCATCTTGATTTTCATAGGAATTGGAAGAACACGCTTTAATAAAGGCATCTTTGGAAGCACGCATCCTAGCAGTTCTTTCTTTACACTCATCAATTGAAATTCTCATGGATTTTAGAGACTCATTAATATCATGCTTAGGTGGAATAGATCTAAGTTTCAAAGCATCAACATCAAGAGCAATTCTATCAACGTTCCTAGCCAAATCATCAATCTTAAGCAATTTTTCTTCAATCATAGCATTAAAATTCTTTTGCAAAGAAATAAATTCTTTAATATTAGATTCAAAATCAGAGGGAGTCTTATTATAATTTCCATAAGAGTTGTTGTAGGAATTCCCATAATTATTAGAAGGATTACTAGGATATGGCCTAGGATTAAAATTCCCTCTATAAGCGTTGTTACCAAAATTATTCCTACCAACAAAATTCACATCCATAGATTCATTATTATTCTCAATCAAAGTAGACAAAGGCATATCATTAGGATCAGAAGAAACACTCTTAGTAGCAAATAATTTCATAAGTTCATCCATCTTTTCACTCAACACATTAATTTCTTCTATCGCATGCACCTTTATATTAGAAGTTCTTTCAGTATGCCATTGAGAATAATTAACCATAATATTATCTAGGAGTCTAGTAGCATCTCCTAATGTGATTTCCATAAAAGTGCCTCCCACGGTCGAATCTAAAAGATTTCTAGAAGCAAAATTCAATCCGGCATAAAGTTTTTGTATAATCATCCACAAATTCAAACCATGAGTAGGGCAATTATGTATCATTGATTTCATTCTCTCCCAAGCTTGTGCAACATGTTCATGATCAAGTTGTTTAAAGTTCATTATATCGTTTCTAAGAGAGATGATCTTAGCGGGAGGAAAATACTTAGAGATAAAAGCATCTTTGCATTTGTTCCATGAATGAATACTATTCTTAGGCAAAGACGAAAACCAAGCTTTAGCATGATCTCTAAGAGAAAAAGAAAATAGCTTCAATTTAACGACATCATTATTGACATCTTTTTTCTTTTGCATATCACATAAATCGATGAAGCTATTCAGATGAGTAGCGGCATCTTCACTAGGAAGGCCGGCGAATTGATCTTTCATAACAAGATTCAACAAAGCAGTATTAATTTCACTAGATTCAGCATCGGTAAGAGGAGCAATCGGAGTGCTAAGGAAATCATTATTATTGGTATTGGTGAAGTCACACAATTTGGTAGTATCTTGAGCCATCGCGACAAACAAGCAATCTAACACACGAGAAAACAAAAAGCAAGCAAACAAAAAGAGGCAAACAGAGAGGGAGAATAGAGAGAGAGGGCGAATAAAATGGCAAGCGTGAATTGGGGGGAGAGGAAAACGAGAGGCAAATGGCAAATAATGTAATGCGAGAGATAGGGATTGTGATGGGTACTTGGTATATTGACTTTTTTGCGTAGACTCCCCGGCAATAGCGCCAGAAATCCTTCTTGCTACGTCTTGAGCTTGCATTGGTATTCCCCGAAGAGGAAGGGATGATGCAGCAGAGTAGTGTAAGTATTTCCCTCAGTTTTTGAGAACCAACGTATCAATCCAGTAGGAGCCCACGCTCAAGTCCCTCGTACCTGCACAGAGCGATAGCTACTCGCAACCAACGCGATTAGGGGTTGTCAATCCCTTCACGGTCAGTTACGAGAGTGAGATGTGATATATAGAAATTTTTTGGTATTTTTGACATAAATATGCAAAGTAAAAAGTAAAGGCAAAGTAAATAGCAAAACAATATAAAGGTGATGGAGATTGATATGATGAGAATAGACCCGGGGGCCATAGGTTTCACTAGTGGCTTCTCTCAAGAGCATAAGTATTCTACGGTGGGTGAACAAATTACTGTTGAGCAATTGATAGAATTGTGCATAATTATGAGAATATCTAGGCACGATCATGTATATAGGCATCACGTTCGTGACAAGTAGATCGGAACGATTCTGCATCTACTACTATTACTCCACTCATCGACCACTATCCAACATGCATCTAGAGTATTAAGTTAAAAACAGAGTAACGCCTTAAGCAAGATGACATGATGTAGAGAGATAAATTCATGCAATATGAAATAAACCCCATCTTGTTATCCTCGATGGCAATGATACAATACGTGCCTTACTGTCCCTTCTGTCACTGGGTAAGGACACCGCAAGATCGAACCCTGTCGGATTTCGGGTTCCGGCAGACCCTTAAGGTTCGAACACTGGGGTGCGCACGGAAATCACGCCTTCTACCTCCCCGTCTCACAAAGATCTAAACTACTAAAAGAATCGCACAAGAGAGATAAGATTTATACTGCTTCGGGCCACCATTGTGGTGTAATACCCTACTCTAGTGTGTGGTGGATGGATTGCCTCTTGGGGCTGATGATGAAGAACAATACAAGGGAGAACAGCCTCGCGAGGGTCTGTTCTTGGCTGGGGCGACGAACTGCTGGGAGGAGTTCCGTCGCCTTCTCTCTCTCTCTCTCTGCTTGCTAGTCGGGTCCACACGGCGAACCGAACCGAACTCGAACCCTCTACTCTGTGTACCTCCCCACGAAAACCGAACCCTTTGCTATGTGGGTGGCCGTCCCTATTTATAGGGGCCCTAGTCCTCTTCCCAAATATCGGGCGGGAAGGGAGCCAACAATGGCGGGCTAATTTGAAGGGGGACAACAAGTACTCTTATCCTGACTAAAGGTGGTCTTCGCCTGCGAAAGACTCTGCGGTGACGCCATGCTGGGCTCCATGGTGACCTTCGTCTCGTAGTCCGCTTGGTCCTGGTCTCGTTGCACCGAAATGGCAACCTTTGCCTGATGCCTCGGTACTCCGCGGCTGCGCTTGCCCCCTTTGCATCAAAGAGGAAAGAAGGACACTGCGCGCGCTGCGCCCGCCTGGCACCCTCGATCGTCATGGCTTGCGTCACGGGCACCTCGCGAGGTACCCCGCCTTGATATCTCCGTCTCCTCGCGAGCCAGCCTGAGGAGGTTGCGCCTGAGGATGCGCCGCGTCGTCTGCCTCGCGAGGGACTTGAGCTCCTATAAATAGGGACGGCAATGGTCAGGAAACTTAACCATCTTTGATGTCTATGGTCAGGAAACTTAACCATCTTTGATTAATGAGCTAGTCAAGTAGAGGCTTCCTAGGGACACGGTGTTTTGTCTATGTATCCACACATGTATCAAGTTTCTGGTTTAATACAATTCTAGCATGAATAATAAACATTTATCATGATATAAGGAAATATAAAATAACAACTTTATTATTGCCTCTAGGGCATATTTCCTTCAATTTGGGCCTAAGGGATGCATTGTGGAGTAGTTATTAGATGATGGGTTGCTAGAGTGACCGAAGCTTAAACCCTAATTTATGCACTTATTCCGTAAGGGGCCGCTTTGGATCCAAGTTTTAATGCTATGGTTAGATTTTATCTTAATACTTTTCTCGTAGTTGCGGATGCTTGCGAGGGGGTTAATCATAATTAGGAGGCTTTTTCAAGTAAGAACATCACCTAAGCACCGGTCCACCCAGATATCAAATTATCAAAAGAGCGAACACAAATCAAATCAACATGATGAAAGGGACTAGATGAAATTCCCGTGTACCCTCAAGAACGCTTTGCTTATTGTAAGAGACTGTTTTGGCCTGTCCTTTGCCACAAAAGGATTGGGCTAACTTGCTGCATATTATTTATCGTTACCGTCACTTGCTCGTTATAAGTTATCTTGCTATCAAACTATCAGTTACCGAATTTAAGTGGTTGCAGAAATTACCTTGCTGAAAACCACTTATCATTTCCTTCTGCTCCTCATTGGGTTCAACACTCTTACTTATCGAAAGGACTATGATTGATCCCGTATACTTGTGGGTCATCAAGACTCTTTTCTGGCATCGTTGCCGGGGGGTGAAGCGCTCTTGGTAAGGAAAAAATTATTACTACGTGCTGAAATTTATTGTCACTTGTTACTACGGAGAACAATCCTTTGAGTGGTTTGTTTGGGGTATGTTCACCTAGATTGGAACTATAATTAGTTACCCCTCAACCTACTGCACATACTGAAAAAATTGGTTATGAAATTCCTTCGGGTATGATAGAACAACTGCTAGCAAATCCTTATGCAGGAGATGGAACCGAACATCCTGATATGCACTTGATATATGTAGATGAAATTTGTGGATTATTTAAGCTTGCAGGTTTACCCGGAGATGAAGCTAAGAAGAAGGTCTTCCCTTTATCTTTGAGGGGAAAAGCATTCGCATGGTGTAGGCTATGCGATGATATTGGATCTTGGAATTGGAATTTCACCAAAAAAATTATCCTATGCATCGAGTTCATCGTGATCGGAATTATATATATAATTTTTGGCCTCATGAAGGAGAAAGTGTCGCTCTAGCTTGGGGGAGGCTTAAGTCAATGTTATATTCATGCCCCAATCATGAGCTTTCAAGAGAAATTATTATCCAGAATTTTTATGCTCGGCTTTCTCATGATGATCAATCCATGCTCGATACTTCTTGTACTGGTTCTTTTATGAAGAAGACTATTGAATTCAGGTGGGATGTAGCGACCCGACCCGAATGGATCAAGTCTACTGTGCTCCGGTGTCATCCCTGGATCAGTAATGCTGACACCACACAGTACTTCGAAGGATTTATAGCAGAGTGGCAATCACACACTTATTACAACAATGTCTCAAAAGAGAACTTATTCCAACAAATATGGCTTAAGGCCATCTAAAATCAATAACAGCGGAAGACTTGGAAGATAAATGGGTCCATCAACTCCAACGGCATCACTGAGTATAGAACCACGACCTAAAAGCACCTTAATCGTCGTCTGAAAAGTCTGCAACATTAACGTTGCAGCCCGAAAACGGGTCAGCACATGGAATATGCTGGCAATGTAACACATAGAGAGTAATGGAATGAAACAGCTATACTATATGCATATTTGGCTGGTGGAAAGCTCTATGGTTACTGTTTTGTGTAAAGCCAGTTTTTCCCTACTGCAAAGGAATAAATTTATTTAACTATCAGGGTGGTTGTTAAACATCGAGAATGGTTGACAGCATTCCGATCCCAATTAAGTGAACATTAAAACCCAACAATATTAATTAGAAGTAACATGATGAGATTCACGTGATATTCAAGTACTAGATACTCAAGATGTCCATAACCGGGGACATGGCTAATCATGATTAGTTTGTTACACTCTGCAGAGGTTTGCGCACTTTTCCCCACAAGACTCGATCGCCTCCGTTGGATTTCTCGCACTACCGGTGCTTGAGAAACGGAAGACCGAGACACAGTCTTTGAGAAGCGCTAGCACCTTACGATGGATAGACCGGTACACCTACTTTCCCCTACATCTGCTAGTCTACCCTGTAAGAGTTCGCACGACTTAGTCAACTATGCCAGAGCCCATATTGGCTTGTGGCTGCACACGTAAGTGTTTAGCATGAAAGATCTTATGACCCCTTTGAGTCTGGGTGGCGGTCCAAACAAAACAGGCAAGTCCTGATAGACATCAGGTGCCTCAATCCACCCAGATGTGTGTTTAAGTTGCCACCTTAGATAAACCATTAAAATTATCAATCTCACATCTGTCATGGATATCACTCACCCAATCCACATCTATTAGCATAGCATGGCATAATAAGCAAACGTAGAAGTAACTCCCAAAGGTTTCATGATAAACAGGTAATAGGTACTACCTCATCTACTTCCCATCCCACAATTTAATTAGATCCTAATCATGCAATGTGTGAGGATAGATCTAATGCAATAAAACTGGGTTGTAGAAAAGGTATGATCAAAGTGTTACTTGCCTTGCTGATGATCCGCGAGTCCTAGAGATTCGAAGTAACAGGCGGCGCAATCCGGGTAATCTATCGCAGACAAACAACAAGCATACAATAAGTACTCATCTAATGCACAGGTAAAACTCGAACAAAAGATCGAACCAGATAGTTCAACTTAAGAACTCCGGTTGCAAAGAGAGAAAGAACTGAACAAAGAAACCAAAAACAACCGGCGGAAGAAAACAACTCGGTTCTAGCAAGTTGAAACTAGGTCAAATTTTACTGTAGCAAAAACTTGTTTAAGTTGATTAGTCAGAACGGCGGTTTCGAAACGAAACTCCAGGCGCTTGAATCACCTGATTCCGATAAACGAGCGAGAAGATAAACTAGAACGAAGATCGGATCTGAGATCGCGATCGAGGAATAAATCCGGCGAAAAGAAAAAGAAGAACGGTTAAACGAACGAACGCTCATTAGCCGAGAATAATCCGGTGATCACGTTCGTTAGGACGAACGTTCCGGCGAACGGTCTCGAGGCAACTAAACCGAAAAAGAAAACGGATCCGATCTAGGGTTTCGGAAAAGAAAACCGAACGAAAAACCGATCTAGAAAACCAGAACGGTTTAGAGAAGAACCAGAAAGAAAACGAATCGGAAGAGAAGAAAAGAACCGGAACGGTTTATAAGAAAACCGAACCGCAGGGATAGGAGAGACGCGGCGCGGCACCTCCGGCGAGCGGGGCTCCGGCGAACGGCATTGGGCGGCGTAGGCGGCGTCGAGCAAGGGCGGCGGCGGGGCACTAGGGCGGCGGCGGCGGCGCGGCTATGGAGGCACGTCGCGGCGGCTTGGGCGCGGGGTGAGGGTGCGGTGGAGGGCTTGGGGCTTGGTTTGATGTGGGTTTAGAGGGGGGTGCTTGGGTATTTATATAGGTGAGGGGAGAGGGTTTGCTTGGGGGAGGGGGCAAGAAAAAGAGAAGGAGAGGGAAAAAAACGAAACGGAGTCCTACTAGGAGTCCTAGGGCGGCGGCGGCACAAGGCAGGCGGCGGCCTGCTGGCGCGCGCGCGCGATGGGGAGCCAGCCTGGCCGGCGGCTTGGGCCTTGGCCCAGGCGCTGCGGGATTTTTTTTAATCGGTTTCGCGCGCAGAAAAACACAAAAAAAGAAACCTAAACAAACTCCAAAACTTCTAAAGTAAATTTTCCCTGACTGCTAAAAATGAGTCGAACAAAAAGAACTTTTCTCGGGACCTAGAATGCAAATTTTGAAAACACGCATTTTTCCCTATCCAAAAAAATGCAAATAAAAACTCCGACAAATCCAATGATCCTTTCTTCAAAATTTGAGAAGAACTCAAATATGACAATGACGAAATCTCCAACTCTCTCCGAGGGTCCTTGAGTTGCGTGAAATTTCTAGGATCGACAAAAATGCAAGAAAATATGATATGCATGATGATCTAGTGTATAACATTCCAAATTGAAAATTTGGGATGTTACAAACCTACCCCCCTTAAGATGAATCTCTCCCTCGAGATTCGGGTTGGCTAGAAAATAGGTGAGGGTGGTCCTTGAGCAAATCTTCTTCTCTCTCCCAGGTGGCTTCATCCTTTGAGTGGTGGTTCCACTGAACTTTGCAAAACTTGATAACCTTGCTGCGGGTAACTCTGCTGGCATAATCGAGAATCTTGACTGGTTTCTCTTCATACGTTAAGTCGTCCTTCAACTGAATCGCTTCAAGCGGCACTGTATCTCTTAGTGGTACCTCCGCCATCTCGGCGTGACATTTCTTCAGCTGAGAAACATGGAATACGTCATGAACTCCTGACAGTCCCTCTGGTAATTCCAACTTATAAGCGACTTCTCCCATACGTTGCAAGATCTTATACGGTCCAACGAAACACGGTGCTAATTTTCCCTTAACTCCAAAGCGCTTAACTCCTCGAAGTGGGGATACTCGGAGATACACTCTGTCTCCGGTTTCGTAAACTGTCTCCTTGCGTTTAGAATCTGCGTAGCTCTTCTGCCTAGTCTAGGCTACCTTGAGCCTATCGCGAATCAACTTAACTTTCCGTTCAGACTCCTTAATCAAATCTGGTCCAAAGAACTGACGGTCTCCAACTTCGTCCCATGACAACGGTGTCCTGCACCTCCTTCCGTACAAAGCTTCGAAAGGTGCCATCTTCAAACTGGTCTGGTAACTGTTGTTATAGGAAAACTCCGCATACGGCAAGTTATCGTCCCAACTAGATCCATAATCTAGTGCACAAGCTCTCAGCATATCTTCCAAAATCTAATTGACCCTCTCGGTCTGTCCATCTGTCTGCGGATGAAAAGCGGTGCTGAACTCTAGCCTAGTTCCCAAAGTTTCATGCAACTGATTCCAAAACTTTGAGGTAAATTGGGTTCCTCTGTCTGATACAATACTCCTTGGAACTCCATGCAAACAAATGATCCTAGTCATGTATATCTTTGCCAACTTAGCACTGGTGTAAGTGGTCTTAACTGGAATGAAATGTGCTACCTTCGTCAAACGATCGACTACTACCCATATCGAGTCATATCCTGCCTTCGTCCTGGGTAATCCTGTGATAAAATCCATGCCTATCTTATCCCACTTCCATTCGGGTATCGACAATGGTTGTAACAATCCGGCTGGCTTCTGATGCTCTGCCTTTACTCTATGACATACGTCACAAATTGCTACATATGCTGCAATGTCCTTCTTCATTCCGGTCCACCAGAATGTCTCCTTCAAATCCAAATACATCTTGGTATTTCCTGGGTGAATCGAATATGGTGAATCATGTGCCTCTTGTAGAATCAACTTCCTAATCTCCGGGTCATTTGGCACATAAACACGGTCCTCAAACCATAGGGTATCGTGCTCATCCTCACGAAATCCCTTTGCTTTTCCTTTGCTTAGTTTCTCCTTTATAGAAGCAATCTCCTTGTCAGATTTCTGAGCCTCTCTGATTTTATCCATCAATGTTGACTGAATCTCCAATGCTGCTACATAGCCTTTCAGAACTATCTCCAAACTTAGTTCATGAAGGTTTTCTGCTAACTCCTTGGGTATTTCTTCTGTTATTAACGTATTGACATGGCTCTTGCGGCTCAATGCGTCAGCTACTACATTAGCTTTACCAGGATGGTAATGCAATCTCATATCATAATCCTTGATGAGTTCCAACCATCTCCTTTGTCTGAGATTCAACTCCTTCTGCGTGAAAATGTACTTCAAACTCTTGTGATCCATGTACACCTCACAATGATTTCCAATGAGGAAATGTCTCCATGTCTTCAATGCATGCACTACGACTGCTAACTCCAAATCATGCATAGCATAATTCAATTCGTGAGGCTTCAGTTGTCGTGAAGCATACGAAACAACTCTCCCTTCCTGCATAAGTACTGCTCCAAGTCCTCGACGTGAAGCGTCGCAATACACCTCATAATCCTTGGTCTGATATGGCAAAATCAACACTGGTGACGTAACCAATCGTTTCTTCAACTCCTGGAAACTAGCCTCACACTCCTCAGTCCAATTGAACTTAGTATCCTTCTTCAACAACTTCGTCATAGGCTTCGCAATCTTTGAAAAATTCTCAATGAATCTCTGGTAGTATCCTGCGAGTCCAAGAAAACTCCGGATCTCTCCAACTGTCGTTGGTGCTTCCCATTCGGTTACGGTCTCAACCTTTGCAGGGTCAACTGCTATCCCTTCTCCGGATATAACGTGTCCGAGGAATCCTACTTCCTTCAACCAAAACTCACATTTGCTAAATTTGGCATATAACTGATGTTCCCTTAGTTTCTCCAAAACCAAACGCAAATGTTCCTTATGCTCTTCTTCGTTCTTTGAATAAACCAGGATATCATCGATGAACACTACGATGAACTTATCCAAAAATTCCATAAACACCTTGTTCATCATGTTCATAAAATAGGCAGGCGCGTTAGTCAATCCAAATGACATAACGGTATACTCATACAGTCCATATCTTGTGGTGAATGCTGTCTTAGGTATGTCCTGCTCTCGAATCTTCAACTGGTGGTACCCTGATCGCAAATCGATCTTGGAAAACACTTTAGCTCCTTGCAAACGATCAAACAGATCATTAATCATTGGCAGTGGGTACTTGTTCTTGATGGTTACTTCATTCAATCCACGGTAATCAACAACCATCCATAATGATCCATCCTTCTTCTCCACTAGAAGTATGGGTGATCCCCAAGGCGAAGAACATGGGCGTATGTAACCTTTCTCCAATAACTCCTTAATCTGGTTCTTAATTTCCACCAAATCCTTTGCAGGCATCCAGTATGGTCTCTTTGATATTGGGCCTGTTCCTGGCAATAACTCAATCCAAAATTGAATGTCTCTATCCGGTGGCATGCCTGGCAACTCTTCCAGAAATACATCAGGGTAATCCTTCACCACTGGTACTTCCTCCTGCACAACTCCTATAAGGCAATTTACTTATGTCCTATTTGGCACATGCCGGGATACATACTTGATCCTCCTTCCTTCTGGCGTTGTGAGCAAAATTGACTTACTAGCACAATCGATGTTTCCTCCATACATCGACAACCAATCCATACCGAGAATTACATCCAGACCTTGGGATTCCAGAATAATTAAATCTGTTGGGAAAACATGCCTTCCTATGCTTAATGACACTTGAAAGCATCCTTGACTGGCCTTGTACTCTGCTCCTGGCGAGCTTACTAGCATAGGTGTTTTAAGAATCCTAGTGGGCAGGCTATATTTTTCCACAAATCCCCTTGATATGTATGAATGTGATGCACAAGTATCGAAAAGAACGAGTGCGGTAAATGACTTAACCAAAAACTTACCGATTACTGCATCAGGCTGATCTTCAACCTCCTCCACGTTAACGTGGTTCACCTGTCCCCTATTAAAAGGGTTCGGCTTCTTCCCTGAGCTTCCATTGCCATTCCCATTCTGGCCTTCAGGACATTCATTTGCATAATGTCCGGTCTTGGAACACTTGAAATAGGTGACTTGACTCAGATCTCTCTTGGATGGGGTTGATGGGGTGGTCCGATTCTGGCCGTTGCTTCCTCCATTCCCTTTACCATTCTTGTGGCCACTGTGGTTGTGCGAACTACCTCCTCCATGGGTATGCTGAAACTGAAATCCCGATTTAGGGGTAAAACGGGGCTTCTGCTGGGCTCCAGAGTTATACTTCCCCTGTCCATACTTCCTCTTGCGGTTCTCAATCTGCTGTTGCTTCCCTTCAATCATGATGGCACGATCTACCAACTCCTGGTAGTTGTTGAAACTTGCTACCATCAACTGCATACTCAACTCATCATTCAGTCCTTCCAGAAACTTCTCCTGCTTAGTTGCATCCGTAGCAACGTCATCTGGGGCATAACGTGCTAACTTGCTGAAGTCGTCAACGTACTGGCCAACTGTCCTTCCTCCTTGGCGTAAGTTGCGAAACTCACGCTTCTTCATGGCCATAGCTCCTGCTGAAACATGTGCAGTGCGGAAAGCTTGCTGGAACTGATCCCATGTGACGGTGTCAACTTGGAAGGTGGCTGTGAAATTCTCCCACCATGCTGCCGCGGGTCCGTCGAGCTGATGTGCGGCAAACTTCACTTTCTCACCATCTGTGCATCCTGCAGTGGTCAACTCCCTTCCTATCTTGCGGAGCCAATCGTCTGCTACTATCGGCTCGATGCTACTAGAAAACGCCGGCGGATTTAGCCTAAGGAAATGGGCTAAGTGGTCAACAGGTGGTGGTGGTGGAGGTGGGTTGTTGTTGTTGTTCTGCTGATTCTGAACTAACATCTGCATCAATTGATTCTGCTGTTGGATCAACTGAGTGAGCTCCGGTGGAAATCCATTGTCACGTCTCGGAGGCATCTGAGGGTTTAGAAAAGATGAGAAATAAGAATAGAGAGAGGTCTAAAGAGAAAACACTACCCCAATGCACATGAGCAAATTCACATAAAATCACTTCATTCAAATCAAACAAGGGCTTACAATCGATCTAGCTATCGCAAAAGTGCTCGAACTATAGTGTATACATGGAGGGGAATGCTACTAATATTTGGTGGTCATCTAGAAATTTGAACCGGTGGAAGACTCCATGATGTCCGCTCCAGCTTCGTCTTCAAATCGGGTTCACTTGGATCCGAATCGGTGTCGTCGGTGATGATGTAGTTGTCCGGACATGCGACGTACATGTCTTCCTTCCTGGATGCTAACTCCATCTTGAGTTCTTCAATCTCTTGCTTAAGATCGCAGTTTGTCTTGCTAGAGCTACGATCTCGTCCATGTAGTCCTTGCGTGTAGCCTTCAGTTCTCCTTCTAGCTCGATGACCCTAGCCTTCGCATTCTTCAACTCTATCATATCATTGCACATCTGGTTCTCGTGAGGTCGAATGTGCTGGTTTAACTCCTGGATAAAAGCTGCAATGGATCTATCCTTCTTGGTGCCGACTAACTCCCATTGTTCATCTCGGCATCCGCAAATCTGGTAGATAGTGTCCTTGAGGTCTTCTTGATAAACTTCTCCAATGCGTCCTATGGTGATATGGGCTGCCATGCTCCTTCCTAGACTCCAAGTTGGTGCATTGAAAATACTATCTATGGGCTTCGTGATGGGCGCGAATGTCCTTCCCGAAACGTGAGCTTGAATCTTCCAGCGCTCCTCTTCAGGTAAAGTGGCATTGAAGGTTCCCGTGAAGCTTGGTAATCCAATGTTTAGGTACTTGGTGACTTCCTTCAAGTGAAATCCAAAAGGTGTGCCTGCATCTGGTTGAGCATACTTAATCTTCGCGTCCTTCATCCTAAAGAGTAGAAAAGATGAGGAGTTAGAAAATGAGGAGAGAATAGTGATCTATGGCTTTAACTTAGTGGTCGTGTCCTACAGTCAGCGTGTGCTCTGATACCATCTCTGTAACGACCCGACCTGAATGGATCAAGTCTACTGTGCTTCGGTGTCATCCCTGGATCAGTAATGCTGACACCACACAGTACTTCGAAGGATTTATAGCAGAGTGGCAATCACACACATATTACAATGATGTCTCAAAAGAGAACTTATTACAATAAATATGGCTTAAGGCCATCTAAAATCAATAACAAAGGAAGACTTGGAAGACAAATGGGTCCATCAACTCCAACGGCATCACTGAGTATAGAACCACGACCTAAAAGCACCTTAATCATCGTCTGAAAAGTCTGCAACATTAACGTTGCAGCCTGAAAACGGGTCAGCACATGGAATATGCTGGCAATGTAACACATAGAGAGTAATGGAATGAAACGGCTATACTATATGCATATTTGGCTGGTGGAAAGCTCTATGGTTACTGTTTTGCGTAAAGCCAGTTTTTCCCTACTGCAAAGGAATAAATTTATTTAACTATCAGGGTGGTTGTTAAACATCGAGAATGGTTGACAGCATTCCGATCCCAATTAAGTGAACATTAAAACCCAACAATATTAATTAGAAGTAACATGATGAGATTCACATGATATTCAAGTACTAGATACTCAAGATGTCCATAACCGGGGACACGGCTAATCATGATTAGTTTGTTACACTCTGCAGAGGTTTGCGCACTTTTCCCCACAAGACTCGATCGCCTCCATTGGATTTCTCGCACTACCGGTGTTTGAGAAACGGATGACCGAGACACAGTCTTTCAGAAGCGCTAGCACCTTACGATGGATAGAACGGTACACCTACTTTCCCCTATATCTGCTAGTCTACCCTGTAAGAGTTCGCACGACTTAGTCAACTATGCCAGAGCCCATATTGGCTTGTGGCTGCACACGTAAGTATTTAGCATGAAAGATCTTATGATCCCTTTGAGTCTGGGTGGCGGTCCAAAAAAAACAGGCAAGTCCTGATAGACATCAGGTGCCTCAATCCACCCAGATGTGTGTTTAAGTTGCCACCTTAGATAAACCATTAAAATTATCAATCTCACATCTGTCATGGATATCACTCACCCAATCCACGTCTACTAGCATAGCATGGCATAATAAGCAAACGTAGAAGTAACTCCCAAAGGTTTCATGATAAACAGGTAATAGGTACTACCTCATCTACTTCCCATCCCACAATTTAATTAGATCCTAATCATGCAATGTGTGAGGATAGATCTAATGCAATAAAACTGGGTTGTAGAAAAGGTATGATCAAAGTGTTACTTGCCTTGCTGATGATCCGCGAGTCATAGAGATTCGAAGTAACAGGCGGCGCAATCCGGGTAATCTATCGCAGACAAACAACAAGCATACAATAAGTACTCATCTAATGAACAGGTAAAACTCGAACAAAAGATCGAACCAGATAGTTCAACTTAAGAACTCCGGTTGCAAAGAGAGAAAGAACCGAACAAAGAAACTGAAAACAACCGGCGGAAGAAAACAACTTGGTTCTAGCAAGTTGAAACTAGGTCAAATTTTACCGTAGCAAAAACTTGTTTAAGTTGATTAGTCAGAACGGCGGTTTCGAAACGAAACTCCAGGCGCTTGAATCACCTGATTCCGATAAACGAGCGAGAAGATAAACTAGAACAAAGATCAGATCTGAGATCGCGATCGAGGAATAAATCCGGCGAAAAGAAAAAGAAGAACGGTTAAACGAATGGACGTTCGTTAGCCGAGAATAATCTGGTGATCACGTTCGTTAGGACGAACGGTCCGGCGAACGGTCTCGAGGCAACTAAACCGAAAAAAAAGTATCTGATCTAGGGTTTCAGAAAAGAAAACCGAACGAAAAACCGATCTGGAAAACCGGAACGGTTTAGAGAAGAACCGGAAAGAAAACGAATTGGAAGAGAAGAAAAGAACCGGAATGGTTTATAAGAAAACTGAACCGCGGGGATAGGAGAGACGCGGCGCGGTACCTCCGGCGAGCGGGGCTCCGGCGAACGGCGTTGGGCGGCGTAGGCGGCGGCGAGCAAGGGCGGCGGCGGGGCTCTAGGGCGGCGGCGGCGGCGCGGCTATGGAGGCGCGGCGCGGCGGCTTGGGCGTGGGGTGAGGGCGTGGTGGAGGGCTTGGGGCTTGGTTTGATGTGGGTTTAGAGGGGGGTGCTTGGGTATTTATATAGGTGAGGGGAGAGGGTTTGCTTGGGGAAGGGGCAAGAAAAAGAGAAGGAGAGGGAAAAAACGAAACGGAGTCCTACTAGGACTCCTAGGGCGGCGGCGGCACAAGGCAGGCGGCGGCCTGTTGGCGCGCGCACGCGATGGGGAGCCGGCCTGGCCGGCGGCTTGGGCCTTGGCCCAGGCACTGCGGGATTTTTTTTAAATCGGTTTTGCGCGCATAAAAACACAGAAAAAGTAACCTAAACGAACTCCAAAACTTCTAAAGTAAATTTTCCCCGACTCCTAAAAATGAGTCGAACAAAAAGAACTTTTCTCGGGACCTAGAATGCAAATTTTGAAAACACGCATTTTTCCCTATCCAAAAAATGCAAATAAAAACTCCGACAAATCCAATGATCCTTTCTTCAAAATTTGAGAAGAACTCAAATATGACAATGACGAAATCTCCAACTCTCTCCGAGGGTCCTTGAGTTGCGTGAAATTTCTAGGATCGACAAAAATGCAAGAAAATATGATATGCATGATGATCTAGTGTATAACATTCCAAATTGAAAATTTGGGATGTTACATGGGATCTTTTAGACATAATTAAATGCAACTCTGAATATTGGGAACTCGACAATGGTAAATCATCGGGTATTAAGATTGAGTTTGATTGTGTTATATCTTTTATGAATACCGATGCTTTTCACAAGTTTAGCACTAAATATGGACTTGACTCTGAGATAGTAGCCACTTTCTATGAATCATTTGCTACTCATGTTGATCTCCCCAAGGAGAAGTGGTTTAAATATCATCCCCTATCAATGAAGAAATTAAAGAACTAGTTGTGGTTAAAGATGAAAGTATCATTTACAATGTTGATCCAATTGTTCCTACTGCTTATATTCAAGACCCACCTTTCCCTATTACGATAAAGGATCATGATAAGGTTTCAACGATGGTAAATAAGAGTAATATTAGAGCACCTATACCATCAGAAAAAATCAAAGTAGAACCAAGTGTTGCTATGGTTAAAGATGGCAGAAAATATAGATGGGCATGCTATTTACTTCTGTGATGAAGCTGCTAGAATTGCTAAACCTGATGAGAAAGATAAACATTGACCTGTAGTTACTATGCCTGTTGTCTCAGTCAAGATAGGAGATCGATGTTATCATGGTTTATGTGACTTAGGTGCTAGCATAAGTGTTACTCCTTTTACCTTATACCATGAAATTATGAATGATATAACACCCACTGAAATAGAAGACATACATGTTACAATTAATCTTGCTAATAGAGACACCATCACACCACTTGGGATTGTTAGAGATGTTGAAGTCTTGTGTGGGAAAATAAAATATCCTACTGGCTTTTCTTGTTCTTGGTTCCCCACAAGATGACCCTTGTCCCATTATATTTGGTAGACCTTTCTTGAACACCGTTAATGCAAAAATAGATTGTGAGAAACAAACCATCCGTGTTAGTTTTGGTGATGAGTCTCATGAGTTTAATATTTCTAAGTTTAGTAGAAAACATCATAAGAAAGAATTCCCTAGTATGGATGAAATAATTGGTCTTGCTTCTATTATCGTGCCTCCTACTGATCCACTAGAACAATATTTGCTAGACCATGAAAATGATATGCATATGCATGAAAGAAATGAGATAGATAAAATCTTCTTTGAACAACAACCTCTACTTAAACACAATTTGCCTATTGAAACTCTAGGAGGTCCTCCTCCACCTAAAGGTGATCCTATGTTTGAATTAAAACAATTGGCAGGCACTTGAAATATGCTTATCTCGATGAGAAAAAGATATATCCAGTTATTATTAGTTCTAACCTTTCAGAACATGAAGAATACAGATTATTGAAAATTCTGAAGAAGCACCGAGCTGCTATTGGATATACTCTTGGTGATCTTAAGGGCATTAGTCTGACTCTATGTCAGCACATGATTAATATGGAGCCTGATGCTAAACCCGTTGTTGATCACCAACGACGTTTGAATCCTAAAATGAAAGAAGTGGTAAGAACTGAAATACTAAAGCTTCTGGAAGCAGGTATAATCAATCCCATAGCTGATAGTAGATTGGTAAGTCCCATTCATTGTGTCCCTAAGAAGGGAGGTATTACTGTTGTTCCTAATGGTAAAAATGAACTTATTCCACAAAGAATTGTCACTGGCTATACAATGGTAACCGATTTTAGAAAATTAAATAAAGCAACTAGAAAAGATCATTACCCTTTGCCATCATTGATCAAATGCTAGAAAGAATATCTATGCACACACACTTTTGTTTCCTTGATGGTGCTACCTCTTGAGCACTGCGCTGGATTTCCCCAAAGAGGAGAGGATGATGCAGCAAAGTAGCGTAAGTATTTCCCTCATTTTTTGAGAACCAAGGTATCAATCCAGTAGGAGGATACACGCGAGTCCCTCGTACCTACACAAAAACAATAGCTCAACGCAACCAACGCGCTTAGGGGTTGTCAATCCCTTCACGGTCACTTATGAAAGTGAGATCTGATAGAGATGATAAATAATATTTTTGGTATAGAGATGCAAAGTGAAAAGTAAAAGGCAAAGTAAAAGCACAGCAATAATAAAGTGATGGAGATTAATATGATGAGAAAGAGACCCGGGGGCCATAGGTTTCACTAGTGGCTTCTCTCAAGAGCATAAGTATTCTACGGTGGGTGAACAAATTACTGTTGAGCAATTGACAGAATTGAGCATAGTTATGAGAATATCTAGGTATGATCATGTATATAGGCATCACGTCCGAGACAAGTAGACCGACTCGTGCCTGCATCTACCACTATTACTCCACTGATTGACCGCTATCCAGCATGCATGTAGAGTATTAACTTAAAAACAGTGTAACGCCTTAAGCAAGATGACATGATGTAGAGGGATAGTTTCATGCAATATGATAAAAAACATCTTGTTATCTTCGATGGCAATGATACAATACGTGCCTTGCTGCCCCTTCTGTCACTGGGAAAGAACACCACAAGATCGAACCCAAAGCTAAGCACTTCTCCCATAGCAAGAACAACCAATCTAGTAGGCCAAACCAAACTGATAATTCGAAGAGACTTGCAAAGATAACCAATCATACATAAAAGAATTCAGAGAAGATTCAAATATTATTCATAGATAGACTTGATCATAAACCCGCAATTCATCGGTCTCAACAAACACACCACAAAAATAAGATTACATTGAATAGATCTCCACGAGAGAGGGGAGAACATTGTATTGAGATCCAAAAAGAGAGAAGAAGCAATCTAGCTACTAACTATGGACCCGTAGGTCTGAACTAAACTACTCACACTTCATCGGTGGGGTTTGGATGATGATGTAGAAGCCCTCCGTGATCGATGCCCCCTCCGGCGGAGCTCCGGAACAGGCCCCAAGATGGGATCTCGTGGATACAGAAAGTTGCGGCGGTGGAATTAGGTTTTTGGCTCCGTATCTGATCGTTTGGGGGTACGTGGATATATATAGGAGGAAGAAGTACGTCAGTGGAGCAACAAGGGGCCCACGAGGGTGGAGGGCGCACCTGGGGGGCAGGTGCGCCCCTACCTCCTGGTCTCCTGTTAATTGGCTTGACGTAGGGTCCAAGTCTCCGGAGTTGTATTCGGTGAGAAAATCACGTTCCCGAAGGTTTCATTGCGTTTGGACTCTGTTTGATATTCCTTTTCTTCGAAACCCTAAAACAGGCAAAAAACAACAATTCTGGGCTGGGCCTCCGGTTAATAGGTTAGTCCCAAAAATAATATAAAAGTGGATAATAAAGCCCAATAATGTCCAAAACAGTAGATAATATAGCATGGAGCAATCAAAAATTATAGATACATTGGAGACGTATCAAGCATCCCCAAGCTTAATTCCTGCTCGTCCTCGAGTAGGTAAATGATAAAAACAGAATTTTTGATGCGGAGTGCTACTTGGCATAATTTCAATGTAAATCTTCTTAATTGTGGTATGAATATTCAGATTCAAAAGATTCAAGACAAAAGTTCATGTTGACATAAAAATAATAATACTTCAAGCATACTAACAAAGCAATTATGTCTTCTCAAAATAACATGGCCAAAGAAAGCTATCCCTACAAAATCATATAGTCTGGCTATGCTCTATCTTCACCGCAAAAAGTATTTGAATCACGCACACCCCTGATGACAAGCCAAGCAATTGTTTCATACTTTTGAAATTTTCAAAACTTTTTCGATCTTCACGCAATACATGAGCGTGAGCCATGGATATAGCACTATATGTGGGATAGAATGGTGGTTGTGGAGAAGACAAAAAGAGGGGAAGATAGTCTCACATCAACTAGGCATATCAACGAGCTATGGAGATGCCCATCAATAGATATCAATGTGAGTGAGTAGGGGTTACCATGCAACGGATGCACTAGAGCTATAAGTATATGAAAGCTCAACAAAAGAAACTAAGTGGGTGTGCATCCAACTCGCTTGCTCACGAAGACCTAGGGCATTTTGAGGAAGCCCGTCATTGGAATATACAAGCCAAGTTCTATAATGAAAAATTCCCACTAGTATATGAAAGTGACAGAATGAGAGACTCTCTACAATGAAGATCATGGTGCTACTTTGAAGCACAAGTGTGGTAAAAGGATAGTAACATTGTCCCTTCTCTCTTTTTCTCTCATTTTTTTTGTTTGGGCCTTCTCTCTTTTTTTATGGCCTCTTTTTTTCGTCCAGAGTCTCATCCCGACTTGTGGGGGAATCATTGTCTCCATTATCCTTTCCTCACTTGGGACAATGCTCTAAAAATGATGATCATCACACTTTTTTATTCTTACAACTCAAAAATTACAACTCAATACTTAGAACAAAATATGACTCTATATGAATGCCTCCGGCGGTGTACCGTGATATGCAATGAATCAAGAGTGACATGTATGAAAGAATTATGAACGGTGGCTTTGCCACAAATACGATGTCAACTACATGATCGTGCTAGCAATATGACAATGATGGAGTGTGTCATAATGAACGGAACGGTGGCCAGTTGCATGGCAATATTGTTGGGGAACGTAGTAATTTCAAAAAAATTCCTACACACACACAAGATCATGGTGATGCCTAGCAACGAGAGGGGAGAGTGTGATCTACGTACCCTTGTAGATCAACAACGGAAGCGTTTGGTTGATGTAGTCGTACGTCTCCACGGCCCGACCGATCAAGCACCGAAACTACGGCACCTCCGAGTTCTAGCACACGTTCAGCTCGATGACGATCCCCGGACTCCGATCCAGCAAAGTGTCGGGGAAGAGTTCCGTCAGCACGATGGCGTGGTGACGATCTTGATGTACTACTGTCGCAGGGCTTCGCCTAAGCACCGCTACAATATTATCAAGGACTATGGTGGTAGGGGGCGCCGCACACGGCTAAGAATATGATCACGTGGATCAACTTGTGTGTCTCTGGGGTGCCCCTGCCTCCGTATATAAAGGCTCAAGGGGGGGTGTAGCCGGCCTAGGAGAGGCGCGCCAGGACGAGTCCTACTCCCTCCGGGAGTAGGATCCCCCCCCCCCCAATCCTAGTTGGAATAGGATTCGCGGAGGGGGGAAAAGAGGAAAGGGGGCCGGCCCCCTCTCCTTGTCCTATTCGGACCAAGGGAGGGGAGGGCGCGCGGCCCATCTCTGGCTGCCTCTTCTCTTTTCCACTAAGGCCCACTAAGGCCCATATATCTCCCGGGGGGTTCCGGTAACCTCCCGGTACTCCGGTAAAATCCCGATTTCACCCGGAACACTTCCGATATCCAAACATAGGCTACCAATATATCAATCTTTATGTCTCGACCATTTTGAGACTCCTCGTCATGTCCATGATCACATCCGGGACTCCGAACAACCTTCGGTACATCAAAACATATAAACTCATAATATAACTGTCATCGAAACCTTAAGCGTGCGGACCCTATGGGTTCGAGAACAATGTAGACATGACCGAGACACGTCTCCGGTCAATAACCAATAGCGGGACCTGGATGCCCATATTGGCTCCTACATATTCTACGAAGATCTTTATCGGTCAGACCGCATAACAACATACGTTGTTCCCTTTGTCATCGGTATGTTACTTGCCCGAGATTCGATCGTCGGTATCTCAATACCTAGTTCAATCTCGTTACCGGCAAGTCTCTTTACTCGTTCCGTAATACATCATCTCGCAACTAACTCATTAGTTGCAATGCTTGCAAGGCCTATGTGATGTGCATTACCGAGAGGGCCCAGAGATACCTCTCCGACAATCGGAGTGACAAATCCTAATCTCAAAATACGCCAACCCAACATGTACCTTTGGAGACACCTGTAGAGCACCTTTATAATCACCTCTGTTGGAAAAGGCAGTGCCTAGGAGGCGCTTAGGCACGCCTAGGCGCTAGGCAATGTCCAAACGCCTTGCCTAGGGCATAAATGGAGGTCTAGGCAAGGCAAGCAAAGAATTGCCTACCCAAGCAAGAAATCATGCCACATACTACACCGCTATGCCAAACAGGTTATATTCTAGTGGAAGTAGGCGGTAATTAACTTATTTATATGCCCTAAACTAATATCAACACTCATATAATAATCACAAATACACTACAAGTAAAAACTATATTACTGCCTAGGCCGCGCCTAGGGCGCTTAGGCACCGCCTAGGCACTAGGCGAAGGCCAACCGCCTCGCTTACGCCTACCGCTTTTTCCAACATTGATAATCACCCAGTTACGTTGTGACGTTTGGTAGCACACAAAGTGTTCCTCCGGCAAACGGGAGTTGCATAATCTCATAGTCATAGGAACATGTATAAGTCATGAAGAAAGCAATAGCAACATACTAAACGATCGGGTGCTAAGCTAATGGAATGGGTCATGTCAATCAGATCATTCACCTAATGATGTGATCCCGTTAATCAAATAACAACTCTTTGTCCATGGTTAGGAAACATAACCATCTTTGATTAACGAGCTAGTCAAGTAGAGGCATACTAGTGACACTCTGTTTGTCTATTTATTCAGACATGTATTATGTTTCCGGTTAATACAATTATAGCATGAATAATAAACTTTTATCATGAAATAAGGAAATAAATAATAACTTTATTATTGCCTCTAGGGCATATTTCCTCCAGTCTCCCACTTGCACTAGAGTCAATAATCTAGATCACATCACCATGTGATTAACATCGATAGTTCACATCATCATGTGATTAACACCCATAGTTCACATCACCATGTGACCAACACCCAAAGGGTTTACTAGATTCAGTAATCTAGTTCACATCGCTTATGTGATTAACACCCAAAGAGTACTAAGGTGTGATCATGTTTTGCTTGTGAGAGAAGTTTAGTCAACGGGTCTGCCATATTCAGATCCGTATGTATTTTGCAAATTTCTATGTCAACAATGCTCTGCACGGAGCTACTCTTAGCTAATTGCTCCCACTTTCAATATGTATCCAGATTGAGACTTAGAGTCATCTAGATCAGTGTCAAAATTTGCATGGACGTAACCCTTTATGACGAACCCTTTTTGGCACGTCCATAATTGAGAAACATATCCTTATTCCACTAAGGATAATTTTGACCGCTGTCCAGTGATCTACTCCTAGATCACTATTGTACTCCCTTGCCAAAATCAGTGTAGGGTATACAATAGATCTGGTACACAGCATGGCATACTTTATAGAACCTATGGCCAAGGCATAGGGAATGACTTTCATTCTCTTTCTATCTTCTGTCGTGGTCGTGTTTTGAGTTTTACTCAATTTCACACCTTGTAACACAGGAAGAACTCTTTCTTTGACTGTTCCATTTTGAACTACTTCAAAATCTTGTCAAGGTATGTACTCATTGAAAAAACTTATCAAGTGTTTTGATCTATCTCTATAAATCTTGATGCTCAATATGTAAGTAGCTTCACCGAGGTCTTTCATTGAAAAACTCTTATTCAGGTATCCCTTTATGCTATCCAGAAATTCTATATCATTTCCAATCAGTAATATGTCATCCACATATAATATCAGAAATGCTACAGAGCTCCCACTTACTTTCTTGTAAATACAGGCTTCTCCGAAAGTCTGTATAAAACCAAATGCTTTGATCACACTATCAAAGCATTTATTCCAACTCCGAGAGGCTTGCACTAGTCCATAAATGGATCGCTGGAGCTTGCACACTTTGTTAGCTCCTTTTGGATCGACAAAACCTTCCGGTTGCATCATATACAACTCTTCTTCCAGAAATCCATTCAGGAATGTAGTTTTCACATCCATCTGCCAAATTTCATGATCATAAAATGCGGCAATTGCTAACATGATTCGGACAGACTTAAGCATCGCTACGGGTGAGAAGATCTCATCGTAGTCAGCCCCTTGAACTTGTCGAAAACCTTTTGCGACAAGTCGAGCCTTGTAGACAGTAATATTACCGTCAGCGTCAGTCTTCTTCTTGAAGATCCATTTATTCTCAATTGCTTGCCGATCATCGGGCAAGTCAACCAAAGTCCATACTTTGTTCTCATACATGGATCCCATCTCGGATTTCATGGCTTCAAGCCATTTTGCGGAATCTGGGCTCACCATCGCTTCTTCATAGTTCGTAGGTTCATCATGATCTAGTAGCATGATTTCCAGAATAGGATTACCGTACCACTCTGGTGTGGATCTCACTCTGGTTTACCTACGAGATTCGGTAGTAACTTGATCTGAAGTTACATGATCATCATCATTAGCTTCCTCACTAATTGGTGTAGTAGTCACAAGAACAGATTTCTGTGATGAACTACTTTCCAATAAGGAAGATGGTACAATTACCTTATCAAGTTTTCTACTTTCCTCCGACTCACTTCTTTCGAGAGAAACTCCTTCTCTAGAAAGTATCCATTCTCAGCAACGAATGTCTTGCCTTCGGATCTGTGATAGAAGGTGTACCCAACAGTCTCCTTTGGGTATCCTATGAAGACATATTTCTCCGATTTGGGTTTGAGCTTATCAGGATGAAACTTTTTCATATAAGCATCACAACCCCAAACTTTAAGAAACGACAACTTTGGTTTCTTGCCAAACCACAGTTCAGATTGTGTCGTCTCAACGGACTTAGATGGTGCCCCTTTTTTAGCGTGAATGCAGCTGTCTTTAATGCATAACCTCAAAAACGATAGTGGTAAATCGGTAAAAAACATCATAGATTTGCACTACATCTAATAAAGTACAGCTATGACGTTCGGACACACCATTATGCTGTGGTGTTCCAGGTGGCATGAATTTGTGAAACTATTCCAGATTGTTTTGATTGAAGAAATATTTGTCTCCGCGATCATATCGTAGAAACCTTATTTTCTTGTCACGATGATTTTCCACTTCACTCTGAAATTCTTTGAATTTTTCAAATGTTTCAGACTTATGTTTCATCAAGTAGATATACCCATATCTGCTCAAATCATCTGTGAAGGTCAGAAAATAATGATACCCGCTGCAAGCCTTAATATTCATCGGACCACATACATCAGTATGTATGTTTTCCAACAAATCTGTTGCTTGCTCTATTGTTCCGGAGAACGGCGTTTTAGTCATCTTGCCCAAGAGACATGGTTCGCAAGCATCAAGTGATTCATAATCAAGTGATTCCAAAATCCCATCAGCATGGAGTTTCTTCATGCGCTTTACACCAATATGACCTAAATGGCAGTGCCACAAACAAGTTGCCCTATCATTATTAACTTTGCAACTTTTGGCTTCAATATTATGAATATGTGTATCATTGCAATCGAGATCCAACAAACCATTTTCGTTGGTGTGTACGACCATAGAAGGTTTTATTCATGTAAACAGAACAACAATTGTTCTCTAACTTAAATGAATAACCATATTGCAATAAACATGATCAAATCATATTTATGCTCAACGCAAACACCAAATAACACTTATTTAGGTTCAACATTAATCCCGAAAGTATAGGGAGTGTGCGATGATGATCATATCAATCTTGGAACCACTTCCAATACACATCGTCACTTCACCCTTAACTAGTCTCTGTTTATTCTGCAACTCCCGTTTCGAGTTACTAATCTTAGCAACTGAACTAGTACCAAATACTGAGGGGTTGCTATGAACACTAGTAAAGTACACATCAATAACATGTATATCAAATATACCTTTGTTTACTTTGCCATCCTTTCTTATCCACCAAATACTTGGGGTAGTTCCGCTTCCAGTGACCAATCCCTTTGCAGTAGAAGCACTTTGTCTCGGGCTTAGGACTAGACTTGGGTTTCTTCACTTGAGCAGCAACTTGCTTGCCGTTCTTCTTGAAGTTCCCCTTCTTCCTTTTGCCCTTTTCTTGAAACTAGTGGTCTTGTCTATGTTTTTCTTGATTTCTACCTTCGTCGATTTTAGCATCACGAAGAGCTAGGGAATCGTTTCCGTTATCCCTTGCATACTATAGTTCATCACGAAGTTCTACTAACTTGGTGATGGTGACTAGAGAATTCTGTCAATCACTATCTTATCTGGAAGATTAACTCCCACTTGATTCAAGCGATTGTAGTACCCAGACAATCTGAGTACATGCTCACTGCTTGAGCGATTCTCCTCCATCTTGTAGCTATAGAACTTGTTGGAGACTTCATATCTCTCAACTCGGGTATTTGCTTGAAATATTAACTTCAACTCCTGGAACATCTCATATGGTCCATGACGTTCAAAACGTTTTTGAAGTCCCGATTCTAAGTCGTTAAGCATGGTGCACTAAACTATCAAGTAGTCATCATGTTGAGCTAGCCAAACGTTCATAACGTCTGCATCTGCTCCTGCAATAGGTCTGCCACCTAGCGGTGCATCAAGGACATAATTCTTCTATGCAGCAATGAGGATAAACCTCAGATCACGGATCCAATCCGCATCATCGCTACTAACATCTTTCAACTTAGTTTTCTCTAGGAACATATATAAAACATATGAAAGCAACAACGCGAGCTATTGATCTACAACATAGATATGCTAATACTACCAGGACTAAGTTCATGATAAATTAAAGTTCAATTAATCATATTACTTAAGAACTCCCACTTAGATAGACATCCCTCTAATCATCTAAGCGATCACGTGATCCAAATCAACTAAACCATAACCGATCATCACGTGAAATGGAGTAGTTTTCAATGGTGACCATCACTATGTTGATCATATCTACTATATGATTCACGCTCGACCTTTCGGTCTCCAGTGTTCCGAGGACATATCTGCATATGCTAGGCTCGTCAAGTTTAACTAGAGTATTCCGCGTGTGCAAAACTGTCTTGCACCCATTGTAGATGGACGTAGAGCTTATCACACCCGATCATCACGTGGTGTCTGGGCACGACGAACTTTGGCAACGGTGCATACTCAGGGAGAACACTTTTATCTTGATAATTTAGTGAGAGATCATCCTATAATGCTACCGTCAATCAAAGCAAGATAAGATGCATAAAAGATAAACATCACATGCAATCGATATAAGTGATATGATATGGCCATCATCATCTTGTGCTTGTGATCTCCGTCTCCGAAGCACCTGTCATGATCACCATCGCCATCGGTGCGACACCTTGATCTCCATCGTAGCATCGTTGTTGTCTCGCCAATCTTATGCTTCCACGACTATCGCTACCGCTTAGTGATAAAGTAAAGCATTATAGCGCGATTGCATTGCATACAATAAAGCTACAACCATATGGCTCCTGCCAGTTGTCGATAACTCGGTTACAAAACATGATCATCTCATACAATAAAATTTAGCATCATGTCTTGACCATATCACATCACAACATGCCCTGCAAAAACAAGTTAGACATCCTCTACTTTGTTGTTGCAAGTTTTCACGTGGCTGCTACGGGCTTAAGCAAGAACCAATCTTACCTACGCATCAAAACCACAACGATAGTTTGTCAAGTTGGTGCTATTTTAACCTTCGCAAGGACCGGGCGTAGACACACTCGGTTCAACTAAAGTTCGAGAAACTGTCACCCGTAAGCCACCTATGTGCAAAGCACGTCGGGAGAACCGGTCTCGCGTAAGCGTACGCGTAATGTCGTTCCGGGCCGCTTCATCCAACAATACCGCCAAACCAAAGTATGACATGCTGGTAAGCAGTATGACTTATATCGCCCACAACTCACTTGTGTTATACTCGTGCATATAACATCAACACATAAAACCTAGGCTCGGATGCCACTGTTGGGGAACGTAGTAATTTCAAAAAAATTCCTACGCACACTCAAGATCATGGTGATGCATAGCAACGAGAGGGGAGAGTGTGATCTACGTACCCTTGTAGATCAATTACGGAAGCGTTTGGTTGATGTAGTCGTACGTCTCCACGGCCTGACCGATCAAGCACCGAAACTACGGCACCTCCGAGTTCAAGCACACGTTCAGCTCGATGACGATCCCCGGACTCCGATCCAGCAAAGTGTCGGGGAAGAGTTCCGTCAGCACGACGGCGTGGTGATGATCTTGATGTACTACTGTCGCAGGGCTTCGCCTAAGCACCGCTACAATATTATCGAGGACTATGGTGGCAGGGGGCGCCGCACATGGCTAAGAATATGATCACGTGGATCAACTTGTGTGTCTCTGGGGTGCCCCTGCCTTCGTATATAAAGGCTCAAGGGGGGGGGGGTGCGGCCGGCCTAGGAGAGGCGTGCCAGGAGGAGTCCTACTCCCTCCGGGAGTAGGATTCCCCCCAATCCTAGTTGGAATAGGATTCGCGGAGGGGGGAAGAGAGGAAAGGGGGCCGGCCCCCTCTCCTTGTCCTATTCGGACCAATGGAGAGGAGGGGCGCGTGGCCCATCTCTGGCTGCCTCTTCTCTTTTCCACTAAGGCCCATATATCTCCCGGGGGGTTCCGGTAACCTCCCGGTACTCCGGTAAAATCCCGATTTCACCCGGAACACTTCCGATATCCAAACATAGGCTACCAATATATCAATCTTTATGTCTCGACCATTTTGAGACTCCTCGTCATGTCCGTGATCACATCCGGGACTCTGAACAACCTTCGGTACATCAAAATGTATAAACTCATAATATAACTGTCATCGAAACCTTAAGCGTGCGGACCCTACGGGTTCGAGAACAATGTAGACATGACCGAGACATGTCTCCGGTCAATAACCAATAGCGGGACTTGGATGCCCATATTGGCTCCTACATATTCTACGAAGATCTTTATCGGTTAGACCGCATAACAACATACGTTGTTCCCTTTGTCATCGGTATGTTACTTGCCCGAGATTCGATCGTCGGTATCTCAATACCTAGTTCAATCTTGTTACTGGCAAGTCTCTTTACTCGTTCCGTAATACATCATCTCGCAACTAACTCATTAGTTGCAATGCTTGCAAGGCTTATGTGATGTGCATTACCGAGAGGGCCCAGAGATACCTCTCCGACAATCGGAGTGACAAATCCTAATCTCGAAATATGCCAACCCAACATGTACCTTTGGAGACACCTGTAGAGAACCTTTATAATCACCCAGTTACGTTGTGACGTTTGGTAGCACACAAAGTGTTCCTCCGGCAAACGGGAGTTGCATAATCTCATAGTCATAGGAACATGTATAAGTCATGAAGAAAGCAATAGCAACATACTAAACGATTGGGTGCTAAGCTAATGGAATGGGTCATGTCAATCAGATCATTCACCTAATGATGTGATCCCATTAATCAAATAACAACTCTTTGTCCATGGTTAGGAAACATAGCCATCTTTGATTAACGAGCTAGTCAAGTAGAGGCATACTAGTGACACTCTGTTTGTCTATGTATTCTCACATGTATTATGTTTCAGGTTAATACAATTATAGCATGAATAATAAACATTTATCATGAAATAAGGAAATAAATAATAACTTTATTATTGCCTCTAGGGCATATTTCCTTCAAATATATCTCGGAATGGCTATGGAAATGCCATGATAGGTAGGTATGGTGGCTGTTTTGAGGAAGTTATTTGGTGGGTGTATGATACCGGCGAAAAGTGTGTGGTATTAGAGAGGCTAGCAATGGTGGAAGGAAGGAAAGTGCGTATGATCCATGGACTCAACATTATTCATAAAGAACTCATATACTTATGGCAAAAATCTAGAAGTTGTCAAAGCAAAGTATTATGCGCATGCTCCTAGGGGGGTAGATTGGTAGGAAAAGACCATCGCTCGTCCCCGACCGCCACTCATAAGGAAGACAATCAATAAATAAATCATGCTCTGACTTCATCACATAACGGTTCACCATACGTGCATGCTACGGGAATCACAAACTTTAACACAAGCATTTCTCAAATTCACAACTACTCAACTAGCATGACTCTAATATCACCATCCTCATATCTCAAAACAATTATCAAGCATCAATTTTTTCTTAGTATTCAACGCACTCAAAAGAAAGTTTTACAAATCTTGAATACCAAGCATATTATTATTAAGCCAATTACCATGCTATTAAGACTCTCAAAATAATCTAAGTGAAGCATGAGATATCAATAGTTTCTATAAAACAAATCCACCACCATGCTCTAAAAGATATAAGTGAAGCACTAGAGCAAAATTATATAACTCAAAAGATATAAGTGAAGCACATAGAGTATTCTATCAAATTCCAAATTGTGTATGGATCTCTCAAAAGGTGTGTACAGCAAGGATGATTGTGGTAGACTAACAAGTAAAGACTCAAATCATAAAAGACGCTCCAAGCAAAACACATCTCATGTGATGAATAAAAATATAGCTCCAAGTAAAGTTACCGATAGAAGTAGACGAAAGAGGGGATGCCTTCCGGGGCATCCCCAAGCTTTGGCTTTTAGGTATCCTTAGATTATCTTGGGGGTTCCATGGGCATCCCCAAGCTTAGCCTCTTGCCACTCCTTGTTCCATAATCCATCAAATCTTTACCCAAAACTTGAAAACTTCACAACACAAAACTTAAAGTAGAAAATCTCGTGAGCTCCGTTAGCGAAAGAAAACAAAAGACCACTTCAATTTATTGTAATGAACTCATTCTTTATTTATATTGGTGTTAAAACTACTGTATTCCAACTTCTCTATGGATTATAAACTATTTTATTAGCCATAGATTCATCAAAATAAGCAAACAACACACGAAAAACAGAATCTGTCAAAAACAGAACAGTCTGTAGTAATCTGTAGCTAGCGCAAGATCTAGAACCCCAAAATTTCTAATATAAATTTCTGGACGTGACGAATTTATATTTTAATCATCTTCAAAAATAATTAACTAAATATCACTCTCCAAATAAGAATGACAGCAGTTCTCGTGAGCGCTAAAGTTTCTGTTTTTTACAGCAAGTTCAACAAGACTTTCCCCAAGTCTTCCCAACGGTTCTACTTGGCACAAACACTAATTAAACACAAAAAACACAATAAAAACAGAGGCTAAGTAAATTATTTATTACTAAACATGAGCAAAAAGCAAGGAATAAAAATAAAATTGGGTTGCCTCCCAACAAGCGCTATCGTTTAACGCCCTTAGCTAGGCATAACAAGCAAGAATAGATCTAGGTATTGCCATATTTGGTAGGCAATTCTTCAATGAGTCATCTATCTCCCTTAGGAATTTATTTCTTTCTAGTTATTATCAAACTCTTAGTCATAAGATCGAAAAATTCATTTGTAGCAATTGGTTCCTTAATGATAGCAAAAAGATTGGGATGAATACTTATAGATTTAAGATCCGCAGTTTTCTTACTAGATGATTCACCCTTATTTTTAGGAACATACATAAGCTTGGCAATTTTAGTAGGAGGACTTGGAGTATTGTTTACGGAAGAAAAAGCGGTTCCCAAGTTCGTAATGATACCCTCAAGTTTATCGATTCTAGTAGAATCTAAGTTTATTTTCTCATTAACTATGGATTCCTTTTCCTTAATATTTTTCGAAGTCATTCCTACATTAGATCCATATTGGGTAATTTGATTGTGGATCTTTTTATCTAGATTTTCAATTAATTCAATGGTAGCAACTTTATTTTCAATAATTTCAAGTCTTTGCATAACATGCTCCATAGTTAACATAGTTCCATTAACCAAAAGTGGTGGTGAGCCAAATAAATCTAACATAGCATTATAAGAAACAAAAGTATGGCTACCCAAGAAATTCCCTCCGGTAATAGTATCAAGGATATATCCATACCAAGGACTAGCACCTACATAAAAATTGCGGAGAAGAACTAAAGTAGATTGCTTCCTGGTAGATCTATTTTGAGCATTGCAAATTCTATACCAAGCATCTTTTAGATTTTCTCCCTCCCTTTGTTTAAAATTTAGAACTTCATTCTCGGGAGACAACGGAGAAGATATGAGACTAGCCATGACGACAAGCGAGCAAACTAACACACAAGCAAACAAAAAGGCAAACGGGCAAAAAAGAGGCAAATAGAGAAAGAGAGGGAGGATAGAGAGAGAGGGCGAATAAAACGGCAAGGGTGAAGTGGGGGAGAGGAAAACGAGAGGCAAATG
The DNA here is from genome assembly GCA_034509565.1 of Triticum monococcum. NCBI lineage: Eukaryota > Viridiplantae > Streptophyta > Magnoliopsida > Poales > Poaceae > Triticum > Triticum monococcum. The sequence continues at coordinate 106,113,796 of CM067843.1, forward strand.
GCAAATAATGTAATGCGGGAGATAGGGATTGTGATGGGTACTTGGTATGTTGACTTTTGCGCAGACTCCCCGGCAACGGCGCCAGAAATTCTTCTTGCTACCTCTTGAGCACTGCGTTGGATTTCCCCCAATAGGAGAGGATGATGCAGCAAAGTAGCGTAAGTATTTCCCTCAGTTTTTGAGAACCAAGGTATCAATCCAGTAGGAGGCTACGCGTGAGTCCCTCGTACCTACACAAAAACAATAGCTCAACGCAACCAACGCGGTTAGGGGTTGTCAATCCCTTCACGGTCACTTACGAAAGTGAGATCTGATAGAGATGACAAATAATGTTTTTGGTATTTTTAGTATAGAGATGCAAAGTGAAAAGTAAAAGGCAAAGTAAAAGAACAGCAATAATAAAGTGATGGAGATTAATATGATGAGAAAGAGACCCGGGGGCCATAGGTTTCACTAGTGGCTTCTCTCAAGAGCATAAGTATTCTACGGTGGGTGAACAAATTGCTGTTGAGCAATTGACAAAATTGAGCATATTATGAGAATATCTAGGTATGATCATGTATATAGGCATCACGTCCGAGACAAGTAGACCGACTCCTGCCTGCATCTACTACTATTACTCCACTAATCGACCGCTATCCAGCATGCATCTAGAGTATTAAGTTAAAAACAGAGTCACGCCTTAAGCAAGATGACATGATGTAGAGGGATAGTTTCATGCAATATGATAAAAAAACCATCTTGTTATCCTCGATGGCAATGATACAATACGTGCCTTGCTGCCCCTTCTGTCACTGGGAAAGGACACCGCAAGATCGAACCCAAAGCTAAGCACTTCTCCCATGGCAAGAACAACCAATCTAGTAGGCCAAACCAAACTGATAATTCAAAGAGACTTGCAAAGATAACCAATCATATATAAAAGAATTCAGAGAAGATTCAAATATTATTCATAGACAGACTTGATCATAAACCCACAATTCATCGGTCTCAACAAACACACCGCAAAAAGAAGATTACATCGAATAGATGTCCACGAGAGACGGGGAGAACATTGTATTGAGATCCAAAAAGAGAGAAGAAGCCATCTAGCTACTAACTATGGACCCGTAGGTCTGAAGTAAACTAATCACACTTTATTGGAGGGGCTTGGATGATGATGTAGAAGCCCTCCGTGATCGACGCCCCCTCCGGCGGAGCTCCGGAACAGACACCAAGATGGGATCTCATGGATACAGAAAGTTGCGGCGGTGGAATTAGCTTTTTGGCTCCGTATCTGATCGTTTGGGGGTACGTGGATATATATAGGAGGAAGAAGTACGTCGGTGGAGCAACAGGGGGCCCACGAGGGTGGAGGGTGCGCCTCGGGGGCAGGCGCGCCCCCCTACCTCGTGGCCTCCTGTTAATTGGCTTGACGTAGGGTCCAAGTCTCCGGAGTTGTATTCGGTGAGAAAATCACGTGCCCGTAGGTTTCATTCCGTTTGGACTCCGTTTGATATTCCTTTTCTTCGAAACCCTAAAACAATCAAAAAACAGCAATTCTGGGCTGGGCCTCTGGTTAATAGGTTAGTCCCAAAAATAATATAAAAGTTGATAATAAAGCCCAATAATGTCCAAAACAGTAGATAATATAGCATGGAGCAATCAAAAATTATAGATACGTTGGAGACGTATCAGATGGATATTCTGGTGTTTCTCAAATACATGTTTCACAACCCGATCAAGAGAAAACCACCTTTACTTGCCCTTTTGGAACTTATGCTTATAGATGTATTCTTTTTGGTTTATGCAATGCACCTGCTACCTTTCAAAGATGTATGACTGCTATATTCTCTGATTTTTGTGAAAAGATTGTTGATGTTTTCATGGATGATTTTTCCGTTTATGAAACTTCTTTTGATGATTGCTTAAGCAACATTGATCGAGTTTTGTAGAGATGCGAGCAAATTAATCTTGTCTTGAATAGGGAGAAGTGCCACTTTATGATTAATGAAGGTATTGTCTTGGGACATAAAATTTCTGAACAAGGTATTGAGGTGGATAAAGCTAAAGGTGATGCAATTGAGAAAATGCCATGCCCTAAAGATATCAAAGGTATTCGTTGTTTCCTTGGTCATGTTGGTTTCTATAGGAGGTTTATTAAAGACTTCTCTAAAATTTCTAGGCCTCTTAAAAATCTTTTACAAAAGGATGTTCTGTTTTTTATGATGATTGTGTAGAAGCCTTTGAAACAGTTGAGAAAGCCTTAACTTCTGCAACTATAGTACAACCACATGATTGGAACTTGCCTTTAAAAATCATGTGTCATGCTAGTGATTATGTTGTTGGTGCTGTTCTAGGACAAAGAGTTGATAATAAGTTAAATGTTATCCATTATGCTAGTAAACTCTAGACAGTGCTCAACGAAATTATGCTACTACTGAAAAAGAATCCTTAGCAATTGTGTTTGCTTCTGATAAATTCAGATCTTATATTGTTGATTCTAAAGTGATTGTTCACACTGATCATGTTGCTATACAATATCTTATGGAAAATAAAGATGCTAAACCTAGACTCATCAGGTGGGTTCTCTTGTTACAAGAATTTGACTTACATTTCATTGATAGAAAAGGAGCTGAGAACCCCATAGCTGATAACTTGTCTAGGCTAGAAAATATTCTTGATGGCCCACTACCTATTAATGATAGTTTTCCTGATGAGCAACTTGTTGGGGATCGTTGCAGAAATTAAAATTTTCTACGCATCACCAAGATCAATCTATGGAGTAACTAGCAACGAGGGGGGAGTGCATCTTCATACCCTTGAAGATTGCGAGTCGGAAGCGTTGCAAGAACGCGGTTGGAGGAGTCGTACACGTAGCTATTCAGATCACGGCCGAATCCGATCTAAGCACCAAACAACGGTGCCTCCGCGTTCAACACACGTGCAGCCCGGTGACGTCTCTCGCGCCTTGATCCAGCAAGGAGGAGGGAGAAGTTGAGGAAGAAGGCTCCAACAGCAGCACGATGGCGTGGTGGTGATGGAATGGCAGTTCTCCGGCAGGGCTTCGCCATGCTCACGCGGAGGAGCAGAGGTTTTGGGGAGGGGAGAGGCTGCGCCCTGGATGGGGTGCTGCAGCCCTCCCCTCGCCCCTCTATTTATAGGGAGAAGGGGGAAGAGGCCGGCAGCCAAGGGGGAGGGGGCTTGCCCCCCAAGCAAGGGGGTCGCCCCCCTTTAGGGTTCCCACCAAACCCTAGGCGCATGGGCCCTAGGGGGGAATGGCGCCCAGCCCACTAGGGGCTGGTTCCCTTCCACCTACAGCCCATAAGGCCCTCCGGGGCAGGTGGACCCTCCCGGTGGACCCCCGGAACCCCTCCGGTGGTCCCGGTACAATACCGGTATACCCCCCGAATATTTCCGGTGACCGTATGATGACCTCCCATATATAAATCTTCACCTCCAGACTATTCCGGAACTCCTCATGATGTCTGGGATCTCATCCGGGACTCCGAACAACATTCGGTAATCACATACAAATCTTCCTAATAACCGTAGTGTCATCAAACCTTAAGTGTGTAGACCCTACGGGTTCGGGAACCATGCAGACATGACCGAGACAACTCTCCGGCCTATAACCAACAGCGGGATCTGGATACCCATGTTGGCTCCCACATGTTCCATGATGATCTCATCGGATGAACCACGATGTCGAGGATTCAAGCAATCCCGTATACAATTCCCTTTGTCAATCGGTACGTTACTTGCCCGAAATTCGATCGTCAGTATCCCAATACCTCGTTCAATCTCGTTACCGGCAAGTCACTTTACTCGTTGCGTAACACACCATCCCGTGACCAACCCTTAGTCACATTGAGCTCATTACAATGATGTCTTACCGAGTGGGCGCAGAGATACCTCTCCATCATACGGAGTGACAAATCCCAGTCTCGATTCGTGCCAACCCAACAGACACTTTCAGAGATACCCATAGTGCACCTTTATAGTCACCCATAGAGTTCTGGTGTTGATCATGTTTTGCTTGAGGAAGAGGTTTAATCAACGGATCTGCGACATTCAGGTCCGTATGCACTTTACAAATATCTATGTCACCATTTTGAACATTTTCACGAATGGAGTTGAAGCGACGCTTGATATGCCTGGTCTTCCTGTGAAACCTGGGCTCCTTGGCAAGGGCAATAGCTCCAGTGTTGTCACAGAAGAGTGTCATCAGGCCCGATGCATTGGGAATAACTCCTAGGTCGGTAATGAACTCCTTCATCCAGATTGCTTCTTGTGCTGCCTCCGAGGCTGCCATGTACTCCGCTTCACATGTAGATCCCGCCACGACGCTTTGCTTGCAACTACACCTGCTAACTGTCCCACCATTCAAAATATACACGTATCCGGTTTGTGACTTGGAGTCATCCAGATCTGTGTCGAAGCTAGCATCGACGTAACCCTTTACGACGAGCTCTTTGTCACCTCCATAAATGAGAAACATATCCTTAGTCCTTTTTAGGTACTTCAGGATATTCTTGACCGGTATCCAGTGTTCCATGCCGGGATTACTTTGGTACCTTCCTACCAAACTCATGACAAGGTGTACATCAGGTCTGGTACACAGCATGGCATACATAATAGACCCTATGGCCGAGGCATAGGGGACGACACTCATCTTTTCTCTATCTTCTGCCGTGGTCGAGCATTGAGCCGTGCTCAATCTCATACCTTGCAATACAAGCAAGAACCCCTTCTTGGACTGATCCATATTGAACTTCTTCAATATCTTGTCAAAAGACCAATGAGGCGTCTCGATCTATCTCTATAGATCTTGATGCCTAATATATAAGCAGCTTCTCCAAGGTCCTTCATTGAAAAACAATTGTTCAAGTAGGCCTTTATGCTTTCCAAGAATTCTATATCATTTCCCATCAATAGTATGTCATCCACATATAATATGAGAAATGCTACAGAGCTCCCACTCACTTTCTTCTAAACACAGGCTTCTCCATAAGTCTGCGAAAACTCAAACGCTTTGATCATCTCATCAAATCAAATGTTCCAACTCCGAGAGGCTTGCACCAGCCCATAGATTGAGCATTGGAGCTTGCACACCTTGTCAGCATTCTTAGGATCGACAAAACCTTCCGGCTGCATCATATACAATTCTTCCTTAAGGAAACCATTAAGGAATGTTGTTTTGACGTACATTTGCCATATCTCATAATCATAGAATGCGGCAATTGCTAACATGATTCGAACGGACTTCAGCTTCGCTACGGGTGAGAAAGTCTCATCGTAGTCAACCCCTTGAACTTCTCGATAACCCTTAGCGACAAGCCGAGCCTTATAGATGGTCACATTACCATCTGCGTCTGTCTTCTTCTTAAAGATCCATTTATTTTATATGGCTCGCCGATCATCGGGCAAGTCAGTCAAAGTCCATACTTTGTTTTCATACGTGGATCCTATCTCGGATTTCATGGCTTCCAGCCATTTGTCGGAATCTGGGCCCGCCATTGCTTCTTCATAGTTCGAAGGTTCACCATTGTCTAACAACATGATTTCCAAGATAGGGTTGCCGTACCACTCTGGTGCGGAACGTGTCCTTGTGGACCTACGAAGTTCAGTAGCAACTTGATCTGAAGTTTCACGATCATCATCATTAACTTCCTCTCTAGTCGATGCAGGCACCTCAGGAACATTTTATTGAGCTGCACCACTCTCCGGTTCAAGAGGCAATACTTCATCAAGTTCTACTTTCCTCCCACTTACTTCTTTAGAGAGAAACTCTTTCTCTAGAAAGGATCCATTCTTGGCAACAAAGATCTTGCCTTCGGATCTGAGGTAGAAGGTATACCGAATAGTTTCTTTAGGGTATCCTATGAAGACGTATTTTTTTGATTTGGGTTCGAGCTTTTCAGGTTGAAGTTTCTTGACATAAGCATCGCATCCCCGAACTTTTAGAAATGACAGCTTAGGTTTCTTACCAAACCACAATTCATATGGTGTCATCTCAACGGATTTTGACGGAGCCCTATTTAAAGTGAAGTATAACCCCAAAATGACAGCGGTAGATTGGTAAGAGACATCATAGATCGTACCATATCCAATAGAGTGCGATTACGACATTCGGACACACCATTACGCTGAGGTGTTCCAGGCGGCGTGAGTTGTGAAACAATTCCGCATTTCCTTAAGTGCGTGCCAAATTCGTGACTCAAATATTCTCCCCCACGATCTGATCGTAAGAACTTGATTTTCCTGTCATGTTGATTCTCAACCTCACTCTGAAATTCCTTGAACTTTTCAAAGGTCTCAGACTTGTGTTTCATTAATTAGACATACCCTATTCTACTCAAGTCATCAGTGAGGGTGAGAACATAACGATAGCCACCGCGAGCCTCAACACTCATTGGACTGCACACATTAGTATGTATGATTTCCAATAAGTTGGTTGCTCGCTCCATTGTTCCGGAGAACGGAGTCTTGGTCATTTTTCCCATGAGGCATGGTTCGCATGTGTCAAATGATTCATAATCAAGAGACTCCAAAAGTCCATCTGCATGGAGTTTCTTCATGCGTTTGACACCAATGTGACCAAGGCGGCAGTGCCACAAGTATGTGGGACTATCATTATCAACCTTACATCTTTTGGCATTCACACTATGAATATGTGTAACATCACGTTCGAGGTTAAATTAGAATAAACCATTGACCAGCGGGGCATGACCATAAAACATGCCTCTCATATAAATAGAACAACCATTATTCTCATATTTAAATGAGTAGCCATCTCGCATTAAACGAGATCCAGATATAATGTTCATGCTCAGAGCTATTACTAAATAACAATTATTGAGGTTTAAAACTAATCCCATAGGTAAATGTAGAGGTAGCGTGCCGACGGCGATCACATCGACCTTGGAACCATTCCCGACGCGCATCGTCACCTCGTCCTTCGCCAGTCTCCGTTTATTCCGCAGTTCCTGTTTTGAGTTACAAATATGAGCAACTGCACCGGTATCAAATACCCAGGAGCTACTACGAGCGCTGGTTAGGTACACATCAATAACATGTATATCACATATACCTTTGGCATTGCCGGTCTTCTTATCCGCTAAGTACTTGGGGCAGTTCCGCTTCCAGTGATCGTTTCCCTTGCAATAAAAACACTCAGTCTCAGGCTTGGGTCCATTCTTTTGCTTCTTCCCGGCAGCTTGCTTACCGGGCGCGACAACTCCCTTGCCGTCCTTCTTGAAGTTCATTTACCCTTGCCTTTCTTGAACTTAGTGGTTTGATTCACCATCAACACTTGATGTTCCTTTTTTGATTTCCACCTCCGCTGATTTCAGCATTGAATATACCTCAGGAATGGTCTTTTCCATCCCCTGCATATTGAAGTTCATCACAAAGCTCTTGTAACTAGGTGGGAGCGACTAAAGGATTCTGTCAACGACCGCATCATCCGGGAGATTAACTCCCAGCTGAGACAAGCGGTTGTGCAACCCAGACATTTTGAGTATGTGCTCACTGACGGAACTATTCTCCTCCATCTTACAACTGTAGAACTTGTCGGAGACTTCATATCTCTCGACCCGGGCATGAGCTTGGAAAACCATTTTCAGCTCTTGGAACATCTCATATGCTCTGTGTTGCTCAAAACACTTTTGGAGCCCCGGTTCTAAGCTGTAAAGCATGCCGCACTGAACCAGGGAGTAATCATCACTACGCGTTTGCCAAGCGTTCATAACGTCTTGTTCTGTTGGGAAAACAGGTGCTTCACCTAGCGGTGCATCAAGGACATATGCTTTCCTGGCAGCTATGAGGATAATCATCAGGTTACGGACCTAGTCCATGTAGTTGCTGCCATCGTCTTTTAGCTTGGTTTTCTCTAGGAACGCGTTGAAGTTGAGGGCAACATTAGCGTGGGCCATTTGATCTACAAGACATATTGCAAAGAATTTTAGACAATGTTCATGATAATTAAGTTCATCTAATCAAATTATTTAATGAACTCCCACTCAGATAGACATCCCTCTAGTCATCTAAGTGATACATGATCCGATTCAACTACGCCGTGTCCGATCATCACATGAGACGGACTAGTCATCATCGGTGAACATCTTCATGTTGATTGTATCTTCTATACGACTCATCTTCGACCTTTCGCTCTTCCGTGTTCCGAGGCCATGTCTGTACATGCTAGGCTCCTCAAGTCAACCTAAGTGTATTGCGTGTGTAAATCTGGCTTACACCCGTTGTATGCGAATGTTAGGACCTATCCTACCTGATTATCACGTGGAGCTTCGGAACAACGGACCTTAGCAACGGTGCACATTTAGGAGGAACACTTTCTTGAAATTATTGCGAGGGATCATCTTATTTATGCTACCGTCGTTCTAAGCAAATAAGATGTAAAACATGATCAACATCACATGCAATCAAATAGTGACATGATATGGCCAATATCATTTTGCTCCTTTTGATCTCCATCTTCGGGGCGCCATGATCATCATTGTCACCGGCATGACACCATGACCTCCATCATCATGATCTCCATCACCGTGTCTTCATGAAGTTGTCTCGCCAACTATTACTTCTACTACTATGGCTAACGGTTAGCAATAAAGTAAAGTGATTACATGATGTTTATGTTGACACGCAGGTCATAAATAAATTAAGACAACTCCTATGGCTCCTGCCGGTTGTCATACTCATCGACATGCAAGTCGTGATTCCTATTACAAGAACATGATCAATCTCATACATCACATATATCATTCATCACATCCTTTTGGCCATATCACATCACACGACATATGCTGCAAAAACAAGTTAGACATCCTCTAATTGTTGTTGCAAGTCTTTTTCCGTGGCTGCTATAGGTTTCTAGCAAGAACGTTTCTTACCTACGCCAAAACCACAACGTGATATGCCAATTTCTATTTACCCTTCATAAGGACCCTTTTCATCGAATCTGATCCGACTAAAGTGGGAGAGACAGACACCCGCTAGCCACCTTATGCAACTAGTGCATGTCAGTCGGTGGAACCAGTCTCACGTAAGCGTACGTGTAAGGTCGGTCCGGGCCGCTTCAACCGACGATGCCGCCGAATCAAGATAAGACTAGTAACGGCAAGTAAATTGACAAAATCGACGCCCACAACAACTTGTGTTCTACTCGTGCATAGAAACTACGCATAGACCTAGCTCATGATGCCACTGTTGGGGATCGTTGCAGAAATTAAAATTTTCTACGCATCACCAAGATCAATCTATGGAGTAACTAGCAACGAGGGGGGAGTGCATCTTCATACCCTTGAAGATTGCGAGTCGGAAGCGTTGCAAGAACGCGGTTGGAGGAGTCGTACACGTAGCGATTCAGATCACGACCGAATCCGATCTAAGCACCGAACAACGGTGCCTCCGCGTTCAACACACGTGCAGCCCGGTGACGTCTCCCACGCCTTGATCCAGCAAGGAGGAGGGAGAGGTTGAGGAAGAAGCCTCCAACAGCAGCACGACGGCATGGTGGTGATGGAGTGGCAGTTCTCCGGCAGGGCTTCGCCAAGGTCACGTGGAGGAGGAGAGGTGTTGGGGAGGGAAGAGGCTGCGCCTTGGATGTGGTGCTGCAGCCCTCCCCTCGCCCCTCTATTTATAGGGAGAAGGGGGAAGGGGGTCGGCCCCTCCAGATGAGATCTAGAGGGGGGCGACCAAGGGGGAGGGGGCTTGCCCCCCAAGCAAGGGGGGCGCCCCCCTTTAGGGTTCCCCCCAAACCCTAGGCGCATGGGCCCTAGGGGGATTGGCGCCCAGCCCACTAGGGGCTGGTTCCCTTCCACCTACAGCTCATAAGGCCCTCCGGGGCAGGTGGACCCTCCCGGTGGACCCCCGGAACCCCTCCGGTGGTCCCGGTACAATACAGGTATACCCCCGAATATTTCCGGTGACCGTATGATGACTTCCCATATATAAATCTTCACCTCCGGACTATTCCGGAACTCCTCGTGATGTCCGGGATCTCATCTGGGACTCCGAACAACATTCGGTAATCACATACAAATCTTCCTAATAACCCTAGCATGATCGAACCTTAAGTGTGTGGACCCTACGGGTTTGGGAACCATGCAGACATGACCGAGACAACTCTTCGGCCTATAACCAACAGCGGGATCTAGATACCCATGTTGGCTCCCACATGTTCCATGATGATCTCATCGGATGAACCACGATATCGAGGATTCAAGCAATCCCGTATACAATTCCCTTTGTCGATCGGTACGTTACTTGCCCGAAATTTGATCGTCAGTATGCCAATACCTCGTTCAATCTCGTTACCGGCAAGTCACTTTACTCGTTGCGTAACACACCATCCCGTGACCAACCCTTAGTCACATTGAGCTCATTATGATGATGTCTTACCGAGTGGGCGCAGAGATACCTCTCTGTCATACGGAGTGACAAATCCCAGTCTCGATTCGTGCCAACCCAACAGACAATTTCAGAGATACCCGTAGTGCACCTTTATAGTCACCCAGTTACGTTGTGACGTTTGGCACACCCAAAGTATTCCTACGGTATCTGGGAGTTGCACAATCTCATGGTCTAAGGAAAAGATACTTGACGTTAGAAAAGCTTTAGCAGACGAACTGCACGATCTTGCGCTATGCTTAGGATTGGGTCTTGTCCATCACATCATTCTCCTAATGATGTGATCCCGTTATCAATTACATCCAATGTCCATGGTCAGGAAACCATAACCATCTATTGATCAACGAGCTAGTCAACTAGAGGCTCACTAGGGACATGTTGTGGTCTATGTATTCACACATGTATTACGATTTCCGGATAATACAATTATAGCATGAACAATAGACAATTATCATGAACAAGGAAATATAATAATAACCATTTTATTATTGCCGCTAGGGCATATTTCCAACACAACTAGCTGCAATAAATGTTTCTCATAACACTCCTTGGTATGCTGACTATGCTAATTATATTGTTGCAAAATATATACAACCTAGTTTCACATACCAATAAAAGAAAAAAATTCTTATATGATTTAAGACATTACTTTTGGGATGACCACATCTTTACAAAGAAGGCGTAGATGGTATTATTAGAAGTTGTGTACCTGAGCATGAACAGGAACAAATCCTACGAAAATGTCACTCCGAAGGTCATGGAGGACATCATGCGGGAGATAGAACTGCTCACAAGGTATTGCATTCTGGTTTTTTATTGGCCTACTCTCTTCAAGGATTCCCGTAAGTTTGTTTTATCTTCTGATGAATGTCAAAGAATTGGTAATATTGGTAAGCGTCAGGAAATGCCTATGAATTATTCTCTTGTTGTTGAACCATTTGATGTTTGGGGCTGACCTTTTCCTTCCTCTAATGGGTATACACATATTTTTGGTTGCTATTGATTATGCTACTAAGTGGGTACAACCTATTCCAACTAGTAGTGTTGATCACAACACCTCTATTAAAATGCTTAAGGAAGTCATTTTCCCAAGGTTTGGAGTCCCTAGATATTTAATGACTGACGGTGGTTCACACTTTATTCATGGTGCTTTCCGTAAAATGCTAGCTAAGTATGATGTTAACCATAGAATTGAATCACCCTATCATCCTCAGTCTAGTGGTAAAGTTGAACTTAGCAATAGAGAAATAAAATCAATTCTGCAAAAAATTGTCAATAGGTCCTGAAAGAATTGGTCTAAAAAATTAGATGATGCACTTTGGGCTTACAGAACAGCTTATAAAAATCCTATGGGTATGTCTCCTTATAAAATGGTTTATGGAAAAGCTTGTCATTTGCCTCTTGAGTTAGAACATAAAGTATATTGGGCAATTAAAGAACTCAACTATGATTTCAAACTTGCTGGTAAAAAGAGGTTATTTGATATTAGCTCACTAGATGAATGGAGAACCCAAGCTTACGAAAATGCCAAATTATTTAAAGAAAAAGTTAAAAGATGGCATGATAAAAGAATCTAAAAGCGTGAGTTCAAAGTGGGTGAATATGTCCTTTTGTACAATTCTCGTTTCAGATTTTTTGCAGGAAAACTTCTCTCCAAATGGGAAGGACCTTATGTTATCGAAGAAGTTTATCGTTCTAGAGCTATCAAAATAAATAATGCCGAAGGTACTAACCCGAAGGTTGTCAATGGGAAAAGAATTAAACACTATATATCAGGTACGCCTATTAATGTTGAAAGGAATATTATTCAAACCATGACACTGGAGGAACACATAAAGGAAACCTTCCAGAACACTCCAGAATCATGAAAAAGAGGAGGTACGTGATACGGTAAGTAAACGGACTCCGAAAAAACTGAAAAAATATTTTCTTTATCAATTTTGGAAAATAACAAAAATTAGGAAAATAAGAAACAACCAGGAAGGTACCCTGGTGGGCACAAGACACCAGGGCGTGCCTGGCAAGCAGGTGGGTTGTGCCCACCTCGGGTACCTTTCAGACTCCGTTTTTCTCTCGTTTGCTTGTTCCCCAAGATAAAAATCTTTATATACCCCCTGAGGGAGTCACAGACTAAGGGGTACTCGGGGCGACGGCCCATTGTACATGGGCTGGACTGGTAGAGCCGTACTATGACAGGAGATCTATGAAGCCGTGGTGTGCCCTCCAAGTCAAAGAAGGCGGAAGATCTCTTTTATTCCTTGTTGTAATCTATCTTCGGTAACCCTAGCCCTATATGTGTTTATATAAACTAAGGGTTGTAGTCATTAAAGGGAGAGCAATCTTCATCCCCCCGTAGCCTAGGGTTTAACTCATGCTGATCTCGAGGTAGATCTACTCTGTAAACCATGTTATACAATCAATACAATCAAGCAGGACGTATGGTTTTACCTCTTCAAGAGGGTCCAAACTTGGGTAAACACTATGTTTTTCGTCCCTTGTTACCCATCGATCCTAGATCCACAGCTTAGGACCCCCTACCCCTTTGCCGGTTTTGACACCGACATTGGTGCTTTCATTGAGAGTTTCGCTGTTTGATCACCCAAAGGATCGATGGCTTGCTTAGTCCTTGGATAGGACATTAGTTCCATCGATCTCTTCGTCCTTGGACAACTCTTCGCTTTTGGTAGCATCGTGCTACACGCTAATTCGATCGTCTATCTTGAACAGGTCAACAACTTCACTCCTGAACACCGGATTCGATTCGGCAATCTGGAGTACGTCACTGACATGCAGGGCGATTTGGTCTTCATCGGATTCACCACCCCCGCAAGCCTTGCCGCGCCTGCTCCGACATACACCTCCGATTCGATATGTGAATTGTCCCCAGTCCACCAAACGACTTTGAGCCAGGAAGGACTCCCTGAGAAAGGGGACCTTACCCCACCGCCAACCAAACTCACATCGGTGGAAGATTTATCCCCGGCCCTAGAGGCAGAACTAGAGGTCAGAGGCCAAGATTCGATCTCGGCTGAGCTCCTCCCCCACAACCCCCTACTGGCCTCGGGCCCGCACCCTGAGTTGGCGAATAGCGGCCAGGGGTCATCCCCGGCCCGAAACAACCCAAACATTGGCGCGGAAGGTGCACGGGAGGGTCAAAGCGTGCCCTCAGTTTCCAAGGACAATCTGATGCCCCTCGAGGATTCGGTCCCGAATCCTGAAGATAGGTCCGTCCGGGACCAAGGATCGGTTGAGTCATAGGCCGACCTCCGCTCCATTACCACAAAATCTGTCCTAGAGCCCTCAAGTCCGGCAACCCTCGATATGTTGAACGAGGCGCTAGACCGAATTCAGAAATGACTATCTAGGAGAACCTGCCCTCCGCCTTCAATCACCGACCCTTCGAGGCATTCGACAGGGAATTTTGCGACCCACCCACCACCCATTTGGTAGCAACTATTGATGATTTAACCGATATGTTAGACTATAATTTGGAGAATGCCGAATACATGGAAGAGGAGGACGCGACCATGACTAATGCTGAGGTCGGTCCCCCCATCACGGGCCGTTTGTCGGCCACATCCACCTATGATATTTACATGGTGGACACCCTAAAGGACGGCAACGACACTCCTGATGAGCCTCCCAAACACCTAAAAAAGCGTCGAAAATCGTCGAAGCCCTGCAAGCAACATAGACTCGGCAAAGAACGACACCATAAATAATACGGATGACCTCGCTGGAGACGTAGCAAACGAGCATCATAAAAATGACCCCGCGTGGTAGGAGGACCCGCTCAATCCGGAAGGCCATGTAGACTCCGAAGATAGCAACTACCTCCCACTCTCTAAAGAGGAGGCCAAACTTAGGGAGGACGATTTTATCGTCCCCGAAGACCCTTTGGAGCAAGAATGGTTCAAGCGGAGGCTTTTAGCCATCGCCCGCAGCCTAAAGAAGCAAAAACGCAAAATCAAGGCTGAACAAGACACCCTCAATGACAGATGGACTAAAGTCCTAGCTGCCAAAAAGGGGTACAGCCGTGATCAACCAACATGAGTTATCCTAAACGAAGGCTATTGCCCCAGTTCGACAACGAGGCTATATAGCCAACACGCCCGACGTATACAAATGTCGAATATCCAGACCGGCCCCCTAGAGGGCGGGACAGGGAAGCTGACGAGGCCGAACACCCTTCCGCCCCACCTTGCCATCACGGCAAGTATCAGGTGCGACCCACTTATGAGTACGACCTCCACCATGACCTAGACGCTCGTGGAGGCCGTACCAGGTCCATCTATGGACCTAGAGAGGATCTGCCTGCATACTAGGAAGGATACTATGATCGGTTAATCCTCAATGATAGAGTCCGGGAGTGTGGCACCCCGGCTCAGAGAAACCGGAATGCCCCGTATTCCAGCCCAGAGATCGAGGAGAAGTCTTCTGGAATACGACACTTCTTAGCATAGAACAAACCAGCTTTCTATTATTACACGAATATGAATACAAGGTCTCTGACATTACAAGGAATAACATCGACACGGCGACACTGCGCCATCCTCAGTTGCTCTTGCAAGCAGCAGAACAACTCGAAGCAGCGGAAAACTTCTAGCAGCGGAACAATGACGACGGTGGTGAACTCCACTCCGTAGGGACTCTGGCTGGAACGTTTATCCTAGCTCGCACGAACGAAAACCACGACAAGCAAGCAATCAAATCCGGCATGACCTGCAAACTGGCATAACACGCCAGGTCAGTACATGGAATGTACTTGCAATCTCACAATAACCAGAAGCATTCAAGACAAACAATAGCATGGCAGTTACAGGTTATGCAGGAATTATCATGAGATCATCAGAATAACATGGCATGAACAACATGAACATGGTACAGCTGGAACAACATGAACATGATACAGCTGGAACAATATGAGCATGGCATGAACATATAAATCTGACGATACTAGCATGCAGCATGATGACACTATATGCACCATTTATTCTGCTCGGGTTACCTCATAACCAAACGGTGATCCTTCCGGCGATCACAACCATGACCAACACTTGGTCTCAAACAGTGATCCTTCTGGCGATCACAACCATGACCAATACCTGGCCTCAGATGGTGATCCTTCCGGTGATCACAACGAACTTATCTCCTCATCGAACCGTGGTTGTTATTAAGCACATTATTATTATTACTGTTGACTCATAGTGTGACCAACTACGAACTGGGCCCTTATCCGCGGGCACGGCTATCGATAGTTTTAATATACACTCTGTAGAGGTTAGTACATTGTAGCAACACTACGGAACCCATGGCCTCGCACTCCCATTCGAGTGGACCAACGGCGTTCCGACAAAACCGATCTACTGTCATGACACTCTCCCGGACACTCCGACTCACTCCCCACTGGGCTAGTCCTGGGTGGCCCCGTGTCTACCAAAGACACAACGACCACCATCATGGCCAAACATAAACGGTCCCAAACGGGGACCCGGATCCATAAAAACAACAATGGGCACACAAGGCTTATGTCCGCCTACATGATCAGGGTAGTGCGCGCCCATAACCTTCCCTCGTTGGAGGCACCGGCGAGAGGCACGACAATAGACCCAGTTAGGACCTTCCCATAAAGGTAAGTGTGGTTGCACTGGTCAATTCGATATGGTGGCACCATGACTCAGCCAACAGTTGTTCAAGTTCAATTTAATCCTGTTAAACTTGAATGCAATATGCTGAGCCATGATAAAATAACATGATGCAATTACAATGCATGAGCATGATATCAACATAAGCACGGGTGCAGCATAACTATCCACCATATAAACAATGAACCATATCCAACTAAGCATGGCATAATGATGAGCATGAATATTACAAGTACAACACTACTCATAGCATAACATGACCATTATCATCAACCATAAATAACATGCAAGAACTCATCAATAACATTACCGAGTAAACACTTAACCAACTAATAGCAAAGGAACAATGCATATTAACAGTACTCGGTTACCAACGTTAGTCATGCACCAAAGAACATGACCAACCCAACATGTACTACTATCAAGCATAGCAATATGAAAGTAATACTAACAAGTAGTTCATGATAACAAAGTGCAAGAAACATAGCATGACGATAATCACCGATCCACAAGCATGACCAAAACTACGATAGCAGTAGCAAAACAATCATACAATTATTAAAGATTCAAGTTGAAAACCAATGCTACTGCATGGCTATCATGTAAATGGTGGTTGTGGCTTTCCTGGGGTTGAAGAATACATCGGGAGAAAGTGCGACAAGCTCGCGGAACGAATCGCCAGAAAACGTTCTCCCTCGGAGGGGGCTGATTAGGGGCAAGGGGAAAAAGGACATTTCCAGAGTGTTAAAACATAGTGAAAATGATCTAAACAGAACGGGCTCGACGAGATGAAGAAATGCGCTTTGGATTCACCTCAAACGGAGTTGGGGTTGAAAAGTTATGAAGTGTTTTCAGCCAGGGACCTATTTGCAAAGAAAAACTTCACAATCTAGGCCTGGACAGAAAAACAGAAAACATCTTCTTCCTCACCCTGCTCCCGCACGGGACAGAGGAGGCAGGTGGCGCGATGTAGCCGTTGTCGTCCCGACCAACTCCGGCCATCCCTGGCCAGGGCGAGGCCACCAGCGGGGGCGGCTGGGCCTGGCGCGCCCATCCAAGAGGGAAGCGGCCGCCGGGGATGGAAGGGGAGACGGTGACGGGAGGAGGCAGAGGCGGCGGTGGTCTTCGGGGCACGGCCCAAGAGAGGCTCCGACGAGGGGGCAAGGGCACGGGGAGAGTCGCCGGAGTGTGGGGAAGACGATGGTGGTGGCTAGAGGTAGAGTAGGGCTCGGCTTTGGGTCAATTTAGACCGAAGCCAAGGCGGACATGGAGGAGGAATGAGGGGCTCTGGTGCTCGAGGGAGAGGCCGGGGAGGTTGCTGGAGGTGGTGTGAGGCTGGTGGTGAGGTCGAACAGCCTCGGGGTGGGCTATATATAGCCGGGCGAGGGAGGCCGTGGCCAAGTGCCGCCACTCGAGCTCGGCCAAAGCTCTAGCGAGGCTCAGCGAGCACGGGAACACGATGAGGGGGAGTGCGGACAAGCTACAGAGGTGCATAGTGCAAGAAGGGCCGAGGGTGCAGAGGAGGAAGACGCCGCGGCGACATTAAAGCTTGGTTGGCCACAGTGCGCCCGTGGGCGTGCGGCGACGAGCGCTGACGGAGGGGCTGGCGGAGGGGGAGATGACTCTAGGAGGACGGTGACGACGCGGTGAAGCTGTTGGACATGCTCACGAGCGCGAAGACGACGAGAGGGAGAGGGGCCCGAGCAAGAAACCATCCAGCTCGCGTCCATGGCATGCCAGAGCTCGTGATCACCACGTGCACTTGTGCACACAGTGGCACACAGCCGGCCAAACGATGTCTGGGGGCATGTCCTTCCCGGGGAGGTTACAACTGAGGTGGTAGGTCGGTGAAAAGATCTCCGGTTGAATGGTAATTAACCTCTGAAGTTTACTGCAGTAAACTTGGGTGAGCACTGGTGATCAACAGGAAGGTGATTGGTAGAAATGGAGTTGTCTGCGAGGTTTATGGTAAGAAGGACTTTCACCCTGGTAACTTTGAGAAGATTAGGACCAAGATTTAATGTAGTTGCTTAACAACCACATAAATTGGTCCAGAAGCAAGATGTGGATGATCACTCGTATGGTGAGGCCAATTGAGCTCAAATTTGGCAAGGCTTAGTTATTTGGTCATAGTAAGATGCTGTAAAAAATTTCATAGCAAATGGATTTACCAAAATGGTACTTCCTTCACAACCATCTTCACTGACCAGAATCTTGCAATAATTCTAGAGAAATAATGGCTAGGTGAACTGGTGCCAAATATGGTGGAGGGAAGTCATTTGGGTAGGAGAACAATCTGGTAATTTATCAGGATTTTTGAAGCAATATAAAATGCACTTGATTCACAACCTGAAAATTTTACCAGAAGCAAAGATTTGGTACTATGCTCACATAGCTCAAGGGATGGAGCTTCAATTTGGAGGAGTGTTCTAATATAAGCACATTAAGGAGTGTGCAAAATTTCAACTCATTTGGATAACCCTAGCTAGCACTTCCTTCACAAAGGCTTCCCTTAGACAGGAACTTTGAAAAATCACTGAGGAAGTTTGGCTAGGCAAATAAAGTTGAATTTTGGCGAAGGTCAATTATTTGGACAGGAAAAGATGTCCAAAACGTTTGGGGTCAAAAGGGCAAAGATAAATAGCACTTGCTTCACAATGTGCCATTTAGGACAGAATAGGAAATGAATTTATTGAGCATGATGAGATATATGGCCAATGAACTATTTTGCCATATTTGAGGAAGATATGACCCCAAACAATTTATAAGAATTATTTGGGGATTTTTGGATGGACATAAATATAGGTTGCTTCACAACCTAGGGCAGATAGGGTTGGTCCTTTAATAGAAAAAGGAAGATTCCCGAGGAAAGGAAATTAGGGTTAGGTCAAGCAGTGAAGTGACATGATCTTGGCAAGGTTTTTAGAATGATGATCCACTTGGGAGGGGGAATGAGGAGGATTTCCCAGGTGGCAAGGCCACAGAACCACTCCAAAAAGAAAAACGGAGCAAAAACCAATTAAATTAAAAGAAAAAGGAAAGGGCCAAAATCCAGGTAGTTACAGGGAGCAGCAGCAGAGTAGGAGGGCCGAAGACCTCCGTCGTGGCGTAGCCCGAGTTCGGGGCACCGCACACCCCCTGTGCTTCACAGAAAGGGTAATGCAGCACCAATTGCCAGAAGGCTTCAAGCCTGTGAACATCGAGTCATACGATGGAACCACAGATCTAGCCGCATGGAAAAACGATTTCCTCCTCCACATCCACATGGCACGAGGAGACGACCTCCACGCCATTAAATATTTACCGCTCAAGCTTAAAGGCCCAGCTCGACACTGGCTGAACAACCTTCCAGAAGACTCTATAGGTTGCTGGGAAGAGCATGAGGAGACTTTTTGAGCAAACTTTCAGGGCACCTATGTCCAGCCTCCGGATGCCGACAACCTAAATCGCATCACGCAACAACCCGGAGAATCCGCTCGACAATTTTGGAAACGATTCTTGACTAAGAAAATCAGATCGTTGACTGTGCGGATGCCAAAGCCTTGGCTGCCTTTAAGCATAGTGTCAAGGATGAATGGCTTGTACAGCAGCTAGGACAGGACAAACCGGGAACTATGGCAACCCTTACTTCCCTCATGATCCGCTTTTCCATGGGCGAAGACAGTTGGCCTGCTTGCAAGAAGACCAACCCAGACACACTCGGTACCTCCGAGGTTACATAAATGGAAAGCCCCGATGCAGCAAGAATAAACGTCGCCACAACAACGACGAAGGCGAGGATACGACAGTAAATGTCGGATTCCGAAACCAGAAATCTGGAACTCGAAAGAAAGCCCCTAAAGGCAATAGTGATGGCCCATCCAGACTAGACACAATTCTGGACAAGCCTTGCCAGATCCATGCCACATCAGAGAAGCCCACTAACCACTCCAACCAAAATTGTTGGGTGATCAAACGAGCCGGCAAACTCACAGCCGAAGACTCGGGAAAAAGCCCACGAAGCGAACATGAGGACGAGCCCTGCAGGCCGAATAGTGGAGGCCAGAAGCCCTTCCCTTCCGATGTCAAGACGGTAAACATGATCTATGTAACCCACATACTGAAGAAGGAGAGGAAGCGAGCACTACGGTACATATACTTTGTCAAGCCAGTAGCCCCAAAGTTCAATCCATGGTCAGCCTGCCCAATCACATTTGATCGCAGGGATCATCCCACCAGCATACGCCATGGAGGGTCTGCAACCCTAGTGCTACACCCCATCATCGATGGATTTGATGCGGCTTGAAGCTACGTCAGTATTTCCCAAAAGAGGAAGGGATGATGCAGCACATCGACGGTAGGTATTTCCCTCAGATATGAAACCAAGGTTATCGAACCAGCAGGAGGACCAAGCAACAACAGATAAACAACACCTGCACACAAATAACAATTACCCGCAACCCAACGTGTAAAAGGGGTTTTCAATCCCTTTCAAGTAACGGTGCCACAAATTTGCAAACGGACGTGAGAGAGTTGTAAATATTGATAGATCGAATGCCAAATATATTAAAGAAGAGACCCGAGGGTCGTAGGTTTCACTAGTGGCTTCTCTCGAGAAAAATAGCAAATAGTGGGTAAACAAATTACTGCTGGGCAATTGATAGAACTTCAAATAATCATGACGATATCCAAGCAATGGTCATTATATAGGCATCACGTACAAGATTAGTAGACCGACACCTGCCTGCATCGACAACTATTACTCCACACATCGACCGCTATCCAGCATGCATCTAGTGTATTAAGTTCATGGAGAAACGAAGTAATGCAATAAGAACGATGACATGATGTAGACAAGATCTATCTATGTAGAGATAGACCCCATCGTTTAATCCTTAGTAGCAACGATACATACGTGTCGGTTCCCCTTCTGTCACTGGGATCAAGCACCGTAAGATCGAACCCACTACAAAGCACCTCTTCCCATTGCAAGATAAATAGATGAAGTTGGCAAAAAAAACAAATATCGGAGAAGAAATACGAGACTATAAGCAGTAATGCATATAAGAGATCAAACAAGATCCAAATAACTTTCATGGATAAAAAGATAGATCTGATCATAAACTCAAAGTTCATCTGATCCCAACGAACACATCGCAAAAAGAGTTACATCATATGGATCTCCAAGAGACCATTGTATTGAGAATCAAATGGGAGAGAGGAAGCCATCTAGCTACTAACTACAGACCCGAAGGTCTACAAAGAACTACTCATGCATCATCGGAGAGGCACCAATGGAAGTGGTGCACCCCTCCGTGACAGTGTCTAGATCTGATCTGGTGGTTCTGGACTCTGCGGTGGCTAGAATTGATTTTCGTCGACTCCCCTAGGGTTCTGGAATATTGGGGTATTTATATAGCAAAGAGGCGGTTTAGGGGGCACCCGAGGTGGGCACAACCCACCAGGGCGCGCCCTGGTGGGTTGTGCTCCCCTCGGAGCACCCCCAGGGGCTTCTTCGGCCCATTGGGTGTCTTCTGGTCCAAAAAAATCTCCAAAAAGTTTTGCTGCGTTTGGACTCCGTTTGGTATTGATTTCCCGCGATGTAAAAAACATGCAGAAAACAACAACGGGCACTTGGCACTATGTCAATAGGTTAGTACCAAAAAATGATATAAAATGACTATAAAACATCCAAGATTCATAATATAACAGCATGGAACAATCAAAAATTATAGATACGTTGGAGACATATCAGCATCCCCAAGATCAATTCCTGCACTTCCTTGAGTAGGTAAATGATAAAAACAGAATTTTTGATGTGGAATGCTGCCTAACATGTCATATCATATTCTTTTCTTTATAGCATGGATATTTGGACTTTTATATTGTTCAAAGCAATAGTCTAGTCTTGACATGATAATTTAAATACTCAAGCATGCCAACAAGCAACCATGTCTTCCAAAATATCAACGCTAAAATAAGCTATCCGTAGCCCATTATGCTCAATCATTGATCCACTTATGAGACACGCTCGCATATTAACTACACCCAATGCTCAAGTACGATCACAGTGCCTCCTAGTTGGTGCTTTATAAGAGAAGATGGAGACTCAAATTCAAAATAAAAATTGCATAAAGTAAAGGAAAGGCCCTTCGCGGAGGGAAGTAGGGATTTGTAGAGGTGCCAGAGCTCAAAGCAAAAATTGAGAGATAAAAACATTTTGAGAGGCATACTTTTCCCACCAATGAAACAACTTAGATTTCCCAACACTTTCCATGCTAGATATATCATAGGCGGTTCCCAAACAGAAATTAAAGTTTATTCCTCTTTCCACCATAGTTTCACTTTCCAAGGCTAACCGTATCCATGGGTGCCTTCCATACCAACACTTTCCAAGGAATTTATTATTTGATAACATAAAGTAAATTCATTTTTCATTTCGGGACTGGGCATCCCTAATACCTTTGCCTTACTCTCGTGCAATGACAAGTGAATAAACACTCATCGCGAAAATAACACATCTAGCATGGAAAATATTAGCCACCCCTCACTGCCTTGTTAGTGGTACGCGCACACAAAAGAGAAGTTTATTTTGAATATTAGATATGGGACATACAAATTTGCTTAGAACGACAGAAGAATACCACATATAGGTAGCTATAGTGGACTCATATGGCAAAACTAGTTTAAAGGTTTTTTGATGCACAAGTAGTGATCATACTTAGTGCAAAATGAAGGGTAGCAAAAGATTGAGAAGCGACCAACCAAGAAACGAATAATCTCATAAGCGAGCATTAAGCATAATTAACACCGAATAATGCACCACAAGTAGGATATAACCTCATTGCATAATTATTGACTTTCATGCTTGCATAGGGAATCACAAACCTTAACACCAATATTCTTACTAAAGCATAATTACTCATCAAGATGACTCACATATCACATCATCATATCTCAAAACTATTACTAAGAATCAAGTTTATTTTGTCCAATGATCTTCATGAAAGTTTTTATTATATCAATCTTGGATATCTATCACTTTGGAACTAATTTTCATATGTTGCTTTTGATAAGCTCAAACAAATATAAGTGAAGATCATGAGCATAAAATTTCTTTCTCCTGAATTAATTTAAGTGAAGCAAGAGATAATTTATTGAAAATTTTACTAACTCTCAAATAAATCTAAGTGGATCAAGAGAGCATTTCTTCAAAAACACTAAAGCACACCGTGCTCAAAAAGATATAAGTGAAGCACTAGAGCAAATCCATAGCTCATAAAATTTAAGTGAAGCATAGAGAGCAATTCTAACAAGTCATGGCATAATTTTGGCTCTCTCAAATAGGTGTGTCCAGCAAGGAATCAAGACTTAACACAAAATAAAACAAGCAAAGACTCATATCATACAAGACGCTCCAAGCAAAACACATAGTATGTGACGAATAAAAATATAACTTCGAGTAAAATACCGATGATCGTTAGAAGAAAGAGGGGATGCCACTTGGGGCATCCCCAAGCTTAGTTGCTTGCTCTCTTTTGGATAATAGCTTGGAATGCCATGGCATCCCCAAGCTTAGTCTCTTCTTACTCCTTATTCCTTCATCCATCGTAAGATAACCCAAAACTTGAAAAACTTCAATCACACAAAACTCAATAAAAACCTTCATGAGATCCATTAGTAGAACAAAATAAATCACTACTATAAACCCAATTCATATTTTGTTCTTGCATTATATCTATTGTATTCCAACTTTTCTATGGTAGAAACTCATCAAAGAAAACCATAGAGACATCGAAACAAGCACACAACGCAAAGAAAACAGAATCTGTCAAAAACAGAACAGTCTGTAGCAATCTGGATATTTCGAATACTTTTGTAACTCCCAAAACTCTGAAAAATGAGGAAGACCTGGGCAATTTGTATATTAATCTACTGCAAAAGGAATTGGCATTTTATCGCTCTCTGGTTAAAAATGAAAATTATTTTCGCGAGTGCAAAAATTTCTGTTTTTCAGCAAGATCAAACAACTATCACCCAAGAAGATCCTAAAGGCTTTACTTGGAACAAACACTAATTAAAACACAAAAAACACAATCATAACAGTAGCGTAAGTGTGGAAACACTCAAGAACATAAAGCAAAAATCAAAAATAAATTTTATTCATTGGGTTGCCTCCCAACAAGCGCTATAGTTTTACGCCCTTAGCTAGGCATGAAGCAAAGATCTAAGTTTTGTCATCTTTGGTTCTAGATCCATAAGATGCCCTCATGATTGATTCATATGGTGGCCTAATTCTTGTTATAGGGAAGTATTTCATACCCTTCCTCAAAGGAAATTGGAACTTAATATTGCCCTCTTTCATATCAATCACGACACCGATAGTACATAAAAACGGTATACGGAGAATAATTGGACAAGCCGGATTGCAATCAATATCAAGAACAATAAAATCTATGGGCACATAATTCCTATTTGCAAGAATAAGAACATCATTATTTTTTCCTGTAGGCTTTTTAATAGTAGAATCCGCCAAGTGCAAACTCAAAGAACATGATTCAATATCGGTAAGACCAAGGACATCGCATAAAGATTTCAGAATTGTAGAAACACTAGCACCCAAGTCACACAAAGCAAATCACTCACAATTTTTAATCTTGACTTGGATAGTAGGTTCCCATTCATCATGAACTTTCCTAGGAATTGAAACTTCTAATTCCAACTTTTCTTCTAAAGCTTTCATCATAGCACCAACAATATGTTTAGTAAAGGCTTTATTTTGTTCATAAGCATGGGGTGAATTTATCATGGATTGCAACAAAGAAATACAATCAATCAAAGAGAAAATATCATAATTAAAGTCTTTGTAATCCAAAAGTATGGGCACATTACTAGTTAAAGTTTTGACCTCTTCAAACCCACTTTTATCAATTTTCTCAACAAGATTTTCATCCTCCGGATAATTTCCAAAGCGAGGACTTGATCTTCGATATTGCAACTTTTCGCAGCGGCTATCACACCTTCCTTGGTCGAACAACGTTCACCAAATTCAATGACATTCCGCATTACGCGTACCTCAAGTTGAAGATGTCTGGTCCTTCGGGCGTCATAACTATCAACGGCAACACAGAACGCTCACTTCGAACCGAAGAGCACACTGAGGCCCTAGCGGCCGAAGACCACACTGGCCCGTATAGGTCAGGATGCCCACCCGCCGTAAGGGCCGGTGACAATAGTAAACGGGTTCAAACCCGTTCCCTGTCATGGGAACCCGCATGCGTTCGCCGCAAATAGGGATACGCGCCACACGGCACGCCCACATTCTTCACAGTTTACGTGCCTCGTCAACACAACTTTGCACTCAAAATACCATGGGCAGCCGTGAGGCATACATTAACCTAAAGTAGATGTCCGGTTAAACTGAACTTTGAAATCACTTCGTCTTTAGATGACCCGGGGACCAATTCCGGACACCCCAAAGCTTAAAGCTCTCATCGAAGGTCCAATCCCCTCCTATCAGAAGCAAAGGTGCAAACATGCAATTGGGCACAATGAAGGCTTCAACTCATGCGTCAAGGCCAGTGTCAACCTTTCCTCCATACATTTTTTTTCATCTTACAAGTACTGCCTTTGCAGTTCGAATTGTACTGTTAGACATGCTGAGCTTACGAGAATTAATGAAATGCCCTTTATGGTGTTCGGATATCCGCATCCTGTAACTCGTTGAATCCCTTTCCGATTCTCTCCTCGCTCTTCGAACAGCCCGGCATGAAAATATATGAATTAGTCATGAGTTCGATTTATATATCAGCTCAATATCTTTATGTCCGGCACTGCTTCCCACTAGGTGTTCGGCGTCTCGGATATTGCACTATATGCATCTATTCCAAACTATGTATTGGGTCAATAGTTGGGTTGCCCGGCTCCTGTGTTTGCCCCATATGTTCTGCATGTTTGGCTAAGAGGGCAAAGGGAGAACCCCTGCGATTGTACTACTGGTTTGCCCGGTCAAGTACCTCAGGAGGAAAAAGGCGAAAACTGATCGTCATAGGAAGCACGAACAGGTCTGCGATCCGATGATGAGGTTGGACTCTAAAAATCATTGGTGATTTTGTCGTGTCACACGAAGGGTTTGTCTTAACACAAACCATGTGATTGGAAGGGGCAGGCTTTAATCCCTAATTACATCACAATACACTGGGGGCTAGTCCCTAGCCCCCACCGTCAAACTCCTAGGGCTAAGTGAAAGCAGTAAAACCAAATAGTCTGATTGCCTAGTTTCGTTCCCGCACTACCGCCTCTGGGAACCAAGATGTTGGCTAAGGGTAACAGTGCAGAAACAAAACACCCTTCGTGATATTCACTTGGGGGCCAAAGCCGACGACTGGTAGCTTTCAGAACTAAACATACGGCCACACAGGATTCAAAATTTAATCACTACAATATCAAATAAGTTCGTCGGGCGCATAATAAAGCATAAGTCCCACTTGGTACAAACTTGCTATAACTACTCATGCATTACATTTTTCGAACACTGGCCCTCTATCGCCCGCGCACCGGTGATCACTTGCGCGGAGTACTGCTCGGGGTGGCAATGCTGCTTCCCCTGGGGCGGAGGACAAGTGGCCATCTCCATTGGATTAATCCTTGGCAAATTAACCATGGTCTTCGCAAACACGAGCCTCGCCCCCTCAAGGCACGCCGACCGGTTCACAACGTCAATCTAGAGCGATGCCTCCCACAACCTCTGCACAAGGCCGAAGTAGGTGTCTGGAATTGGCTTGGCTAGCCACAAGCTGACACAGAGGTCCTTCAAGGCTAGCTTGGACATCCGATGCATCTCCATCAGCTGCTTCATTTGATCGTTGAGGAGGGGAGGACACTTGAAGTCCGGAAACTATGACCAAAAGAGCTGTTGTGTGGAGTCCTCCTCGCGGGTGGCATAGTGCCTCGCCGCAGCCGTCGCATTCTTCAGGAGTTCGGCGAATATGCCTATGGAGTGCCAGACCCTCGTTAGTAGGGAGAATCTGTTGCCTCCAAACACACTCTGCAGTAAATATTTCTTACCATTGGCAATTTGCGCGGCTTGCCGAAGCTCCTCCCGGACACCTCAGGTGTCACTCCTCGCCTCCTGGAGCTCTTCTCCGCCTTGGATAGACGGGAGGGTTGCTCCTCCCGCCCCTTCTCAAGGGCCTCAAGCTTCTCAGTGGCATCCTGGAGCTCCCCTTGGACCTTGGTCACCCGAGACTCATGCTGCTTAGCAGCACGCTTGGCCTGCTCAAGCTCAGACACAGTCCTCTCAGCGGTTGTCCTCTTCTTGGCCGCCTCGGCCTCATATTTATTCAGGGCCTCCTTTCAGCCCTTGACCTTGGTGACAGCATCTTCAAGACTATCACAATAAAGGATCGGTAAATAGTCCGGCCAGACACTATTCGACAAGTACACATCTTTTTACAGAGCTTACCTTGCACCTCGTCAAGCCGTTTGTTGACAAGGTCCAGCTCTTGATCGGAAAGCTTGAGCTTCGGATCCATCTCCTCTAACGCCACGGCATTAGCAGCCACGACCATGGACGATGCATGTGTTAGCATCAGAAATGTCAAGATTGTCAATCGACCTACCAAATTTGATCCTCTGCAGGTCTCTTCGAGGTCCTGGCAGAGTCTCGGGGGCTGCTATGTATGCAGCCTACCTAAACTAACAATTATAACCGCAGTATGAGGAAATATCATTACTTGACTTACCTCAAAGCCTGTTAGAAGGCCTTGTATAGCGTCATTCAGTCCGGATTGGACAGACCGAACACTCTACATAACCGCACCCATAAGGGTGTGGTGCCCTTCAACGATGACGGAGTTGCTCACCAACTCCTCCAGCATATCCGGCCAGCCAACCGTCGCCCGTGCGGAGGTGTTCAACACCGGCGTTGGCTCCCCGACCCCCTCCCTGCTGGGAAGAACCTATGTTGTCGAGGGCCTCAAAGGCTCAGGAGCGGTCGGCGGAGGGGGTCCAGATGGCCCGGACTCCTTTCCCTCGCCGGTCAGGAGGGACGCTCCCTCCTGTTCTTCGGTGACCGAGGTGTTGACCTCGGCCATTACGACATATACCTCCCCCTCCGTGTTCAGAGGAGGAGGAGTTCTTCGAGGCCGCACCTCCTCAGCCTCTTCGGGGATCAAAGGAGGCGCGGCGTGCACCATAGACCCGATGTCCGCCAGCTCAGCTGGCAGAGACATCCCCTCTGAGGTTTTCTCGATGGGGCGCTCGTGTCGGGGACTGCAATTCGGAGGGGTTAACCTTCAACTAAAGCAAACTACTGAAAGCATAATAGTTGAAAATACAGAGACCTTACCTGCTGGTACGGGGCTTAACCCTGGGTCCCTTCTTTGGGAGCTCCTCGGATGCCTCGGACTTCTCGTCATCCGAGCTGTCAGGTATAACCAGCTTAGGTCGGTGTCGTCTCTTTAGGGTCGGGGAATGTTGGACCTCCTCGACGTCCTCGGATGACGACCTCTTTTTGGAGTGCGAAGAGGCACTCTCCTCTTCGTCCTCCTCCTCCTCACCCCCATCCTGTACGGATGAGGTCATAGCATCTCCGGACCGGTTGCCCGAATGGATCCTGCGGCGAGGCCTTCTCTGGCCTCCGGTGCATCTTGCTTCTTGCCCTTCTTAGCAGGCGCCTTGTAGGGCACCACGACCAGCATCTTCTCCAGTTGCTCTGATCGGGGCCCCTCCGGCAGCGGCGCTGGGCCACTGATCTACTTGGCCTTGGCGAGCCAGCCCTACGGAATCCATGTAACAAGGTTATATCGAATCTCACATAATGTGAATATCCGAACACTCTTCAAAGAGAAATGCCACTCACCTCTTTGGGGGGATTCGTGACGTCAAGACCGATGTCCTTCCCCTCGGTCGTCCACTCCTCTGGGGCTGGAATAGTTGGCCCCATATCTTGTCAGGAGTCATGCCGAAGAGGTACCGCACGGTGGCCGGATCCTTGGGCTCATGCTCCCACATGGGCTTGGCCCTCTCCTAGCAAGGGAGGAGACGGCGGTGGAGCATGATCTGGAACACGTCGACCATCTTTGCGCTGGACTCTATTACGTTGTCGACACACTTCTGCAGCGCTTTGGTGTCGATAACACATCCCCAGTCCAGACTCTTGGTGGTCCAGGAGGCCAATCTGGTGGGAGGTCCGGACCGGAATTCAGGGGCAGCTCCCCATGCGGCCTCCCTCGGTTCGGTGATGTAAAACCACTCCTTCTGCCACATCCGAACGGTGCCGACAAAGTGGTTGTTCGGCCACTGGACCCATGTCAGCTTGCCGATCATGGCCCCTTCGCAGTCCGCGTGCTCTCCACCGAGCACCTTGGGCTTCACATTGAAAACCTTTAGACATAAGCCAAAGTGTGGCTGCAACCGGACGAGCGCCTCACAGACGATGATGAAGGTCGAATGTGGAGGAGGGAGTTGGGAGCTAGATCGTGGAAATCCATCCCATAGTAGAACATGAACCCCCGCACAAAGGGGTGCAGGGGAAATCCTAGAGCCCTAAGGAAATGGGGGAGAAAAACTACCCTTTTGCCTAGCTTGGGCGTAGGGATGATCTGGCCCTCCTTGGGGGCTTGATGGGCGACGTTGGCCGTCAAGTAACCGCCTCCTTTAGCTTTAGTATATTCTCGTTGGTGACAAAGGAGGCCTCCCACTTCCCATTGGCGCCAGATCCGGCCATGGTCGAAGGAGGTGAAGTGGGATTGTCTATGGAAGCAGGGAGAAAGGGCGTTGGAGCTCTGAAGAACTGCGAGTGCGGAAGGTAGGAGAAGGCGTGGGATGCAGACTGTAGCGGCCCCCCTTTATAGACTAGGGGCAGGCCAGAGGTCCCTTTTCTCACGCCGTTGGCCTCTCCACTTCCCAATATTTGCGCAACATTATGAGCGGGGAGGGAAATCTAAGTCATTAACCATATCCCCCGAAAGGAGGGACACGATCTCCACCTTGAGGGGACGTGTCAAGCGTGGCATCAACCTTGAACCGCGCTTCGAGAAACAGTAACTGCTTGGCGTTATGGCCAAAAGCGACTCTTCATTGAAAGACAAAATGTTGTCATATAAAGGCGTTGTATATGCTTGAGCAATGTTTATGGCAACCTTTGGTGTTAAGTAAAACCTTCGTTTCGGATTCTGGACATCACTTGGCTCCGAACTGGGGAGAGACATACTAGGGAACTCGCTCCACAAGCCGAATACTAGGCGGATGAACGGATACCGGATACAAGTTTTGGCATTGGAGGCAAGTTCGTGGGCTACTGAGGGAGTCACGGACTAAGGGGTCCTTGGGGCGACGGCCCATTGTACATGGGCCGGACTGGTAGAGCCGTACTATGGCAGGAGATCTATGAAGCCGTGGTGTGCCCTCCAAGTCAAAGAAGGCAGAAGATCTCTTTTATTCCATACTGTAATCTATCTTTGGTAACCCTAGCCCTATCAGTGTCTATATAAACCGAGGGTTGTAGTCATTAAAGGGAGAGCTATGTTCATCCCCCCATAGCCTAGGGTTTAGCTCATGCTGATCTCGAGGTAGATCTACTATGTAAACCATGTTATACAATCAATACAATCAAGCAGGGCGTAGGGTTTTACCTCTTCGAGAGCGCCCGAACCTGGGTAAACACTGTGTTCGTCATCCCTTGTTACCCATCGATCCTAGATCCACATCTTAGGACCCCCTACCCTGAGGTCCGCCGGTTTTTACACCGACACCCCCCAAACCTATTGACCACCGTATCATGGAGAAATCTTATGTTTTATTTTCTCGCTGCTTTCTGTCAGATCTGTCAAGCTAGGCACCATGTCTTCTTCCCCCTCCAACAACATAGAAGAGGATGCTTGGTTGATGAAGATTGAATTGAAGAAAGAAGAGCCCGAAGAAACCTTCAAGAGGGACAAGAGCAAGGAAGCTACTAGAGATCAAGCTCCAACTGTGGAGCAGACCTTGCCTCCGGAGGAAGAACAAGAAGATATCCTTCAACCATATTTTGAGATTGAAGCCTTTAGGATCATTGAAATGGTTCGTGTTCAAAACAAATATCTCACCCATGAAAATATTTATTGCAAGAGCACATCATTGCCCTTCGGAGTGTCATCCAAAGATTGGAGTATCTTTTGAGTCTGAAGCACAAACCCGCTACTACTTCATCACCACCACCTTCTACCTCACCAAAGGAGACTTGAGTATCGGGTATGGGCAATCCCCTTGGCTTGTGCCAAGATTGGGGGAGGTGCCCCGGTATCGTATCACCACCACTATCTTTTGCCTTTATTTATTTACTCTAGTTCGATCCTTAGTTATCTTTTGCTTTAGTTGAATAGAAAAATTAGTTTGGTCTTTCTTTGAGTGTTTTCTTAGTGATCTATTTATCCTTTTAATCATGTGCGAGATATATAATAAAGATTGGTTTGAGTTTTGCTTTCTTTAATTTCATGTTCAATAAAAAGGAAGGAAAATAAATGAAAAATATCCTATGCTAATCTTATGGTAAGTGATGACATCACATAAGGAACAGTATAAGTAGTAAAATTTATTGGAGATTGACAAACATAGCATTGGTAAATGATGCAATTCATGGAAGAATTAATAAGGGAAGAAAAGATTCACATGTAAATACACTATCTTGGACATCTTTTATGATGGTGAGCCCCATCAAAATATTATATGCCAAAATTGTTGACGTTGGACAAGGAGGACAACGTATGATTTATGTTTGTTCATATTCACATAGAAGGTATATTGTCATAGATCCTTTAACATGTGGTGCTTTCTCCCTATCTTTGCTAGCCAAAAATTCCGCACTAAGTAGAGATACTACTTGTGCATCCAAAAACCCTTAAACACAAATCTTGCTTTGAGAGTCCACCATACCTACCTATGGATTGAGTAAGATCCCTCAAGTAAGTTGTCATCGGTGCAATAAGGCAATAAAAATTTCTTCTAAATGTGTTAGATCATTTAGTGTAAGAGAAAATTGAGTGTTGTACGAACTTGTGATGGCAAAATAATAAAGGCGACAGACTGCATAATAAAGGTTGCCATGACAAGGGGCAATATGACGTGACGTTCTTTTGCACTAAGAGGTTGAGCATACAACCAAAAAGTGCATGGCAATCTCGGCTTCCCTCTCCAAATGGCCTATCTTTTACTTTTATGTGTTTACTTTTATGCAAGAGTCAAAGTATTCTTCCCTATTCCTTTTTTATTTTCTCTTCTGCAAGCATCATGTGGTGAGGAAAGATCTAGGCACATATATCCGTTGAATATGGGTGGGCATGAGTTATTATTGTTGACATCACCCTTGAGGTGAATGCGTTGTGAGGCGAAACTAT
The DNA here is from genome assembly GCA_034509565.1 of Triticum monococcum. Lineage (NCBI taxonomy): Eukaryota > Viridiplantae > Streptophyta > Magnoliopsida > Poales > Poaceae > Triticum > Triticum monococcum. The sequence continues at coordinate 106,146,206 of CM067843.1, forward strand.
AAGCCCCTATCTTCCTATGTGCCTGGTTGAAACTTTTTGCTCATGGGTATGCGGTGAGTGTTAGCAATCATAGAAGACTATATGATGGTTGAGTATGTGGACTTGCCAAAAGGCTCCGATACGTGACCCTTCCTGAAAAGATGATGAATTGTAGTTGCAAAGTTGACTGAGAACATAGTTTGTTGGTTTTCAATAGAGTTTATGCTTTATACTTAGATTTTGTGATGAATTGTTACTTGTTCATCAGAAGTTTATGATAAAGTTTGTTGTTGTTATAATAATATACATGATGCTTATATGTCTGTATTTTGTTTTTATTGACACGTCCCTCTCTAAGCATGTGAACATGTTTTTCAATTTTGGTTTTCGCTTGAGGACAAGCGAGGTCTAAGCTTGGGGAGTTGATACGTCCATTTTGCATCATGTTTACCTACTGTTATTTACTATGTTTTCATGCATAATAATGCCTTTTCTCTCATAATATGCAAGGTAAACATAAAGAGGGAGAATACCAGCAGCTGGAATTCTGGACCTAGAAAAGCTATGCCAGAGTTACCTATTCTGCATATCTCCAAATGAGCTGAAAATTTATGGAGAATTATTTTGGAATGTATGAGGAATATTGGAGCAAATAACCACCAGGTGGGCACAACCCACCTGGGCGCGCTAGGGAGCTCAGGCGTGCCCTGGTGGGTTGTGCCCTCCTCGGCCCACCTCTGGTGCACCTCTTCTGGTATATAAGTCATTTTGACCTAGAAAAAAAATAAAAGAGAGGACTTTCGTGAGCAAGCGCCGCCGTCTCAAGGCGGAACTTGGGCAGGAGCACTTTTGCCCTCTGGTAGAGCGATTCCGTGCTACCTCTTGAGCACAGCGTTGGTTTACCCTTGGAGAGGAAAGGGTGATGCAGCAAAGTAGCGTAAGTATTTCCCTCGGTTTTTTAGAACCAAGGTATCAATCCAGTAGGAGGCCACACGCAAGTCCCTCGTACCTACACAAACAAATAAGAACCTCGCAACCAACGCGATAAAGGGGTTGTCAATCCCTTCACAGTCACTTACGAGAGTGAGATCTGATAGAGATGATAAGATAATATTTTTGGTATTTTTATGATAAAAAGTAAAGATTGCAAAATAAAAGGTAATAGAAATAGCTTGTTGACGGGAGATTAATATAATGGAGAATAGACCCGGGGGCCATAGGTTTCACTAGTGGCTTCTCTCAAGATAGCATAAGTATTACGATGGGTGAACAAATTACTGTCGAGCAATTGATAGAAAAGCGAATAATTATGAGAATATCTAGGCATGATCATGTATATAGGCATCACGTCCGTGACAAGTAGACCAACTCCTGCCTGCATCTACTACTATTACTCCACAATCAACTGCTATCCAGCATGCATCTAGAGTATTAATTTCATAAGAACAGAGTAACGCATTAGGTAAGATGACATGATGTAGAGGGATAAACTCAAGCAATGTGATATAAACCCCATCTTTTTATCGTCGATGGCAACAATACAATACGTGTCATTTCCCTTTCTGTCACTGGGATCGAGCACCGCAAGATTGAACCCAAAGCTAACCACTTCTCCCATTGCAAGAAAGATCAATCTAGTAGGCCAAACCAAACTGATAATTCAAAGAGACTTGCAAAGATAACCAATCATACATAAAAGATTTCAGAGAAGAATCAAATATTGTTCATAGATAGACTTGATCATAAACCCACAATTCACCGGATCTTGACAAACACACCGCAAAAAGAGTTACATCAAATAGATATCCAAGAAGATCGAGGAGAACTTTGTATTGAGATACAAAGAGAGAGAGAAGAAGTCATCTAGCTAATAACTATGGACCCGAAGGTCTGAAGTAAACTACTCACACATCATCGGAGGGGCCATGGAGTTGATGTAGAGGCCCTCCATGATTGATGCCCCCTCTGGCGGAGCTCCGGAAAAGGCCCCAAGATGGGATCTCTTGGGTATAGAAGGTTGCGACGGTGGAAATAGGGTTTCGTGGTGCTCCTCGATGTTTTTGGGGTATATCAACATATATAGAAGGAAGAAGTAGGTCGGTTGAGCCACGAGGGGGGAGGGCGCGCCCAGGGGGTAGGCGCGCCCCCCTGCCTCGTGGCCTCCTTGTTGGTTGCTTGACGTCCACTCCAAGTCCTCGGGATCACGTTTGTTCCAAAAATCACGCTCCCGAATGTTTCATTCTGTTTGGACTCCGTTTGATATTCCTTTTATGTGAAACACTGAAATAGGCAAAAAAAACAGCAATTTGCACTAGGCCTTGGGTTAATAGGTTAGTTCCAAAAATAATATAAAAGTATATAATAAAGACCATTAAACATCCAAATCAGAATATATAATAGCATGGAACAATCAAAAATTATAGATACGTTGGAGACGTATCAAGCATCCCCAAGCTTAATTCCTGCTCGTCCTCGAGTAGGTAAATGATAAAAACAGAATTTTTGATGTGGAATGCTTTCTAGCATATTCTTCAATGTAATTTTCTCTAATGTGGCATGAATGTTCAGATCCGAAAGATTCAAGATAAAAGTTTAATGTTGACATAAAAATAATAATACTTCAAGCATGCTAACCAAGCAATTATGTCTTATCAAAATAACATAGCCAAAGAAAGCTTATCCCTAAAAAATCATATAGTTTGGCCATGCTTTATTTTCGTCACACAAAATGCTCTCATCATGCACAACCCCGATGACAAGCCAAGCAATTGTTTCATACTTAGCCTTTTCAAACTCTTTCAACTTTTATGCAATATATGAGCGCGAGCCATGGACATAGCACTATGGGTGGAATAGAATATAATGATTGAGGTTGTGTGAGAAGACAAAAAGGAGAAAGTCTCACATTGACGCGGCTAATCAATGGGCTATGGAGATTCCCACCGATTGATGTCAATGCAAGGAGTAGGGATTGCCATGCAGCGGATGCACTAGAGCTATAAATATATGAAAGCTCATCAAAGAAACTAAGTGGGTGTGCATCCAACTTGCTTGCTCACGAAGACCTAGGGTATTTGAGGAAGCCCATCATTGGAATATTCAAGCCAAGTTTTATAATGAAAAATTCCCACTAGTATATGAAAGTGACAAAATAAGAGACTCTCTATCATGAAGATCATGGTGCTACTTTGAAGCACAAGTATGGAAAAAGATAGTAACATTGTCCCTTCTCTCTTTTTGTCTCATTTTTTTATTTGGGCCTTCTTTTCTATGGCCTCTTTTTTTATTTTTTATTTTTAGTCTAGAGTCTCATCCCTACTTGTGGGGGAATCATAGTCTCCATCATCCTTTCCCCACTTGGGACAATGCTCTAATGATGATCATCACACTTTTATTTACTTACAACTCAAGAATTGCAAGTCGATACTTAGAACAAAATATGACTATATGTGAATGCCTCCGGCGGTGTACCAGGATATGCGATGAATCAAGAGTGACATGTATGAAAAATTAAGCATGGTGGCTTTTCCACAAATACGATGTCAACTACATGATCATGCAAGGCAATATGACAATGATGATGCGTGTCATAATAAATGGAACGGTGGAAAGTTGCATGGCAATATATCTCGGAATGGCTATGGAAATACCATAATAGGTAGGTATGGTGGCTGTTTTGAGGAAGATATATGGAGGCTTATGTGTGATAGAGCGTATCATATCATGGGATTTGGATGCACCGGCGAAGTTTGCACCAACTCTCAAGGTAAGAAAGTGCAATGCACGGTACCGAAGAGGCTAGCAATGATGGAAGGGTGAGAATGCGTATAATCCATGGACTCAACATTAATCATAAAGAACTCACATACTTATTGCAAAAATCTACAAGTCATCAAAACCAAGCACTATGCGCATGCTCCTAGGGGGCTAGATTGGTAGGAAAATACCATCGCTCGTACCCGACCGCCACTCATAAGGAAAGCAATCAAAGAACACCTCATTCTTCAAATTTGTCACACAATGTTTACCATACGTGCATGCTACGGGACTTGCAAACTTCAACACAAGTATTTCTCAATTTCACAATTACTCAACTAGCACACCTCTAATATTACCACCTTTATATCTCAAAACAACTATCAAGCATCCAACTTCTCTTAGTATTTAAAATTTATAACCAAAGCAAATTACCATGCTGTTCTAAAGGACTCTCAAAATAATATAAGTGAAGCATGAGAGATCAATTATTTCTATAAAATAGAACCATCGCCGTGCTCTAAAATATATAAGCGAAGGACTAGAGCAAAATTATCTAGCTCAAAAGATATAAGTGAAGCACATAGAGTATTCTAATGAATTCCGATTCATGTGTGTCTCTCCCAAAAGTGTCTCTCCCAAAAGGTGTGTACAGCAAGGATGATTGTGGTAAACTAAAAAGCAAAGACTCAAAACACACAAGACACTCCAAGCAAAACACATATCATGTGCTGAATAAAAATATAGCTCCAAGTAAAGTTACCGATGGACGAAGACGAAAGAGGGGATGCCTTCCTGGGCATCCCCAACCTTAGGCTTTTGGTTGTCCTTGGATTTTACCTTGGGGTGCCTTGGGCATCCCCAAGCTTAGGCTCTTGCCACTCTTTGTTCCATAATCCATCAAATCTTTACCCAAAACTTGAAAACTTCACAACACAAAACTTAAACAGAAAATCTCATGAGGTCCGTTAGTATAAGAAAACAAACCACCACTTAAGGTACTGTAATGAACTCATTCTTTATTTATATTGGTGTTAAACCTAATGTATTCAAACTTTTCTATGGTTCATAAACTATATTACTAGCCACAGATTCATCAAAATAAGCAAACAACACACGAAAAACAGAAAATGTCAAAAACATAATAGTCTGTAGTAATCTGTAGGTTTCGAATACTTATGGAACCCAAAAAATTCTAAAATAAGTTTCTGGACGTGAGGAATTTACCTATTAATCATCTGCAAAAAAGAATTAACTAAATAGCACTCTCCAGTAAAAAATGGCAGCAAATCTCGTGAGCGCTAAAGTTTCTGTTTTTTACAGCAAGAACGCAAAGACTTTCCCCAAGCCTTCCCAAAGGTTCTACTTGGCACAAACACTAATTAAAAGCATAAACCCACATCTAAAAAGAGGCTGCATGAATTATTTATTACTAAACAGAATCAAAAAGCAAGAAATAAAAATAAAATTGGGTTGCCTCCCAACAAGCGCTATCGTTTTAACGCCCCTAGCTAGGCATAAAAGCAAGGATAGATCTAGGTATTATCATCTTTGGTATGAAATCCATAAGTGGCTCTCATAATAGATTCATAAGGTAATTTATTTTTCTTTCTAGTAAAGTGCTCCATGCCCTTCCTTAACGGAAATTGGAATATAATATTCCCTTCCTTCATATCAATAATTGCACCAACCGTTCTAAGGAAAGGTCTACCAAGAATAATAGGACATGTAGGATTGCAATCTATATCAAGGACAATGAAATCTACGGGAACATAATTCCTATTTGCAACAATAAGAACACCATTAATTCTTCCCATAGGTTTCTTAATGGTGGAATCCGCAAGATGCAAGTTTAAAGAACAATCATCAAATTCACGAAAACCTAGCAAATCACACAAAGTTTTAGGAATCGTGGAAACACTAGCACCCAAATCACACAAAGAATAGCATTCATGATCTTTACTTTTAATTTTAATAGTAGGTTCCCACTCATCATAAAGTTTTCTAGGGATAGAAACTTCCAATTCAAGCTTTTCTTCATAAGATTGCATTAAAGCATCAACGATATGTTTAGTAAAAGCTTTATTTTGACTATAAGCATGCGGAGAATTTAGCAAGGATTGCAACAAGGAAATACAATCTATCAAAGAGAAATTATCATAATTAAATTCCTTGAAATCCAAGATAGTGGGTTCATTGCTATTTAAAGCTTTGACCTCTCCCATCCCACTTTTATCAATTTTTGCATCAAGATCTAAAAACTCTGAATCATTGGGCCGCCTTCTAACTAAAGTTGACTCATCCCCAGTCCCATCATTATCAAGATTCATATTGCAAAACAAAGATTTAATAGGTGACACATCAATAACTTTTAGATCTTCATCATTATTACCATGGAAGCTAGAAGAACACGCTTTTACAAAGCAATCTTTTTAGCACGCATCCTAGTGGTTCTTTCTTTGCACTTATCAATGGAAATTCTCATAGATTTGAGAGACTCATTGATATCATGCTTAGGTGGAATATATCTAAGTTTCAAGGAATCAACATCAAGAGAAATTCTAGCCACGTTCCTAGCCAACTCATCAATCTTAGACAATTTTTCTTCAATCAAAGCATTGAAACTCTTTTGCGAACTAATAAATTCTTTAATATTAGATTCAAAATCAGAGGTCATCTTATTATAATTTCCATAAGAATTGTTGTAGGAATTACCATAATTATTAGAGGAATTACTAGGAAACGGCCTAGGATTAAAATTACCTCTATATGCGTTATTACCAAAATTGTTCCTTCCAACAAAATTCACATCCATAGATTCATTATTATTCTCAATCAAAGTAGACAACGGCATATCATTAGGATAATAAGAAACACTCTTATTAGCAAACAATTTCATAAGTTCATCCATCTTTCCACTCAAAACATTGATTTCTTCTATAGCATGCACCTTTTTATTAGTAGATCTTTCAGTATGCCATTGAGAATAATTAACCATAATATAATCTAGGAGTTTAGTAGCTTCTCCTAAAGTGATTTCCATAAAAGTGCCTCCCGCGGATGAATCTAAAAGATTTTGAAGCAAAATTCAATCTGGCATAAAAAATTTGTATAATCATCCAAAGATTCAAACATGTGTAGGGCAATTACATATCATTAATTTCATCCTCTCCCAAGCTTGTGCAACATGTTCATGATCAAGTTGCTTAAAATTCATAATATCGTTTCTAAGAGTTATGATCTTAGCGGGAGCAAAATACTTAGAGATAAAAGCATCTTTACACTTATTCCATGAATCGATACTATTTTTAGGCAAAGACGAAAACCAAGTTTTAGCACGATCTCTAAGACAAAACGGGAATAGCTTCAGTTTAACAATATCATTATCCATATCTTTCTTCTTTTGCATATCACACAAATCAACAAAGTTGTTTAGATGGGTAGCGGCATCTTCACTAGGAAGGCCGAAAAACGGATCTTTCATGACAAATTCAGCAAAGCGGCATTAATTTCACAAGCTTCAGCATCAGTAAGAGAAGCAATCGGAGTGCTAATAAAATCATTATTGTTGGTATTGGAAAAATCACACAATTTAGTATTATCTTGAGCCATCATGACAAGCAAGCAATCCAACACACAAGCAAACAAGAAACAAGCAAAAAGAGATGAACTAGAAAAGATAAGGGGAACGGGAAAAGAGGGCAAATAAAACGACAAGGGTGAAGTGGGGGAGAGGAAAACGAGAGGCAAATGGCAAATAATGTAATGCGAGGGATAAGAGTTTGTGATGGGTACTTGGTATGTCTTGACTTGTGCGTAGACTCCCCGGCAACAGCGCCAGAAATCCTTCTTGCTACCTCTTGAGCATTGCGTTGGTTTTCCCTTGAAGAGGAAAGGTGATGAAGCAACGTAGCATAAGTATTTCCCTCAGTTTTTGAGAACCAAGGTATCAATCTAGTAGGAGGCCACTGATACGTCTCCAACGTATCTATAATTTTGGATTACTCCATACTATATTATCTACTATTTTGGACTATATTTGGCTTTATTTTTCACATTTATATTATTTTTCGGAATAACCTATTAACCGGAGGCCCAGCCCAGAATTGTTGTTTTTTTGCCTATTTCAGTGTTTCGAAGAAACAGAATATCAAACGGAGTCCAAACGGAATAAAACCTTCGGGAACGTGATTTTCTCACCGAACGTGATCCAGGAGACTTGGACCCTACTCCAGGGAGTCAAAGAGGAGGTCACGAGGGTGGGGGCGCCCCCCCCCCCCAGGGCACGCCCCCTGCCTCGTGGGCCCCTTGATGCTCCACCGACATACTCCTTCCTCCTATATATACATACGTACCACCAAACAATCAGAACAGGAGCCAAAAACCTAATTCCACCGCCGCAAATTTCTGTATCCACGAGATCCCATCTTGGGGCCTATTTCGGAGCTCCGCCGGAGAGGGCCGTCATCACGGAGGGTTTCTACATCATCCTAGCCCCTCCGATGAAGTGTGAGTAGTTTACCTTAGACCTTCGGGTCCATAGTTAGTAGCTAGATGGCTTCTTCTCTCTTTTTGGATCTCAATACAAAGTTCTCCCCCTCTCTTGTGGAGATCTATTCGATGTAATCTTCTTTTTGCGGTGTGTTTGTTGAGATCGATGAATTGTGGGTTTATGATCAAGTCTATCTATGAATAATATTTGAATCTTCTATGAATTCTTTTATGTATGATTGGTTATCTTTGCAAGTCTCTTCGAATTATCCATTTGGTTTGGCCAACTAGATTGGTAGTTCTTGCCATGGGAGAAGTTCTTAGCTTTGGGTTCGATCTTGCGGTGTCCTTTCCTAGTGACAGAAGGGGCAGCAAGGCACGTATTGCATCGTTGCCATCGAGGATAACAAGATGGGGTTTATTTCATATTGCATGAATTTATCTCTCTACATCATGCCATCTTGCTTAAGGCGTTACTCTGTTTTTAACTTAATACTCTAGATGCATGCTGGATAACGATCGATGACTGGAGTAATAGTAGTAGATGCAGAATCATTTCGGTCTACTTGTCACGGACGTGATGCCTATATACATGATCACGCCTAGATATTCTCATAACTATGCTCAATTCTGTCAATTGCTCAACAGTAATTTGTTCACCCATCGTAGAATACTTCTCTTGAGAGAAGCCACTAGTGAAACCTATGGCCCCCGGGTCTATTCTCATCATATCAATCTCCATCACTTTAATCTTACTTTGCTTTTACTTTTTACTTTGCATCTTTATACCAAAAATATTATATCTATCAGATCTCACTCTCGTAAGTGACCGTGAAGGGATTGACAACCCCTAATCGTGTTGGTTGCGAGTAGCTATCGTTTTGTGCAGGTACAAGGGACTTGAGCGTGGACTCCTACTGGATTGATACCTTGGTTCTCAAAAACTGAGGGAAATACTTATGCTACTCTGCTGCATCATCCCTTCCTCTTTGGGGAAAACCAACGCAAGCTCAAGACGTAGCAAGGAGGATTTCCCGCGCCGTTGCCGGGGAGTCTACGCATAAAGTCAACATACCATGTACCCATCACAATCCCTATCTCTCGCATTACATTATTTGCCATTTGCCTCTCGTTTTCCTCTCCCCCACTTCACCCTTGCCGTTTTATTCGCCCTCTCTCTCTCTCTATCCTCCCTCTCTATTTGCCTCTTTTGCCCGTTTGCTCTTGTTTGCTTGTGTGCTAGTTTGCTTGTTTGTCTCGATGGCTCAAGATAATACTAAATTGTGTGACTTCATCAATACCAATAATAATGATTTCCTTAGCACTCCGATTGCTCCTCTTACCGATGCTGAATCTTGTGAAATCAATGCTGCTTTGTTGAATCTTGTTATGAAAGATCAATTCGCCGGCCTTCCTAGCGAAGATGCCGCTACTCATTTGAATAGCTTCATTGATTTATGTGATATGCAAAAGAAAAAAGATGTCGATAATGATGTCGTTAAATTGAAGCTATTTCCTTTTTCGCTTAGAGATCGTGCTAAAGCTTGGTTTTCGTCTTTGCCTAAGAATAGTATTGATTCTTGGAACAAGTGCAAAGATGCTTTTATCTCTAAGTATTTCCCTCCCTCTAAGATCATCTCTCTTAGAAACGATATTATGAACTTTAAGCAACTTGATCATGAACATGTTGCACAAGCTTGGGAGAGAACGAAATTAATGATACATAATTGCCCTACTCATGGTTTGAATTTGTGGATGATTATACAAAATTTTTATGCCGGATTGAATTTTGCTTCTAGAAATCTTTTAGATTCGGCCGCGGGAGGCACTTTTATGGAAACCACTTTAGGAGATGCTACTAAACTCCTAGATAATATTATGGTTAATTATTCTCAATGGCATACTGAAAGATCTTCTAATAAAAAAGTGCATGTGATAGAAGAAATCAATGTTTTGAGTGGAAAGATGGATGAACTTATGAAATTATTTGCTACTAAGAGTGTTTCTTCTGATCCTAATGATATGCCTTTGTCTACTTTGATTGAGAATAACAATGAATCTATGGATGTGAATTTTGTTGGTAGGAATAATTTTGGTAACAACGCTTATAGAGGGAATTTTAATCCTAGGCCATATCCTAGTAATCCTTCTAATAATTATGGGAATTCCTACAACAACTCTTATGGAAATTATAATAAGATGCCCTCTGAATTTGAGAATAGTGTTAAAGATTTTATGAATTCACAAAAGAATTTTAATGCTTTGCTTGAAGAGAAATTGTTTAAAGTTGATGATTTGGCTAGAAACGTTGATAGAATTTCTCTTGAGATTGATTCTTTAAAGCTTAGATCTATTCCTCCTAAGCATGATATTAATGAGTCTCTCAAAGCCATGAGAATTTCCATTGATGAGTGCAAGGAAAGAACCGCTAGGATGCGTGCTTCCAAAGATGCCTTTATTAAAGCGTGTTCTTCCAATCCCTATGAAAATAATGATGAAGATCTAAAAGTTATTGATGTGTCCCCTATTATATCTTTGTTTTCCAATATGAATCTTGATAATTATGGGACTGAATATGATCTTCCTTTACCTAGAAGGCGTTCTAAAAATTCGGAGTATTTAGATCTTTACGATGAAATTGATGAAAGTGGGATTGAAAGAAATAAAAATCTAGATGTTGCTAAACCCACTATATTGGATTTCAAGGAATTTAATTATGAAAGTTGCTCTTTAATTGATTGTATTTCCTTGTTGCAATCCGTGCTAAATTCTCCACATGCTTATAGTCAAAATAAAGCCTTCACCGAACATATTGTTGATGCCTTGATGCAATCTTATGAAGAAAAACTTGAGTTGAAAGTTTCTATCCCTAGAAAACTCTATGATGAGTGGGAACCAACTATTAAAATTAAAATTAAAGATCATGAGTTTTATGCTTTGTGTGATTTGGGTGCTAGTGTCTCCACTATTCCCAAGACTTTATGTGATTTGCTAGATTTCCGTAATTTTGACGATTGCTCTCTAAACTTGCATCTTGCGGATTCTACTATTAAGAAACCTGTGGGAAGGATTAATGATGTTCTTATTGTCGCAAATAGGAATTATGTGCCCGTAGATTTCATTGTTCTTGATATAGATTGCAATCCTTCTTACCCTATTATTCTTGGTAGACCTTTCCTTAGAACGGTTGGTGCGATTATTGATATGAAGGAAGGGAATATTAGATTTCAATTTCCATTAAAAAAGGGCATGGAACACTTTCCAAGAAAGAAAATAAAATTTCCATATGAAACTATCATGAGAGCCACTTATGGATTGCCTACCAAAGATGGCAATACCTAGATCTATCCTCGCTTTTATGCCTAGCTAGGGGCGTTAAACGATAGCGCTTGTTGGGAGGCAACCCAATTTTATTTTTATTCCTTTCTTTTTGCTCCTGCTTAGTAATAAATAAATTATTTAGCCTCTATTTTGGTTGTGTTTTTTGTGTTTAATTAGTATTTGTGCCACGTAGAACCGTTGGGAAGACTTGGGGAAAGTCTTGTTGAACTTGCTGTAAAAAAACAGAAACTTTAGCGCTCACGAGAACTGCTGTCATTTTTATTTGAAGAGTGATATTTAGTTAATTATTTTTTCAGATAATTAATAGATAAATTCCTCACGTCCATAAATTTATTTTAGAATTTTTTTGGGTTCAAGATCTTGCGCTAGCTACAGATTACTACAGACTGTTCTGTTTTTGACAGATTCTGTTTTTCGTGTGTTGTTTGCTTATTTTGATGAATCTATGGTTAGTAAAATAGTTTATAATCCATAGAGAAGTTGGAATACAGTAGGTTTAAAACCAATATAAATAAAGAATGAGTTCATTACAGTACCTTGAAGTGGTCTTTTGTTTTATTTCGCTAACGGAGCTCACGAGTTTTCTACTTTAAGTTTTGTGTTGTGAAGTTTTCAAGTTTTGGGTGAAATCTTTTGATGGATTATGGAACAAGGAGTGGCAAGAGCCTAAGCATGGGGATGCCCATGGCACCCCCAAGATAATCCAAGGACGCCAAAAAGTCAAAGCTTGGGGATACCCCAGAAGGCATCCCCTCTTTCGTCCACTTCCATCGGTAATTTACTTGGAGCTATATTTTTATTCACCAACATGATATGTGTTTTGCTTGGAGCGTCTTGTATTATTTGTGTATTTGTGTCTTAGTATGCCACAATCATCCTTGCTTTACACACCTTTTGAGAGATCCATACATGAATTAAAATTTAATAGAATACTCTATGTGCTTCACTTATATCTTTTGAGCTAAGTAGTTTTGCTCTATGTGCTTCACTTATATCTTTTGAGCTATGTAGTTTTGCTCTATGTTCTTCACTTATATCTTTTGAGCTAAGTAGTTTTTCTCTATGTGCTTAACTTATATCTTTTGAGCGTTATAATTTTGCTCTATGTTCTTCACTTAGATCTTTTAGAGCATGGTGGTGGATTTGTTTTAAAGAAACTATTGATCTCTCATGCTTCACTTAAATTATTTTGAGAGTCTCTTAATACCATGGTAATTTGCTTAATAATAATATGATTGGTATTCAAGATTTGTGAAACTTTCTTTTGAGTGTGTTGAATACTAAGAAAAGATTGAAGCATGATAATTGTTTTGAGATATGGAGGTGATAATATTAAAGTCATGCTAGTTGAGTAGTTGTGAATTTAAAGAATACTTGTGTTAAAGTTCATGATTCCCGTAGCATGCACGTATGGTGAACCGTTATGTGATGAAGTCGGAGCATGATTTATTTATTGATTGTCTTCCTTATGAGTGGCGGTCGGGGACGAGCAATAGTCTTTTCCTACCAATCTATCCCCCTAGGAGCATGCGTGTAATACTTTGCTTTGATAACTTCTAGATTTTTGCAATAAGTATATGAGTTCTTTATGACTAATGTTGAGTCCATGGATTATACGCACTCTCACCCTTCCACCTTTGCTAGCCTCTCTAATACCACGCACTTTACGCCGGTATTGTACACCTACCATATACCTTCCTCAAAACAGCCACCATACCTACCTATTATGGCATTTCCATAGCCATTCCGAGATATATTGCCATGCAACTTTCCACCATCTAGTTCATCATGACACATTCATCATTGTCATATTGCTTAGCATGATCATGTAGTTGACATAGTATTTGTGGCAAAGCCACCGTTCATAATTTATTCATACTTGTCACTCTTGATTCATTGCATATCTCGGTACACCGCCGGAGGCATCCATATAGAGTCATACTTTGTTTTAGAATCGAGTTGTAATCATTGAGTTGTAAATAAATAAAAGTGTGATGATCATCATTTAATAGAGCGTTATCGCAAAAAAAGAGAAAGTCCAAAGAAAAAAAAGAAGGCCCAAAAAAAGAGAAAATAAATAAAAGGGGGCAATGCTACTATCCTTTTACCACACTTGTGCTTCAAAGTAGCACCATGATCTTCATAGTAGAGAGTCTCTCATGTTATCACTTTCATATACTAGTGGGAATTTTACATTATAGAACTTGGCTTGTATATTCCAATGATGGGCCTCCTCAAGTTCCCTAGGTCTTCATGAGCAAGCAAGTTGGATGCACACCCACTAGTTTCTTTTGTTGAGCTTTCATACATTTATAGCTCTAGTGCATCCATTGCATGGCAATCCCTACTCACTCACATTGATATCTATTGATGGGCATCTACATAGCCCGTTGATACGCCTAGTTGATGTGAGACTATCTTCCCCTCCTTTTTGTCTTCTCCACAACCACCATTCTATTCCACCTATAGTGCTATATCCATGGCTCACGCTCATGTATTGCGTGAAGATTGAAAAAGTTTTGAAAAAGCTAGAGTATGAAACAATTGCTTGGCTTGTCATCGGGGTTGTGCATGATTTAAATACTTTGTGTGGTGAAGATAGAGCATAGCCAGACTATATGATTTTGTAGGGATAACTTTCTTTAGCCATGATATTTTGAGAAGACATAATTGCTTTGTTAATATGCTTGAAGTATTATTATTTTTATGTCAATATAAACTTTTGTCTTGAATCTTTTCAATCTAAATATTCATATCACAATTAAGAAGATTTGCATTGAAATTATGCCAAGTAGCACTCCGCATCAAAAATTCTCTTTTTATCATTTACCTACTCGAGGACGAGCAGGAATTATCAATGTTCTGGCCCCTGCTCAACCTGTTATCAAGGTCCCCTTTGGGCCCCCTCTGCCCCCGAAAATGATATGGAGGCGTTCTTTTGAGAACTTGCTGAATGCACCAATGCGGTTTGACATACCGAAATCCCTGATGCCTAAACCTCTGTCCCCAGTTAAGAGAAGATGGAGCTTTGCTTTTCAGTCTGACGATCTTCCTTTACTGACATGGAAGGAGCCGGATACGGTTAGACCTGTGGTAAGAGCCCTCTTTGTGGATGATCTGGATGAACCTACGCCTGCTGTGATCCCCTCTCCACCTGTGTGCGCAAGATCACGGAGGCCTCGCAAATCTAGGGCGCCAACGCCTCTGGTTGAAACGTCTGTTCGCAGATGTACCAGAAGTTCGGCCCAGCGTGATGGGTTTAAGCCCACTTTCCATGAGCTAGTTCTACAACCCAAGAAGAAGAAGCCCAAGGCTAGGCCCATTCCTGCTGAGAGGCCCGGCACCACTGCACATGGAGATGTCCCTCCTCCCACTCCTATCAGTCATCTGCAAGCTATTGAGAAGGAGTTAGATATTGATGCAGCTCTGCTCACTGAGGATGCACTTATGGTGGACCCTTCTGCCACAACCAACAAAGCCTCCAATGAATAGTGTGCTAACCAAATGCTGGGTTTTGCAAGCCCCAAAATTTGCTTCCTGCATGTTTTTACTTTCTGAACTTTGGATATGTAATAATGTTGGTTCAGACCTTAATGTGGCTTTTGGACATATGGCATTGTGTGCCCTGTGGTTTGGGGAACTACTTATGACCTTTATATATGAATCCTCATTGTAAAAACTGGAATGTCTTGTGCTGGAATGTCAGGGGTTTAAACTCTGAAAATAGGCAAAGAGCTATCAGGCAAAAGATTGATGAGAGTCACTGTGCAATTGCATGTTTGCAGGAAACTAAATGTGCTTCCTTTGACTCCAGATCAGTTAAAAGTTTTTGTCCTAAAAGATTTGACAGTTTTGCTTTTGCCCCTTCCCTGGGGGCTTCTGGTGGTATCATAGTTGTTTGGAACTCCTCTGTTTTTGAGGGGACGTTATTACAAATCCAACAATTTGCAGTAGTGATCAAGTTTGTTTCCAAACAAAATAATGAGAAGTGGACTCTTGTTACTGTCTATGGTCCTTGTCAGGGGGAAGCTAGGGATAATTTTGTTACTTGGTTGTACCACCTCAATATTCCAGTGGATGAAAATTGGCTACTCCTGGGGGATTTCAATTTTTTAGGCTCGCAGGATAACAGAAATTTTCCTGGAGGGGATCTGAATGACATGTTTATCTTCAATGAGATCATAGGGCACTTGGGCCTTTTGGAATTGCCTATCAAAGGCAGATCATGCACTTGGTCTAATATGCAAGATAATCCCCTCCTTGAGCAGCTAGATTGGTTTTTCACTTCTGTTGATTGGATACCTGACTATCCCATGACTGAGGTGAGGCCCCTGGCAAAAACTTCATCTGACCATGTGCCATGTGTGGTTTCAATCAAAATTTCTATCCCCAAGTCTAACATTTTTAGATTTGAGAACTATTGGCTAGAGCTAGAGGGTTTTATGGACTGTGTGGATTCCTCATGGCAAAGACCTTCTAGAAAGGGGCATATCATAGCTAGAATAGCTGACAAATTCAAATCCCTGAGAATGTGTCTCAAGAGATGGCAGGTGAACATCTCCAAACTGAAAATGCTTTTCTGTAAATGTAAAAGGTTATCCTGTTACTAGATGAACTTGAGGACCTCAGACCATTGTACAGGCATGAATCCAATTTTCGAAGAGTGGTCAAAAGTCATGTGGAAAAACTACTCCACCTTCAATGGCTTTATTGGAAAAAGAGATGTACTATCAGATACATTAAGGTGGGAGGAGAAAACACTAAATTCTTTCATGCTATGGCTACTGAGAGGCATAGAAGGAATTCTATTGCTAGTTTAAAACTACCTGATGGCACTGTGGTATCTGAACACTCTCAAATGGAGGGTATTATCTGGAATTGTTTTAAAAATAGAATGGGCTCTTCAAGGGGAATCCACATGGGCTTTGATCTCACCTCTTTAATTGTTCCAGTGGAGGGTTTAGATGCTCTCACTAAGCCCTTTGAGAAAGAGGAAATGGACAATATTGTCAAGCATATGCCAGTGGATAAAGCCCCAGGTCCAGATGGTTTTAATGGGCTTTTCTTCAAAAGGTGCTGGCACATTATTTCTTCAGATTTTTATGAACTGGCACAGGCTTTCTATGATGGTACTGCACAGCTAGAAAACATCAATGATTCATATATCACATTGGTGCCTAAGAAACATTCACCTGAGGAGGTGGGGGACTTCAGACCTATTTCTTTAACAGGAATGGGTCTTAAGTTCCTTTCCAAAATGACAGCAAACAGGTTCCAAGAAGTAATAATGCAATGTATCCATAAGAACCAGTATGGGTTTATAAAAAGCAGAACTATTCAGGACTGTATTGGATGGACTTTTGAGTACTTACACCAGTGTCATCAGTCCAAGAGACCAATTGTCATACTTAAATTGGATTTTGAGAAGGCCTTTGATTCTCTTGACCATGAGGCAATTGTCCAAATCTTGAGACATAAGGGTTTCAATGAAAAGTGGATTCTTTGGATGACACAGCTTTTGTCTACAGGTACATCATCTGTCCTGCTAAATGGTGTTCCTGGTAGGAAATTCATATGCAAAAAGGGGGTTAGGCAGGGTGATCCAGTTTCTCCTCTGCTTTTTGTATTAGCAGCAGACTTGTTACAGACTGTAATTAATGACATGTTCAGAAGAGGCATACTTCACCTCCCAATACCTTGTCATGACCAGGACTATCAAGTGATTCAATATGCTGATGATACCTTGATTATCCTGCCTGCAGACAAGGTATAGTTAATTGCTCTGAAGGACATGTTGCAGGTGTTCTCTGTGTCTACTAGGCTGGATGTGAATTATCATAAATCTTTTATCATTCCTATCAATGTGGACAATGTTGTCATGATAGATTTAGCTGTTGCCTTTGGATGTCAAATTGGGAAAATGCTTTTCACATACCTTGGATTGCCAGTAGGCACCACTAGGCCTAAAATGGTGGACTTCATGCCCCTGGTGGACTGCATGGAGAGAAGAATGACAGCTAGCTCCTCTTTTTTAAACCAGGGGAAGAGGCTACAGTTTTTGAACTCAGCTTTGTCTTCTATGCCCATCTTCTTTCTTTCTAGTTTGGTTGTCCCTGCTGGCATTTTAAAGCAATTGGAGAGAATTCAGAGGCAATGCCTATGGAGGAAAAACAGGGGTGAACCTGCCCCTTCTCTGGCTGCTTGGGACCTAATTTGCAGGCCAAAGAACAAGGGAGGCCTTGGTATTCTAAACCTGGGTGTTCAGAATGTGGCTCTACTGCTCAAACATGCAAATAACTTCCTCAATAAAAAGGATATACCTTGGGTGTCCTTAATTTGGGACTCCTACTATCATGGCAGAGTACCCCAAGGAACTTCTGATTGTGGCTCCTTCTGGTGGAAGGATATATGCAAGATCTTGCAAAACTTTAGGGACTGTGCTTGGGTTCACATCAATGAAGGAGACACTGCACTCATGTGGTCAGACACTTGGAAGCTTGATGATCAGGACTCTAAGCTTCAATTCAGATTTCCTAGGCTCTTTTCATATGTCAAAGATCCCTGGATTTCTGTTAAGGATTTCTTGGACTCTCAGGACATGTTCCACAACTTCCATCTTCCTTTGTCTAGCCAGGCCTTTGATGAGCTGGTTATGCTTCAATCTCTGTTAGCAAACCATGATAGAGACACTGGGTCCAAGGATATTTGGCTTTGGAATGGCACGGCCAAGGGGTACTCTTCGAAGCTTTTTTACTCCCATGTGTTTGTGTCACAAACTTTCAACCCCCTAACAGCTTGGATTTGGAAGTCCTCTTGCACTATGAAAATAAAGGTCTTTGCTTGGATGCTCACTATGGATAGACTTAATACCAAAGATATGGTGGAACGGAGGCATTGGCATTTGGAGGATGGAGTAAACTGTGTGCTCTGCCCTTTGCAGGCTAGGGAAACAAGAGATCATCTGTTCTTCAATTGTAATTTTAGTGTCAGGGTTTGGAACTATTTGCAAATTGATTGGTCATCAAGTAACTCGATGAAGGAGCTGGTAATCAATGCCAAACGGAGCTTTAGGAAACCTTTCTTCACTGAAGTGGTCTTTATAGCTTGCTGGAATATATGGATTGTCAGAAATGCTAAGGTTTTTAGGCATGAGAGAGCTGGATTTAATAAATGGAGAGCAGCCTTTCTGCATGATATTGCTTTAATGCAATATAGGATTAAGCCTGCTTTTAAGGATGATCTCCTTAAATGGATCTCTTTTCTACCACCTTGAGCCTGTTTGTTTTTCCTTATTTAAATTAGCTTGATTACCCCTTGTAATCCCCCCTGTACTTGTAATTATTCTGCCTTTCAATAAAGTTTTGATATGTTGTGGGGGTTTTTCCCTACAGTTCCCAGTCAAATTAAGCTTGGGGATGCCTGATACGTCTCCAACGTATCTATAATTTTTTATTGCTCCATGCTATATTATCTACTGTTTTGGACTATATTGGGCTTTATTTTCCACTTTTATATTATTTTGGGACTAACCTATTAACCGGAGGCCCAGCCCAGAATTGCTGTTTTTGCCTATTTCAGTGTTTCGAAGAAACAGAATATCAAACGGAGTCCAAACAGAATAAAACCTTCAGGAACATGATTTTCTCACCGAACGTGATCCAGGAGACTTGGACCCTACTCCAAGGAGTCAAAGAGGAGGTCACGAGGGTGGGGGCGCCAACCCCCTAGGGCGCGCCCCCTTGCCTTGTGGGCCCCTCGATGCTCCACCGACGTACTCCTTCCTCCTATATATACATGCATACCCCCAAACGATCAGAACAGGAGCCAAAAACCTAATTCCACCGCTGCAACTTTCTGTGTCCATGAAATCCCATCTTGGGGCCTGTTCTGGAGCTCCGCCGGAGAAGGTCGTCATCACGGAGGGCTTCTACATCATCCTAGCCCCTCCGATGAAGTGTGAGTAGTTTACCTCAGACCTTCGGGTCCATAGTTAGTAGCTAGATGGCTTCTTCTCTCTTTTTGGATCTCAATACAAAGTTCTTCCCCTCTCTTGTGGAGATCTATTCGATGTAATCTTCTTTTTGCGGTGTGTTTGTTGAGACCGATGAATTGTGGGTTTATGATCAAGTCTATCTATGAATAATATTTGAATCTTCTCTGAATTCTTTTATGTATGATCGGTTATCTTTGCAAGTCTCTTCGAATTATACGTTCGGTATGGCCAACTAGATTGGTAGTTCTTGCCATGGGAGAAGTGCTTAGCTTTGGGTTCGATCTTGCGGTGTCCTTTCCAAGTGACAGAAGGGGTAGCAAGGCATGTATTGCATTGTTGCCATCGAGGATAACAAGATGGAGTTTATTTCATATTGCATGAATTTATCTCTCTACATCATGTCATCTTGCTTAAGGCGTTACTCTGTTTTCAACTTAATACTCTAGATGCATGTTAGATAGCGGTCGATGAGTGGAGTAATGGTAGTAGATGCAGAATCGTTTCGGTCTACTTGTCACGGACGTGATGCCTATATACATGATCACGCCTAGATATTCTCATAACTATGCTCAATTCTGTCAATTGCTCAACAGTGATTTGTTCACCCACCGTAGAATACTTATGCTCTTGAGAGAAGCCACTAGTGAAACCTATGGCCCCCGGGTCTATTCTCATCATATCAATCTCCATCACTTTAATCTTACTTTGCTTTTACTTTTTTACTTTGCATCTTTATACCAAAAATACCAAAAATATTATATCTATCAGATCTTACTCTCGTAAGTGACCCTGAAGGGATTGACAACCCCTAATCGCGTTGGTTGCGAGTAGCTATCGTTTTGTGCAGGTGCGAGGGACTTGAGCGTGGCCTCCTACTGGATTGATACCTTGGTTCTCAAAAACTGAGGGAAATACTTACGCTACTCTGCTGCATCATCCCTTCCTCTTCAGGGAAAACCAACGCAAGCTCAAGACGTAGCAGCCACACGCAAGTCCCTCGTACCTACACAAACAAATAAGAACCTCGCAACCAACGCGATAAAGGGGTTGTCAATCCCTTCACGGTCACTTACGAGAGTGAGATCTGATAGAGATGATAAGATAATATTTTTGGTATTTTATCATAAAAAGTAAAGATTAAAAAATAAAAGGTTATAGAAATAGCTTGTTGACGGGAGATTAATATAATGGAGAATAGACCCGGGGGCCATAGGTTTCACTAGTGGCTTCTCTCAAGATAGCATAAGTATTACAGTGGGTGAACAAATTACTGCCGAGCAATTGATAGAAAAGCGAAAAATAATGAGAATATCTAGGCATGATCATGTATATAGGCATCACGTCCGTGACAAGTAGATCGACTCATGCCTGCATCTACTACTATTACTCCACACATCGACTGCTATCCAGCATGCATCTAGAGTATTAAGTTCATAAGAACAGAGTAACGCATTAGATAAGATGACATGATGTAGAGGGATAAACTCAAGCAATATGATATAAACCCCATCTTTTTATCCTCGATGGCAACAATACAATACGTGTTGTTTCCCTTTCTATCACTGGGATCAAGCACCGCAAGATTGAACCCAAAGCTAAGCACTTCTCCCATTGCAAGAAAGATCAATCTAGTAGGCCAAACCAAACTGATAATTTGAAGAGACTTACAAAGATAACCAATCATACATAAAAAAATCAAAGAAGAATCAAATATTGTTCATAGATATACTTGATCATAAACCCACAATTCATCGGATCTCGACAAACACACCGCAAAAAGAGATACATCGAATAGATCTCCAAGATAATCGAGGAGAACTTTGTATTGAGATCCAAAGAGAGAGAAGAAGCCATCTAGCTACTAGCTATGGACCCGAAGGTCTGAGGTAAACTACTCACACATCATCGGAGGGGCCATGGAGTTGATGTAGAGGCCCTCCGTGATCAATGCCCCCTCCGGCGGAGCTCCAGAAAAGGCCCCAAGACGGGATGTCTTGGGTACAGAAGGTTGCGGCGGTGGAAATAGGGTTTTGTGGTGCTCCTCGATGTTTTTCGGGGTATATCAACATATATAGGAGGAAGAAGTAGGTCGGTTGAGCCACGAGGGGGAGGGCGCGCCCAGGGGGTAGGCGCACCCCCTGCCTCGTGGCCTCCTGGTTGGTTGATTGACGTCCACTCCAAGTCCTCTGGATCACGTTTGTTCCAAAAATCACGCTCCCGAAGGTTTCATTCCGTTTGGACTCCGTTTGATATTCCTTTTCTGTGAAACACTAAAATAGGAAAAAAAACAGCAATTTGCACTGGGCCTTGGGTTAATAGGTTAGTCTCAAAAATAATATAAAGGTGTATAATAAAGCCCATTAAACATCCAAAACAGAATATATAATAGCATGGAACAATCAAAAATTATAGATACGTTGGAGACGTATCATTCCGCGGGGGGAACTTCCCTCCCGGAGGGGGAAATCATCGTCATCATCATCACCAATGACTCTCCCATCTTGGGGGGGGGGGGTAATCTTCATCAACATCTTCAACATCACTATCTTCTCTCAAACCCTAGTTCATCTCTTGTGTTCAATCTTTGCATCGGAACCTTAGATTGGTGCTTGTGGGTGACTAGTAGTATTGTTACATCTTGTAGTTGATTACTATATGGTTTATTTGGTGGAGGATTATATGTTGATATCCATTATGATATTTAATACCCCTCTGATCTTGAGCATGATTATCATTTGTGAGTACTTACTTTTGATTTAATACCCCTCTGATATGTGTTCAATATTTTGATAGTATGTATGTTGTGATTCCCTTAGTGGTGTCATGTGAACGTCGACTACATGACACTTCACCATATTTGGGCCTAAGGGAATGCATTGTGGAGTAGTTATTAGATGATGGGTTGCTAGAGTCACAAATGCTTAAACCCTAGTTTATGAGCTATTCCGTAATGGACAGATTTGGATCCAAAATTTAATGCCATGGTTAGATTTTATCTTAATACTTTTCTCGTAGTTGTGGAGGCTTGCGAGGGGGTTGATCATAAGTAGGAGGCTTGTTCAAGTAAGAACATCACCTAAGTGCCAGTCCACCCACATATCAAATTATCAAAGTAGCGAACACAAATCGAATCAACATGATGGAAGTAACTAGATGAACCGTTTTGGCCTGTCCTTTGCCACAAAAGGATTGGGAAACCTTGCTGCATATTATTTACCATTACCGTTACTTGGTCGTTACAAATTATCTTGCTATCAAACTATCTGTTACCGACAATTTCAGTGCTTGTAGAAATTACCTTGCTAAAAACCACTTGTCATTTCCTTATGCTCCTCGTTGGGTTTGACACTCTTGCTTATCGAAAGGACTACGATTGATCCCCTATACTTGTGGGTCATCAGTATCCACGAAAAATCAATCTAGGCCCTCGCCGGCACCCTTTCAGAGGGGGCCATCATCACCGGAGGCCACGGAGGAGGAAGCCGAAGGGGGCCATTATCGCCATGGAGGCCAAGGACCAGAGGGAGAACCTTTCCCCATCCAGGGGGAAGCCATGGAGGAGGAAGCATAAGGGGGAGACTCTCTCTCCCCCTCTCTCTCGATGGCGCTGGAGTGCCGCAGGGGGAACCATCGCCGTGGTGACCGTCTTTGATAACCCACAAGTATAGAGGATCGCAATAGTTTTCGAGGTAGAGTATTCAACCCAAATTTATAGATTCGACACAAGGGGAGCCAAAGAATATTTGAAGGTATTAGTAGTTGAGTTGTCAATTCAACCACACGTCGAGATTAATTATCTGTAGCGAAGTGATCAGTAGCAAAGTAGTTTGACAGTTTTGATAGTAGTGACAGCAGCAATAGTAACAGTAACAGTGATAGCAGTAATTTTGTAG
Source organism: Triticum monococcum (assembly GCA_034509565.1). NCBI lineage: Eukaryota > Viridiplantae > Streptophyta > Magnoliopsida > Poales > Poaceae > Triticum > Triticum monococcum. The sequence goes on from CM067843.1 coordinate 106,169,660, forward strand.
GAAGCGTAACAGTGATGATAGCAGTAGTAACTTAGTGGAAACAATATAAGATCAATTCGTAGGCATTGGATCGGTGACTTGTTCGATGATATTCATCATGTGACAGTTATAACCTAGGGCTACTTGGTACTAGCTCCAGTTCATCGATATAATGTAGGCATGTATTCCGTAAATAGTCATACGTGCTTTATTAAAAGAACTTGCATGACATCTTTTGTCCTACCCTCCCATGGCAGCGGGGTCCATATTGGAAACTAAGGGATATTAAGGCCTCCTTTTAATAGAGAACCGGAACAAAGCATTAACACATAGTGAATACATTAACTCCTCAAACTACGGTAATCACCGGAAGAAGTCCCGGTTATTGTCACTCCAGGGTTACCGGATCATAACACGTAGTAGGTGACTATAACTTGCAAGATCAGATCTAGAACATGGATATCATGGTGATAACATAAACGGTTCAGATCTGAAATCATGGCACCCGGGCCCAAAGTGACAAGCATTAAGCATGGCAAAGTCATAGCAACATCAATCTAAGAACATAGTGGATACTAGGGATCAAGCCCTAACAAAACTAACTCGATTACATGATGAATCTCATCCAACTCCTCACCGACCAGTGATCCTACGAAGGAATTACTCACTCCCGATGGGGAGCATCATGGAATTGGCGATGGAGAAGGGTTAGTGATGATGAAGAACGAAGATCCCCCTCTCCGGAGCTCCAAGCAGACTCCAGATCTACCTTCCTGAGGAAGAACAGGGCTTGACGGCGGCTCCATCTCGTGGATCGTGATAATTCTTTTCTCCCTGATTTTTTATCCAAAAATAAGAATTTATAGCATTGGTTTCAGGGTCAGCAGGGCCGCCAGGTGGGGACAACCCACCTGGGTGCGCCAGGAGAGGGGGTGCGTCCTGGTGGGTTGTGCCCACCCAGGGGCCCCTCTCCTGCAGGTCTTGGCTCCAGAAAATTCTTATTATTGATATAAAAAATCCTCGCAAAGTTTCGTTCCATTCTGAGAACTTTTATTTCTGCACAAAAACAACACAATGGTAGTTCTGCTGAAAACAACGTCAGTCCGGGGTTAGTTTCATTCAAATCATGCAAATTAGAGTCCAAAACAAGAGGAAAAGCATTAGGAAAAGTAGATACGTTGGAGACGTATCAGTCTTCATCAACATCACCATCTTCATCACCTTCCTCATCTCTTTCCGGCGGTCCACTCTCCCGCACCCCGCTGTAATCCCCTACTTGAACATGGTGCTTTATGCCGCATATTATGATCCAATGATGTGTTGCCATCCTATGATGTTTTTGAGTATATTTCTTTTGTCTTTTGGGTTAACTGATGATCTAGATTGGTTTGAGTTGTATGTTTTATTTTGGTGCTGTCCTATGGTGCCTTCTGTGACGCGCACATATGAAGGATTCCCGATGTAGGGTGTTGCAATACGTTCATGATTCACTTATAGTGGGTTACTAGAGTGACAGAAGATTAAACCCGAGTAAGAGGGTTGTTGCGTATGGGATAAAGGGGACTTGATACTTAATGCTATGGTTGGGTTTTACCTTAACTAGAAGAGTTGCCGACAGTTACGGAGCCATTCTTTTTAAGCTAGTAGGAACCTTGTTATTGCAGCGTATTTGGGGGCATTGGACATGGTCTCCATGTCGCCAGCAACGACGGCGTAGTTAATCCCCAGCTGAGTCGACCACAAGCATGACAGCTATAAGGAGCAGGCCAACAAGCAACAACATGAGTATAAGGTTTGGTAGTCAACCATGTGGCTACTCTGTTGAAGGCACAGAGCTACTACCTCTCTTTCACATGGAAGCACTAAGAAAAATAGCAAATGAACCCCACAACCAACCTGCACACCTGTAGCAAGTATTTCTTTTGTGAATCTAAATGAACACACACATGCCTGGAAAAGCAATAAGCAAAAACCTAAGAATCAGAATCAGTATAGGAAGCATAGAGGGGGAGTTTCCCCCAATATAATCAACAAGATGAACACAAGCGCACTAAATCAGAATCAGTACAGGAAGCATAGAAGGGCGTTTCCCCCCAATATAACCAACAAGATGAACACAAGTGCACACACAGGCCCACCAAAGCGACAAGATGAACACCGTCTGGCCAAATTGGAGATGGCCGGGGAGACTCCCCGCCGCCTCCAACAAAGGGGGTCCGCTGGGCCGACTCCCCGGCGCCGCCGACAAAGGGAACTACCGGAGATGGATGGGCAGATAGGCAGTGGAGCAGCGGCGTGCGTGCTTACCGCTGCGGCGCGGAGGGCGGGACCGCGATGATGACGGTGACATATGACGGCGGGGAAGGAAGAGATGACGCCGCGCGGAGGCTAGGAGCCTGGCCTTGGCTGTTGCTTGATTGCTGCAGACGCTGAGCAACAGTTTCCCATGTGTGCGGGGCCCGAGAGAGGAGAGGAAGTTGAGGAAGGGGGACGACAGAGGAGAGGAGGTTGAGGAAGGGGAGACATGAGGCCGCCGGTGGAAGGAGGTTGAGGAAGGGGGGACGGGAGGCCGCCGGTGGAGGGGATCTCGATCTAGATCTGGCTTGGGGTGGGTGGCGTGGGAGTGGAGTGGGTGGTTGGTGGCATAGTAGCAGCATGGTGTGTCCCACCTTCGCTACAACTATCAACTAGTAGTAGCGCAGGTTTTATACCCCACGCTACGACTATTGTCTGTTGAGGAGGTAGGTTGGAAATCATTTAGTTGCAGCGCAAGTTTTTTGTGCTCGCGTTACTAATATTCCATACCAGTAGTGCGTTTTTTTGCCCGTTCTACTACATAGCGCGGGCCAAATAACCCACGCTACTACTAAATGTCTATCTATAGAGGTTTTCCTAGTAGTGGGCCATCAAGTCTGAGATAGGATCCATGTATGAGAACAAAGTGTGGACTTTGGTGGGCTTGTCCGATGATCGGCAAGCCATTGAGAATAAATGGATCTTCAAGAAGAAGACTGACGTTGATGGTAATGTTACTGTCTACAAAGCTTGAGTTGTCGCGAAAGGTTTTCTATAAGTTCAAGGAGTTGACTATGATGAGACTTTCTTACCTGTACGATGCTTAAGTCTGTCCGAATCATGTTAGCAATTGCCGCATTTTATAATTATAAAATCTGGCAAATGGACGTCAAAACTGCATTCCTTAATGGATTTCTTAAAGAAGAGTTGTATATGATGCAACCAGAAGGTTTTGTCGATTGTAAAGGTGCTACCAAAGTGTGCAAGCTCCAGCGATCCATCTATGGACTGGTGCAAGCATCTCGGAGTTGGAATATACGCTTTGATGAGGTCATCAAAGCATATGGTTTTATACAGACTTACGGTGAAGCCTGTATTTACAAGAAAGTGAGTGGGAGCTCTGTGGCATTTCTGGTATTATATGTGGATGACATATTGTTGATTGGAAATGATACAAAATTTCTGGATAGCATAAAAGGATACTTGAATAATAATTTGTCAATGAAAGACCTCGGTGAAGCTGCTTATATATTGGGCATCAAGATCTATAGATATAGATCGAGACGCTTAATAGGACTTTCACAAAGCACGTACCTTGATAAAGTTTTGAAGAAGTTCAAAATGGATCAGTCGAAGAAATGGTTCTTGCCTGTGTTATAAGGTATGAAGTTGAGTCAGACTCAAAGCCCGACCACTGCAAAAGATAGAAAGAAAATGAAAGTCATTCCCTATGCCTCAGCCATAGGTTCTATAATGTATGCTATGATGTGTACCATACATGATGTGTGCCTTGCCATAAGTCTGGCAGGGAGGTGCCAAAATAATCCACGAGTGGGTCACTGGATAGCGGTCAAGAACATCCTGAAGTACCTAAAAAGGACCAAGGATATGTTTCTCGTTTATGGAGGTGACGAAGAGCACGTCGTAAATGGTTACGTCGATCCTAGCTTCGACACTGATCCGGATGACTCTAAGTCACAAACCCGTTGACTAAGCCTCTTCCGTGAGCAAAACATGATCAGCACCAAGACTCCATGGGTGTTAGATTCATTACAATGGAATCTAGATTATTGACTCTAGTGAAAGTGGGAGACTGAAGGAAATATGCCCTAGAGGCAATAATAAAGTTGTTATTTTATATTTCCTTATTCATGATAAAGGTTTATTATTCATTCTAGAATTGTATTGATCGGAAACTTAAATACATGTGTGAATACATTAACATATACCGTGTCCCTAGTAAACCTCTACTAGACTAGCTCGTTGATCAAAGATGGTTAAGGTTTCCTAACCATTGACATGTGTTGTCATTTGATAATGGGATCACATCATTAGGAGAATGATGTGATGGACAAGACCCATCCGTTAGCTTAGCATAATGATCGTTCAGTTTATTGCTATTGCTTTCTTCATGTCAAATACATATTCCTTCGACTATGAGATTATGCAACTCCCGGATATCGAAGGAATACATTGTGTGCTATCAAACATCACAACGTAACTGGGTGATCATAAAGATGCTCTACAGGTATCTCCGAAGGTGTTTGTTGAGTTGGCATAGATCGAGATTAGGATTTGTCACTCCGAGTATCGGAGAGGTATCTTTGGGCCCTCTCGGTAATACACATCAAGCCTTGCAAGCAAAGTGACTAATGAGTTAGTTACAGGATGATGTATTACGGAACGAGTAAATAGACTTGTCGGTAACGAGATTGAACTAGGTATGAAGATACCGACGATCAAATCTCAGGCAAGTAACATACCGATGGACAAAGGGAATTACATATGTTGTCATAACGGTTCGACCGATAAAGATCTTCCTAGAATATGTAGGAGCCAATATGGGCATCCAGGTTCCGCTATTGGTTATTGACCGGAGAGGTGTCTCGGTCATGTCTACATAGTTCTCGAACCCGTAGGGTTGCTTAACGCTCGTTGACGATATAGCACTACTAGGGAAAAGCCTACCAGTAGTGCCGATTTTAGGTATAGCAGTAGCGCGGTCGACCGCACTACTGCTACGGTGCTACAGCTAAAGCGTAGCAGTAGCGTGGGTTTTCCCGCGCTACTGATATACCTACTTAGCAGTAGCGCTTTCGCTAGAATGCGCTACTAGTAGTTACTAGCAGCGCCTCTCTATATGCGCTACTACTGTTAGTATTCTATTTCTTTTCTGTTTTATGTCATATTCATACACCATTGTACAAGTTTTCATACAATACCAATTTAGAGATTGCTTTTACATCATAATGAGTTATTACATCATTGGGTGAAAGAACCGTTGTTTAGTTTCAAGTGGATGGATCCAAAGTGACCAAGTCATGGATTAGCGTGACTTGGTCACTTTGGATCCATCCACTTGAAATTAATCTGTGGTTCTTTCACCCAATGATATAATAAGTCATCATCATCATTATCATCATCATCATCATCATCCTCATCATCATAATATCATCAACAACTTATCATCATAATACATCATTAACTCTAACACATTGTACCACATAATAACAACTTCTCATCATCATCATAGTCATAATCAACACTAACTAATTGTTCTTAATACCTAGGACCTACTCCTCTCTCCTAGGTAAAATATCATAAAAGAGATAAACTGGTCCATCTCCATAATGGAGAATGGAGATAAACCTATCTCCAACTTGTGGCTTCCGCACAATCATGATGTCTCCAATTAGTTGCATGTGCGCATTCATCACTTTGCTCCATTCTTTAATTTTGAGTCTTCCATCATTTCAAGAAATCGAGTATGTAGTATAGAAAGCTTTCGAAGGAGTTGGTCGCAAGTTAACAATATGGATATAACCTTTGGTAAACAGCATGCAAGGCACAACCTCCTTCGGGATCCTCTATTGAAAAATGTAATAGTAACATATAATGTTATCAATGTAGTTTATATACTTAAGAAGAATGTATGCAATAAAGTTACATCATTAACAAAATCTTACCAAGTTGTTGGCAATGAAGTTACCATCATGCAATTTATGCACTAGTGGCACGTATCCGGTAAAATTTGGGAGGATAGAATGATTGGTTTTAAAGGCCTCAACATCATCTATGAATGAGACAAAATAACATTTCTCCTCACAATTAAGCTCGAAGTCATAGTTGTAGTATGTCATGTCTACTGCCTTCCGAGTATTTTTGGAAGATAAGAAATAAGATGACAATTATAAATAAAGATGTTTAGTACCGATGAACACCAAATATTTTAAAATTAACAATATAAATTACTTAACTTAACAAATTAATTTGACAAACTCACATTTAGGCAAAACTGGAGGCATATCCACATCCACCCAGATATCGATATTATCATCATCTTCTTCTTCGGGACGAATATCAAATGTTATTTGCATACCCTCATCAAATCCATATGCCTTGCAGAGAGCTTCCCAATTAGAGCAACCGAAATGGGAGTGGTTGTCCATATTGAACAGCTTAACCAGTAACACACACCCATGTTTAGTTCTTAAGTTTGCTCTCCTCGTCCCCGTATTCTCAAAGTCTTTGAAACCAAGATTCTGCAATATGGTCTTGCATGGCATGGGATGTACTAATCGAAATGAAAAAAATCCAGGAATTAAACACTGACCAAAAGAAGAACAAGTGATGATATTAATTATGATGAAATGCTTGTCGTTGCGTACCATACAAACATCAAAGGTCTTGTCCAACTTCATGGTGAAAAACCTATCATTTTGCAGGTGAGGATACCTATCGCTCAGACCCTGGTCATCGTAGCAGTAATCGCACTCCGGGATCCTATCGACATCAGACATCTCCTGTGTTCAAATTGAAAGATTAAACTTTTGAATTTCAATATATGTACTGCAAAAACTTAATTCGATCATTAATATTCATCACGGGTTGAATTTAGTCTGTCGAGACTTTTGTTGAAAACTCTCAACAGACTTAAAGTCCCAACTGGCTTAAAGTCAACCCAAAATGTCATTTAATGCTCTTTCCAGCAAATCCAAGGCACTCCCTACATTCTAGCACAAGCCATGCTAAAATTCATGGAAAATCCATCATGACATTTCCCAAAAAGGACATATCGAGCCCCTGAAATTTATCGGAATGGAAATTAATCAACACTCCAGGAAAACATAGGCCACTCTGAGGTGTTCCCTGCAAACATAGGCCACTTGGCTACATCATTATCGACATCAATGACATGGGGATTTGACTGCTCTAACCTCAACGTCAAAGGGGTCGGTGACGGGGATGATGATGGGGATCATGCAGGGGCTCCTTGATGTATGCAAAAACAAAATATAAACCCTATAAGCTATCAACTAAACATTATTATGCTGAATCAAAAGACCTGCATTCACTAAAAATTCAATATATCTTATAACCTGAATATTTAATTTGGTTAAGAAGCATAACTAATGTTTCTTACTAAAAAAATTCCATACCTAAATTCTCTTACTAAAAATTCATGTTACTAATTTCTCATATGGCATGGCATTACGATACATTTCTATATTGAAAATTTTGTATACCTAAACAATTTCTATACTAAATTTGTATACCTACATTCAAATTACCTACATTCTACAAGAACAAGAACAGAGAAGGGATGGAGGGAGGGGGAGAGGAGGAAGGAGGGATGGAGGGAGAGGAGGGGGAGGAAGGAGGGAGGGAGGGATAGGAGGGGGGAAGAAGGAGGGAGGAAGGGAGAGGAGAGGAGGGGGAAGAAGGAGGGAGAGGAGGGGGAGGAAGAGGTGCCTCACTGGCGGCGGCGCGCAGGCGACGGGCGACGGTGACGGCTGGGTGGTGCAGCGCTGCCGCCGATGACGGCAGGGGGTGGTGGCGCGCGGGCGGCAGCGGCGGGCGACGGTGACGGGGATGGTGACCAGAGAGTGTGAGTGAGAGTGTGTCATGAGGGAGAGGGAAACGGGGGGACGACCGGAACATAGGATACGGTCGTTTTAGTAGTAGCGCGAGAAGCCCAAAGGCGCTATCGCTAAAATATTAGTTGTAGCGCGTTTACAGGAAAAGCGCTACTGCTAATGCTAAGCATGTAAGAAAACATCAAAAATACATTGGTCATCAAAAATCTTTTTGTGTAGAATCTGAATTGTCAATATGAGTCCTCACTGGTCTAGGAATCGGTGAAGAGTCATATTGCGGCCACAAATCCTACACATAGAGTTCAATGAAGACCAAGTGGTTGTGATAGTTTCAGAAGTAACATATTTATGGTGGTAAACACCATGTTCGCGGAGCGAGGTGGGACTAAACTTAGTTGCAAGGAGTGGACTAACCTTAGCAGTAGCGCATTTACGAAACAGGCGCTACTGCTATACCTAGTATGGCGGCAAGGTCGTGGCAATTGTAGTAGTAGTGTTGTTTCATCCTGACGCGCTACTGCTATGCAGATATCAGTACACGGTCTATTGTCACGCGCTACTGCTAAGTAGCAGTAGCGCCTTATTTTAAACCGTGCTGCTGGTAAGATTCTGTGTATAAGGTTTTCCCTAATAGTGTGGTGTTACATGAGTTATATGATTTGGTGACCGAATGTTGTTAGGAGTCCCGACTGAGATCACGGACATGACAAGGAGTCTCTAAATGGTCGAGATGTAAAAATTGATATATAGGACGATGGTATTCGGACACCTGGAGTGTTTTGGAGAAAATTAGATAGTCATCGGAGTACCGGAGGGGTACCAGTCACCTCGGGAGGCAAGTGGGCATATTGGGCGATTAGAGGGGAGCACACTAGTCCACAAGGGGCTGGCACACCGCCCATGGCAGCCGACCAAGTGGGAGGAAGGAAAGGAGGGGGACTCGGCCTCCCCCTTCCTTCTCCTCCCCCCTTTCCTTCTCCTCTCCAGCAAATAAGGAAGGGGCGCCACTTGGGAAGACACCCCAAGTAGGATTCGGCCTACTTGGGCGCGTCTCCTGGCTGTCCTGGGAGGGGGGCGCCTAGCACAAGCACAACAATCCCTTAGCCGGCTTAGGCGAAGCCCTACGGAGATAGCTTCACCATCACCGCCACAAGTAGGATTCAGCCTACTTGGGGGCACCCCATCCACCGTTTACACCCCCGGGCATATTTTGGTAGTGATTAGGCGAGGCCCTATGGAGATAGCTTCACCATCACCGTCATCACGCTGTTGTGCTGCCGAAACTCAGCCACTACCTCATCGTCTTGCTGGATCAAGAAGGCGAAGGACGTCATCGATTTGAATGTGTGCTGGATGTGAAGTTGTCGTTCGTTCGGTGCTCGATCGGTTGGAACACGAACAAGTTCGACTACATCAACCGCATTGTCAAACACTTCCGCTTACAGTCTTTGAGGGTACGTAGACACACTCTCTCCTCTCATTGCTATGCATCTCCATGGATAGATCTTGCGTGTGCATAGAATTTTATTTTGTTTTCCATGCAATGTTTCCCAACACTTTGGCCCAACTGGTGTCTTCTGGTCTAGAAAAATTCTCCAAAAAGTTTTGCTCGTTTGGACTCTGTTTGGTATTGATTTTTTGCGAAGTAAAAAATAAGCAAAAAACAGCAACTGGCACTGGGCACTATGTTAATAGGTTAGTCCCAAAAAATGATATAACATTGCTAGGGAAAACCTTATACACAGAGGTATAGCAGTAGCACTGGTCAGAACTAAGTGCTACTGATACTTAGTAGTAGCGCGTGTCAGAAAAGCTCGCTACAACTATAGTTGTAGCAGTAGCGCGTCTGCACAAAAAAGCACTACTACTATAATTCCCACACTATTGTCGGTAGGCTGGGAATAGTAGTAGCGAGCCTGAGGAAAACACGTTATTGCTAAGTGCCATGTAGCAGCGTGTTTCTATTGTAGAGCGCTACTACTAAAAAAAGAAAATAAGTCAAAAAATAAATAGAAAAATAAATGAAAATGAAAGCAATAGAAAAAGGAGAAATGAAAAAAAAGAAAAAGAAAAATCATGGAGAAAGGCATAGCAGTAGCGTTTGTTCTTGCAAAGAGCGATAGCTACTTTAGCAGTAGCGCTTTTTGGATTCCCGCGCTATAGCTAAGTTCCTTAGATAAAAGGAAAAGAAAAAGGAAAATTAATAGCTGCTTCCTGTAGCAGTAGCGCGTTTTGGCGAAAAGCGCTATAGCTAACGTAGCTATAGCGCGTTTTTCCTACCAATGTTATTGCTAGTTTGACTTAACCATGCGCGGGCTGAAGATTTTGCTAAGTCCTTTCCCTCTCTCCCCTTCTCCCCCCACTCGATCTATCGCCGCGGACATTTGCCCTACGCCCGGGCATGCCAGAGACGCCGGCTGTCGCCTGAGCCCGACCTCGGCCTCACCGCCGCCGCCTGAGGCCGCCCTCGGTCTCACCACCACCGCCTCGACCTCGTCGTCGCCACACTCGACCTCACCGCTGCCACCCGAGCCCTACCTGCACCGTCACCGTGTTCCAAAGGGCGGCGATATCGGGATGCGCCTCCGTTGCCTGGGCCTGACGCGCCTCCTCTTCGGCCTCACGCTCAAGCATCTACAGGCACTCGCCCTCCCGACGCTCCTCGGCCAGCCGCACGCGGCGCCAGTGGTCGGGGTAGGCCGCCTCCTGCATTTTCATCGCCCCGAGCCAGATCGGCAGAGCGCTGGCCCACTCGCGCACTACTCTGGTCCAGGAGTAGCGCTCGAGGGGGGCCGACTCCTCCGGCTTGGCTTTGGGCGGGGATGGCAGGGTCACCAGCAGCACGACGCAGTCGCCCGCTGCGGAGAGGGCCATGGCATCCGCCATGACAGCCTGGAAAGTCGCCTCATCAGCCTCCTTCCACCGCTCCTCCTCGTCCTCGGCCTCCTGGTCATTGTCGCGGACGACGAGCAGGGGCGGCGACAGGCTGTGATCGATGACACGGACGCCGCGTCGCCTCGCCTCCTCGTGCTCGAAGGCGAACCATCGAGCCCAGTTGGGCGAGTCGACGGTGTAGTGCGGTTCGGCATGCTGCTCCGGCATCAGCAACGCCCGCCGGCCGCACCTCCTCCGCATGGGCCCTCGTCGGCCGTGGCGCCACTGGCACTGGGATCCTCTCCGGATGCAAGTGCCAGTCATGCGGCAGCGTCGCGTCAGGGTACGGCAGAGGCACGCAGTGCTGCCAGTTGAAGGAAATATGCCCTAGAGGCAATAATAAAGTTATTATTTATTTCCTTATATCATGATAAATGTTTATTATTCATGCTAGAATTGTATTAACCGGAAACATAATACATGTGTGAATACATAGACAAACAGAGTGTCACTAGTATGCCTGTACTAGACTAGCTCGTTGATCAAAGATGGTTATGTTTCCTAACCATAGACATGAGTTGTCATTTGATTAACGGGATCACATCATTAGGAGAATGATGTGCTTGACTTGACCCATTCTGTTAGCATAGCACTTGATCGTTTAGTTTGTTGCTATTGCTTTCTTCATGACTTATACATGTTCCTATGGCTATGAGATTATGCAACTCCCGTTTACCAAAGGAACACTTTGTCTGCTACCAAACGTCACAACGTAACTGGGTGATTATAAAGGTGCTCTACAGGTGTCTCCGAAGGTACTTGTTGGGTTGGCGTATTTAGAGATTAGGATTTGTCACTCCAATTGTCGGAGAGGTATCTCCGGGCCCTCTCGGTAATGCACATCACTTAAGCCTTGAAAGCATTGCAACTAATGAGTTAGTTGCGGGATGATGTATTACGGAATGTGTAAAGAGACTTGCCGGTAACGAGATTGAACTAGGTATTGAGATACGGACGATCGAATCTCGGGCTAGTAACATACCGATGACAAAGGGAACAACGTATGTTGTTATGCGGTTTGACCGATAAAGATCTTCATAGAATATGTAGCAGCCAATATGAGCATCCAGGTTCCGCTATTGGTTATTGACTAGAGACGTGTCTCGGTCATGCCTACATAGTTCTCGAACCCGTAGGGTCCGCACGCTTAAAGTTCGATGATGGTTATATTATGAGTTTATGTGTTTTGATGTACCGAAAGAGTTCTAAGTCCTGGATGAGATCGGGGACTTGATGAGGAGTCTCGAAATGGTCGAGACGTAAAGATCGATATATTGGATGACTATATTCGGACATCGGAAAGGTTCTGAGTGATTCGGGCATTTTCGGGAGTACCGGGGAGTTGCAGGAATTCATATTGGGCCTTAATGGGCCATACGGGAAAGGAGAGAAAGGCGTCAAAGGGTGGCCGCACCCCTCCCCATGGGCTGGTCCGAATTGGACTAGGGAGGGGGCGCCCCCTTCCTTCCTTCTCCTTTTCCCTTCCCTTCCCTTCTCTCCTACTCCTACTACTTGGAAGGGATCCTAGTTCTACTAGGAAAGGGGGAATCCTACTCCCAGTGGGAGCAGGACTCCCCTAGGGCGCGCCATAGAGAAGGCCGGCCCCTCCCCTCCTCCACTCCTTTATATACGTGGTCAGGGGGCACCCCATAGACACAACAATTGATCTCTTGATCTCTTAGCCGTGTGCGGTGCCCCCCTCCACCATAATCCACCTCGGTCATATCGTAGTGGTGCTTAAGCGAAGCCATGCGTCGGTAGAACATCATCATCGTCACCACGCCGTCGTGCTGACAAAACTCTCCTTCAACACTCGGCTGGATCGGAGTTCGAGGGACGTCATCGAGTTGAACGTGTGCAGAACTCAGAGGTGCCTTGCGTTCGGTACTTGATCGGTCGGATCGTGAAGACGTACGACTACATCAACCGCGTTGTGCTAATGCTTCCGCTTTCTGTCTACAAGGGTACATATACAACACTCTCCCCTCTCGTTGCTATGCATCACCATGATCTTGCGTGTGCGTAGGAATATTTTTTTTGAAATTACTACATTCCCCAACAGTGGCATCCGAGCCGGGTTTTATGCGTAGATGTCAAATGCACGAGTAGAACACAAGTGAGTTGTGGGCGATATAAGTCATACTGCTTATCAGCATGTCATACTTTGGTTCGGCGGTATTGTTGGATGAAGCAGCCCGGACCGACATTACGCATATGCTTACGCGAGACTGGTTCTACCGACGTGCTTTGCACACACGTGGCTGGCGGGTGTCAGTTTCTCCAACTTTAGTTGAACCGAATGTGGATACGTCGGTCCTTGCGAAGGTTAAAACAGCACCAACTTGACAAACTATCGTTGTGGTTTTGATGCGTAGGTAAGAACGGTTCTTGCTCAGCCCGTAGCAGCCACGTAAAACTTGCAACAACAAAGTAGAGGACGTCTAACTTGTTTTTGCAGGGCATGTTGTGATGTGATATGGTCAAGACGTGATGAGATATAAGTTGTTGTATGAGATGATCATGTTTTGTTGAAGTTATCGGCAACTGGCGAAAGCCTTATGGTTATCTCTCTATTGCATAAGATGCAAGCGCCAAATAATTGCTTTACTTTATCGCTATGCGATAGCAATAGTTGCAAGAGCAATCGTTGGTGAGACAACCATGTGACGACACATTGATATAGATCAAGATGATGGAGATCATGGTGTCATGCCGATGACGACGGAGATCATGACGATGCTTTGGAGATGGAGATCAAAGGCACAAGATGATGATGGCCATATCATGTCACATATTATGATTGCATGTGATGTTTATCTTTTATACATCTTATTTTGCTTAGTTCGGCGGTAGCTTTATAAGATAATCTCTCACTAAATTACCAAGGTATAAGTGTTCTCTCTGAGTATGCACCGTTGCAAAAGTTCTTCGTGCTGAGACACCACGTGATGATCGGGTGTGATAGGCTCTACGTTCAAATACAACGGGTGCAAAACAGTTGCACACGTGGAATACTCGGGTTAAACTTGACGAGCCTAGCATATAACAGATATGGCCTTGGAACACAGAGACCGTAAGGTCGAGCGTGAATCATATAGTAGATATGATCAACATAGTGATGTTCACCATTGAAACTACTCCATCTCACGTGATGATCGGACATGGTTTAGTTGATATGGATCACGTGATCACTTAGAAGATTAGAGGGATGTCTGTCTAAGTGGGAGTTCTCAAGTAATATGATTAATTGAACTTTAATTTATCATGAACTTAGTCCTGGTAGTATTAGCATATCTATGTTGTAGATCAATAGCTCGCGATGTTGCTCCTAGTTTATTGTGTTCCTAGAGAAAAATTATGTTGACAAAATGTTAGTAGCAATGATGCGGATTGGATCCGTGATCTGAGGATTATCCTCATTGCTGCACAGAAGAATTATATCTTTGATGCACCGCTAGGTGACAGACCTATTGCAGGAGTAGGGGCAGACATTATGAACATTTGGCTAGCTCAATATGATGACTACTTGATAGTTTAGTGCACCATGCTTAACGGCTTAGAATCGGGACTTCAAAGATGTTTTGAATGTCATGGACCATATGAGATGTTCCAGGAGTTGAAGTTAATATTTCAAGTAAATACCCGAGTTGCGAGATATGAAGTCTCCAACAAGTTCTATAGCTAAAAAGATGGAGGAGAATAGCTCAAGCAGTGAGCATGTGCTCAGATTGTCTGGGTATTACAATCGCTTGAATCAAGTGGGAGTTAATCTTCCAGATAAGATAGTGATTGACAGAATTCTCTAGTCACCATCACCAAGTTAGTAGAACTTCATGATGAACTATGATATGCAAGGGATAACGAAAACGATTCCCAAGCTCTTCGTAATGCTGAAATCAACGAAGGTAGAAATCAAGAAAAATATCACATGTTGATGGTAGACAAGACCACTAGTTTCAAGAAAAGGGCAAAGGGAAGAAAGGGAACTTCAAAAAGAACGGCAAGCAAGTTGCTGCTCAAGTGAAGAAGCCCAAGTCTGGTCCTAAGCCTGATACTAAGTGCTTCTACTGCAAAGGGACTGGTCACTGGAAGCGGAACTGCCCCAAGTATTTGGCGGATAAGAAGGATGGCAAAGTGAACAAAGGTATATTTGATATACAGATTATTGATGTGTATTTTACTAGTGTTCGTAGCAACCCCTCGGTATTTGATACTGGTTCAGTTGCTAAGAGTAGTAACTCGAAACGGGAGTTGCAGAATGAACAGAGACTAGTTAAGGGTGAAGTGATGATGTGTCTTGGAAGTGGTTCCAAGATTGATATGATCATCATCGCACACTCCCTATACTTTCGGGATTAGTGTTGAACCTAAATAAGTGTTATTTGGTGTTTGCGTTGAGCATGAATATGATTTGATCATGTTTATTGCAATACGATTATTCATTTAAGTAAGAGAATAAATTGTTGTTCTGTTTACATGAATAAAACCTTATATGGTTACACACCCAATGAAAATGGTTCGTTCGATCTCGATCATAGTGATACACATATTCATAATATTGAAACCAGAAGATGCAAAGTTAATAATGATAGTGCAACTTATTTGTGGCACTGCCGTTTAGGTCATATTGGTGTAAAGCACATGAAGAAACTCCATGCTGATGGACTTTTGGAGTCACTTGATTATGAATCACTTGATGCTTGCGAACCATGCCTCATGGGCAAGATGACTAAGACTCCGTTCTCCGGAACAATGGAGCGAGCAACTGACTTATTGGAAATAATACATACTGATGTATGCAGTCCGATGAGTGTTAAGGCTCACGGCAAGTATCGTTATTTTCTAACCTTCACAGATGATTTGAGCAGATATGGGTATATCTACTTAATGAAACACAAGTCTGAAACATTTGAAAAGTTCAAAGAATTTCATAGTGGAGTGGAGAATCATCATAACAAGAAAATAAAAGTTTCTATGATATGATCGCAGAGGTAAAATATTTGAGTTAAGAGTTTGGCCTTCAGTTAAAACAATGTGAAATAGTTTCACTACTCACACCACCTGGAACACCACAGTGTAATGGTGTGTCTGAACGTCATAACCGTACTTTATTAGATATGGTGCGATCTATGATGTCTCTTACCGATCTACCACTATCGTTTTGGGGTTATGCATTAGAGACAGCTGCATTCACGTTAAATAGGGCACCATCTAAATCCGTTGAGATGACACCGTATGAACTATGGTTTGGCAAGAAACCTAAGTTGTCATTTCTTGAAGTTTGAGGTTGCAATGCTTATGTGAAAAAAAATTCAACCTGATAAGCTCAAACCCAAATAGGAGTAGTGCGTCTTCATAGGATACCCAAAAAGAAAATGTTGGGTACACCTTCTATCACAGATCCGAAGGCAAGATATTCGTTGCTGAGAATGGATCCTTTCTAGAGAAGGAGTTTCTCTCGAAAGAAGTGAGTGGGAGGAAAGTAGAATTTGATGAGGTAACTGTACCTGCTCCCTTATTGGAAAGTAGTTCATCACAGAAATATGTTCCTGTGACTACTACACCAATTAGTGAGGAAGCTAATGATGATGATCATGTAACTTTACATCAAGTTGCTACCGAACCTCGTAGGTAAACCAGAGTGAGATCTGCACCAGAGTGGTACGGTAATCCTATTCTGGAGGTCATGTTACTTGACCATGACGAGCCTACGAACTATGAGGAAGCGATGATGAGCCCATATTCCGCGAAATGACTTGAGGCCATGAAATCTGAGATGAGATCCATGTATGAGAACAAAGTATGGACTTTGATTCACTTGCCCATTGATCGATGAGCCATTTAGATTAAATGGATCTTCAAGAGGAAGACGGACGCTAATAGTAGTGTTACTATCTACAAAGCTAGAATTGTCGCAAAAAGGTTTTCGACAAGTTCAAGGTGTTGACTACGATGAGAGTTTCTCACTCGTATCTATGCTTAAGTCTATCCGAATCATGTTAGCAATTGCCGCATTTTATGAAATCTGGCAAATGGATAAACAAAACTGCATTCCTTAATGGATTTATTAAAGAAGAGTTGTATATGATGCAACCAGAAGGTTTTGTCAATCCTAAAGGTACTAACAAAATATGCAAGCTCCAGCGATCCATCTATGGACTGGTGCAAGCATCTCAGAGTTGGAATATACGCTTTGATAAGTTGATCAAAGCATATAGTTTTATACAGACTTGCGGTGGAGCCTGTATTTACAAAAAGTGAGTGGGAGCACTACACCATCTCTGATAAGTATATGTGAATGACATATTGTTGATCAGAGATAATGTAGAATTATTCTGCAAAGCATAAAGGAATGTTTGAAAGGAGTTTTTCAAAGAAAGACCTCGGTGAAGCTGCTTACATATTGAGCATCAAGATCTATAGAGATAGATCAAGACGCTTGATAAGTTTTTCAATGAGTACATACCTTGACAAGATTTTGAAGTAGTTCAAAATGGAACAGTCAAAGAAGGAGTTCTTGCCTATGTTACAAGGTGTGAAGTTGAGTAAGACTCAAAACCCGACCACGGCAGAAGATGGAGAGAGAATGAAAGTCATTCCCTATGCCTCAGCCATAGGTTCTATAAAGTATGTCATGCTGTGTACCAAACCTATTGTATACCCTGCCCTGAGTTTGGCAAGGGAGTACAATAGTGATCTAGGAGTAGATCACTGGACATTGGTCAAAATTATTCTTAGTGGAATAAGGATATGTTTCTCGATTATGGATGTGACAAAAGGTTCATCGTAAAGGGTTACGTCAATGCAAGTTTTGACAATGATCCCGATGACTCAAAGTCTCAATCTGGATACATATTGAAAGTGGGAGCAATTAGCTAGAGTAGCTCTGTGCAGAGCATTGTTGACATAGCAATTTGCAAAATACTTACATATCTGAATGTGGCAGACCCATTGACTAAAGTTCTCTCACAAGCAAAACATGATCACACCTTAGTACTCTTTGGGTGTTAATCACATAGCGATGTGAACTAGATTATTGACTCTAGTAAACCCTTTAGGTGTTGGTCACATGTCGATGTGAACTATGGGTGTTAATCACATGTTAATGTGAACTATTAGTATTAAATCACATGGCGATGTGAACTAGATTATTGACTCTACTGCAAGTGGGAGACTGAAGGAAATATGCCCTAGAGGCAATAATAAAGTTATTATTTATTTCCTTATATCATGATAAATGTTTATTATTCATGCTAGAATTGTATTAACCGGAAACATAATACATGTGTGAATACATAGACAAATAGAGTGTCACTAGTATGCCTCTACTTGACTAGCTCGTTGATCAAAGATGGTTATGTTTCCTAACCATAGACATGAGTTGTCACTTGATTAACGGGATCACATCATTAGGAGAATGATGTGATTGACTTGACCCATTCCGTTAGCATAGCACTTGATCGTTTAGTTTGTTGTTATTGCTTTCTTCATGATTTATACATGTTCCTATGACTATGAGATTATGCAACTCCCTTTTACCAGAGGAACACTTTGTGTGCTACCAAACGTCACAACATAACTGGGTGATTATAAAGGTGCTCTACAGGTGTCTCCGAAGGTACTTGTTGGGTTGGCGTATTTCGAGATTAGGATTTGTCACTCCGATTGTCGGAGAGGTATCTCTGGGCCCACTCGGTAATGCACATCACTTAAGCCTTGCAGGCATTGCAACTAATGAGTTAGTTGCGGGATGATGTATTACAGAACGAGTAAAGAGACTTGCCGGTAACGAGATTGAACTAGGTATTGAGATACCGACGATCGAATCTTGGGCAAGTAACATATCGATGACAAAGGGAACATCGTATGTTGTTATGCAGTTTGATCGATAAAGATCTTCGTAGAATATGTAGGAGCCAATATGAGCATCCAGGTTCCGCTATTGGTTATTGACTGGAGATGTGTATCGGTCATGTCTACATAGTTCTCGAACCCGTAGGGTCCGCACGCTTAAAGTTCGATGACGGTTATATTATGAGTTTATGTGTTTTCATGTACCGAAGGAGTTCGGAGTCCCGGATGAGATCGGGGACATGACGAGGAGTCTCGAAATGGTCGAGACGTAAAGATCGATATATTGGACGACTATATTCGGACATCGGAAAGGTTTCGAATGATTCGGGTATTTTCGGGAGTACCGGGGAGTTACGGGAATTCGTATTGGGCCTTAATGGGCCATACAGGAAAGGAGAGAAAGGCCTCAAAGGGTGGCCGGACCCCTCCCCATGGGCTGGTCCGAATTGGACTAGGGAGGGGGGCGCCCCCTTCCTTCCTTCTCCTTTTCCCTTCCCTTTCCTTCTCTCCTACTACTACTTGGAAGGGGTCCTAGTTCTACTAGGAAAGGGGGAATTCTACTCCCGGTGGGAGTAGAACTCCCCTAGGGCGCGCCATAGAGAGGGCCGGCCCCTCCCCTCCTCCACTCCTTTATATACGTGGCCAGGGGGCACCCCATAGACACAACAATTGATCTCTTGATCTCTTAGCCGTGTGCGGTGCCCCCCTCCACCATAATCCACCTCGGTCATATCGTAGCGGTGCTTAGGTGAAGCCCTGCGTCGGTAGAACATCATCATCGTCACCACGCCGTCGTGCTGACGAAACTCTCCCTCAACAGTCGGCTGGATCGGAGTTCGAGGGACGTCATCGAGTTGAACGTGTGCAGAACTCGAAGGTGTCGTGCGTTCGGTACTTGATCGGTCAGATCGTGAAGACGTACGATTACATCAACCGCGTTGTGCTAATGCTTCCGCTTTTGGTCTACAAGGGTACGTAGACAACACTCTCCCCTCTCGTTGCTATGCATCACCATGATCTTGCGTGTGCGTAGGAATTTTTTTTGAAATTACTACGTTCCCCAACACCAGTGCCAGTCGCCTGGTGCACCGGCACATTGATGCGCTGCCTCTGTCGGGGAACGCGCGACGACGCGAGGAAGGCGGGGAGGGAGGGGTAATGGCGAGTGGGGGCCTTGCCCTTGTCGCTGTTGCCGATGCCGGAGAAGAAGCCCATGCTGGAGGTGGCTAGGGTTGTCACCGGCGTGGGGGCAGGGGTGGCCAGATGGGAACAGGGGCGAGTGGCAGTGGATGAGGACGGCCCCGCCACACACCCGGCTTAAAAAAAGGATGACTGTCGTCACTGACGCATGGGCCCAAGGTGGGCAGTCGTCATAAATAATGTTGACTGTCGTAGTTAGACGGCCGCCAGGTAGGGATGCGGCGGACGACAAGGAGACGTGCGGCGCGTCCGTGCCGACGCATTCCAGGCGCATTCTAGGCGTAATTTTCGACCAGAAATGGGTCGGCACGAATGCCAGGCGGACACGATTTGAGTTTGAATCGGCGCGTTGGGCCTCCACTTTTGTCCGCGTCGACCCAAACGGACGCGAACAGACGAAATGAGTCGCCCCATTGGAGTTGCTCTTAGTCCCATATTGCTTAGCCTTTGACCCCTAAACCTGTTTTCCATCTATAAATATAGACGAGCCTCCAAAAATCATTCAATTCGGGTTAAATTAATATATTTTGGTTTGACTAGATTCACTAAAGAAAAACATATTTCTCCTCTTCGGCGGAAATTCTAGAAGTCGTCTCCTCTCTTCGAAGTCGTCTTTTCTCTACCTTATAAAGGTATCTTTCTTTGTATTTTTTTAATATGTACTCCTGTAGCTTATTATTTCTAGAATAGTATGGTAGAATAATTATATTTATAAATTAGTCCCTGTATTTACATTTTAAGACTAGAATTCTTTTAGTCATAGCTCATTTTCTTCCGTAAAACAACTTGACCCTGATTTTTTAAATAGCCATAACTTTTTACTCGTTCATCCAAATTAGACGAAACCAACGCCAATATTTTTGTCTTGATTCCACCTATCTAGTGAATCTATCAAATAAATTTTTTGCTACTTTCAAATTTCAAAAAAAATTCAGATGCATATTCAAACTTTTTTTGATCATATCTTTTTATCCGTAGCTCCGTTTCCGATGAATCCAACTGCATCAGATTCGTATTGAAGTAATCTTTCAGTTTGCATGATTAGTGTCAGATTTCCAACATATAATTTTGATCTTAGCCAGTTACTCTACTAGTCCACCAAAGAATTATTATACAACATTCTAAGCAGATTCAATGCTATGTTGAATTACTTGATCCGTTATTTTCAATCTAGTAATTCTTTCTCCTACATAATCATAGTGACTTCCCTCATCCGGTAGCATCATTAGTTTCAACTTTTGATATTTTCAAATTTGAACAATTCAAATTTGAACTCAAAGCTTCACTTGATCATATCTTGTAAACTATAGTGTTTTTTCAATTGATTCTTTTTTTTCAAATTGAATCCCTAGGCGTAATTTGAGCCATCACCACACTTTTTCACCGAAATTAGGATCTGATCTTGCAAAATAATTTGATTTGGTTCTTTTGGAGTTTTCGCAATCTTCCTTTGCATTTTCTTTTGGGTCTTTGAGTGATTGCTTATGGGTGATTAAAATTGCTTGTTTACGATAGATTGATCGGAGTGTGACGACTGGAACTATCAGGACTTATGAGTGCGAAGAATCTTCATCAACAGTACAAGGCAAGTTCACACTTTGATCATATTCTCCCTATACCCAGTTTTACTTGCATTGGTTTCATCCTTACCAATTTGCATGAGTAGGATTGGGAATTGGGGCATTGTTATGTAGTTCATGAGGTAGGAACCTATGATCCTTGAAACACCCCGGGAATATTCATTGTGTCATATATTGCTTAGCCATGCTCGTAGACGGGGATTGGTATGTGAGAATCATGAAAGTTGCGAGAGTAATATTAATTAAGGGAAACTTAAGGTGGCTACTTTAATACACATCTAGGTGGAATGGTTGGGGCACCCTGGAGCACCCATTGATTTGCCCAAGCACCTAGAGAACCCAGTGCTTGCCCAAGGGGATCCCGGAGTACCCGTGTGATCACCCTATGGAATGCCACCCAGGCTCAAAGGGGTCATAAGATTATTCATGCTAGAAACTTCCGTGTGCAGCCACAAGCCATTATGGGCTCTGTCATAGTTGTGTGACCTCTTTCGGTGGTAGGCTAGCAGATGTAGGGGAAAGTAGGTGGTACTGTCTACCCAGAGTAAAGAGTTAATGCTTCAGAAAGACTATGTCTCGATCTTCTGATCATGGATGTGGTCGAGTCTTGTGGGGAAAGTGCGCAAATCTCTGTAGAGTGTACAAACTAATCATGATTACCCGTGTCCCCGGTTATGGACATCTTGAGCATCTGGTATTTGAATTATTGGTTGATCTCATCACGTTACTTAATTAATGTATTGGGTTATTAATAATTTGGGAATTTTGGGATTGAGTTGGAGGAACCTTCCCAATATGGGTAATTTAACTTAGTAGTAAATAAAATTTATTCCTTTGTTGTAGAGAAAAATTAGCTTTATGCAAAAATTAAACTTAAAGCCTCCAACAGCCAAATATGCATATAGAGATAGATATTCTCATTATTATTCTATGGTGTGAAATTTCCAGTACATTCAATGTACTAACCTACATGCTGCAATGTCTCATGTTGCAGGAATCTTACGATGAGTAGGTGATACGTTAGGGTTACGATGTCTACACTCAACCTTGCCGTTGGTGTCGTTGGGAACTCCATAACCTTGTTGTTACTTTCGCTATATGGATTGAGGTAATACTATTTACGTTACTTTATACATGTGATTTATCTCTGTTATAAATCCTCGAGTGCTGTGTGTGTCAGCATACCGATCCAGGGATGACACTTAAGCATAGAGACTTCTATCCATTCGGGTCGGGTCGCTACATTAGATGACCGACCGAATGTGAAAGCACAAGTGCTCCCTGGGTGATTTTGGTAATTAATATCAACATATCTCTTGTTGGACTAATATTTTCATCTAGTATATTTCAGAAAGTTCAACAAAGGCGTGGCATGGACAAGAGGATGTGGAACCCCTTCAAAATGCTAAGGACAAATATTGGCAAAAGCTCAAGACTCTTCATTTCTATTTTAGTGATACAAGATCACATTGAGTACATAGGAAAAACCAATACAATTAAAATAGGATGAGGTGTTGCTTAATGGTCTACTTGCTCAAAATGCTTAGCCAAAGCCCTCAACCACTCTCTCAATTCCAAATATGTCCTAAACCTAAAGTCAAACTCGACCCCACTGATTTGATCCATTTGGCGCCACTGAGTTCACTTGACATAGTCATTGCCAGAAACCCTAATCAATTCGGTCTCACCGAGATGGCCTTGCAAACTCTCTGTTGCCTGTTGCAATTATTTCGGTCTCACCGAAATGTGCAATTGGTCCCATCAAGTTTGCCTAACCAACTCTCTGTTTTCTCATTGCCGAAATCGGTCCCACTGAGATGAGGTTCTGCCCTAACCCTAGCGCATCGGTCCCACCGAGAATCCTAACGTTCACATTTTGAACTGAATTGGTCTCACTAAGTTCACCTATTCGTTCTGAGCGAGATGGGTCAAAAGTGTGTAACGGTTAGATTTTGTGTGGAGGCTATATATACCCCTCCACCCCCTTCTCTATTCAAGAGAGAGCCATCAGAATGTGCCTACACTTCCACTACTCATTTTCTGAAAGAGAACCACCTACTCATGTGTTGAGACCAAGACTTTACAATCCAAGCATAAGAATCTTGATCTCTAGCCTTCCCCAAGTTGCTTTCCACTCAAATCATCTTTCCACCATAGTCAAATCTGTGAGAGAGAGTTGAGTGTTGGGGATACTATCATTTGAAGCACAAGAGCACGAAGTTCATCATCAACACACCATCTATTACCTTTTGAAAAGTGGTGTCTCCTAGATTGGTTAGGTGTCACTTGGGAGCCTCCGTCAAGATTGTGGAGTTGAACCAAGGAGTTTGTAAGGGCAAGGAGATCTCCTACTTCGTGAAGATCTACCCAAGTGAGGCAAGTCCTTCGTGGGCGATGTCCATGGTGGGATAGACAAGGTTGCTTCTTCGTGGACCCTTCGTGCATGGAGCCCTCCCTGGACTCGCGCAACTGTTACCCTTCGTGGGTTGAAGTCTCCACCAACGTGGATGTACGGTAGCACCATCTATCGAAACCATGCCAAAAATCTTTGTGTCTTCAATTGCATTTGCACACTCCAATCCCATCCCTTTACTTCCTTGCAACTTGCGTGATTTACTTTCCGTTGTCCATATACTCTTATCATGCGTGCTTGAAATGTATTGTGAATGCTTAAACTTGTGCTAAAACTCCACCTCAACTTGAAGAACTTAAAAACTGCTACTTTTGCTTGTTGAGGATCTAATCTCCCCCTCTAGACACCTCTTCTCGATCCTTTCAGAAAGCTATTTTGTTGTGTGCATGATTAGTGGACCCATACATTACACTTTTGTTTAGCTTAGTCATCATAGACTGGACATTGCTTGTGTGGAATAAGAAGAATCTGCATAGTTAGTTGCTTTTATTTGTTTGGCATGCAAATTAACATGTGTTGATAGTTCTTTAGTTTGTTTGTGGCAATGAGGAAATGCTTCAAGTTAACTATAAAATGTAGAAGAATCCAGGCAAATGTACGGGAGTTTGTCACATAGATGTACAAATGTAGGCTTTTCTGATTTTTTTTTACTAGTTTTTTTCTAGTCTGGCTCGATAGATGTAACAATCGCTAGCTTGCTACTGCCTTGCATGTTGGTAAATTAGTTATGCTACTACCTTACATTTATTTTTTAGGTGCTTCATATATTCACTTTCTTATATCACAAACATTTTTTCACAGATGCCCCTTCCCCTGCCTCCCCTCCAGTGTGTGGACGGGCTAGCAGACGGATAGCTGCTTCCTCCCCTCGTAGCAAACATGGTGAGCTTCCCCCTCTCCCTACTCTACCCCCATAACTGAATAGCACGCACAGTTTGTATGTTTTTGTTTTGGGGTGACCTGAGAGTAGAGACGCAAGCATTGTTTAGAGTAGACTACTCTCCAATGTTGGTTTTGCCTTGTGCATAGTCACTTGGTTCTGCACTTTAAATTGTATGTGCACATATATGAACACACATCACGTTTTGGGAGGGGTAGCCTTCTATTTTGTCCTAGATTACAGGGAACTCACCTCAAATGTGTGTATATATTACCCTATATATGCTACAAATCATCGGTTGGGATCTCAAGTTTCTCCCATCAGAAGCAAAGAAATGTGACACTAGTCTGTATATGATAGCACCAGGGCTAAATTTCCTTTTCCTCTGCTTGAAATTCCACAATGTGCACATTCATTGTTCTGGCTCCTTCAAAGTTAGCACCAAGGCTTTGTTTTTCATAATCTTAAAGTAGGGTTGATATCCCTGTCGATTTTTCGTGTGCTCTTAGCAAGCGTGATGAGCTTCCCGTCTCCACCCTCTACCCCAGATCTAAATAGCACGCACAATTTGTATGTTTTGGTTTTTGGCGTGATCTGAGAGCAGACAGGCAAGCATGGTTCAGAGTAGACTACTCTCCTTTGTTGGTTTTCCTTGTGCATAATCACTCGGTTCTACACTTTAAATTTTATGTATAGATATATGGAAACACATCATGTTTTGGAATTCTAGTTGTTACACGGAACTTACCTCAAAAGAGTGTATATATGAGCCTATAATCTATATATGCTACAAACCATTGGTTGTGATCTTAGGTGTCTGCCATCATAAGTCTGTATATGATAGCACCATGACTAAGTTTCCTTTTCCTCCGCTTGAAAATCCACAATGTGCACATTTATTGCTCTGCCTGCTTCTAAGTTAGCACCAAGGCTTTGTTTTCCATAATCCTAAAGTAGAGCTGGTATCTCAGTCCATTTCTGATGTGGTCTTCTTACCTCATGGAGCAATTCACTGTATGAAATCTGACGTCACAATGCTTGTGTGGAATAATAATAGTAAGAAGAATCTGCACAGTTTCTTTCTTTTAGTTTGTTTGGCATACCAATTAACATGTGTTGATAGTTCTTTTGCTTGTTTTGCTGAGACGAAGAGCGGCTAGCTGTTCAAGGCAAGCGAATATGGTCTTCCTCCGGATTTATTTAAGCTTTGCTCTGGTGGCTAGGTCTGTGCGAGGGGAGAAAGGTTTATGGACTCAAGGCAGAGGCGTCGTCAAGAGCAACTAGGTTGTCATCCACAGGATGGGACATGGGACATGGATGGAGCTGCCAAGACAATGGATGGTTTCTTGGTGTATGCAATAAGGCTGGCTGCTGTTCTAGGCCTCTATGTATAGTGGTCGACTATAGTTAAGTAGCTGGTGGAAGGCATAGTTGTTGTATCACAAACTACAGTCTTCTCATTCCATGTGAAATACAAAATGACCATCATATTGCCCTTGTGCCCTTCCATTTCTTTACACCTGTTATGATGCCAAAATTTTGAGCCAAAATTCTCCCGACTTGTCTAAATTTTTTCCTTGTTTGTCACAAAACAAAAATACAAGGGTGCTCGCTCCAATTTTTTTGCCCTTGTTTGTAGCAAAACAAAAAACGCAAGGGTGCTCGCTGCAAAATTTCATGTTCTTGCCTAGCCCCCCCCCCCCCCCCCCCAATGCATTTCCTGATACTCATGTTTCTTTCTGTTCGCACATGAATACGTCACCGTGTACCTCCAACACCGATGGTGATGCACCGCAGCTCACGTCGAAGGAGACCCGTCCGGAAGCGCGGTACGCAAGCAATCCGGCGGGTGCTTTTCAGGACCCGAAACCCCACGCGCCCGGGAGGGACCCCGTCTGGACGTGCGGCGGCTATGGGCTGCCCTAGGTCGGTTCGCTCGGCCCTAGAGCCTCGAGGATCGCTGCCCTTCAACACGAAGAACGAACGAAGAACGAGAGAGAAAGAACAAAGAAAGGATGTAAAACTAGGGTAAAAAGTAGATGCGTTTTGCGATTGTATGTTGTTGTTCAATCGGCCGTCACCTCTTGTCTATATATGAGGCGGATAGACTTCCCGTATAAGAAAAGGACTTTCCTAGCCGTCCAAATTATCAAAAACATAATAAAACACGGAGTATTCACGACCTTCGGTCCGGATGTCCGGCTCAAGGCCCGGATGATCCGGCCTAGCCCAATTTTCTGACAGCAGCTCACTAATCAGGCTGTAACTTTTGCATACGAACTCGGATTAATATGATTTTTATATAAAAATCAACCGCCTCGACGATACGCACAACTTTTCTGTTGAACACTTTTTGATCTGAGACCATATTGAGGGTGTTTCGGGACGTTTTCTAAAGTCTGTAGCAGAAAAAGTTGTCCAGATGTCCGGACTCATGTCCGGATTGCCCGGGCTTTACCCGGATGATCTGGGTGCCATTCGGATGATCTGGCTTCACGGGGTTCGAAATTTATGGTTCCGTTAATTTACCCGGATGATAGCTCGGATGGTAGCCCGGATGGTCTGGATCCCGGCCCGGATGATCCGGCCAAATACTGCTGCAGCCCACTGTTTTGCCTGTAACTTTTGCATACGACCTCGGAAGAGGACGATTATTATATCAAAATCGTCCGTTTCAATGAGATGAAGAACTTTGTAGTTGAATTTTTTTTCATCCAAGGCCATATTAATTAGGTTTCATGCCATTTTCTGATCTGATGTCAACACGGGTATCTCCAAAATTGTCATAACTTCTGCATCCGAGCTCCGTTTTGGACCATCTCTATATTTATTTGGATCGGCTTGAAGAGAGTCATCCAATGGTGACATGACATCATGAATTTGAACTCATCTTGCTACAGTCTCAAGTCACTCTTTGCGACCATGCCATTTTCGAGCGTCAACACATGCCCCCTTGTTTTTCGGCACAACTTGGATGCTGAAAAATAATTTGCCCAGAGTTTGTTCTAAGGACGATGTCAACACTCCATCGTCCATTTATATGTGCTTAGGGCGATAATTATATACCGCCATGATTTATGCTAAGGGCGATAGTCATATATCGGCCATGTCTTTGCTTAGGGCGATAGTTATATATCGGCCGTTGATTTTAACTTCTTGTTCACATCATACCTTGGAACCGGTTACCACCAATCGGCTTTAAAGAGATGGAATGAACCCGTTCCTCGTAGCACTAAGTAAATCAAACTTGGAGAGATCGCGCCCTGTTAAGCAAGTAACATCAGGATGATTCCAATCCACTGATGCATCGGCCAAAGCAACACAAGCCGAATTATTCGCATGAATGACTTCTACCTCATCATCGACCCATTAAAAATTGATACATGGTAGATGGCACACATTGGTTAGTATGAGCCCAATCGTGGCCTAATATAACATTGTAGTTACCTTGCACCTTGGCGATGAGGAATGTGGTGGCCAAAGTTTTGCTTCCCACGATGAGTTCCATGCACATCACACCTTTGGCCTCTGTCTTTTCTTTACCCTCAAACCCATTAAGTACCATATTGGTCTTCATCAATGCATCATCATCTAACCCCAACTTCTTGAAGACCGAGTAGGGCATAAGATTTACCACAACACCACCATCAACGAGCATCCTAGCAACTGGCAACCCGTTAATATGACCTTTGAGGTACAATGGCTTCAAGTGTTTCACTGGTTCTTTTGGCTTCTCGAAGATAGCGTTCTTAGGACCATAATCCAGTTGGGCTACCACCCCTTCTTCACCTATAGCACGAAACTCGGCATGTAAGTAATACACCATATTAATATCCATACCTTCCCGAACCGGTGTAGATTCGTAATCCACCATTTCATCTTCATCTCCCAATGTGTATATTGGGCTTAAAATCTCCTCAATTGAAGGGGATGTTTCAGGTGGTGTGGACGATGTAATAGGGGTTGCATCATCCTATTTTGGTGGTGAATGTGTTGCTGTAGCTAATGTAGAAGCATCTATGTTTTCTTTTTGTTTAGGCCTCCACACTTGTTTTGTGAGTGCCATGGGCCGAATTTCACTTAACAATTCGTCCATTTGCCTCTCCTTCTCGTGATTCCTCATGCGTTGTAATCTCCTTTTCATGGTCTTGGTTAAACCGGGAGGACACCACTTAGGTTGAGTATATTTGGGATCCCTTGGTTTGACCTTTCTTGCACTCGCCTCATGATCACTAACCATGGAACCCTGCTGAACAATAACAATATCACCATTAGAAGTAGCCAGATTACCAACAACCGGCTTTTTGATCTCCTTTTGCTTGTCGCATTCTGAAATTTCCGCATTAGATGACTTAACACGCCACACTTTTTTATTGGCCTTACTTGGAGAAATTTTTGTTGGCCGATTAGCACCATAGCTCAAATGGCCTTGTGTGGGATAATAAAGCCTCTCGCGAGCAAGCCTTCTAGGTGCTGCCCACCCCATATGGAAAGCATGAGGAGCCATTGGGGGCTGCCCCCATCCTCCACTGAAGCCTCTCATGTAATATGGCGCATAGGAGGGTTGTGACATCCATGGTGTCGGTGCCCATGACCCATATGGCCTTGCATATCGTCGAAACTCTTGCTCCGGAGGCAATCTTGAACGCTTTGAATGTGATGGCCGATTAGAGCTAGAACCGGCCGCTTGACTTGCATATTTGGATAGCAACATATCAAAAGTTGGCTTGATTCTCTTGTTCTCAGTTTCATTCTTTTTCCACTTGCCAACTTCTGAATTCTTTGGCTTGATCAGTTTAACATGAGCATCCTCTTGTACTTGTGGTTGCCCCCCGAGTGTAGCATTTTTTATAGTGATCTTCAACACTTCCTTGCCATCGGGTTGCTTCTCAAGCACAATCTTTCTTTCCAAGACCTTGTCGCCCTCCTTGCTATTCCTGGGTTCACCAATAACAACATTATCTTTATTAGCGGATTCGGCTATGTTAGGCCGAATTAACATTTTCTTCCCTTCCAATTCCATGGTGTTTATGGGGAAGGGATGCTTATCAACTTGCATCTCAGCAAAATTCAATCGTCCGTCATTAATGGCCGATTGTATCTGTCATTGAAAAACATTGCAATCATTAGTAGCATGAGAAAATGAATTATGGTACTTGCAATAAGCACGCCGTTTTAGCTCCTCAAACGATGGTGTGGTGTGTGATATTATAATCATCTTATCTTGCAAGAGAGCATCAAATATTTTATCACACTTTGATATATCAAAAGTAAACCTCATCTCCTCATCACGATTCTTGCGAATCGGCTTAAGAGCATTGCACATATAGGTTTTGGCCTTTGAGGACCAAACAAATTCAGTAGTATAGACATCAACCCCATCGTCCAAATTATCATCATTGTGTTCAGCCATATGCATTCTAGGACGATCGATTGCAGACATATGGACCTCTTTACTTCGACTCTCTTGGGCCAAAGCTTTTTGTAAGACTTGATTAATGCTCGAAAACTCATAACTTTCTAGCCTCTCTTTAATGTGAGTTTTCAAACCATTAAGAACAAGATTTGCCAAGTCTCTCTCAGTTATCACTAAGCTATAACATCGGTTTTTTATATCTCTAGATCTCTTGACATAATCGGTGACCGATTCATCATGTTTCTGCCTAACCGATGTAAGATGTGACAACTTTAGCTCATTATCGTCACTATAAAAGTGATCATGAAACTTTTGCTCTAATTGCGACCATAAGAGAATTGAGCCATGTGGTAAAGCAGCAAACCATGAAAATGCGGTACTAGTTAAAGATAATGGAAATAAACACACTTTCAATTCTTCTATGGAACCTGCTTCACCCAACTGTGCTAGATACTGACTCACATGCTCCCAAGTTGTTTTCGTACTCTCACACTAAATTTAACAAAATCAGGAACCTTATAACCTTGAGGGTAAGAAATTGCATCGAAGTGTTCAGGATAAGGCTTTTGGTACACACAACTCTTTACTTTCGGCTCATTTCCGAAAGTTTCTATAAACATCTTATGCAAATCCTCCCTTAATTTAGCTAAAATTGGATCCGAGGTAGATGAAGATGTTTGTGTCAATGGCATATGAGCAACCTGAGTACTAGCTATTGGTGCAACTTGTGGGATGGGCGCCGAACCATAATTCAGCGGAAGACCAAACATGCTTGCGCCTATGGGTGGTGCGAGAAAGTGATTCGGCGTTGACGCCGAATTGGGCACACTCATAATATGATTGGGGTATGTAGGTGCAGCCACAAGCTGGTTGGTTTGAGTAGGGTAAAAATTCAACGGCATATTATATTGTTGTTGCATAGGTGGTGCCGATGAAAGAGGTAAAATTGGAATGGGGTTTTCAGATATACCAACAGTACCACTAGATGACGGAGGCATATTTTTCTTAGCACTAGTATTTGCCATAAAAAATTGTATGTCATCACATTACCCTTACTAACAAGACTTTCAATCACAGCCACTTGCTCTAGAGAAAAAACTTTACTCATAGTGATTACATCTTGTTCGTCGATGAGGGGAGGAAGATTGACGTTTCCAACCGGAGTGATGTTGCCTTGACGGTCCTTCTTGAAACTTGAAAGAAACGCTTCCAAATCCTCCTCCTCGCGCTTCTTCTTGAGCGCCTAAAAAGCCTCTTCACGCTGCTTCTTGTGCGCTTCGTAGGCTTGGCGATGTTCATCCGATAGTTCATCAAGACCGGGCTTAATGATGTTATCGGCGTCAACTTCTGAGGGCTTGGGGAGATTAGACATGGTTGATGATGATTCTTGATCTTTCGCCCCAGCGGAGTCGCCAAAAAGTGTGTTCGCACACGAACACATCACCGTGTACCTCCAACGCCGAGGGTGATGCACTGCAGCTCACGTTGAAGGAGACCCGTCCGGAAGCGCGGTACGCAAGCAATTCGGCGAGTGCTTTTCAGCACCCGAAACCCCACGCGCCCGGAAGGGACCCCGTCTGGACATGCGGCGGCTATGGGCTGCCCTAGGTCGGTTCGCCCGCCCCTAGAGCCTCGAGGATAGCTGCCCTTCAACAGGAAGAACGAACGAAGAACGAGAGAGAAAGAACAAAGGAGGGATGTAAAACTAGGGTAAAAAGTAGATGTGTTTTGCGATTGTGTGTTGTTGTTCAATCGACTGTCACCTCTTGTCTATATATGAGGCGGATGGACCTCCCGTACAAGAAAAGGACTTTCCTAGCCGTCCAAATTATCAAAAACCTAATAAAACACGGAGTATTCACGACCTCCGGCCCGGATGTCCGGCTCAAGGCCCGGATGATCCGGCCTAGCCCAGTTTTCTAACAGCAGCTCACTAATCGGGCTGTAACTTTTGTATACAAACTCGGATTAAGATGATTTTTATATCAAAATCAACCGACTCGAAGAGACGCACAACTTTTCTGTTGAACACTTTTTGATTTGAGACTATCTTGAGGGTGTTTCGGGACGTTTTCTAAAGTCTGTAGCAGAAAAAGTTGTCCAGATGTCCGGACTCATGTCCGGACTGTCCGGGCTTTACCCGGATGATCTGGGTACCATCCGGATGACCTGGCTTCACGGGGTCCGAAATTTATGGTTCTGTTAATTTACCCGGATAATAGCCCGGATGGTCTGGATCCCGGCCCGGATGATCCGGCCAAATACTGCTGCAGCCCACTGTTTTGCCTGTAACTTTTGCATACAACTTCCGAAGAGGACGATTTTTATATTAAAATCGTCCGTTTCGACGAGATGAAGAACTTTGTAGTTGAAAGTTTTTTCATCCAAGGCCATCTTAATTAGGTTTCATGCTATTTTTTAATCTGATGTCAACACGGGTATCTCCAAAATTGTCATAACTTCTACATCCGAACTCCGTTTTGGACCATCTCTATATTTATTTGGATCGGCTTGAAGAGAGTCATCCAATGGTGACATGACATCATGAATTTGAACTCATCTTGCTATAGCCTCAAGTCATTCTTTGCGATCATGCCATTTTCGAGCGTCAACACTTTTGTTTTCACTGTTGCTTGATCATCTATTGTTGTGCGGCTGAGCGTGCAGCAGGAGAAGCGGCTGAAGCAGATGGGCACAACGGTTTGGAACGCGTTTGTATAATTAAGTGTTTCTATTTTCTTGCAAGTAGGTAGAACAAATCACACCATAATTTAGTGCCAATTAAGCATAGTAATTTGTGAGTAGATATATGCCCAGAATTAACAAAATAATTAAATTATGGATTTTATTGATACAAATATTGCCATGGTCCCCTTGCATCTTGTGTTTTCGTTTTGTGTTTCCTATCTCATGGTCTTGCTGGATGTAATGAGAAAGAAGCGATCTTTTTGGTAGAAAATCTCGGAAGATTATAGCAATCTTCTTGGTAGTAAGCCTCGTATGATGACAATTTTTTCCACGAGCATGAAAATTTGTTTAGTCATCCTCGTCCACCAGTTCGCACATCAACATCATGCCTTCATCATCGCCTTCCTTGGCAATGAGTGCCCTTTTGCCACGGTTATGACACCTTACTTTTTCTGATGTCAAACTTTCTCGATGGTGGTGCAGACTTGTCGTTCGAGTCAAGGAAGTTCTTTCTCGCCGAGCTCTGCTCGTGGCGATCCATCACTTTATTGATGTTTCTTTGTATTGTAAAAGATAATTTATGTTCCTTCTGATATATTTTGCCTTCATCACATTATTGATGTTTCTTTGTTTCTTCAATTAGGAGACTTGGGTTGTTCTTGAAAGATTGTGCCTCATTTCTTGGAGTAGGAAATTGGGTGAGCGCGAGGAGCGACTTTCTTGTTGCTTTCCTGCTGCATACAGTAGCAACTTGTCCAATCGCCCCTTGGGTAAGCAATACATTGTACTAGAAGTTGCCGCACGCTTTACTGTGTTGTTCTTCTTTTATGGGTTTTACTTTCTTTGTAGATGTACCATAATTGGTCGATGGGTTTCGGGCCTTAAATATGCTAGGCTCGGTGTTTTTCCTTGCGATGGGGTCGTTCTTGACTTTTGTTGGAGGCATAGTTCAAACGTAAGGGGAAAGACAACGATAATTACATACATGCACGTATTTTCATGGAAATTCATAGAAGCGCTGACCATAGTGATAATTGATCATGCCATCCAATACACCCCCCAACCCTTACGGCGCATAGCGTACCAGCACCGAGCATAGGACTCTTATAAAGTCCAATGGCACGGCCCCGCCCGCTACTTTATATATTGGGCCGATCCATTAATAAATGTGTAAGTAATTTTCAAATGGTATTTTAGAAAATGTCCATGAACTTCAAAAAAAATGTTCATCTAGTTTACAAAAATAAGCTTGTACATTTTGAAATATATTCATGACATATTATAAAATATTCACATGATATGTTCACACATTTTGAATAAATGGTTATTAATTTAAAATAAGTGTCCAATTTTGAAAAGTGTCCATGCTTTAAAAATGTCCGTGCATTGGAAACATGCTCATATAGTTGCAAACCGTGTTGATCTCTATAAAAAGTTACAAACAGTGTTCGTGTATTACTTAAAATGTGTGCACACATTTCAAAAGTCAATACAATCTAAAAAGTATGCATTTATCTAATCTAAAAAGTATTCATTAATCTAATAAAAATTATGTTTTGGAGAAAATTTCATGAAATTCAAAAAGATGTTTTAAAAATGTTCACACTTGTTTTGAAAAGAAATATTCGTGAATAGCAACAAAAAAGAAAAGGAAAAGGAAATTTAAACAAAAGTAAAAGAACATATATCTGGAAAATGCAAGTAAGAGTGAGAGAGGTGGGAGAGAGAGAACTACACTCTGTAATTCCATTGAAAGAAATGGTATCTATACATAGGGAGAAGCTGCCTCCAAGCGATAGCAGTTATAAATGTTAAAAGAAAAGGAACATCACTACTTAGGATTGGTCACACGAATGATGATTCGTTAATTAATACATTTTAATTAATATAATAGA
Source organism: Triticum monococcum (assembly GCA_034509565.1). NCBI lineage: Eukaryota > Viridiplantae > Streptophyta > Magnoliopsida > Poales > Poaceae > Triticum > Triticum monococcum. The sequence continues at coordinate 106,204,391 of CM067843.1, forward strand.
CACATCCTATTTTATTTCTAACATTTTCTCTGTTCAATCAGTTTTGCTCGTTGAGAGTCTTTTATTGGCTGGGTGTGGTGACGTTCTTTTTCTTTCTTGGCTAGACGAACCGACATGCAAGGGACCAGCTAGCTAACTGCGCATGTACACAAGAAAACTGGACACGCAAGGAACCGAGATGCCCACCAACACGTCTCACCCACTGTCACCCAGGGCCCATGCACTTTCCACACCCTGGATTCACTAGGAGAGCTTATTTCAAGGGAGCTTAGTAACTGTATAGATGTTCTTCTTTTATCTATCTTTTTCATGTGAAAACGTCTGCTCAACGGTGCAATCTCTTAATTTCGTTTCCTTGCTCTGCTAGAAAGCGTGTGTATATATCTTATCCTCAATTCCACTTAATTGCTTTTAGTACGACAGAACTTATCCAATCTTTGTTTTCATGCTATTTTTGTATTGCAATAATGAGCATTAATATCAAACCTGTTATAAAAAGGACTGCCCTCTCGTTTCCTCTTCCTCACAACTCACAAGCAGACACTTTTCTATTGACACCACATACAACTTAGGATGAGGATTTCATCTTTGACGCTACTCCTAACCCTTGCCTTTCTTGTGCTAGCATCAAGTACGTTCAATTTCTTCTTGCAAGACTGTTGCATCCGCACAATCAACAAAATCATATTAGTTCATGATTCTAGTTTCTTTTGGTTGGTGATATTTTGCAGATGCGAAAACAAAACCAGGTTGTACGGTCGTATACTTGAAGAAGTTTGGTGGGTACTTGATTGGTGGTTGTGAGGACGATTGCCACAAGAAGTATAAGGCGACCATTCACTGCTCTGACGATATGGCGTGCGCTTGGCAAGCCGATATTGATGGCAGCAGGTGTAAGTGCTCAATGTGCATATTCTCCTCCAAGGCTCCAGCAAAGGAAACTGTGATGTTAACTAGCTAAATAGTGATCAGTGAACATTCGCTAAAAGAACAGATATGCCATAGTATGTGGTGTAGCAGCATGACTATTTCGCTAGAAATCGCTATACAACATAAATTCAGTATTGCACCTTGAGTTTGTAGAATTTATCAAGTGATCCATATATGAGCAGTTGAAATTACCACATCGCTTTCGAATAAATTTGGCGATGTATTACCAATATAAGTTAGAGATAAGAGCCCCCAAAGTGCCACCATTGGGTTTGCTTTTTTTTACACGAAGACCTACACCAGATCTTGACTCAGCTTTCTTCCATGTCCTCTTGTCTTCTCCCCATATCAACAAAACAATACACACTTGATATTGGATGAAACACATCCTAACTTATCGAGATTTTTTTCAGTGAATTATGGTTTGTCTCCAACAAATAAATATTGCACAATAATTGTGATTTTTAATCTAGATCACATCTCGTCCTAACTTGGGTCTTGATGTCCAAAAATACAAGGAGGTCCCATCCCTCGAGGGCTAAGATGCTGATGAGATCGACTTGAATAGCGATTAAGAATACCCATCTGTATCTGCCCGACGACATCCATCTGTGTCGGTATCCATTTGTGGAGCCTCGCTCCAAGTCCGATGTTGCTTCTACCCTTGCCTCCGACTCTGGCAACTCTTTCATTCTAATGATCTGGATGGTGGAACTCGCCACAACACACTGCTCATGACTAGTATATATATCAATACATTGTATGACAACTAATGCATTATCTAAAAAATACTGCACTTAATTGTGCAACATACAATTCACAAACAATTGCACAAAATGTACATGGAATTAATTGTCACTAATTTTGGCACAACTCATCCTCTTTTTTTTCTTTGATGATATGTGAGTCCAAACTTTTTTTTTGGAAAAGGCCATCATGGCTAGCTTTATAAAATCACAAAATAATTACATCGTTTACTAATTGGCTGATAAGAAAACCCGGAGGTTCATCGGTCCAATTATCATCACTCTTATTACAAAAACTGAATTTAGCTAGCTCATGAGCTACCGAATTAGCATCACGATAACAATGTAAAAAGATGACTTTCCCTATTGAAGTTGCTGTATCAATGCATTCTGCAAATATTGCAGCAGCTGCGTCCCACCATTGATTTTGCCCCTGGCAATAATTCACCACACTCAAAGAATCAGATTCCGCTTCAATTCTGTTAAATCCCAAATTGTTTGCCAAGTTTAAACCATCTCGCATTGCCATGGCCTCAACTGTCGATACATCAGCTGCCACCGGAATGAATCTACATTGAGCAGCAATAAAACGGCCTTTATCGTCCCGTAGGATAGCACCTGTCGCCCCGGATCCCTCCTCTGCATGGTAGGAAGCATCTACGTTTAATTTGATAAATTTCGATTCCGGGGTCTTCCATTTATGCTCGGTCATATCCTTGTTCCGACTGACAGACTTCATAAAATTTGCAACAATCGCCAGAACTGAACTAGTCCATCGAAAAGAAGGAGGACAAGAATCATGACGTGTATGTCGCCGTCGCAACCACCACAGATACCAACATCCGGCGGCCAGTACCTCCTTGTAGTTCAAACTTGGCATAATATGCAAAGGTGAATCTGGTTCTAGAAATAAGAACTCCAAGATTGCTGATCCTGACCGATCCACTTGTATTGCTTGATTGATGCGCTCGAGGAGTCCTAACCCAGACCATATCTTTTTTGCCATCTCACACTGAAACAACATATGTCTCATATCCTCCGGAGCATTATGGCAAATCGGGCATATGTCATTGATAGGTATATGTCTATTTGCCAGTATAGAGTTTAGCGGAACAATACCACAGAGAGCGCGCCAACAAAAAATCTGAATTTTCCTTAGCACCTGCATCTCCCATAGTTGCTTCCAAATCACCGCTTGCATGGCACTAGTAGACGTCAAATTTCCATTAGAATGACTCCTATATTTGTGTAGCCATTGTTCATGATATGCACTTCTAACTGAAAAAATACCGCTCTTCGTGAGATTCCACGCAATGAAGTCATCAAATGCCTGAAAGTTAAGTGGTATTTGAAGGATTCTAGTTGCATCCACTGGATAAAAAATTTCTCTAATTAACTGTTCATCCCAATGGTTAGTGATCGGGTCAATTAGTTCAACAACTTTAGAGATCACTGTATGTCCACGAGGAGTGATAATTTTTCTATCCGGACTGGAGGGGATCCACGGATCAGTCCAAATATTCACGTTCTCCCCTGATCCAATATGCCATATGTACCCTCTTTTAAAAGTAGTTAATCCAGCAACAATACTTTGCCAGGTGAATGAGGAATCATTCTTTGGGCCTGCATGTAATAAATCAGTATTTGGAAAGTACTTTGCCTTCAATATGCGAGCACAAACAGATTCAGGGTTAGTTATCATTCTCCAACATTGTTTTGCAAGGAGTGCCAGATTAAAAGAATAGAGATCTCTAAAGCCCATGCCACCATCACACTTGGGAATACAGAGCTTCCACCATGAAAACCAATGCATTTTCTTATTTTCCTCATCATCACCCCACCAATACTGAGCAATAACATCTGTGATATCTTTACAAACACTCTTTGGCAAGCAGAAAACTGACATGGCAAAAACTGGAATAGATTGAGCAACCGCTTTCAGCAAGATTTCCTTACCCCCTGTTGACAATTGCTTCTCCATCCACCCTTTCAATAGTTTCTTAATTTTCTCACAGAAATGTTTAAAGCAATCACTTCTATCCGCTCCGACCAATGCAGGTAACCCAAGATACTTATCTGAAAGAGCTTGATTGGTGATATTTAAGTGATGACAAATCTCATCCCTAGTTTGCATATTAGTATTTGGACTAAAATAAATACTGGATTTCCCCAAACTTACCATCTGCCCTGAATTGTCACAATAGTTCTCCAACACTTGCTGTAAGGAAGTTGCATTTAACATATCTGCTCTCATGAGAATCAGAGAATCGTCAGCAAATAAAAGGTGTGAAACTGACGGTGCATTCCTGCACACTCTTATCCCATCAATGCCACCAACTTCTTTTTCATACTGCAACATGCTAGAAAGACCCTCTGCACAGATCAAGAAAAGATAAGGTGATAGTGGGTCACCCTGTCGAATCCCCCTTGAAGGGGTAAACATATATGTTTCTTGGGAATTAAACCAAACTTTGTATCTTACTGAACTCACACAAGCCATTATAAGATCAATCCACTGTTCATCAAACCCAACTTATGCATCATATTTCTTAAAAAAATCCACTCAACTCTATCGTACGCTTTATGCATGTCCAACTTCACTGCACATAATCCCGATTGACTGTTCTTTGTATTCTTGATTTTATGGATGCACTCATAGGCTACAAGAATATTGTCAGTAATCATTCTACCAGATACAAAGGCACTTTGGGTGGGTGATATTATATCTGGTAGAATACTTCTAAGCCGAACAGAGAGCATCTTTGAAATAATCTTATACAGAACATTGCATAATTAATTCAGGAGAGTCCACCTTAGGAATCAATACGATCGAGGTGCCATTCCATTCAGCTGGAATTTGTTTTGAATTTATAGCATTCAACACTGCAACAGTAATTTCCTCTCCCAAAATATGCCAATATTTTTTGAAAAAAACTGCATGTAGGCCATCCGGACCAGGGGCCTTAAGATCGCCTATACTGAATACTGCTTTCCTGACATCATCAACGGAAAAGGGAGCCAACAAAAATTGATTCATTTGATCAGTTACCTTCCGGTGTACCTTTTGCAGCATTAATGGGTCAGTATGTTGGACTTCTGAAGTGAATAAATTCTCAAAATAATTCTGGATATGTGGGTTTAACTCCGCCATACCCTCCATCAAATCACCATTTTCATCTTTCAGTTTTTTAATATAATTTTTCTTCCTGCGTGCTGCTGCAAAAGCCTAGAAAAACGATGTGTTTCGATCCCCAAATCTGAGCCAATCTACTCGTGATCGTTGCATGCACTGAATCTCTTCAAGTTCAAGTAAGTATTCTACCAGCTCCGCTAGTTCTTTCCTTTTCTCTTCGTTCTCGTCGGTCATGGGACCTGACATAGCTTTCTCTAACTCTTGCTGAGCTTTCTTTAGCCTTTTCTTTGGTTTTTTCAGGACGCGTTGGTCCCAGTCATGGAATGCCGAGTGCATGCGTGAAAGCTTTTGGAAAACTCCTGGAACAGCAGGGTCATCCCGGAGTTTGTCCCAAGTTTGCTGAACCAAATCTGAAAACTGCTCTTCTCGCAACCACCTCGCTTCAAATCTCTTTGGTCCAAACTTATTAATACATTAATTTAGAGACATTACAACTGTGCACTATTCCAGCCTCTCAGGCCATCAACATTTTCAACCGTCGGATTTGGACTCGTGTGAATTTCTAACCATTAGATCTCCTTTCATTCTCGCCTAGGCTTCTGTTGCCGCACTCTTCACGCTACATTGGCTGGGCCGCTACTCTGGCAACAAAATTCCTGGTCTACCGTTAATCAGGCCTACTGGGCCCCGAGTCAGCCATAAGTTTTTTTTTTGAATTGGAAAAAAAGGCATCTGTCACACGCTCCACGGAGGCCTTGCCGGGCGCGACGGTAGGGGCGAAATCATTAATTAAAGAGTACTCGTTGTAAAAAACACTCCATATTCCTATGAAGTTTTCCTTTTTTCGTAGATCTATTTATTCAAAATATTTTATCTTTTAAACCGTGCGTCCAAATCTCGAATCATTTTCACATTGGATTCCTCGCGTCAAGACCTTCAAAACTAAATCCAATGTTGGTAGGTTTTGACGAACTTTTCTTCACGAAAAAACTGAACGAAAAAAACAAGGCGAAAAAACCGAACCGGGAGCATAGTTTTTTCTCTTTCCGAAAGAGGCATGCCTGTGCCTCTCGCGAGATCACACCCGTGCCTCTCGTGGAAGCAAAACCATGACTCTCGTGGAAGGAAAAAACAGAAAACACGTTTTTTTCCGTTTCCGGGAGTCGCGAAAGCACAACTGTGCCTCTCGCAGAAGCAAAACTGTGACTCTCGTGAAAGGAAAAAACAAAAAACGCGTATTTTTTCTCTTTCTGAGAGGCACGGCCGTGACTCTCACGAAAGCACAACCGTGCCTCTCGCGAAAGCAAAACCGTGACTCTCGCGAAAGGGAAAAAAACAGAAAACACGTTTTGTTTTTGTTGAATTGTAAACGAAAGAAAGGGAGACAGAGAAGTAAAAGTGAATAGTTGTTCTCATTGATGATGGGATTACATATATATATAGCCCCCGAAGGGGTGCGTCCGAAGGGACACGAGACAACCGCCTCGATTAGGAAAAGCAGGGATTAATAAGATTAATTAAATCCTAACACTCCCCCTAATCCATGCTTGTTAGTGTAAGTATCATCATCTTGAAAAAGCTCCTCCAAAAACCCTGTGGGAAAAATATGAGGAGATAGGTGTTTGATATGTTGCTAAAACTCCTTCAAACCTAGTGGGAAAAATAAGGAGAAAATGGTACAACATATAATGGTCATTGTCTCTTTTAACTCAATACGAGAAAACTCATAGAGTTTAGAGAACAATAAATATGTCATATATACTTTCCCAAAAAAAACCCGGTGGGGAAAACAGAAAGTATGACATATGATCTCATGTTGATATTACCTCATTAAAAACCTTTATGAGAACCTGTAAAGTAAACTCATGAAGGGAAAAAGAGTGTAATATGATGCATTGAACAGGAACAATTCAGGAAGATACTTCCCCTGATTCTTGCAAAATTCGAAGCCGTCACATACCAAAACATAGAAGTTGGTAGAGGCCCGCTGAACAAATCAATCGCATGATTTGACTTGCAAGAATTGCAATATAGTGATATTGCTTATTATGTAACCTGTTTGCATCCGGGCAACACAAGAAACATTATCGTTGAGATAATGGTTGGTGAATGTAGCCATTAGGTCTGTTTCGAAGACTCTTCATGAGAGGGCACCACACCTAGTAGGAACACTAAACTTGTCTACGATCTAATATAGTGGGGATCTGATCGATGTATCCACTGATATTGGTGTTCAGATTTCTCCAAAACTGAAAAACCAGGACAAGATGTTTCATGCCTTGGAGATATCGAAAGATATTCTTGAGTACCAACCAATTGTGTTTGGTCGATCCAATGGCATATGGAACGTTGAGTCCCAATATCTCATTTTCATCATCTCTTGGTCTAAATAAATCTTTCTCTACATCTAGAGAATGAACTACCATGAGAGTTATGGATAGAAAATATTTGTCCACAATGAATTTCTCCAATATATTTTGGATATAGACAACATAGTATACCATAATGTATGAATGAAGGTGCTCAAGTTGTAGTAACGAGCAGTGTTTTGGTTTACCCAAATCCTTCATTTAAACTCCATCATTAGATGATTACATGTGTCGTCATTGCAGACATACAAACATGGATAATCATCTTTGCAGGAGTAATCCTTTTGTATAAGGAACTCACTGCGTCGGTTGTACCATATGTACCGACCACAATAAGTCATATGATGACTTACTAGTTTTACACAATGTATGTTGCATTTTGTATTTCGATTCAGAATTGAGACTCCATCGGGAATCAATCATATATGTCTGAATCTAGTGATCGACATGGATATGTAATCACTACATCTATCAACTGCAAAGATAGATGATTTTGTACTGCCAATGATATAAGTTATCGGAAAGAGATTTCACCTCTGGAGAATAGTTGGGTATCTGCGTGAACCCTTGTGCTACAATACTTGCTCTTTGTTTCACCACCTTGTTGTTCTCAATTTTGTTTCCAGAAGAAAACTGGTGTAGGTATTGCTTATGAATACCTTCCCATTATTGAGCAAGATCATTTCTACCTAGATTATACCCTTTGCTTGAGTTCAGTCCGAGTGTTGTTCACACTTTGCCATGGCCATGGTCTTTGGATCTGAATAATTTGAAAGGTTTTTGCAATCTAGTTGAGAAATATATGTCGACAATTGTAGACTTCCGGTTATATGATTCTCCAGAATCTATATATCAATATAGACTTGATGGAAATATCGTTACCCATGGTGACTGCTCGCGATTTCCCAATGCGATCGAGTCGGGTATTCCGATGTCCTGGTCATTGTGTGCACTATGACCTGGTTTGGTGGAGGTTTCCCGTCCACTGGGTGTATACTACCCAATACGTGTCTGTCAACGTGAAGTTGACTTGCATTTACTGATTCACAGGCCTTGATATCCTTGCTTGCGGGAAGCTGAATCCTGATGTACTTCTGCCATACATCTCCCCTTGTTGCTATGAACAGGAAGTGGAGTGAATTTTGTTGGTACCATCACTCTTTCAGGCATATTTTTGCAGGATTATAGGATTGTGTGACACCTTTATAGTCAGTAAATGAATTCTGGCAGGTTATTTGCAATGTGATGCAAATCTTCTGAACGCATGGTTCAGATCTTTGAGTATGTGGATTTGAGGCAGAAAATGTGTTGAACATTCCACTAATTTCCTGGCATTCTTTATGGTACTTAAAATCTCCCCCTAATGCCTGGAAATATTCCTCATTGAATCAGCATACTGGCCTTGAATAACTCCCCATGTGAGGGGCTTGAGGTATTGACGGAAATACAGTTATTCCTCACATAGATCCCAACTATATGTTGAGGGGCCAATGATGTATGCCGGGTGGTGATATCGGTATGCAACCGAATTACCGCAGATAGGAAATACTTGGTAGATATCCACATATCAAAGATAGTGGGGAATAATATTATGCAGTTCTGTCATGAGCGTGTAAAACTGCATGACTCCAATGTAAAGTTAGCAAGTTGCAATTCCAAAGTAAAGATAATGCAATGAGCTTAACTCTTTGGATAGGATTCTACCAAACCATTTTGAGTCTAGACATTAGGACAAATTGCTAAATTTCAATACAAAAGCCATAGAGATGGCCCTCAAGGAGAATTCTGCAATGTTATCCATTCAATTTGCTTGAAATCGATGTCAGGATAATGGCCAATGGTTTCGTGTGAATAAAGCACACACTTAAGACCATCATGTAGATATGTCTTTTAGAACCATGGATACCTGAATAGTCTACTCAATGGTTGTGAAGAGCCACTTACCTTGACTTGATACATTCAAGGAGTCTGAGCGGTTCAGCGTAGACTTTAAGGTGTGCGAGCCTTAAAATTAGCTTCCCTATGTCACTTGTAGTGCACATAAAATCCAAATGTTATTAGAATTTAGCATCATAACAATCATAAACCAGTGGAATTGTTGATAGTTTCTGTTTCAACCCAATGTCAATGATGACCAAAGCAGGAACGCCAAGTTTGTCATGCAAAAGACACTCTGGAAAACTATCGCGTACGCAACATGTGCTACGGGTTTTGTAGTATGTGTAGTGCAATGCCGATGATACATAGAGAATGTGCTTACCATATCCGTTGCATATGGTAAAGAAAAGATATTTCTCTTTGTTGTCATCATAAGTTTCGCTATGGAAACTATTTTGACGGATATCTCTATAGTTTAGTAGGGTACGAGTTAAACCTGGGAAGCAATAAAACATCCCGATGTTACTCGGGTACCCACAGGGATAGTAAATATGACTCGAGTTGAGCCAACAAATACCTCATCGCATCTAGCGATTTTAAAATATCTCCTTTCTCTCAATGAGAGTGGAAACATTGGACTTCCCTGAGTATAGAGTTTGTGGTGCATATGTCCACAAGGCACATATCATTTTTCATCGGATTGACTCCCGTAGAAATCTATATATAGACATGAAGATTCTTAATATGAAAATCACTGTCAGATATATAGAATACATACAAATGTATTTGTACCAAAATGCTGATACAATATATTGTAATATACAATATATGATGACAACAATACTTATATTCTTATTAGAACATCATAAATGGACATAAATTATATTGACCACTCAGGAGATTGAGAGACTAGACGAAGTCTTCAAACATGTTAGTTGAGTCATATTCAACCATCATATTCTCCGTGCCCATAGGGTCCCGTCACTGCTGGTGATGTCGGGTTGAAGGTTGAAGTGAGCTCCAAACCTTTGCCCTTGAGGTCTGTTGTGTCCTAGGAATTGCTGATACAGAATAACCAGATGCAGAGATCTGAATCGATATAATGCCTTATGATGTATAAGACAATATTTTTCTGTTAGCGGTGTGATTCCGACCAAAGGTCAATCATGTGGTCTTGGATTGCACACACTATTTCACAAGACACAAGAGTGATCATGATGTCCATGCCCAGGTAGGGTAGTGGTGGCGATTGAGGGCGAATGCCTCAAATTCTCTAGCCATATGTTACCGCTATGGGTAAACCAGAGATAATTAACTTACAACTAGTAAATTAAGGACCATCATGGTTGATGTTGTAATGAACTTAGCAAAATCAATGGGTATTTCAAGAAGTTATTTTGAAACCATTAGCGTGAACCTCAAATTGCTAAATATGACACCTTGAAGATAATCTCCAAAATGGAGTAGATCTCGCAACACTAGAGAGTATAATCTGATGAAATCAGTAGATACTCACTCGTAATGTCTTATGTCATGACTTAGTAAAATGTGTGGGAGAGCACTTTGTAAAGCAATTATAATGTCAAAATGACAAAATATAGGCTTTAATAGTAGTCATTGATAATCTACGAAGGCGGTAGATCTAAATGACTACCTTGTGATTCCAATACATCAATTTGAAGAAATCACTTTGAATTTTGCATTCTTATTTGCAAGAAATTAAAAATCTCAATTGCAAATAGACGTATTAATCTCAACATGTAGCGAACATGGAGATACATACATTCCGGAATACATCATACTCAACAGAAATACACCACTATTATAATGAATAGTAATGATGTTGCAAACTTGATGTTCAAGTGAAAAACTTGAATTGTATAGATCTCAAATTAAATGAGATGATCCTGTATCAAGTTGCAAGATAATCCAGCAGGGTGAATTAATATTTTGCGAGAGAAAATTAATCTCAATCGCTATGAGATTGTTTTGCGAGAGAAGAAAGTTCTCAATCACAAATCAGTACGGTAGGGGTACTGAATTTATATTTGCAAAAGATACAAGAAAAATCTCAATTGCAAATAATAGATGTAATTAATCTCAACATGTGATAAACGTGGAAATGTATTACATCACATATAAGTTCTGGAATACAAGGTACTCTACAGAAATTAATTAACAGCGTCTGATACAGAAAATACTAGTAAATAGTATACCGTTAACAGGATCAATTTGCAAACCCCAGAAAAGAAGGGGATTATTGGCAAAATTGGCCTGGACACTGTTTCTGGCTGCTTTGCCAATCCCTGCGAATAGAGGGATTTTAGTGTAAAATAGCGAGGGAGAAGGTTCCGTATCCATCTCCTTTCTCTCCCGAGCGGTTACTCACGGTAGTAACCGCCGCTGGAGTCCATGCCGTGGCTCGCCGCCGCCAAGCCTCGTGAGGGCTGTGGTCTCGGGCTGCCTCGTCCACGCGTATGTGAGCGGTCGCCGGGAGGCGTCGCCACGGGAGTGGCCGTTGCACGGGTAGCCATTGGCTGCTGCCCCTGCTCTGTGGGACGTCGCCGCACTTGCGCGCCACTGCCGTCGGAGCGAGGCCACGCACGCGTCTTCCATCCATCGGATGCCAAGAGCGACCACGGGGCGTCAAGTGTATCGACTAGGATGGAATCGATTTGCATGATCCTGTGAGGATCCATGCATGCTGATGCATGCTCTTGCAGAGTGCGTGGTTCCCCAACGCCGGGAGCAGGGGCTTCGCGGCCGGAGGCGGCCGCCCTTCCCGCCGAGATCAACGCAGTCTTGGACTGAGTCACGTACTGGCCGAAGGGCCCGCGCCGTGGGTAACCGCCGATCTCGCGCGGTAACCGCCGCGCCAAGTCGCCCAGCCGCATCGCCGCGCGTGCACGACGAGCGACTGAAGTGACCCGCACGCTGGCCACCATCGGAAGTACGGGTCCCATGGTTGTCGTGCAATCCGTGATTAGTTATTTGTTAGCAAGAAGGAAATTCAAACCAGGCTAGTGTTCTTCTGATTGATTTCTTGGATGAATGCATGTCGGCGCGTCGTTGCCGCCGCGACTGAAGTCGCCTTCTGCGCCGGCCGGGCATGGCGGATCAGAGAAAAACACAACGGATCAGAGAAAATCTTCTTATTTCTTAATCACAAGAAGACAACAAATTTCCATTTGCCGATTGATTTTCTGATGCATGCGATGCATGCATGTCTTTACCGTCGTAGTTCTGCCACAGCCGGCCTCGCTGCCGTCACTCCGCGCATCGTCGCGCTGGCTGAAGCCGGACCACGACTCGCTCCAGTCGACGGAGTACGCAGAGAACCGCACTAGGATACCACAGTCGCGGCCGCTGCTTCCCCTCGCGCCGGAGTCGTTCGCGTCTCCGCTATCGATGCTTGAGAACCGGGCATCTCGGTAACCGCCGTCTCCCCGATGGCCTTTTTCCTCTCAGCGGAGAGCAAAGTGCTGATAACGTGTTGAATTGTAAACGAAAGAAAGGGAGACAGAGAAGTAAAAGTGAATAGTTGTTCTCATTGATGATGGGATTACATATATATATAGCCCCTGAAGGGGTGCGTCCGAAGGGACACGAGACAACCGCCTCGATTAGGAAAAGCAGGGATTAATAAGATTAATTAAATCCTAACAGTTTTCCCTTTCCGAGAGGCACGACCGTGACTCTCGCGAAATCACAACCATACCTCTCGCGGAAGCAAAACAGTGACTCGCGAAAGAAAAAAAAACTGAAAATGCGTTTTTTGTCGTTTCCGAAAGGCACGACCGTGAGTCTCACTAAAGCACAACCGTGCCTCTCGCGAAAAAAAACGTGACTTTCACGAAAGGAAAAAAAGAAAACATAATTTTTTCGCGCAATTTTTTTTCCTGAATTTGTTTTTGATCGAAAAGCTAAGGAAGACCAGAAGAAAACCAAAACGTCAAAAAAAAATCAAAAAAAGCGAAAACACATGCAGAAAAATAAAAAAAATCCAAAAAAACGTCCAGAGTTAACTAGTTGAGCTCCTACTCGGCACATTCAGTGCCGCTTAGCGGGCCGGCCCAGCAGCTACTTCAAAAAGCAGATGTGAAAAGAAAAAGAGCATAATTGGTTCGATGTCAAAAGTTGGCATGCCAATTGTTGGCTATCAATTTTTCTTGTCAATCTCACAGAAAGTTGCCAACTTTTGATTTTGCCAAATGTTGGCATCAAACCAATTATGCTCAAAGTATCTTCGGAAAATATACGCGAAAGCTGGGATTCGAACCCACATGTTACCCGTGCTAGTCTCAACAGAGCACCCACCGCGCCAACACCACTCGGTTTTATAAAATTCGAACACAACCCAATTTACTACTTTCAGTAGTACAACACTAACATATACCCTTATATAGAACTTGCGACCTGCACTACCTACATGCGTTCAGTAACGACTAGGGCGTGTTTTTGCAACTGAAAAATTGAGCGCTAATACTTGAAAAACTTTCATAGCCGGTCATATATGATTTTCTCCAAGAAAAATGAAACTTCACAAATTTCGGAAAAAGTTCATGAACATGCAAAAAAAACGTTGCCCAATTCAAGAAAAGTTCAATGATTTTGAAAATAGTTCACAAAAATTGAAAAATGTTCATCAAAATTTTGAAAAAAAAGTTGGCCAATTTGAGAAAAGTTCATCAATTTTAAAAAAAGTTCACAAAACTGAAAAAATTTCATCAATTTTTTAAAATAGTTCATCCAATTTGAAGAAATGTTCATTGAATTTGAAAACAGTTCATAGATTTTGAAAAAAGGTTCATCAAATTTTGAAAAAGTTCTTCGCATTTAAAAAAAGTTCATCAAATTTGAAACAAAATCATCAAAAAAATAGTTCACGGAAAATAGAAAAAGGTTCATGGATTTTAAAAAAGAAAAGTTCATCAAATTTGAAAAATATACATCATCGATTTTAAAAAAGTTGACGTATTTAAGAAATAAAAAAACGAAATCAATGAGGGAAAGAAACCAGGAAGGAAAGAAAAACAGAAAAAGAAAAACGAAAAACGAAAAAATAATTGAGGGGAAGAGTTAAATCTTACCATAACCTGTTGTGTGGCGAGGTGGTTATACTACCAAACCTCATGGCAGGAGGTCTGTGGCTCGAGTCGCGTCTATGAGGATATCTTTTTTTGCAAAATTACTTCCAAAAAAAAATCATTGGTCCACTGATGTTGTTTTCAAACAGCTCCCTATGAAGATGCGAACATCCATTGTTATGCTGGAATTTTTTTGTGTAATTTGACAGTCTGCACTCGGTACCAAGTTGCAATAGTACTTCAGGTTGCAAATGGAATGATGTGCCGCAGAAAGCATTAACTCAAAAGTACCTGAACAACAAATACAAGCCTTCCACAAAATCCAGGAACATGTCTGCAGTCCAATTAACTCCTGATCTTATTTAGTTGTCAAAAAGAACTCTTGATCTTATTTTATCCCTCGTTGTGCTAAAGCTTAGCTGATTTCTTGAGGTGGAATGATCAACTTCATTGAACCAAAGGCATGTGAAGAGATTGGTGATGGGTATGTGCTCTCCTATAATTACACAACCCTCAGGGACATCTGTTCAAGATAAATGTATCCCTTATGTTCTCAGGAGAAATATTTCTATATCAGAATTCAGCGAGAAGAACCATTTGCCGCTTGTAATAAGGAGCTTAGCTGATGAATAATGGGTTAAACCCTCTGTCTTGTAGAACTTTATTTGGTTATCGATTGAAGCATTATCATACTTCCAGCCTTGTTGGCCTCAGCTTCCTCACAGACATCAAAGCGTCTATAATACCTGGAAATAGTGAAGCGCACATTTTTCCTCCACAAGAATCTGCAGCATGGCAGTGTATACAGAATCAAAATAATAAAAAGTCAAAATAATAAGAGTAGACTTAATATTAAAGTAAGAATATGGTGCAGCTTGGATCTCTTAATACAACAGATAGAGCATAAGTGGCACTGGCAACAAGCAAACTTACTTTTTGACGGCATACTTTCATTGAGTTGTGTGCAGAGTAGTTTATAAGTAGCAGACAGAGGTCAGTAAGAGAACATGATGTTTACCTCTTTAACAGCTGATAAGGATCCTTCACAAGTTTAAGTTTCCCATCGATCCAGAGTGAATACCGCACATAGGAAAGAGCCGATTAAGTAATAGTTTTGGAACCTAAATATCACAAGGGATTCAGTTAAAAAATTATAACAAGGAAAATACACGATTAGGAAAACAATTCGCTCATGCTGATTCGCATTAAGCATGGCATTTCAATTAAAAAATTACCACAAGGAAAATACGTGATTAGGAAAACAATTGCTCATGCTGATTCACATTAAGCATGGCATACTCCTCTCGTCTTTCAACAGAACAGAAAAATGATTGTGGAGTCAAGAAACTTTTCACACTGACCCAATGCAGAAAAGAATGAAAACATGTTGGATCAGTTATCTAGATAAGAGCGCATGTTGCTTTTAGAAGATTGCGTAGAATTATATTTGCAACTAAATTTTAGTTTACATTGCCCGCTAAGCTGAATTTTAACTTGTGCACAATCTCCATGCCGGAAGTAACTGGCACTAAAAAGATTCAATTAGGAAAATCAAATAACCAAATGTACAGTACAGCAGCGGCGCAGCCAGCTTCAAAACTCTGTCGGTTCAGTCGTATTTTTTTTTTATTTTCTTCACAATGAACCGCACAGTGATTTTAGGCTGAATTTCACGAAAGCTGTTGGGTCAGGATAAGGTTGTGCACAACAACCACCCACCACAGCCTGATTCTTTTCATATTATCAACAATAATGATCTTCTTTATTGCAGCTTCAGTTTCTTCATCCAGAAACATGAAGAAGCAAACAATATCTTTTGAAAATGTACTGATGTTGTCGGTGTAATGGGACACGGATACCCCGAAGACGGCGAGATAATATTTCAAGACATCGGGGCTAGCAAAGCCCCTCAGTCCGACTGCCCGGCCGCTCCTGCCGGCTCCCCGTCCGACTGCACTACCCGGCCGGCTGCCGACTGCCGGCCGCCGACTACGCCAACCAGTCGGCTGCCGACTGCAGCCCGACCCGACATCGACGAGACAACCGTACCGCGACGTCATCTACAGTGTACCGTGTCCCCTGGGTACTGATTTATAAAGTACCCAGGGGACAAGCATGACATGTGCCATGCCTACCTGGCTTGGCATGCAAGGTAGCTTACATCCAAAGCCACTACCCATGCCACTAGCTAGCTAGCTACCATACCTGCATGGCTTGCATCCTAAGCCAACTCCCACTATATATATGAGATCCATCCATCCAGGGAGGGGGGACTTACTCTCACACACTCACGCATGCACATAAGCTAGCAAGCAAACTAGTTATCCATCCATCCATCCATTCACTTGAGCACGTATGCTCACGGCCATGAGCATGGCCGGCCACTAGCATGCCTCGTATAGGCATTTACCAGATCAGATGCCTATGGCACTGATCCCAGATACAGCTCCAGGAGCACTTTGTACTGCCCGATGTACACCTCAGATATATACTCAAACATGCAGGAGTAGGGGTATTATCTCTCCGAAGAGCCCCGAACCTGGGTAAACCACCACGTGCTACTCGCATACCCGCTCCCGATCCTATCAGCAGCAGTCCTACCCACACACTAAGCCCTTGTGGCATCTGTCGACTCGCAAGCACCCCGTGAGAAATACCACGACAGTTGGCGCCCACCGTGGGGCGGTACTATGCTACCGCGCTGCTGCTGGTTTCGCTGTCCGGGCGGGACCATCTTCGCCATCACCGCCGCGGCGTCGCGCCGTCTCTCCGGTAGCGTCGGGGGCTCAACTTCGACCCGTCCCCGGAGCGGCCGTGCGGGACGGCGCGTCCTCGCCGTCGGTCTCGCCGCCTTCATCATCACCGCGACGCCGCCACCTCTCCGGCGCCTGTCGAGGGCTCGACATCAGCATGCCCTCGGCGCGTCCGTTTCGGGCGGTGCATCTCCGTCACCGCCGTTGCGACGCCGGCCGTCCGTCCGGGCACGACGGTGCCTCGCTTCGGTCGGCCGCATCCGTGCGCGCGCCGTGCCGCGCCCCTCACGTTTGCTCCTCTCCGCGCTGCGCCTTTCTTTGGCCGGAATGCGCTTTTGCTCCTTCATATTTCGCCTATACAAGCTAGCTAGACGCTAGTCAAACGGTGGTCAAACCATTGGCCAAACACACTACCCAGACTATGGCCATGCAGAGCCGGTCTCCAGCTCCTCTCCCGTGCGTCGTTCGCCGCGCTGCCGCCTTGCTTTTTCTTGCGCGCGCCCGCTGCTCACCCGAGCCACTGGCTCGGCTGCGCGCATCGCCTCGCTGCCTCCCCGAGGCCGTCCTCCTCGCCAAGCCTGCTGCTCGGCTGCTCCGCGCGCCGTCTCCACCGCACCGCTCGCTGCGTCCGGCTGCCTCCGTGGCTCCGGCCTGGCTGCGGGCCGGTTTCGCCGGCCTCCGCATCGGGCATCCGCGCCATTCCTCCATGAGTCCACCCGGCGCCCGCCTCCCCGGCCCCGCGCCGCTGGCCGACTTCGCCTCTGCCTACGCCGCGCCGGCTGCGGCCCTGCCCCGGCCGACCGCGCCGTCTGCCGGGTCGCGGGGCTCCGGCCTCCGGCCTCGAGCGCCGCTTCCGGCCAGCTCCCGTCCGCTCCGGCCGGCTCCCGCCCGCTCCGACCGGCTCCGGCGTCCCCCATCGCCGCTGGCCGACTTCGCCCCCGACCCTGCAGCGGCTCATCCTCCGCCGCCCTGCTCGTTCGTGGCTCCGCCGCCCTGCTCGTTCATGACTCCGCCCGCCCTGGCCGTCTCCGGGTGGCCGTCCTGCGCGGGCCAGCTCCCTCACCCAGCCCCCCACTACCCGGCGTCCGTGCGCCCGGCCCCTGCGCGCGCCCTCGCGCGGCCGGGTTCTCCACCCAGGCCGGCCCCGCCTTGCTCCCCGTTGCCATCTCCCGCCTTCGCCGCGCCCGCCGGCCTCGCTCGCGTCCGGCTCCGGCCTCCCCGCCGCCTTCGCCGCGCCCGCCGGCTTCGCTCGCCCTGCGCGCCGGCTCCCCGCTCCGACTTCGGGCCGGCTCCCCGCCCTGCGCCGGCTGCTCTGCGCGGGCCGGCTCCGGCCTCTCCTCCGCGTCCCGGCCGCCCGCCGCCTTCGCCGCGCCCGCCGGCCTCGCCTCGCCTAGCCGCCTCCGCCTCGCCTGGCCGCCTCCGCCTCGCCTGGCCGGCTTCGCCCGCGCCGGCTGGCCGGCCCTCGCCTGGCCGCCTCGCCTCGCTTGGCCGGCTGGCCGGCCCTCGCCTTGCCTCGCCTGGCCGCCTCGCCTCGCCTGGCCGCCTCCGCCTCGCCCGGCCGGCGCCGCCTCTCGCCCGGCCTCCCGCGCCGGGTCCGGCTTCGCCCGCCCCGCGGCCGGGTCCGCGTGCCCGCCGAGTCCAGCTCCGGCTCGCCCCGCCTCTAGCTCCGCCACGCTGCCTCCGTGCCCTCCACTCCGCCCGAGGCCGGCTCCGGCTCCCCCCGCGGCCGGCTCACCCTGCGCACGAGCGCCCGCTCCCCTGCTCCGCTTCGGCCGAGTCCCTCGCTGAAGAAAGAAAACAGAGGCCGGTTCCCCACGCTGGCTAAAATAAAAGTCAATGGAGCCGGCTTGCTCCAAAAAAAAAGGAGAGAGAAGAGGCCGATTGCCTAGTGGCCGGCTGAAAAAAAAAAGAGCAACCTATACGTCTGCCTGCTACAAGAGAAGAAATGAAAAAAAAACATCCGTCTATCCGTCCGCCTGCTTCGCCACTCGGATGGCTAGACGCGACCCGGCCTGCTTGCCCGCTTCAACATCAGGCCGGCAAGAGCGCCGACACTGCTGCCCGTTCGCCTCGACGCCCGGCCGGTCGAGCCTCGGCCCGAATCTCGGGGGCTACACCCGGCGGGTGCGCTGACGCGCCCCCGCGAGAGAAGAGAAGACAAAGTAGTTGCCAGAAGATCCGGCCCGACTACTCAGCAGTCGGCCCGAATCTCGGGGGCTACACCCAGCGGGTGCGCTGACGCGCCCCCGCGAGAGAAAAGAAGACAAAGTAGTTGCCGGAAGATCCGGCCCGACTGCTCAGCAGTCGGCTCGAATCTCGGGGGCTACACCCAGCGGGTGCGCTGACGCGCCCCGCGAGAAAGAAGACAAAGATAGCTGCCGGAAGATCCGGCCCGACTGCTCAGCAGTCGGCCCTACACCCAGCGGGTGCGCCGGCGCACTCCGCGAGCGCCGAGTCGCGCCGGCTATCTTCGACGACCGCGACTACACGAAAATCAATGTGAGCTCCTCACCCGCATATTTTTGCACTACGCAAGCACGAATAACCCCGAGCGTTGCTCGGGGGCTGCCTACGCATCTTATTATAGTAGCATCACTGTTTGCCCCGGCGCCAGCCAGAGTTGGCCCGGGGGCTGGCCGCTTGGCCTGAGACGTTAGTTCCCGCAGACAGCTTAGTACCGTGCGCGGTACCAAAGGCCCACTCTTAGTCACAGACCGCAGAGCGGCTGCCGACTAGCAAGAGTGAATGCTGGAGGCCACCCACGCGAAAAACGTCCGGGAAGAAAAACGTTCGGGCGACCCGACCGTTTTCCTTTACAAGTATCTACTCGGTTGAATCTGCTCCCAGACTCTGAGTACTGTACACTCCACTTCGCGGCCCACTCAGCCACAGACCGCAGAGCGGCTGTCCGGCAAGCAAGAGCACAAGCCAAAAAGCGGAGGGAACACGAAAAAGATTAAGGGGGCTCGGACAAAACCGAGTCGGCACCCTCCGCATAAAACTTGCAATGATAAAAGCAAGCATTCGATATATCTGCATGGACTAACTCTGTCCTTTTTTATGATTATTTTCATGAACATTTGCCAAAAAACCTCCGCCCAACTTTGCCAAGTTGCCCGGAGGCTCGGGGGCTACTGCCGGTGTAATGGGACACGGATACCCCGAAGACGGCGAGATAATATTTCAAGACATCGGGGCTAGCAAAGCCCCTCAGTCCGACTGCCCGACCGCTCCTGCCGGCTCCCCGTCCGACTGCACTACCCGGCCGGCTGCCGACTGCCGGCCGCCGACTACGCCAACCAGTCGGCTGCCGACTGCAGCCCGACCCGACATCGACGAGACAACCGTACCGCGACGTCATCTACAGTGTACCGTGTCCCCTGGGTACTGATTTATAAAGTACCCAGGGGACAAGCATGACATGTGCCATGCCTACCTGGCTTGGCATGTAAGCTACCCAAGGTAGCTTACATCCAAAGCCACTACCCATGCCACTAGCTAGCTAGCTACCATACCTACATGGCTTGCATCCTAAGCCAACTCCCACTATATATATGAGATCCATCCATCCAGGGAGGGGGGACTCACTCTCACACACTCACGCATGCACATAAGCTAGCAAGCAAACTAGTTATCCATCCATCCATCCATTCACTTGAGCACGTATGCTCACGGCCATGAGCATGGCCGGCCACTAGCATGCCTCGTATAGGCATTTACCAGATCAGATGCCTATGGCACTGATCCCAGATACAGCTCCAGGAGCACTTTGTACTGCCCGATGTACACCTCAGATATATACTCAGACATGCAGGAGTAGGGGTATTATCTCTCCGGAGAGCCCCGAACCTGGGTAAACCACCGCGTGCTACTCACATACCCGCTCCCGGTCCTATCAGCAGCAGTCCTACCCACACACTAAGCCCTTGTGGCATCTGTCGACTCGCAAGCACCCCGTGAGAAATACCACGACAGATGTTTTCTGGTTGTTGCATTATATCATAATTCTCTGAGAAAAACAAATAAGAAAGTTCACACACGATGTGCAATTAGCACCAGCATGGAAACATGACAACCTGTAAATATAATTGGCATAGAAAAGAGGATGCAGTTACCGAAAATAGCAGAAGCAAATGTCCCCTGGCACTGCCGCATCTCAGACAGACCAGCTTCGTCTACATTGAATGCAGTATCGAGACCATGTATCTTCCCCCCTCACAGATCTTAATATAAAGAAAAGGTTAGCGATACGACACACAGTGATCATATAAATGTACAAGAGTTAAATCATTTGAGTCATACAAGGACATACCCACAATGTACTGTCATCGAGTCTTTTATGTCATATAAGACATATCTCGTTGTTCCAGGGATGGATAACCACAAAACAAAGAACCACTATTGGACCTATGAGTACCAAATTGTCTTCGGACAGATGAGCAGCTGGCATCAATGCCAGGGCCTGGTCAACAGGCACATAACAAACAGGACATGCTACACAAGTTTAAAATAATATTATCAGATTTAGAACTTTTTTGTAACTCTGAATTGGACTGGTGAGACTACTTACACCCTTGTCGAGTGCGTCTCCTATCAATAGGTGGAGGAGAAAATGAGAAATTTTCACAAGGATAGTGCTCTAGATGAATAGCTGGCAGGAAACTCCGTGAAAGACCTCGGACCTTTTCATGGCTGATGTCCAACTGTTTTCCTGTCCGTGATGTTGTATTCGAATAATTTCCACTCAAAGAAGACGTCCATACAGGATTTACAAAGCTCGTGACATGATCAGAAAATCCCAGCATGGTCTCGGTACCAGGTGTTGCAATTTCATCTACAACCAACCAAAAGAAGATTTTGTGGTTCAGTACTCAAAGATACATAAGTAAAAAATGTAGAAATAATACAACGATACTGGTTATGCTTTACTTTGTTACAACTAAAAAGTAGATTAGATCAATTTAGCTATTACTCAAAAGAGAATGTTTAGCAGACAACATTACAGGCAAACAACATACGAAAAGAAATACCATGTTGATCTATAAGGGTTAGACAAACAGATATTGAGTAAAATCGTCAACATCTACTACGAGAAACTGTACTAATTATGGCCCCTTGCTCTAAGAAGCATAGGCAGCTTCTTAAGAACAGCAGGAACGGCAGCTACAAAAAGTTGATGAATTAGGGGTTGTTTGGATTGCAGCCATTAGCAGCCCTGCCAATTTTTTGGTCGTTGACCCATTTGATGGCAAGCGTTTGGTTGGAAGCCAAAATTTCAGATCTGCGCCAAAGTTTTGGTCGTGCGTTCAGTTTTTGCGCCAGGTCGTTGGCGAGCCTGCGGCGGTAAAATCCTGCGTCAAAAAATTGGCTAGCCCCAAGTTGGTAAGGCTGGCGTGGGCGTCAACCAAACAGACCCTCATTGGCACAGTCTCTACTTTAACAAATGCTTTGTGAATGCAGCAGACTCAAAGGAATCAACCATAGCAACTCTCATTTTTCTTAAGGAACCAAATTAACTCTAGGAAGGGCCTAATGGCTTCTACACGTTCTATCAGCATTAAATATCAGATGATAGAAGGCAAAGCAGTTAACCATGGAAACAATTAGTGTGCAAACATCAGTTCCATGGCAGCAAACATAACCCAGTTCGTCACTATGAGGCACTACTGATTCATATGAATACTCCCACCACTCCAGGGGCAACTGAACACCAAGTCCCCAACCACAGAGCTAAACAACAAGGTGGGCGGCAAGAATCAGTCGTTCCAGCTATATCTGTGTCAAACTAACTCAAGAATGATGCGAATCATTCCATTCCACTTCCAATAGTTAGTACTCCCTCCGTCCGAAAATACTTGTCATCAAAATGGACAAAAAGGGATGTATCTAGAACTAAAATACATCTAGATACATCTCCTTTTATTTATTTTGATGACAAGTATTTCCGGACGGAGGGAGTAATAAGTAGCAGTAGGGAAGTAGCAGCATGCTGAAACTTCTCACCTCCAGTTCTCCTTGGGCTTACACCCAGATGCGATGTAGGCGACGAGGTCCTCCTTGGTGAGCAGCTCCGTCAAAAGCCGGCGCGTGGGTGAGGTTGGATCTGATGAATCACGTGAGGACAATGACACCGTCGCCGATGCTCTGCGTCGACCCCAGCGCCTGTGGTGACCTTCTGCAAGAAACTTGAGACTCAAGAAGGGCTATGGCAACAAGTTGTTAGAGCCAAATATTTCAAGAACAAAACTATTAATACTACTAAAACAAGAGTCACTGATTCCCCTTGCCGGAAATCAATTATGAAGGTTAGAGAACCTTATTTGATTGGGCGCAAGATCTCTTTGCAGAAAAAGTGATAAAGCTGGAATATGGGAAGATGTGCCTATGGATGGTAAATCCTTTAGTGAACAATATCCTGAGCTATAGAACATTTGCTTTGAACCTGAATGTACTCTGGAGGAATTTGATAAATTATACCAGATCAATCAGAGGTTGGGTGTGGTACTCCTTTTCTAAAAAAACAAATCAATGATTTCAGAAGAAGGTTGTCTCCTGAGCTGTCTTTACGATGGACTGAACTAAATAACAAGGTTGCTTCATTGCCATTGACAACCCTGACAAAGTGTTTTGGTATTTGAACAAAAAAAGGGTATTTAGTAGGAGGTGCTAGGTGGGAGCCTTTGCGCTGCTTACCTCGCCGCTGCGGCCATGGATCTGGAGCTCGGGATAGAAGGGGGTGCATCCGAGGCACGCGAGCGTCGTCCAGGAGGCACAGCAGCACGAGAGAGCACGGCAGGAGACAGAGACGACCGGTCCAAGGCGCAGGAACATCGCCGACAACGAGAAGGTCGACCGCGGAGGGGAGGCGGCGGCAGCTAGGAGGGAGGTCGAGGAAGAGGAGGGAGGGTCTGGTGGGGGCGTGGGTGTGGAGGTTAGGTTTTTACCGAACGACGGCTGGCTCGAGGCGGGGCAGCGGCGGACGCGGCGTCGGCGGCGGCGAGCATGGAGAAGGGGAGAAGGGGGCGCGGCGGCGGCGGCAGGAGAGGAGGCGGGGTTCGCGGGGGAGACGGGTTAGGGCATCTCCAGCCGCGCCCCAGCAAGGCCTCCAGGTGTTTTTTTTACGCCGGCGCAGAAAAAACGGCCCAGTCGTGTCCTCAGGAGCCCGATTTTCGTCGACCTGAGCCGAAAACAGCGTCGGCGAACCCAGACCAAACCCGGCGCGCTAGGGGGCGCCGGGGCGAACTGTTTTGGCGCGAAAAAGCCGCGGGCCAGCCGCGTCAGGGACACGGCGGCTCGTCTTCCCCCCAACTGCCTCTGTTCCCGTGGGGAATCAATGGCAAGGCTGCCGCCGGTCAGCCTTGCCATTGATTCCTCACGGGCGGCGCGTCACAGGACGGCACGCCGACGCCTCCCCTCCTTCGCACGCGTACACACGGGCGCGGAGCGGCTATAAAAGCCGGCGGTTCTCGCCGGTGCCCACACCAGACTCGCCCCTCGCCGCCGCCCAGCCCCTTTCTCTCCGTCTCCGTCTTCCTCTCCCGAGCGCCACCGGCAGCCACTCTTTCTCTCTCCCTCTCTACCACCGCCGAGCCGTCGCCATGGCAGAGCGCTTCCCCGGAGACGAGGCGGCGGCGAACGGCTTCGGCCGCCGTTCGCTCCGCGAACAAGAGTCCTGACTCCTGTTCCAGGCGAATATCCCGGCGCCGCCGAACATGGCGCCGGGCCGACAGGGTGGCGGCTCAGCGACGGGGGAGTGCTCGTTCCCCCGTTACCCGACGTCGTGACGAAGCCCAGGTACTTCGCCGAGGAGGTCGAGGTCGCGCACGCCTCCCTAACCGACGACGAGCGCTCCCTCCCCTAGTACGCCGCCGGCAATCACGCGGCTTGGGCGGCGTACTTCCAGCGCCGCCAGCAGCAGCGCCTGGCCTCCACCAACGGCGCGTCGGTGATCGGCGGCGTGAAGAACAGCGAGGGGCGCCACCTGTGGTGGGGCGTCCCCGGCCGCACGCTGGATGACGTGCTGGCGCACCTCGACGGCGGCAACAACCCGCCGTTGACCTATCCTGCGACGAGGGCCACCCCGTCGCAACACCGACGCGCATGGGCACCAAGGAGGTTCGCATCCTCCTTGTCTTCCTCCTCTCGCTCATCTTCCCACTCCTCCAGTTCTCCGGCGCTTCTCGGCGTCAAGGCCGAGCCCGCGGCGGAGACGCCAATCGGCCGGCGCACTCGCAGCGTCGGCATCGTCATCAACGAGGGCGGCCAGCGCGCCTCCTCCTCGTCGGCTCCATCACGCTTCGTCAAGCCGAAGATGGAGCCGGGGCTGGCGCCGGTGAAGACGGAGCCGGGGTTGGCGCCGGTGAAGGCGGAGTTCGACGACGACGACGCGGCCCTAGAATGGGCGCACCAGGACTCCATTGCAATGGAGAAGGCGCGCCGGGAGAAGGAGAAGGAGTGCCAGCGCGCCGCCCTGCGCCGCTTCGAGGAGTGCCGACGCAGCCGCGATGAAGATGGGGTCATCGTCTTATGCGGCAGCGACGACGACGACGACGCACCGCCGCCAGTCCGCCGTGGCGACGCCGGGCAGGGGTCTAGCAGGGGCGCCCGCGTCAAGGAGGAGAAGGCCGACGACGACGATGGTGGTGACGGCGGCGACGACTTCAGCCCCTTTCTTTTTTAGATTAGGTTAATGTAATGAAAATGCGCGAATTTCACCGAAATTTGCCATGTTTGGCCGAAATTTAACTAGTTTTTATCATAACATCGCCGAACGGTCCTTTTTTTAGTACGCGCCTGGGGGCGGCCCTGGGGGCGACGGCTGGGGACCGACTCGCCCCCAGGGCCATTTTTTGCACCGGCTCACCCCCAGGCGGCGCTTTTAGACGCCCCCTGAGAGGCCAACGGCTGGAGATACCCTTAGGTCACACGCATCGCTACATAGCTGCTCGCTCGCTCGTTTCTCTGCACGCGCGCGCTCGGTTTTTTATTTTCACCTCACCTAGTAAAAGAGACAGTTGGACATCGCGTGCGGGCTGGGTCAACTCGGGTGTGCATAAGCCTCCCCCACGCCCCGTGCGCTCAAAGCCGCGAGAGTGCGCACATTGCGCGACTCTTATTGGGTTTTATTCCACTAGCTGGGGATTGAGGAAGCATTTTAATGGCAATGGATGCGCCGTGTTCGCGTCACCCAGTAATTGCAGGCCCCGACTGTTGAGTAACGTGGTTGTATTAGGAAATATAGGTTAGAATAGAAAATATTTTGGCTTGCCTTATACTAAGTAGATAATGTACTTCTATATATATGCCCACGAGGCTCAAACAATACAACGAACTATTCCACCAATTCTCTCTCTCCCTTCTAACATGGTATCTATCGCAAGTCGATCCTAAACCTAGCCGTCGTCGCTTTCGCACCTGCGCGCCGTCCCTGGGGCGGTCGGCCTCCATGGCCGCCGCCGGGGGCCGCGCCGCCCGTACCTAGGGTTCGTCCGCCGGCCGTGTTGGCCGGCTGCCCTAGAGAGTCTTTTCCCGAGCCTTGCTCCGGGTTTTTTCGCTCTCTCGCCGGTCGTTTTGATCAGCATTTTTCTTTTTGGTTTTCCTATCTAATCTTGATTGGTTTGCGTCGCCCGCCGCCGCCGTCGACCCTCGTGCGCCTCTACTCCGACCCCGGCGCGACTTGCCGGCCTCTCATCCGACCCGGCGGCCACGCGCGTCGTGGCAGCCTGTCCGGGTCAGCCGCCGTCCGCGCGTCGGTCCGTCCGTTGCCCTGCGCCGGCCGTCACCGCCCTGCTCCGACCGGCACACCTGCATCGCCCCGACCCAGTGGCCTCGCGCCATGCGAAGGCCAATCATAGCCGTCGCTCGCGTGCCGGCCCGCCCATCGATCCACGTCACCTGCCTCCGTCGCGTCTGCACAACGGTCCGGCGGTCTACCTCGCCGGCCTCGTTCTCGGCTGCGTCGGGGCGGCTACGTCAGGCTCGTCGGCTGCCTCAACTTGGACGCCGCTGCTGTTGGGGAACGTAGTAATTTCAAAAAAATTCCTACGCACACGCAAAATCATGGTGATGCACAACAACGAGAGGGAAGAGTGTTGTCCACGTACCCTCGTAGACCGAAAGCGGAAGCGTTAGCACAACGCGGTTGATGTAGTCGTACATCTTCACGATCCGACCGATCAAGTACTGAACGTACGACACCTCCGAGTTCAGCACACGTTCAGCACGATGACGTCCCTCAAACTCCGATCCAGCCGGGTGTTGAGGGAGAGTTTCATCAGCACGACGACGTGGTGACGATGTTGATGTTCTACCGACGCAAGGCTTCGCCTAACCACCTCTACGGTATTATCGAGGTGGACTATGCTGGAGGGGGGCACCGGACACGGCTAAAAGATCAACTTGATCAATTGTTGTGTCTATGGGGTGCCCCCTGCCCCCGTATATAAAGGAGCAAGGGGGGTGCGCCCGGCCAGGGAGGAGGCGCGCCAGGAGGAGTCCTACTTCCACCGGGAGTAGGACTCCCCCCCTTCCTAGTTGGAATAGGATTCGGGAGGGGGAAAGAGAAGGGAGAGAAGGAAAGGGGGCGCCGCCCCCCTCTCCTTGTCCTATTCGGACTAGGGGGAGGGGCGCGCGACCCAGCCCTGGCCGCCTCTCCTCTTCTCCGTAAAGGCCCACTAAGGCCCATTTACCTCCCGGGGGGCTCCGCTAACCTCCCGGTACTCCGGTAAAATCCCGATTTCACCCGGAACACTTCTGATATCCAAACATAGGCTTCCAATATATCAATCTTCATGTCTCGACCATTTTGAGACTCCTCGTTATGTCCGTGATCACATCCGGGACTTCGAACAATCTTCAGTACATCAAAACATATACACTCATAATATAACTGTCATCGTAACGTTAAGCGTGCGGACCCTATGGGTTCGAGAACTATGTAGACATGACCGAGACACGTCTCCGGTCAATAGCCAATAGCGGAACTTGGATTCTCATATTGGCTCCTACATATTCTACAAAGATCTTTATCGGTCAAACCGCATAACAACATACGTTGTTCCCTTTGTCATCGGTATGTTACTTGCCTGAGATTCGATCGTCGGTATCTCAATACCTAGTTCAATCTCGTTACTGGCAAGTCTCTTTACTCGTTCTGTAATACATCATCCCGCAACTAACTCATTAGTTGCAATGCTTGCAAGGCTTAAGTGATGTGCATTACCGAGAGGGCCCAGAGATACCTCTCCGACAATCGGAGTGACAAATCCTAATCTCGAAATACGCCAACCCAATAAGTACCTTTGGAGACACCTGTAGAGCACCTTTATAATCACCCTATTACGTTGTGACGTTTGGTAGCACACAAAGTGTTCCTCCGATAAACGGGTGTTGCATAATCTCATAGTCATAGGAACATGTATAAGTCACGAAGAAAGCAATAGCAACATACTAAATGATCGGGTGCTAAGCTAACGGAATGGGTCATGTCAATCACATCATTATCCTAATGATGTGACCCTGTTAATCAAATGACAACTCATGTCTATGTTTAGGAAACATAACCATCTTTGATCAACGAGCTAGTCAAGTAGAGGCATACTAGTGACAATCTGTTTGTCTATGTATTCACACATGTATTATGTTTCCGGTTAATACAATTCTAGCATGAATAATAAACATTTATCATGATATAAGGAAATAAATAATAACTTTATTATTGCCTCTAGGGCATATTTCCTTCAGTCTCCCGCTTGCACTAGAGTCAATAATCTAGATTACACAGTAATGATTCTAACACCCATGGAGCCTTTGCTGGTCATGTTTTGCTCGTGGAAGAGGCTTAGTCAACGGGTCTGCAACATTCAGATCCGTATGTATCTTGCAAATTTCTATGTCTCCCACCTGGACTAAATCCCGAAAGGAATTGAAGCATCTCTTGATGTGCTTGGTTCTCTTGTGAAATCTGGATTCCTTCGCCAAGGCAGTTGCACTAGTATTGTTACAAAAGATTTTCATTGGACCCGATGCACTAGGTATGACACCTAGATCGGATATGAACTCCTTCATCCAGACTCCTTCATTTGCTGCTTCCGAAGCAGCTATGTACTCCACTTTACATGTATATCCCGCCACAACGCTTTGTTTAGAACTGCACCAACTGACAGCTCTACCGTTCAATGTAAACACGTATCCGGTTTGCGATTTAGAGTCATTCAAATCAGTGTCAAAGCTTGCATCAACGTAACCATTTATGATGAGCTCTTTGTCACCTCCATATACGAGAAACATATACTTAGTCCTTTTCAGGTATTTCAGGATGTTCTTGACCGCTGTCCAGTGATCCACTCCTGGATTACTTTGGTACCTCCCTGCTAGACTTATAGCAAGGCACACATCAGGTCTGGTACACAGCATTGCATACATGATAGAGCCTATGGCTGAAGCATAGGGAACATCTTTCATTTTCTCTCTATCTTTTGTAGTGGTCGGGCATTGAGTCTTACTCAACTTCACACCTTGTAACACAGGCAAGAACCCTTTCTTTGCTTCATCCATTTTGAACTTCTTCAAAACTTTTTCAAGGTATGTGCTTTGTGAAAGTCCAATTAAGCGTCGTGATCTATCTCTATAGATCTTGATGCCCAATATATAAGCAGCTTCACCGAGGTCTTTCATTGAAAAACTCTTATTCAAGTATCCCTTTATGCTATCCAGAAATTCTATGTCATTTCCAATCAACAATATGTCATCCACATATAATATTAGAAATGCTACAGAGCTCCCACTCATTTTTTTGTAAATACAGGCTTCTCCAAAAGTCTGTATAAAATCAAATGCTTTGATCACACTATCAAAGCGTTTATTCCAACTCCGAGAGGCTTGCACCAGTCCATAAATGGATCGCTGGAGCTTGCACACTTTGTTAGCTCCCTTTGGATCGACAAAACCTTCTGGTTGCATCATATACAACTCTTCTTCTAGATATCCATTCAGGAATGCAGTTTTGACATCCATTTGCCAAATTTCATAATCATAAAATGCGGCAATTGCTAACATGATTCGGACAGACTTAAGCATCGCTACGGGCGAGAAAGTCTCATCGTAGTCAATCCCTTGAACTTGTCGAAAACCTTTCGCAACAAGTCGAGCTTTGTAGAGAGTAACATTACCGTCAGCGTCAGCCTTGTTCTTGAAGATCCATTTATTCTCAATTGCTTGTCGATCATCGGGCAAGTCAACCAAAGTCCACACTTTGTTCTCATACATGGATCCCATCTCAGATTTCATGGCTTCAAGCCATTTTGCGGAATCTGGGCTCACCATCGCTTCTTCATAGTCCGTAGGTTCATCATGATCTAGTAGCATGACTTCCAGAACAGGATTACCGTATCACTCTGGTGCGGATCTTACTCTGGTTGATCTACGAGGTTTAGTAGTAACTTGATCTGAAGTTCCATGATCATCATCATTAACTTCCTCACTAATTGGTGTAGGCGTCACATGAACTGGTTTCTGTGATGAACTACTTTCCAATAGAGGAGCAGGTATAGTTACCTCATCAAGTTCCACTTTCCTCCCACTCACTTCTTTCGAGAGAAACTCCTTCTCTAGAAAGGATCCATTCTTAGTAACGAATGTCTTGCCTTCGGATATGTGATAGAAGGTGTACCCAACAGTTTCCTTTGAGTATCCTATGAAGACACATTTCTCTGATTTGGGTTCGAGCTTATCAGGTTGAAGCTTTTTCACATAAGCATCGCAGCCCCAAACTTTCAGAAACGACAACTTTGGTTTCTTGCCAAACCACAGTTCATAAGGCGTCGTCTCAACAGATTTCGATGGTGCCCTATTTAACGTGAATGTGGCCGTCTCTAAAGCATATCCCCAAAATGATAGCGGTAAATCTGTAAGAGACATCATAGATCGTACCATATCTAGTAAAGTACGATTACGACGTTCGGACACACCATTACGTTGTGGTGTTCCGGGTGGCGTGAGTTGCGAAACTATTCCGCATTGTTTCAAATGTAGACCAAACTCGTAACTCAAATATTCTCCTCCACGACCAGATCAGAGAAAATTTATTTTCTTGTTACGATGATTTTCAACTTCACTCTGAAATTCTTTGAACTTTTCAAATGTTTCGGACTTATGCTTCATCATGTAGATATACCCATATCTGCTTAAATCGTCTGTGAAGGTGAGAAAATAATGATATCCGCCACGAGCCTCAACATTCATCGGACCAGATACATCTGTATGTATGATTTCCAACAAATATGTTGCTCTCTCCATAGTTCCGGAGAACAGCGTTTTAGTCATCTTGCCCATGAGGCACGGTTCGCAAGTACCAAGTGATTCATAATCAAGTGGTTCCAAAAGTCCATCAGTATGGAGTTTCTTCATGCGCTTTACATCGATATGACCTAAACGGCAGTGCCACAAATAAGTTGCACTATCATTATCAACTCTACATCTTTTGGCTTCAACATTATGAATATGTGTATCACTCCTATCGAGATTCATCAAAAATAGACCACTCTTCAAGGGTGCATGACCATAAAAGATATTACTCATATAAATAAAACAACCATTATTCTCTAATTTAAATGAATAACCGTCTCGCATCAAACAAGATCTAGATATAATGTTCATCCTCAACGCTGGCACCAAATAACAATTATTTAGGTCTAATACTAATCCCGAAGGTAGATGTAGAGGTAGCATGCCGACCGCGATCACATCGACTTTGGAACTATTTCCCATGCGCATCATCACCTCGTCCTTTGCCAGTGTTCGCTTAATCCGTAGTCCCTGTTTCAAGTTGCAAATATTAGCAACATAACTAGTATCAAATACCCAGGTGCTACTGTGAGCTCTAGTAAGGTACACATCAGTAACATGTATATCACATATACCTTTGTTCACCTTGCCATCCTTCTTATCTGCCAAATACTTTGGGCAGTTCCGCTTCCAGTGACCAGTCTGCTTGCAGTAGAAGCACTCAGTCTCAGGCTTAGGTCCAGACTTGGGTTTCTTCTCCTGAGCAGCAACTTGCTTGCTGTTCCTTTTGAAGTTCCCCTTCTTCTTCCCTTTGCCCTTCTTGAAACTGGTGGTCTTACTGACCATCAACACTTGATGCTCCTTCTTGATTTCTACCTCCGCAACTTTTAGCAATGCGAAGAGCTCGGGAATTGTCTTATCCATCCCTTGCATATTATAGTTCATCACAAAGCTCTTGTAGCTTGGTGGAAGTGATTGGAGAATTCTGTCAATGACGCTATCATCCGAAAGATTAACTCCCAGTTGAATCAAGTGATTGCAGTACCAAGACATCTTGAGTATATGCTCACTGACAGAACTATTCTCCTCCATCTTGCAGCTATAGAACTTATTGGAGACTTCATATCTCTCAATCCGGGCATTCTTTTGAAATATTAACTTCAACTCCTAGAACATCTCATATGCTCCATGACGTTCAAAATGTCGTTGAAGTCCCGGTTCTAAGCCGTAAAGCATGGCACACTGAACTATCGAGTAGTCATCAACACGTGACTGCCAGACATTCACAATGTCTGTAGTTGCTGGCGCAGGTGGTACACCTAGCGGTGCTTCCAAAACGTAATTCTTCTGAGCAGCAATGAGGATAATCCTCAAGTTACGGACCCAGTCCGTGTAATTGCAACCATCATCTTTCAACTTTGGTTTCTCAAGGAACGCATTAAAATTCAACGGAACAACGGCACGGGCCATCTATCTACAATCAACATAGACAAGCAAGATACTATCAGGTACTAAGTTCATGATAAATTTAAGTTCAATTAATCATATTACTTAAGAACTCCCACTTAGAAAGACATCCCTCTAATTTTCTAAGTGATCACGTGATCCAAATCAACTAAACCATAACTGATCATCACGTGAAATGGAGTAGTTTTCAATGGGGAACATCACTATGTTGATCATATCTACTATATGATTCACGCTCGACCTTTCGGTCTCAGTGTTCCGAGGCCATATCTGCATATGCTAGGCTCGTCAAGTTTAACCCGAGTATTCTGCGTGTGCAAAACTGGCTTGCACCCGTTGTAGATGGACGTAGAGCTTATCACACCCGATCATCATGTGGTGTCTGGGCACAACGAACTTCGGCAACGGTGCATACTCAGGGAGAACACTATTATGTTGAAATTTAGTGAGAGATCATCTTATAATGCTACCATCAATCAAAGCAAGATAAGATGCATAAAAGATAAACATCACATGCAATCAATATAAGTGATATGATATGGCCATCATCATCTTGTGCTTGTGATCTCCACCTCCGAAGCACCGTCATGATCACCCTCGTCACCGGTGTGACACCTTGATCTCCATCGTAGCATCATTGTCGTCTCGCCAAACGTATGCTTCCACGACTATCGCTACCGCTTAGTGATAAAGTAAAGCATTACATGGCGATTGCATTGCATACAATAAAGTGACAACCATATGGCTCCTGCCAGCTGCCGATAACTCGGTTGCAAAACTTGATCATCACATACAATAAAATTTAGCATCATGTCTTGACCATATCACATCACAACATGCCCTGCAAAAACAAGTTAGACGTCCTCTATGTTGTTGTTGCAAATTTTACGTGGCTGCTATGGGCTTAGCAAGAACCGTTCTTACCTACGCATCAAAACCACAACGATAATTTGTCAAGTTGGTGTTGTTTTAACCTTCGCAAGGACCGGACGTAGCCACACTTGGTTCAACTAAAATTGGAGAAACTGACACCCGCCATCCACCTTTGTGCAAAGCATGTTGGTAGAACCAATCTCGCGTAAGCGTACGCGTAATGTCGGTCCGGGCCGCTTCATCCAACAATACCGCCGAACCAAAGTATGACATGCTGGTAAGCAGTATGACTTATATCGCCCACAACTCACTTGTGTTCTACTCGTGCATATGACATCTACGCATAAAACCTGGCTCTGATACCACTGTTGGGGAACGTAGTAATTTCAAAAAAATTCCCACGCACACGCAAGATCATGGTGATGCACAACAATGAGAGGGAAGAGTGTTGTCCATGTACCCTCGTAGACCGAAAACGGAAGCGTTCGCACAACGTGGTTGATATAGTCGTACGTCTTCACGATACGACCGATCAAGTACCGAGCGTACAACACCTCCGAGTTCAGCACACGTTCAACCCGATGACGTCCCTCGAACTTCGATCCAGCCGAGTGTTGAGGGAGAGTTTCGTCAGCACGACGGCGTGGTGACGATGTTGATGTTCTACCGACGCAGGGCTTCGCCTAAGCACCGCTACAAATATTATCGAGGTGGACTATGGTGGAGGGGGGCACCGCACACGGCTAAAAGATCAACTTGATCAATTGTTGTGTCTATGGGGTGCCCCTGCCCCCGTATATAAAGGAGCAAGGGGGGGTGCGGCCGGCCAGGGAGGAGGCGCGCCAGGAGGAGTACTCC
Organism: Triticum monococcum; assembly: GCA_034509565.1. Classification (NCBI taxonomy): domain Eukaryota; kingdom Viridiplantae; phylum Streptophyta; class Magnoliopsida; order Poales; family Poaceae; genus Triticum; species Triticum monococcum. Next base: position 106,238,768 of record CM067843.1, read on the forward strand.
CCCCTTTCCTAGTTGGAATAGGATTCGGGAGGGGGAAAGAGAAGGGAGAGAAGGAAAGGGGGGCGCCGACCCCTTCTCCTTCTCCTATTCGGACTAGGGGGGAGGGGTGCGCGTCCCAGCCCTGGCCGCCTCTCCCCTTCTCCGTAAAGGCCCACTAAGGCCCATTTACCTCCCGGGGTTCCAGTAACCTCCTGGTACTCCGGTAAAATCCTGATTTCACTCGGAACACTTTCGATATCCAAACATAGGCTTCCAATATATCAATCTTCATGTCTCAACCATTTCGAGACTCCTCGTTATGTCCGTGATCACATCCGGGACTCCGAACAACCTTCGGTACATCAAAACATATAAACTCAAAATATAATTGTCATTGTAACGTTAAGCGTGCAGACCCTACGGGTTCGAGAACTATCTAGACATGACCGAGGCATGTCTCCGGTCAATAGCCAATAGCGGAACCTGGATGCTCATATTGGCTCCTACATATTCTACGAAGATCTTTGTCGGTCAAACCGCATAACAACATACATTGTTCCCTTTGTCATCGGTATGTTACTTGCCCGAAATTCGATCGTCGGTATCTCAATACCTAATTCAATCTCGTTACCGGCAAGTCTCTTTACTCGTTTTGTAATACATCATCACGCAACTAACTCATTAGTTGCAATGCTTGCAAGGCTTAAGTGATGTGCATTACCGAGAGGGCCCAGAGATACCTCTCGGACAATCGGAGCGAAAAATCCTAATCTCGAAATACGCCAACCCAACAAGTACCTTTGGAGACACCTATAGAGCACCTTTATAATCACCCTGTTACGTTTTGACGTTTGGTAGCACACAAAGTGTTCCTTCGGTAAACGGGAGTTGCATAATCTCATAGTCATAGGAACATGTATAAGTCATGAAGAAAGGAATAGCAACATACTAAACGATCGGGTGCTAAGCTAACGGAATGGGTCATGTCAATCACATCATTATCCTAATGATGTGACCCTGTTAATCAAATGACAACTCATGTATATGGTTAGGAAACATAACCATCTTTGATCAACGAGCTAGTCAAGTAGATGCATACTAGTGTCAATCTGTTTGTCTATGTATTCACACATGTATTATGTTTCCGATTAATACAATTCTAGCATGAATAATAAACATTTATCATGATATAAGGAAATAAATAATAGCTTTATTATTGCCTCTAGGGCATATTTCCTTCAGCTGCTCCGTTGGTCGCTCGGGCCTCGCTGCCCGGGCGCCGGCGCTGCTTTGGACGCTCGTCGCCGGCTTCATCTCAGACTCCACCATCATCACGCCTCCACCGAGCGGCATCTCGGACCTCGCGCGCGATTGGCTTGATCACCCACTCATCGTCGTGATCCGCCTCATCTACGCCGCGTGACCGACCTGGCCCGTCGGCTATGCGCACCTCCGCAGGTCCCGTGAATCGTCCCCAAGTTCAGCGTGCCTCTCCACCACTCGAGCATCGGGCTGCAGCGCCGCTGCCCCATGGTTCTCCTCACGGCTGCATCGACTCATTCGTCACCGCTGCGTCGCCCCTTCGGGCCATAGTGCCGCGATACGCGGTCCCCGCCGCCGCCCCGAGGCCGTCCCCACGGCTGCACCGACTCGCGCACCGCCGTTGCGTCGTCCCTTCGGGCCACAACGTCACGGCGCGCGGTTCCCGCCGTCACCCCGACCCGCCTGCTGCCGCTGCGTCGCCCCTTCAGGACGTAGCGCCGTGGCCCGCGGTCAGCTCCGCCGTCACCGCACGTCGACCTCCCGTGGTATGCGCTGTGCTGTCTTCCTTGGCGCGGGAACGCCACCGTCCGCGCCGGTCTTCGTCACACTATCAGGGTTCTTCGCCTACTTCGAGCACCGCCGCCGCACTTCTAACCTAGCCGCCGCTGTAGCTCTTCTTTGGCCGCCGCCGCGGCTACCTCCATAGCTGCCGCCGCCGCCCGTCCACCCCGTTCGTCTACGCATGTCGCCAGCCCGTCGCCAGCGTCGTCGTCATCTACCCCGACCACCGTTGGTGACATCGGCACCGCGCCGATGGACGCCGAAATTGTCGTTGAGTTCTTCTCTGCTGGCCCCTCTGACTTCTCCGACATGGCGTACAGCTCGTGCAGGTCCCTCGTCTACGCATGCCCGGTGCTGGCAACACCGATGCGTGCCTTCATCCACGACGTGTCCCCGGGCCTGGAAAGCCTGGTCGGCGCTTCGTCAACTTCATCTTCGTCCGTCTACGCATGCCCGGTGCTGGCAACACCGGTGTGTGTGCCTTTGTCCACGATGTGTCCCCGGGTTTGGCAAACCCGCCGCAACGCGTCGTCAACAACATCTTCTCCCCGGCGCACCACTACTTCGACACCACTGCGCCCATGCTAACTCGGCGCCCTCTTGCGCCCGCGGCTCCATGGCGACTTCCTCGACACCGGCCACCCTGACTCGACATTGACCACGGCATTCTTTGCACGGCTGCCTCGACCACGGCTCCACCACCCACGCTCTCGGCTACATCGACAAATGGCACAAAGGGCTACCGCCTCCTTGAGCAACCTCGATGGTTTTCACTCTAGCCATGACTCCGCAATGCGTCGACCATTACGACTGGGTGGGGGGGTCCGTCGGCTTGCATTCGGATTCTTCTCCAGTCTCACCGTCCGCGTCGCTACCGTTGTGACTGCGGGGGGATGTTGAGTAACGTGATTGTATTAGGAAACATAGGTTAGACTAGGAAATATTCTGGCTTGCCTTATACTCCAAGTAGATCATGTACTCCTATATATATACCCACGAGGCTCAAGCAATACAATGAACTATTCCACCAATTCTCTCTCTCCCTTCTAACACCGACGATCCTGTTGTTCCTTCCTCACCCTTCTCCATACTTCGACAAATACTGTCTCAGGCAGCCATGTCTGACTGATTAGGTTTCTCTTCCTCATCTTGGGTCTGGCAGTCCTTCCTTCTACATCGCATCTGGCTAGGTGGTGAAGGCGGCGGTGGCGTATTCATCTCCTCGATCCCTTCCTCTTTTTCTACGGTGTAATGAACGCGCCCGCTGGAGCGACCAGGCTGCCAGGGCGACAAGGCGAGGGAGCACGATCTCCCCGTTCAGAAGGCTGCGAAGGCAGCGCAAGGAGTTGTGCCCCTGCATCATGGAGTTGGCACATGAGGAGTATGAATGCAAGCGCTCCAGTTCTCAAATTCCAGTAAAAACTAGAAACACACGTAGCCACGAAGTAATCCGTGCTGATTAGATGATCCTGTTGGAGATATATGGGTATTAAATTGACGCTGTATTTTTTTGTCTTCTGTTCCTTCAGTTTATGCCTGAAAACTTCTGCATATTGTGCTTGTATTTTAGCGTCAATCTTATTTCTCGTTTTTGAAAATTAGTACATACAACCAGTATCAATATGAATGTGAATGAGAGGTCCTCATGGATCCTCTCACATATGGACTAAGGTCCGACAAGGCTTTAGTGTTGTATTTTGCACTTTCGTTCTTCCTTGATTTCTTAATTGATAACAAACAAAGCTCTTGCTTGTTTTGCAGAAAAGAGACCAATGAGCCGAAGAGGTCAAGTTTTCCTGTAGTACTTCTCTTTTCACGTTTTTGACCTGTTTAGATCTGTAATGATGGACATGCTAATCTCAAGGATGTGGGCATGTAAGAGCAACGAAACAACTTGTCTTCTGGTATTTTTTATTAAACATCAGTACAGACACAAGCGCTCATAAACACGCGTATACACTCACCCTTATGAACACACACACGCATACCCTACCTTGATATTTATCAAGGTGGTTGTACCTATTTCTTTCAAGTAATTTTCTTGTCATACAAAATCTACAGGTCTGAGTAACCTGCTCGACAGCTTGAGTGTATTGAACCTGAATATATACTTGTGATTTAGCGCTAACTTTACTACGTACTCCCTCCGTTCCAAATTACTCATCACAGAAATGGATGTATCTAGAACTAAAATACATCTAGATACATCCATACATGCGACAAGTAATCCGGAACGGAGGGAGTATTTGATTCGGTTCATCATCATGAATTAGGTTGCCATCATACGCAGCAGTCGGACGATCACCAGATATGACTATGATTAGCTTTAACAATGGGACAAATAGTTTAATTAGTTGTCAGCTTAGCAAGAATCTAGCCAATCCATGGCATTCATCTCCTAAGACGCATTAAACAGTTGTGAAGAAGCAGTTACATCAGGGTGGGGATTGGAACAAGAGCTGAGAGAGATGAGGAACATACCTAGCAGAAATCCAATCTCGGTCCCTTTTTTCTCATCGTTGATTACCACCTTTGCCATTAGGAACACCTACAACATATGTGTTTTCAACTCCTTAATATCCCACGAGAAAATAGCAGAAATCAAAAGGCAATGAAACTGGACCTAAATAGAATGTTCAGAGAGAGATCACCTTGTTCTTCACCAAGCTCTTCCTCAAGATTCACCTTATTCTTCACCTTGTTCTGCACACACATGTTTAGAAAAACCAGAAGATGAATTGGCCGCAGATGGGCAACCTAGACTGGACATGTGACGACGGTTGGCACCGCCTGGAACTCTGACCTCGCTGCTCCTTCCCTCATGCCCATCGCCCAAATCCTCCCCTGCTCCACGCCGCCACAACACGATCCACGATGGCCTTGGGGAGCTCCCCCTCCACCTCAGTCATGGCCTCTGCTGAAGTAGGATTTGGCCTTGGACCCCCTTCCCCTTGGCTCCCTACGCTGCTGCTGGTGGTGGCTGGTGAGGCGCGCGGAAGGACGGCGTGCGGGGGCGAGGGCGCAACGATGACTGCTCCCGCGGCGGGAAGGGAGAAGGAGAGGTAGGAGGAGCGGAATCTTAGAGGCAGTGGGTTGGAAAGAAAGAAGACGAGGCGACGAGGATGACGACCGGCGCCAGATCCGACTGGATCGAGAACCTGGCGGCGCCCACACTACTACATCTCGACCACCGCAGAAGAGGTCGGGAGAGAAGGCGGCGACGGAGCCGCACCTCCCTCTCCTCTTTCCTCTCTTTCACCCTCCCTTCCTTAGAGCATCTCTAGCAGACCCCGCAAAATTCCGACCCGCATAAGTCTTTTGCAGTTCGCGGAAAAGGGTATATGCAGACCGGCGAGGATGAGGACAGACTCAGACCCCATATAATCAACCCGTAAAAAAAATATTCTCCGAATATATCGAATAGACCCAGAGCTAGCTCTTTTAGTCGTCCTCTTCCTCGCGCCAATCCGGCGGACAGGCGGACGAGGAAAAACGCGAGGCGAGCGCGGCGCGGGCGGAGGCCGGGGCGAGAGCGGCGCGAGCGGCGACCGGATCGAACGGGCGGCGCCATCGAGCTAGCTAGCTAGCTCTGTTCGAATGGATTGAGCTAGCTAGCTAGCTCCATTCAGGAGCCGCGAAGCCACGGGGGAGCGCAGCGGCCGGGACGTTGGGCCGGCCGGCTATCGGACGGTCAGTGGGCGAGCACGGTGGCCGGGGCGGCCGGGCGAGCTTCATGGCGTTGGCGGGAGTAAAGATTCCTCAACCGCCAACGTTGATCGGTATGCAGGGCCCTGATAAAGTTGTCCTCAAAACTGTATGTATGAGGGTTTTGCGTTCGCGTTTATAGGGCCCCTTAAAAAAATTTAAGGGTCCGACGATTTTACAGGGTCTGTTCGGGCTCGTTTTTTCGATTGGAACTGTAAAAAACGGTTATTTTGCGGGTTTGACCACTTATGCGGGGTCTGCTAGAGATGCTCTTACTTCTTCTCCCTCTCATGTTCTCTCTTTGGAGAAGGTGGCACGGCGGTGGTGGTAAGAGAGGAGGCGGGGGTGGGGAAGATGCGGTTTAGGTCACGGGCATCCCTATTTTTGTCTCTTGCTACAGCCACTCGCTCGCTCGCTCTTTTCTCTCTCGGTCGCTTCTCTGCTCGCGGCGCGCGTGGGTCTCTCGCTACAGTTGCTCGCTCTCTCTTTTCTCTCTCGGTCGCTTCTCTGCTCGCGGCGCGTGCGGGACGCAACGCTTGCTCCGCCGGCACTATTCATAGCAACACGTGGACGGCGTGAGCCTGCCTAGCACCCTTTCATCCTTTGTATATGTTCAATGATCTTTAATAGTTGCGGATGCTTGCTAGAGTTACAATCATAAGTGCATATAATCCAAGTAGAGAAAGTATGTTAGCTTATGCCTCTCCCTCATATAAAATTGCAATAATGATTACCGATCTTGTTAACAATTGCCTAGTACAATTCTGCACACCGTTCCATCATTATTCCACACTCTCTATTTTTAATATATTGTGATATATTCTAACTTTATGATAACATCACCCGTTCTTATATTTTAGTTCTCCGATATCATGCAAAGTTATTCTCTTCATACCCACAACGTAGTTTTATTTCTCGCTTCTAAATGGAAGCAAATGTCCCGTGTACGTAGAGTCGTATCAATGGCAGATAGGACTTGCAAGAATATTGATCTTACCTTTAGCTCCTTGTCACATAGACAAACAGAGTGTCACTAGTATGCCTCTACTTGACTAGCTCGTTGATCAAAGATGGTTATGTTTCCTAACCATAGACATGAGTTGTCATTTAATTAACGAGATCACATCATTAGGAGAATGATGTGATTGACTTGACCCATTCCGTTAGCTTAGCGCTTGATCTTTTAGTTTGTTGCTATTGCGTTCTTCATGACTTATACATGTTCCTATGACTATGAGATTATGCAACTCCCGTTTACCAGAGGAACACTTTGTGCGCCACCAAACGTCACAACGTAACTGGGTGATTATAAATATGCTCTACAGGTGTCTCCGAAGGTACTTGTTGGGTTGGCATATTTCGAGATTAGGATTTGTCACTCCGATTGTCGGAGAGGTATCTTTGGGCCCACTCGGTAATACACATCACTTAAGCCTTGCAAGCATTGCAACTAATGATTTAGTTGCGGGATGATGTGCTACGGAACGAGTAAAGAGACTTGCCGGTAACAAGATTGAACTAGGTATTGAGATACCGACGATCGAATCTCGGGCAAGTAACATATCGATGACAAGGGGAACAACGTATGTTGTTATGCGGTCTGACCGATAAAGATCTTCGTAGAATATGTGGCAGCCAATATGAGCATCCAGGTTCCGCTATTGGCTATTGACCAGAGACGTGTCTCGGTGATGTCTACATAGTTCTCGAACCCATAGGGTCCACACGCTTAACGTTTCGATGACAGTTATATTATGAGTTTATATATTTTGATGTACCGAAGGTTGTTTGGAGTCCCGAATATGATCACAGACATGACGAGGAGTCTCGAAATGGTCGAGACATGAAGATTGATATATTGGAACCCTATATTTGGATATCGGAAGTGTTCCGGGTGAAATAGGGATTTTACCAGAGTACCGGAGGGGTTACCGGAACCCCCCGGGGGTTAATGGGCCATAGTGGGCCTTAGTGGAGAAGAGGAGAGGCGGCCAGGGCAAGGGCCGCGCGCCCCTCCCCCCTAGTCCGAATAGGACAAGGAGAGGGGGCGGCCCCCTTTCCTTCTTCTCCTCCACCTCTTTCCCCTCTTCTCCTAATCCAACAAGGAAAAGGGAGGGAGTCCTACTCCCGGTAGGAGTAGGACTTGTTGGGGAACGCAGTAATTTCAAAAAATTTCCTACGCACACGCAAGATCATGGTGATGCACAGCAACGAGAGGGGAGAGTGTTGACTACGTACCAACGCAGACCGACCGCGGAAGCGATCACACAACGTAGAGGAAGTAGTCGTACGTCTTCTTCCCGATCCGACCGATCCAAGCACCGTTACTCCGGCACCTCCGAGTTCTTAGCACACGTTCAGCTCGATGACGTTCCTCGGGCTCCGATCCAGCAAAGCGTCGAGGAAGAGTTCCGTCAGCACGACGGCGTGATGACGATCTTGATGTACTACCGACGCAGGGCTTCGCCTAAGCACTACAACGGTACAATCGAGGTGGAATTTGGTGGCAGGGGGCACCGCACACGGCTAAGGAACGATCTCAAGGATCAAGTTGTGTGTCTATGGGGTGCCCCTGCCCCCGTATATAAAGGCCAGGGGCAAGGAGTTCGGCCGGCTAGGAGGGAGGCGCAGGGAGGAGTCCCACTCCTACCGGGAGTAGGACTCCTTCCCCCAAATCCTATTCCTAGTAGGACTCTTCGGGAGAAAGAGAAGAGAGGGGGGGCGGCCCCTTCTCCTAGTACTAATAGGACTAGGGAAGGGGGGTTCGGCCGGCTAGCCTGTGGGCTGCCCCTTCTCTCTTTTCCACTAAGGCCCAATAGGCCCATTTGCCTCCCGGGGGGTTCCGATAACCCTCCCGGTAATCCGGTAAAATCCCGATTTCACCCGGAACACTTCCGGTGCCCAAACATAGGCTTCCAATATATCAATCTTTACGTCTCGACCATTTCGAGACTCCTCGTCATGTCCGTGATCTCATCCGGGACTCCGAACAACCTTCGGTACATCAAAATGCATAAACTCATAATAACTGTCATCGTAACGTTAAGCGTGCGGACCCTACGGTTCGAGAACAATGTAGACATGACCGAGACACGTCTCCGGTCAATAACCAATAGCGGGACCTGGATGCCCATATTGGCTCCTACATATTCTACGAAGATCTTTATCGGTCAGACCGCATAACAACATACGTTGTTCCCTTTGTCATCGGTATGTTACTTGCCCGAGATTCGATCGTCGGTATCCAATACCTAGTTCAATCTCGTTACCGGCAAGTCTCTTTACTCGTTCCGTAATACATCATCTCACAACTAACTTATTAGTTGCAGTGCTTGCAAGGCTTATGTGATGTGCATTACCGAGAGGGCCCAGAGATACCTCTCCAACAATCGGAGTGACAAACCCTAATCTCGAAATACGCCAACCCAACATCTACCATTGGAGACACCTGTAGTACTCCTTTATAATCACCCAGTTACGTTGTGACGTTTGGTAGTACCCAAAGTGTTCCTTCGGTAAACGGGAGTTGCATAATCTCATAGTTATAGGAACATGTATAAGTCATGAAGAAAGCGATAGCAACATACTAAACGATCGGGTGCTAAGCTAATGGAATGGGTCATGTCAATCAGATCATTCTACTAATGATGTGACCTCGTTAATCAAATAACAACTCCTTGTTCATGGTTAGGAAACATAACCATCTTTGATTAACGAGCTAGTCAAGTAGAGGCATACTAGTGACACTCTGTTGGTCTATGTATTCACACATGTATTATGTTTCCGGTTAATACAATTCTAGCATGAATAATAAACATTTATCATGATATAAGGAAATAAATAATAACTTTATTATTGCCTCTAGGGCATATTTCCTTCAGTCTCCCACTTGCACTAGAGTCAATAATCTAGATTACACAGTAATGATTCTAACACCCATGGAGCCTTGGTGCTGATCATGTTTTGCTCGTGGAAGAGGCTTAGTCAACGGGTCTGCAACATTCAGATCCGTATGTATCTTGCAAATCTCTATGTCTCCCACCTGGACTAAATCCCGGATGGAGTTGAAGCGTCTCTTGATGTGTTTGGCCCTCTTGTGAAATCTGGATTCCTTTGCCAAGGCAATTGCACCAGTATTGTCACAGAAGATTTTCATTGGACCCGATGCACTAGGTATGACACCTAGATCGGATATGAACTCCTTCATCCAGACTCCTTCATTTGCTGCTTCCGAAGCAGCTATGTACTCCGCTTCACATGTAGATCCCGCTACGACGCTTTGTTTAGAACTGCACCAACTGACAGCTCCACCGTTTAAAGTAAACACGTATCCGGTTTGCGATTTAGAATCGTCCGGATCAGTGTCAAAGCTTGCATCAACGTAACCTCTTACGGTGAGCTCTTTGTCACCTCCATATACGAGAAACATATCCTTAGTCCTTTTCAGGTATTTCAGGATGTTCTTGACCGCTGTCCAGTGATCCATTCCAGGATTACTTTGGTACCTCCCTGCTAAACTTATAGCAAGGCACACATCAGGTCTGGTACACAGCATTGCATACATGATAGAGCCTATGGCTGAAGCACAGGGAACATCTTTCATTTTCTCTCTATCTTCTGCAGTGGTCGGGCATTGAGTCTTACTCAACTTCACACCTTGTAGCACAGGCAAGAACCCTTTCTTTGCTTGATCCATCTTGAACTTCTTCAAAATTTTGTCAAGGTATGTGCTCTGTGAAAGTCCAATTAAGCGTCTTGATCTATCTCTATAGATCTTTATGCCTAATATGTAAGCAGCTTCCCCGAGGTCTTTCATCGAAAAACTTTTATTCAAGTATCCCTTTATGCTATCCAGAAATTCTATATCATTTCCAATTAGCAATATGTCATGCACATATAATATCAGAAATGCTACAGAGCTCCCACTCACTTTCTTGTAAATACAGGCTTCTCCAAAAGTCTGTATAAAGCCAAATGCTTTGATCACACTATCAAAGCGTTTATTCCAACTCCGAGATGCTTGCACCAGTCCATAAATGGATCGCTGGAGTTTGCATACTTTGTTAGCTCCTTTTGGATCGACAAAACCTTCTGGTTGTACCATATACAACTCTTCTTCCAGAAATCCATTCAGGAATGCAGTTTTGACATCCATTTGCCATATTTCATAATCACAAAATGCGGCAATTGCTAACATAATTCTGACGGACTTAAGCATCGCTACGGGTGAGAAGGTCTCATCATAGTCAACCCCTTGAACTTGTCGAAAACCTTTTGCGACAAGTCGAGCTTTATAGACAGTAACATTACCGTCAGCGTCAGTCTTTTTCTTGAAGATCCATTTATTCTCAATTGCTTGCCGATCATCGGGCAAGTCAACCAAAGTCCATACTTTGTTCTCATACATGGATCCCATCTCAGATTTCATGGCCTCAAGCCACTTTGCGGAATCTGGGCTCACCATCGCTTCTTCATAGTTCGTAGGTTCATCATGATCTAGCATCATGACTTCCAGAACTGGATTACCGTACCACTCTGGTGCGGATCTCACTCTGGTTGATCTACGTGGTTCAGTAGTATCTTGTTCTGAAGCTTCATGATCATCATCATTAGCTTCCTCACTGATTGGCATAGGTGTCGCAGAAACAGTTTTCTGTGATGTACTATTTTCCAATAAGGGAGCAGGTACAGTTACCTCGTCAAGTTCTACTTTCCTCCCACTCACTTCTTTCGAGAGAAACTCCTTCTCTAGAAATGATCCATTCTTAGCAACGAATGTCTTGCCTTCGGATCTGTGATAGAAGGTATACCCAACAGTTTCCTTTGGGTATCCTATGAAGACACATTTCTCCGCTTTGGGTTCGAGCTTATCAGGTTGAAGCTTTTTCACATAAGCATCGCAGCCCCAAACTTTAAGAAACGACAACTTTGGTTTCTTGCCAAACCATAGTTCATGAGGCGTCGTCTCAACGGATTTTGATGGTGCCCTATTTAACGTGAATGCGGCCGTCTCTAAAGCATAACCCCAAAACGATAGCGGTAAATCAGTAAGAGACATCATAGATCGCACCATATCTAGTAAAGTACGATTACGACGTTCGGACACACCATTACGCTGTGGTGTTCCGGGTGGTGTGAGTTGCGAAACTATTCCACAATTTTTCAAATGTATACCAAACTCGTAACTCAAATATTCTCCTCCACGATCAGATCGTAGAAATTTTATTTTCTTGTTACGATGATTTTCAACTTCACTCTGAAATTCCTTGAACTTTTCAAATGTTTCAGACTTATGTTTCATTAAGTAGATATACCCATATCTGCTTAAATCATCTGTGAAGGTGAGAAAATAACGATATCCGCCGCGAGCCTCAATATTCATCGGACCACATACATCGGTATGTATGATTTCCAACAAATCTGTTGCTCTCTCCATAGTACCGGAGAACGGTGTTTTAGTCATCTTGCCTATGAGGCACGGTTCGCAAGTACCAAGTGATTCATAATCAAGTGATTCCAAAAGCCCATCAGTATGGAGTTTCTTCATGCGCTTTACACCGATATGACCTAAACGGCAGTGCCACAAATAAGTTGCACTATCATTATTAACTTTGCATCTTTTGGCTTCTACATTATGAATATGTGTATCACTATCTTCGAGATTCAACAAGAATAGACCACTCTTCAAAGGTGCATGACCATAAAAGATATTATTCATATAAATAGAACAACCATTATTCTCTGATTTAAATGAATAACCGTCTCACATTAAACAAGATCCAGATATAATGTTCATGCTCAACGCTGGCACCAAATAACAATTATTTAGGTCTAATATTAATCCCGAAGGCAGATGTAGAGGTAGCGTGCCGACCGCGATCACATCGACTTTGGAACCGTTTCCCACGCGCATCGTCACCTCGTCCTTTTCTAGTGTCCGCTTATTCCGTAGTCCCTGTTTTGAGTTGCAAATATTAGCAACAGAACCAGTATCAAATACCCAGGTGCTACTGCGAGCTCTAGTAAGGTACACATCAATAACATGTATATCACATATACCTTTGCTCACTTTGCCATCCTTCTTATCCGCCAAATACTTGGGGCAGTTCCGCTTCCAGTGACCAGTCTGCTTGCAGTAGAAGCACTCAGTTTCAGGCTTAGGTCCAGACTTGGGTTTCTTCTCCTGAGCAGCAACTTGCTTGCTGTTCTTCTTGAAGTTTCCCTTCTTCTTCACTTTACCCTTTTTCTTGAAACTAGTGGTCTTGCTAACCATCAACACTTGATGCTCCTTTTTGATTTCTACCTCCGCAGCTTTCAGCATTGCGAAGAGCTCGGGAATAGTCTTGTTCATCCCTTGCATATTATAGTTCATCACGAAGCTCTTGTAGCTTGGTGGTAGTGATTGGAGAATTCTGTCAATGACGCAATCATCTGGAAGATTAACTCCCATCTGAATCAAGTGATTATTATACCCAGACATTTTGAGTATATGCTCACTGACAGAACTGTTCTCCTCCATCTTACAGCTATAGAACTTATTGGAGACTTCATATCTCTCAATTCGGGCATTTGCTTGAAATATTAACTTCAACTCCTGGAACATCTCATATGCTCCATGACGTTCAAAACGTCGTTGAAGTCCCGATTCTAAGCCGTAAAGCATGGCACACTGAACTATCGAGTAGTCATCAGCTTTGCTCTGCCAGACGTTCATAACATCTGGCGTTGCTCCAGCAGCAGGCCTGTCACCCAGCGGTGCTTCCAGGACGTAATTCTTCTGTGCAGCAATGAGGATAATCCTCAGGTTACGGACCCAGTCCGTGTAATTGCTACCATCATCTTTCAACTTTGCTTTCTCAAGGAACGCATTAAAATTCAACGGAACAATAGCACGAGCCATCTATCTACAAGCAACATAAGCAAGCAAGATACTATCAGGTACTAAGTTCATGATAAGTTTAAGTTCAGTTAATCAAATTACTTAGGAACTCCCACTTAGATAGACATCCCTCTAATCCTCTAAGTGATCACGTGATCCAAATCAACTAAACCATAACCGATCATCACGTGAGATGGAGTAGTTTTCAATGGTGAACATCGTTATGTTGATCATATCTACTATATGATTCACGCTCGACCTTTCGGTCTCTGTGTTCCGAGGCCATATCTGCATATGCTAGGCTCGTCAAGTATAACCTGAGTATTCTGCGTGTGCAAAACTGGCTTGCACCCGTTGTAGATGGACGTAGAGCTTATCACACCCGATCATCACGTGGTGTCTGGGCACGACGAACTTTGGCAACGGTGCATACTCAGGGAGAACACTTCTTGATAATTTAGTGAGAGATCATCTTATAATGCTACCGTCAATCAAAGCAAGATAAGATGCATAAAAGGATAAACATCACATGCAATCAATATAAGTGATATGATATGGCCATCATCATCTTGTGCTTGTGATCTCCATCTCCGAAGCACCGTCATGATCACCATCGTCACCGGCGCGACACCTTGATCTCCATCGTAGCATCGTTGTCGTCTCGCCAATCTTATGCTTCCACGACTATTACTACCGTTTAGTAATCTAGTAAAGCATTAAATCGCGATTGCATTGCATACAATAAAGCGACAACCATATGGCTCCTGCCAGTTGCCGATAACTTAGTTACAAAACATGATCATCTCATACAATAAAATCAGCATCATGCCTTGACCATATCACATCACAACATACCCTGCAAAAACAAGTTAGACGTCCTCTACTTTGTTGTTGCAAGTTTTACGTGGCTGCTACGGGCTTAAGTAAGAACTCATCTCACCTACGCATCAAAACCACAACGATAGTTCGTCAAATAGACTCCGTTTTAACCTTCTCAAGGACCGGGCGTAGTCACACTTGGTTCAACTAAAGTTGGAGAGACAGTCTTCCGCAAGCCATCTATGTGCAAAGCACGTCGAGGGAACCGGTCTCGCGTAAGAGTACGCGTAAGGTTGGTCCGGATCGTCTCAACCAACAATACCGCCGAACCAAAGTATGACATGCTGGTAGGCAGTATGACTTGTATCGCCCACAACTCACTTGTGTTCTACTCGTGCATATAACATCAAACCATAAAACCTAGGCTCTGATACCACTGTTGGGGAACGCAGTAATTTCAAAAGTTTTCCTACGCACACGCAAGATCATGGTGATGCACAGCAACGAGAGGGGAGAGTGTTGTCTACGTACCAACGCAGACCGACTGCGGAAGCGATCACACAACATAGAGGAAGTAGTCGTACGTCTTCTTCCCGATCCGACCGATCCAAGCACCGTTACTCCGGCACCTCCGAGTTCTTAGCACACGTTCAGGTCGATGACGTTCCTCGAGGTCCGATCCAGCAAAGCGTCGAGGAAGAGTTCCGTCAGCATGACGGCGTGATGACGATCTTGATGTACTACCGACGCAGGGCTTCGCCTAAGCACTACAACGGTACAATCGAGGTGGAATTTGGTGGCAGGGGGCACCGCACACGGCTAAGGAACGATCTCAAGGATCAAGTTGTGTGTCTATGGGGTGCCCCCTGCCCCCGTATATAAAGGCCAGGGGCAAGGGGTTCGGCCGGCTAGGAGGGAGGCGCAGGGAGGAGTCCCACTCCTACCGGGAGTAGGACTCCTTCCCCCAAATCCTATTCCTAGTAGGACTCTTCGGGAGAAAGAGAAGAGAGGGGGGGCTGGCCCCTTCTCCTAGTCCTAATAGGACTAGGGAAGGAGGGTTCGGCCGGCTAGCCTGTGGGCTGCCCCTTCTCTCTTTTCCACTAAGGCCCAATAGGCCCATTTGCCTCCCGGGGGGTTCCGGTAACCCTCCCGGTAATCCGGTAAAATCCCGATTTCACCCGGAACACTTCCGGTGCCCAAACATAGGCTTCCAATATATCAATCTTTACGTCTCGACCATTTCAAGACTCCTCGTCATGTCCGTGATCTCATCCGGGACTCCGAACAACCTTCGGTACATCAAAATGCATAAACTCATAATAACTGTCATCGTAACGTTAAGCGTGCGGACCCTACGGTTCGAGAACAATGTAGACATGACCGAGACACGTCTCCAGTCAATAACCAATAGCGGGACCTGGATGCCCATATTGTCTCCTACATATTCTACGAAGATCTTTATCGGTCAGACCGCATAACAACATACGTTGTTCCCTTTGTCATCGGTATGTTACTTGCCCGAGATTCGATCGTCGGTATCCAATACCTAGTTCAATCTCGTTACCGGCAAGTCTCTTTACTCGTTCCGTAATACATCATCTCACAACTAACTTATTAGTTGCAGTGCTTGCAAGGCTTATGTGATGTGCATTACCGAGAGGGCCCAGAGATACCTCTCCGACAATCGGAGTGACAAACCCTAATCTCGAAATACGCCAACCCAACATCTACCATTGGAGACACCTGTAGTACTCCTTTATAATCACCCAGTTACGTTGTGACGTTTGGTAGTACCCAAAGTGTTCCTCCGGTAAACGGGAGTTGCATAATCTCATAGTTATAGGAACATGTATAAGTCATGAAGAAAGCAATAGCAACATACTAAATGATCGGGTGCTAAGCTAATGGAATGGGTCATGTCAATCAGATCATTCTACTAATGATGTGACCTCGTTAATCAAATAACAACTCCTTGTTCATGGTTAGGAAACATAACCATCTTTGATTAACGAGCTAGTCAAGTAGAGGCATACTAGTGACACTCTGTTGGTCTATGTATTCACACATGTATTATGTTTCTGGTTAATACAATTCTAGCATGAATAATAAACATTTATCATGATATAAGGAAATAAATAATAACTTTATTATTGCCTCTAGGGCATATTTCCTTCAGGACTCCTCCTGGCGCGCCCCTCCTAGCCGGCCGCACCTCCCCCCTTGTTCCTTTATATACGGGGGCAGGAGGGCACCCTAGAGACACAATAATTGATTGTTTGATCTTTTAGCCGTGTGCGGTGCCCCCTCCACCATAGTCCACCTCGATAATACTGTAGTGGTGCTTAGCCGAAGCCCTGCGTCGGTAGAACATCATCATCGTCACCACGCCGTCGTTCTGACGAAACTCTCCCTCAACACTCGGCTGGATCAGAGTTCGAGGGATGTTATCGGGCTGAACGTGTGCTGAACTCGGAGGTGTCGTACGTTCGGTACTTGGATCGATCGGATCGTGAAGACGTACGACTACATCAATCGCGTTGTGCTAACGCTTCCGCTTTCGGTCTACGAGGGTACATGGACACACTCTCCCCTCTCGTTGCTATGCAGCACCATGATCCTGTGTATGCGTAGGAAATTTTTGAAATTACTACGTTCCCCAACAGTGGTATCAGAGCCTGGTTTTATGCGTAGATGTCATATGCACGAGTAGAACACAAGTGAGTTGTGGGCGATATAAGTCGTACTGCTTACCAGCACGTCATACTTTGGTTCGGCGGTATTGTTGTATGAAGCGGCTCGGACCGACATTACGCGTACGCTTACGCGAGACTGGTTCAACCGACGTGCTTTGCACACAGGTGGCTGGCAGGTGTCAGTTTCTCCAACTTTAGTTGAACCAAGTGTGGCTACGTCTGGTCCTTGCGAAGGTTAAAACAACACCAACTTGACAAACTATCGTTGTGGTTTTGATGCGTAGGTAAGAACGGTTTTTGCTAAGCCAAGTAGCAGCCACGTAAAACTTGCAACAACAAAGTAGAGGACGTCTAACTTGTTTTTGCAGGGCATGTTGTGATGTGATATGGTCAAGACATGATGCTAAATTTTATTGTATGAGATGACCATGTTTTGTAACCAAGTTATCGGCAACTGGCAGGAGCCATATGGTTGTCGCTTTATTGTATGCAATGCAATCGCCCTGTAATGCTTTACTTTATCACTAAGCGGTACCGATAGTCGTAGAAGCATAAGATTGGCGAGACGACAATGATGCTACGATGGAGGTCAAGGTGTCGCACCGGTGACGATGGTGATCATGAAGGTGCTTCGGAGATGGAGATCACAAGCACAAGATAATGATGGCCATATCATATCACTTATATTGATTGCATGTGATGTTTATCTTTTATGCATCTTATCTTGCTTTGATTGACGGTAGCATTATAAGATGATCTCTCACTAAATTTCAAGATAAAAGTGTTCTCCCTGAGTATGCACCATTGCCAAAGTTCGTCGTGCCCAGACACCACGTGATGATCGGGTGTGATAAGCACTACGTCCATCTACAACGGGTGCAAGCTAGTTTTGCACACGCAGAATACTCAGGTTAAACTTGACGAGCCTAGCATATGCAGATATGGCCTCAAAACACTGAGACCGAAAGGTCGAGCATGAATCATATAGTAGATATGATCAACATAGTGATGTTCACCATTGAAAACTACTCCATTTCACATGATGGTCGGTTATGGTTTAGTTGATTTGGATCACGCGATCACTTAGAGGATTAGAGGGATGTCTATCTAAGTGGGAGTTCTTAAGTAATATGATTAATTGAACTTAAATTTATCATGAACTTAGTCCTGGTAGTATTAGCATATCTATGTTGCAGATCAATAGCTCGCGTTTAGTCCCTTGTTTTATTTTTGATATGTTCCTAGAGAAAACTAAGTTGAAAGATGTTAGTAGCAATGATGCGGATTGGATCCGTGATCTTAGGTTTATCCTCATTGCTGCACAGAAGAATTATGTCCTTGATGCACCGCTAGGTGACAAACCTATTGCAGGAGCAGATGCAGATGTTATGAACGTTTGGCTAGCTCAATATGATGACTACTTGATAGTTTAGTGCACCATGCTTAAACAGCTTAGAATAGGGACTTCAAAGACGTTTTGAATGTCATGGACCATATGAGATGTTCCAGGAGTTGAAGTTAATATTTCAAGCAAATACCCGAGGATAGAGATATGAAGTCTCCAACAAGTTCTATAGCTAAAAGATGGAGGAGAATAGCTCAAGCAGTGAGCATGTGCTCAGATTGTCTGGGTACTACAATTGCTTGAATCAAGTGGGAGTTAATCTTCCAGATAAAATAGTGATTGACAAAATTCTCTAGTCACAATCACCAAGTTAGTAGAACTTCGTGATGAACTATAGTATGCAAGGGATGACGAAAACGATTCCCGAGCTTTTCATTATGATGAAATCGATGAAGGTAGAAATCAAGAGTATCAAGTGTTGATGATTAACAAGACCACTAGTTTTAAGAAAAGGGCAAAGGGAAATAAAGGGAACTTCAAGAAGAACAGCATGCAAGTTGCTACTCAAGTGAAGAAGCCCAAGTCTGGACCTAAGCATGAGACTAAGTGCTTCTACTGCAAAGGGACTGGTCACTGGAAGCGGAACTGCCCCAAGTATTTGGCGGATAAGAAGGATGGCAAAGTGAACAAATGCCATATTTGATATACATGTTATTGATGTGTACTTTACTAGTGTTTATAGCAACCCCTCGGTATTTGATACTAGTTTAGTTGCTAAGAGTAGTAACTCGAAACGGGAGTTGCAGAATGAACAGAGACTAGTTAAGGGTGAACTGATGATGTGTGTTGGAAGTGGTTCCAAGATTGATATGATCATCGTCGTACACTCCCTACACTTTTGGGATTAGTGTTGAACATAAATAAGTGTTATTTGGTGTTTGTGTTGAGCATGAATATGATTTGATCATGTTTATTGCAATACGGTTATTCATTTAAGTTAGAGAATAATTGTTATTCTGTTTACATGAATAAAACCTTCTATGGTTATGCACCCAATGAAAATGGTTTGTTGAATCTCGATCGTAGTGATACACATATTCATAATATTGAAGCCAAAAGATGCAAAGTTAATAATGATAGTGCAACTTATTTGTGGCACTGCCGTTTAGGTCATATTGGTGTAAAGCGAATGATGCTGATGGGCTTTTGGAATCATTTGATTATGAATCAATTGATACTTGCGAACCATGCCTCATGGGAAAAGATGACTAAGACTTCGTTCTCTAGAACAATGGAGCGAGCAACTCACTTATTGGATATAATACATACCGATGTATGAGGTCCGATGAGTGTTGGGGCTCGCGGCGGGTATCGTTATTTTTCTGACCTTCACAGATGATTTGAGTAGATATAGGTATATCTACTTGAAGAAGCGTAAGTCTGAAACATTTGAAAAGTTCAAAGAATTTTAGAGTGAAGTGGAAAATCATCGTAACAAGAAAATAAAGTTTCTACGATCTGATCACAGAGGCGAATATTTGATTTACGAGTTTGGCCTTCAATTAAAACAATGTGGAATAGTTTCACAAAACTCATGCCACTTGGAACACCACAACATAATGGTGTGTCCGAACATCGTAACCGTACTTTATTAGATATGGTGCGATCTATGATGTCTCTTACTGATTTACCACTATCAATTTGGGGTTATGCATTAGAGACAGCTACATTCACGTTAAATAGGGCACCATCTAAATCCGTTGAGATGACACCGTATGAACTATGGTTTGGCAAGAAACCTAAGCTGTCGTTTCTTAAAGTTTGAGGTTGCAATGCTTATGTGAAAAAGTTTCAACCTGATAAGCTCAAACCCAAACTAGAGAAGTGCGTCTTCATAGGATACCCAAAATAAAATGTTGGGTACACCTTCTATCATAGATCCGAAGGCAAGATATTCATTGCTGAGAATGGATCCTTTCTAGAGAAGGAGTTTCTCTCCAAAGAAATGAGTGGGAGGAAAGTAGAACTTGATGAGGTAACCATACCTGCTCCCTTATTGGAAAGTAGTTCATCACAGAAACCGGTTCCTGTGACGTCTATACCAATTAGTGAGGAAGTTAATGATGATGATCATGGAACTTCAGATCAATTTGTTACTGAACCTCGTAGGTCAACCAGAGTAAGATCCGCACCAGAGTGGTACGGTAATCCTGTTCTGGAGGTCATGTTAATTGACCATGACAAACCTACGAACTATGAGGAAGCGATGATGAGCCCAGATTCTGCGAAATGGCTTGAGGCCATGAAATCTGAGATTGGATCCATGTATGAGAACAAAGTATGGACTTTGATTGACTTGCCCGATGATTGGTGAGTCATTAAGAATAAATGGATCTTCAAGAGGAAGACGGACGCTGATAGTAGTGTTACTATCTACAAATTTAGAATTGTCGCAAAAGGTTTTCGACAAGTTCAAGGTGTTGACTATGATGAGAGTTTCTCACTCGTATCTATGCTTAAGTCTGTCCGAATCATGTTAGCAATTGCCACATTTTATGAAATCTGGCGAATGGATAAACAAAACTACATTCCTTAATAGATTTATTAAAGAAGAGTTGTATATGATGCAACAAGAAAGTTTTGTCAATCCTAAAGGTGCTAACAAAATATGCAAGCTCCAGCGATCCATCTATGGACTCGTGCATGCATCTCGGAGTTGGAATATATGCTTTGATAAGTTGATCAAAGCATATAGTTTTATACAGACTTGCGGTGAAGCCTGTATTTACAAGAAAGTGAGTGGGAGCACTACAACATTTCTGATAAGTATATGTGAATGACATATTGTTGATCGGAGATAATATAGAATTATTCTGCAAAGCATAAAGGAATTTTTCAAAGAAAGACCTCAGTGAAGCTGCTTACATATTGAGCATCAAGATCTATAGAGATAGATCAAGACGCTTGATAAGTTTTTCAATGAGTACATACCTTGACAAGATTTTGAAGAAGTTCAAAATGGAACAGTCAAAGAAAGAGTTCTTGCCTGTGTTACAAGGTGTGAAGTTGAGTAAAGACTCAAAACCAAACCACAACAGACAATAGATAGAGAATGATAGTCATTCCCTATGCCTCAGTCATAGGTTCTATAAAGTATGTTATGCTGTGTACTAGATCTATTGTATACCCTACACTGTGTTTAGCAAGGGAGTACAATAGTGATCTAGGAGTAGATCACTCGACAGCGGTCAAAAATTATCCTTAGTGGAATAAGGATATGTTTCTCGATGATGGAGGTGACAAAAGGTTCGTCGTAAAGGGTTATGTCGATGCAAATTTTGACACTGATCCAGATGACTCTAAGTCTCAATCTGGATACATTTTGAAAGTGGGAGCAATTAGCTAGAGTAGCTCCGTGCAGAGCATTGTTGACATAGAAATTTGCAAAATACATATGGATCTGAATGTGACTAAAATTCTCTCACAAGCAAAACATGATCACACCTTAGTACTCTTTGGGTGTTAATCACATAGCAATGTGAACTAGATTATTGAATCTAGTAAACCCTTTGGGTGTTGGTCACATGTCGATGTGAACTATGGGTGTTAATCACATGGTGATGTGAACTATTAGTATTAAATCACATGGCGATGTGAACTAGATTATTGACTCTAGTGCAAGTGGGAGACTGAAGGAAATATGCCCTAGAGGCAATAATAAAGTTATTATTTATTTCCTTATATCATGATAAATGTTTATTATTCATGCTAGAATTGTATTAACCGGAAACATAATACATGTGTGAATACATAGACAAACAGAGTGTCACTAGTATGCCTCTACTTGACTAGCTCGTTGATCAAAGATGGTTATGTTTCCTAACCATAGACATGAGTTGTCATTTGATTAACGAGATCACATCATTAGGAGAATGATGTGATTGACTTGACCCATTCCGTTAGCTTAGCACTTGATCGTTTAGTTTGTTGCTATTGCTTTCTTCATGACTTATTCATGTTCCTATGACTATGAGATTATGCAACTCCCGTTTACCGGAGGAACACTTTGTGTGCCACCAAACGTCACAACATAACTGGGTGATTATAAAGGTGCTCTACAGGTGTCTCCGAAGGTACTTGTTGGGTTGGCATATTTTGAGATTAGGATTTGTCACTCCGATTGTCGGAGAGGTATCTCTAGGCCCACTCGGTAATACACATCACTTAAGCCTTGCAAGCATTGCAACTAATGAGTTAGTTGCGGGATGATGTGTTATGGAACGAGTAAAGAGACTTGCCGGTAACGAGATTGAACTAGGTATTGAGATACCGACGATCGAATCTCGGGCAAGTAACATACCGATGACAAAGGGAACAACGTATGTTGTTATGCGGTCTGACCGATAAAGATCTTCGTAGAATATGTGGGAGCCAATATGAGCATCCAGGTTCCTCTATTGGTTATTGACTGGAGACGTGTCTCGGTCATGTCTACATAGTTCTCGAACCCGTAGGGTCCGCACGCTTAACGTTTCGATGATAGTTATATTATGAGTTTATATGTTTTGATGTAGCGAAGGTTGTTCGGAGTCCCGGATATGATCACGGACATGACGAGGAGTCTCGAAATGGTCGAGACATGAAGATTGATATATTGGAACCCTATATTTGGATATCAGAAGTGTTCCGGGTGAAATCGGGATATTACTGGAGTACCGGAGGGGTTACCGGAACCCCCCGGGGGTTAATGGGCAATAGTGGGTGTGGGAGTCCTGGATTAGGGGGTCTTCGGATAGCCGGACTATCTCCATTGGCCGGACTGTTGGACTATGAAGATACAAGATTAAAGACTTCGTCTCGTGTCCGGATGGGACTCTACTTGGCGTGGAAGGCAAGCTAGGCAATACGTATATGGATATCTCCTCCTTTGTAACCGACCTTGTGTAACCCTAACCCTCTCCGGTGTCTATATAAACCGGAGGCTTTTAATCCGCAGGACAACAATCACAACATACAATCATACCGTAGGCTAGCTTCTAGGGTTTGGCCTCTCTGATCTCGTGGTAGATCTACTCTTGTAACACCCATATCTTCAATATTAATCAAGCAGGACGTAGGGTTTTACCTCCATCAAGAGAGCCCGAACCTGGGTAAAACTTCGTGTCCCTTACCTCCTGTTACCATCAGGCCTAGACGCATAGTTCGGGACCCCCTACCCGAGATCCGCCGGTTTTGACACCGACATTGGTGCTTTCATTGAGAGTTCCTTTGTGTCGTCGCCGTTAGGCTTGATGGCTCCTACTATCATCGGTAGCGATGCGGTCCAGGGTGAGACTTCCCTCCCCGGACAGATCTTCGTATTTGGCGGCTTTGCACTGCGGGCTAATTCGCTTGGCCATCTGGAGCAGATTGAAAGCTACGCCCCTGGCCATCAGGTCAGATTTGGAAGTTTGAACTACACGGCCGACATCCACGGAGACTTGATCTTCGACGGATTCGAGCCACAGCCGGGCGCGCCGCACTGTCTCGATGGGCATGACCTAGCTCTGCCACCAGACGGTACTCCAGAGGCCGCGCCCACACCAGCTCCGACCCTTAGCTCGGAGCCAGCTGCGCTAATCGAGGACGGGTGTCTAGACACCACCTCAGGGGCTGTAGTCTCAACGGCGATTGAGCCGAACACCAACATCATCCTCTGCGCAGCCCGTGACCCCAAGGTGCCGGACTCTCCTCCGGACCCCGAACCATCCGCGCCCCTGCCAATCGAATCCGAGTGGGCACCGATCATGGAATTCACCGCCGCGGATATCTTTTAGCACTCGCCCTTCGGCGACATTCTGAATTCACTAAGGTCTCTCTCCTTGTTAGGAGAGCCCTGGTCGGATTATGGCCAACAGAATTGGGGTGCGGACGACGAAGAAATTCGACGCCCACCCACCACCCACTTTGTAGCCACTGTCGAGGATTTAACCGACATGCTCGACTTCGACTCCACAGACATCGACGGTATGGACAACGATGCGGGAGGCGAAGATGAAGCACCGCCCACAGGGCGCCAGACGTCCACTTCATCATATGACGTATACATGGTGGACACACCAAAAGAAAACGATGATGAGGAACGGAAGGACGTACCGAAGGCTTGTTCCCTCGAGAAGCAGTCAAAGCGGCGGCGCAAGCGCCGCCCCAAATCCCGCCTCGCCAGAAATAACGACCACACAGACCCAGCATTGAAGCAGGGCAAATCACTGTCGGACCATGGCAATATGGAAAATCAAATCGAACAAACCAATTCCGTCAAAGATAATAGTCCGGACGACACAACGCCGGACAGGCACCCGGAGCAACAGAATGCCCGTCAAAGGCTTGTTGCCACCGCGAGGAGCCTAAAAAAGCAGAAGCAAAGGCTCAAGGCTGCGCAGGACACACTCCAAGTCAGATGGAGTAAAATACTCAACACAGCAGTGAAGTACGACAATAATCGCCCCACCAAGAGCTACCCGAAGCGGAAGTTGCTACCTGAATTCGATGAGGAGGCCTCAAACCCCTCACACCCAAAAATCAAAACAGCCACCTGGCCGGATAGGCGACCTCACGGCCAACATAGAGCGGCAAATAATGCCACTCACAAGACAATACGCGATTCACGCGTGGGCTTGCACCAAAAAGACAGCGCAACCAGATCCATCTATGGACCACGCAAGCACGCCCCAGCATATGATATAACATCCGAACAACGCGATACACCCAGATACAGGGGTGCCGCACACCCCCTATGTTTCACCGATGAGGTGCTGGATCATGAATTTCCAGAGCGATTCAAACCTGTAAACATAGAGGCATACGACGGAACAACAAACCCTGGGGTCTGGATCGAGGACTATATCCTCCACATCCATATGGCTTGAGGAGATGATCTCCATGCCATCAAGTACTTACCCCTCAAGCTCAAAGGGCCAGACCGCCACTGGCTTAAAGGACTCCCCAAAAACTACATTGGAAGTTGGCAAGAGCTTGAAGATGCTTTTCGGGCAAATTTCCAAGGAACTTATGTCCGGCCTCTGGACGCGGATGATTTGAGCCATATAACTCAACAGCCCGGAGAGTCAGCCCGAAAACTTTGGAATAGGTTTCTTACTAAAAAGAACCAAATTGTCGACTGTCCGGATGCCGAAGCATTGGTAGCCTTTAAACATAGCGTCCATGACGAATGGCTCGCCAGACACCTCAGCCAAGAAAAGCCGAGAACGATGGCAGCATTAACAAGCCTCATGACCCGCTTTTGCGTGGGTGAGGACAGCTGGCTAGCCAGATGCAGCACCAGCGACCCCAGTACATCCGAAGTTAGAGATGGAAATGGGAAATCACGGCGCGGCACCAATAACAAACGCCGGAACAAAGGAGACAACACGAAGAGCACGACAGTAAACACCGGATTCAAAAGCTCTCGGCCAAGTCAGAAGCCGCCCTCTAAAGGCGCCAGAGACGAACTGTCCAGCCTGAATAAATTCTGGACCAAATATGTCAGGTCCATAGCACCCCTGGCAAACCAGCCAATCATACCCACAGAGAATGTTGGGTCTTCAAGCAGTCCGACAAGCTCAACGCCATACACAAGGGGGAGGATACACCAAGCAAAGATGAGGATGAGCCTCTCAAGGGAGACGCTGGGGAACAAAAGAAATTTCCACCAGAGGTCAAAACAGTAAACGTGTTGCACGTGATCAATGGAAGAAACAAAACAGCACTCCCAGAAAAATACGCCCAAAGGCCTATCACTGCGGAGTCCTGCCACTGGTCGTCTCAACCGATCACTTTCGACCATCGTGATTACTCAGCAAGTATCCGGCGTGCTGGATGGGCTGCCCTGGTATTAGACCCAATAATTGACGGATACCACCTCGCATGAGTCCTGATGGATGATGGCAGTAGTCTAAACCTGATATACCAGGATACAATCCGTGAAATAGGGATAGACCCAACAAAAATTTGCCATAGCAATATTACCTTTCAAGGAGTAACGCCAGGCCCAGGGGCTCGTTGCATGGGCTCCCTGCTACTAAATGTTATATTCGGCTACCCCGATAACTTCCGTAGCGAACATCTAACCTTCCACATCGCTCCGTTCCAAAGTGGCTATCAAGCACTACTCGGACGTGAAGCTTTCGCTCGCTTTAATGCAATACCACACTACGCTTCCCTCACACTCAAGATGCCCGGTCCACGTGGCATCATTACAGTGAACGGAAATATTAAGCGATTTCTGCGCGCCGAAGAGCGTGCGGCTGCCTTAACAGCCGCACACTAAAACGGCCTCACCAACTAATTAGCAGGTCCCCTATTACAATACAAGGGGCTCAACGTGCGTAGACAAGTGGCAATTCTTACTCACCTTGAATTCTACATGGTTTATTTAAAAAACTATCCTTTTACACGATAGCTTTTTTACCTAAGCTCCTCTCTTTTACAGATAATCATTGTGCTACACCCGTCCAGAATACGGCACAACAGAGACACAGGCGCATACGTGCAGCAGGGACCCACTCCAAGGATTCTTTTTAGATTAAGACCCTGCGTAAACCTTTTTTACTGTCTCTTGTTGATACATATCCACCGAATTCTCAGCACAATTGAGAAGGATGCTGACGTCTTGGCATGTGGCCACGTCAGAACAGCGCACGTACCTGGACACAATGGGCTTCTTACAAGCGGCACTATTTTGGCCCGGTTTATACCATAAAGACCGAATACCTTAGGGAGTGTTCGGCGTCGCGAGTTCGGCCTTATATGCATCAGCTCCGAATCATTGTCTTTGGTCAAATGTTGGGTTTGCCCGGGTCCTGTGTTTTGGTGCCTTATGTTCCGCTTTGCCGGCTAAGGTAGCACCAGGAGAACTACTGCGATTATGCCCTAGTTCATCCAGACGAGCACCTCAGTACAGAAAGCCGAAAACTGATTGTCATGATATAGCGTGAGACTGGTCAACCACTCGATGACCTATCGGAATGTTAGAATTCCTCCGCTTTAACGAAGGGCCATTTTCCGTCCAGGCATATGCGCACCCCGTGATCGGGAGAGTGCGGAGCCACCAGGGGCTATCTAGTAGCCCCACTGTCAAACTCCTATGGCTAAGTGAAAGTGTTCAAGCATTATAGTCCGGTTGCCTCGCTCGCTGCGCTATCACCTCCTTATCAGGACCAAGACGTTGGGTTAAGTGTGAACATGCATTTTTTGCGAGCACCCCCGCATTATATGCGTGGGGGTTGAAGCCGACGGCTGCAAGCTTTCAGGTTATACACATGTATACATAAACGGCCGCACAGGAGGCATCATACTACTTTCAGGCAAAAGTATAAACACAGCCTTATAAAAACTTCATAAAAGCATTATGTTTACAATGGGAATACATATCACTCAAACATAATATTTTTGAGCACTGGGCCTCTATCAAACGAGCACCCTCGAGAACTTCCTCGAAATAGTGTTCGGCAGCCACACGGCCTATGGCCGAACCCTGCGCCACAACAGTGGTAGCGTCCATCTCTGCCCAGTATGCTTTAACACGGGCAAGGGCCATCCGCGAGCCTTCTATGCACGCCGACCTCTTCATCGCATTAATGCGCGGCACCGCATCAAGGAGCTGCTGCACTAAGCTGAAATAGCTGTTCGACTTAGGCCCTTCCGGCCATAATTGATCCACAACAGACCTCATGGTGAGTCCGGACAACCTATTCAGTTCGGCCCATTTGGCTAGCTGGTCAGTCAATGAAAGCGGACGCTCTGGAACATGGAATTGCATCCAGAACAGCTTGTCCACTTCACGATCTGTCTGACCTTGGAAGTACTTGGCTGCATCGGTAGCGCTCGCCGCCAAATCCATATACGCATCTGCCGAGCTCCACAGCCGATCCAGAGGGGCATACCGTGGATCTCCGAACTTCCTCTGTAACATGAAGGGATTTCCAGCTGCAATATCCCCGGCTTCCCGCAGCTCCTCCTTCTTCGCTCTCATAGCAGAACGGGTGTCTTTGTCTACCGCCGCAGCCTTCTCAAGGTCCGTTGCCTTCGCTTGGTTCTCTTTCTCAAGGACCCAGCAACGGTCGACAGTGTCTTTCAATTCTATGGCCATCTTGGCCATCTTCTCTTGGCTCTCGCAATGTGCGGCCTTCTCGGCTTTCAACTCTTTGGCCGCCTTCAAAGCAGCCGCATTACTACTCCTCGCATGTTCCTTGGCTCGGGCAAGTTCCGCCCGCAAGGCTTCCACGGTGGCAGCCCCATCTGCAGTCACAACATATTAAAGATACTGACATTATGCTGCTCTTACTATGTGGTGTTCACCGGATAATAACACTTACCCTGTGCCTCATCAAGCCTCTTGTTAACAAGCTCGATGTCGGCATCTGCCGCATCCAGTTGCCGTTTTAATTGGGCAAACTCCCTAGTCCGGCTAGCCACCGGAGCTCCCACCACCTGCACTTAAAAGCAGACGGGTTATTGCCTGGGAATTTGATCCTCTGTTCGCCGCCGTTCTCGACGACAACAAGAGTCTCAGGGGCTACTATAACATGTGCAGTACTATCACATATTATCTCACATACCTCAAAGCCTGTCAATAGACTCATAAAGGCTTCATGTAATCCACTTTCCGCGGACGAGATTCTCTCCATCACCATACCCATCAGCGTACGGTGCTCTTCTGATATGGCCGCTCACCCCACCAACTCCCTCAGAATGTTCGACCGCACACTAGACGATGTCAGACTCTTTCGTATGCTCTCTTCGGGAGCCAGACACTGGGAACTTCTAGGGTCTACGGGACTATCTTCTGGCCTCACCGGATCCGGAGAGGCCCTCCGCGATGACACTTCGGGGTCGCCCGCTTCGGGAGCGGGGGTGTCCGGGGGAGGCGTTTCGCTCTCCATCATCTCCGGAAGAAGATCCCCCGAAGACGAACTCATTTGAGAGGGGCTGAGGCCCGAATTGCAATATATATGCGGTGGTTGTTTTCTCAGAAGAAAAAGATGGCATACTCTTACTATTAAAATATTTTGGATCACTTACGGCTCGTTGGAGGGCAGGTCCCCTCGCGGACTTTGTGCCGCAAAAGTGCCCCCCGAGGCAGGACCCTCTGTGGGAGACTTCTTCTCCCGTTTGGAGGCGTCGGCTTCCGGATCCTCGGGAGCAGTCCTTTTCCTCCCCCGGCCGTCCTCCTTCATGGAAACGCTCGTTCCCTTGGTCGGAGTGGGTAGCGATGAGGGCCCGCGTTCGCCCGTATTATCCCCCTCGGTATCTTCCTTCAAGGGTTCCGGGCAAGGTGCGACCTCGAGCATCTTCTCCAATACCGGATTTTCCAAACCCTCGGGGAGGGGGGCCAAACACCGAATCATCTTCGCCTTCGTTAGCCAGTCCTGGTCAAAAAGCGAACTCTGAAAAATAACCTTGAATAAAAGACAATGTGTTCGGCTAGAGGATTTCTTACTTGTTCGGCGACGCGATTACTGCTCAGGCCCACGTCCTCGGTGATATCCGGACACTCCACTTGAGGTCCGAAGAATGACTTGTACATCTCCTCGTGCGTCAGGCCGAGGAAACTTTGAATGGCACGTGGTCCCTCTGGGTTGAACTCCCACAAGCGTAGGGGCCGATGCTTGCAAGGCTGGACTTGACGAACAAGCATAACTTGTATTACCGCAACCAAATTAAAATCTCCCTCGAAGAGATCTCTGATGCGGCTTTGCAGCATAGGCACGTCCTTGGCTGGACCCCAGCTCAGGCCCCTGCTAATCCATGACATCAGTTGTGGTGGGGGGCCCGGGCGGAAAACGGGGGCACCCGCCCACTTGGCACTTCTGGGAGCCATGACGTAGAACCACTCCCGTTGCCATAATTCAGATACCTCTGGAAAGAAACCTTTCGGCCATGGAGCTCCTGCCATCTTGCCTATTGGTGCACATCCGCACGCTGCATGCTGCCCCTCGATCACCTTCGGTTGTACTTCAAAGGTCTTGAGCCACAGGCCGAAGTGAGGGGTCACACGGAGGAAGGCCTCACACACAACAATAAATGTCGTGATGTGGAGGAAAGAGTCCGGAGCTAGGTCGTGGAAATCTAGCCTGTAATAGAACATCAAGCCCCCGACGAAGGGATCCAGAGTGAGGCATAGACCTCGGAGGAAGTGGGAGACGAACACAACGTTCTCGTTGGGTTCGGGAGTAGGGACGACCTGCCCTCGGGCAGGCAGCCGATGCGTGTTGGGGAACGTAGTAATTTCAAAAAAATTCCTACGCACACGCAAGATCATGGTGATGCATAGCAACGAGAGGGGAGAGTGT
The DNA here is from genome assembly GCA_034509565.1 of Triticum monococcum. Taxonomy (NCBI): domain Eukaryota; kingdom Viridiplantae; phylum Streptophyta; class Magnoliopsida; order Poales; family Poaceae; genus Triticum; species Triticum monococcum. The sequence continues at coordinate 106,269,344 of CM067843.1, forward strand.
TGTCTACGTACCAACGCAGACCGACTGCGGAAGCGATCACACAACATAGAGGAAGTAGTCGTACGTCTTCCCGATCCGACCGATCCAAGCACCGTTACTCCGGCACCTCCGAGTTCTTAGCACACATTCAGCTCGATGACGATCCTCGGGCTCCGATCCAGCAAAGCGTCGAGGAAGAGTTCCGTCAGCACGACGGCATGGTGACGATCTTGATGTACTACCGACGCAGGGCTTCGCCTAAGCACTACAACGGTATGATCGAGGTAGAATTTGGTGGCAGGGGGCACCGCACACGGCTAAGGAACGATCTCACGGATCAACTTGTGTGTCTAGAGGTGCCCCCTGCCCCCGTATATAAAGGTTTTAAGGGGAGGGGCTGGCCGGCCAAGGTGGGAGGCGCAGGAGGAGTCCTACTCCTACCGGGAGTAGGACTCCCCCCTCCAATCCTAGTCCAACTAGGTTTCCTCAAGTGGGAAGGAGAGAGGGGGTGGCCGGCCACCTTCCCTAGTCCTAATAGGACTAGGGGAAGGGGGGGGGAGGCGCGCAGCCCATGGGGCAGCCCTTTCACCTTTCCACTAAGGCCCATGTTGGCCCATTTGGCTCCCGGGGGGTTCCGGTAACCCTCCCGGTAATCCGGTAAAATCCCGATTTCACCCGGAACACTTCCGATGTCCAAACATAGGCTTCCAATATATCAATCTTTATGTCTCGACCATTTCGAGACTCCTCGTCATGTCCGTGATCACATCCGGGACTCCGAACAACCTTCGGTACATCAAAATGCATAAACTCATAATAACTGTCATCGTAACGTTAAGCGTGCGGACCCTACGGTTCGAGAACAATGTAGACATGACCGAGACATGTCTCCGGTCAATAACCAATAGCGGGACCTGGATGCCCATATTGGCTCCTACATATTCTACGAAGATCTTTAACGGTCAGACCGCATAACAACATACGTTGTTCCCTTTGTCATCGGTATGTTACTTGCCCGAGATTCGATCGTCGGTATCCAATACCTAGTTCAATCTCGTTACTGGAAAGTCTCTTTACTCGTTCCGTAATACATCATCTCACAACTAACATCTTAGTTATAATGCTTGCAAGGCTTATGTGATGTGTATTACCGAGAGGGCCCAGAGATACCTCTCCGACAATCGGAGTGACAAACCCTAATCTCGAAATACGCCAACCCAACATCTACCATTGGAGACACCTGTAGTACTCCTTTATAATCACCCAGTTACGTTGTGACGTTTGGTAGTACCCAAAGTGTTCCTCCGGTAAACGGGAGTTGCATAATCTCATAGTTATAGGAACATGTATAAGTCATGAAGAAAGCAATAGCAACATACTAAACGATCGTGTGCTAAGCTAATGGAATGGGTCATGTCAATCAGATCATTCAACTAATGATGTGACCTCGTTAATCAAATAACAACTCTTTTGTCCATGGTTAGGAAACATAACCATCTTTGATTAACGAGCTAGTCAAGTAGAGGCATACTAGTGACACTCTGTTTGTCTATGTATTCACACATGTATTATGTTTCCGGTTAATACAATTCTAGCATGAATAATAAACATTTATCATGATATAAGGAAATAAATAATAACTTTATTATTGCCTCTAGGGCATATTTCCTTCAGTCTCCCACTTGCACTAGAGTCAATAATCTAGTTCACATCGCCATGTGATTTAGCAGCAATAGTTCACATCACCATGTGATTAACACCCATAGTTCACATCGTCATGTGACCAACACTCAAAGGGTTTACTAGAGTCAGTAATCTAGTTCACATCTCTATGTGATTAACACCCAAAGAGTACTAAGGTGTGATCATGTTTTTGCTTGTGAGATAATTTTAGTCAACGGGTCTGTCACATTCAGATCCGTAAGTATTTTGCAAAATTCTTTGTCTATAATGCTCTGCACGGAGCTACTCTAGCTAATTGCTCCCACTTTCAATATGTATCCAGATTGTGACTTTAGATTCATCTGGATCAGTGTCAAAAACTTGCATCGACGTAACCCTTTACGACGAACCTTTTTGTCACGTCCATAATCGAGAAACACATCCTTATTTCACTAAGGATAATTCTGACCGCTGTCCAATGATCTACTCCTAGATCACTATTGTACTCCCTTGCCAAATCAGTGCAGGGTATACAATAGATCTGGTACACAGCATGGCATACTTTATAGAACCTATGAATGAGGCATAGGGAATGACTTTCATTCTCTTTCTATCTTCTGCCGTGGTCGGGCTTTGAGTCTTTACTCAACTTCACACCTTGTAACACAGGCAAGAAACTTTTTCTTTGACTGTTCCGTTTTGAACTACTTCAAAATCTTGTCAAGGTACGTACTTATTGAAAAACTTATCAAGCGTCTTGATCTATCTCTATAGATCTTGAAGCTCAATATGTAAGCAGCTTTACCGAAGTCTTTCTTTGAAAAACTCCTTTCAAACACTTCTTTATGCTTTACAGAATAATTCTACATTATTTCTGATCAACAATATGTCATTCACATATACTTATCAGAAATGCTGTAGTGCTCCCACTCACTTTCTCGTAAATACAGGCTTCACCGCAAGTCTGTATAAAACTATATGCTTTGATCAACTTATCAAAGCGTATATTCCAACTCCGAGATGCTTGCACCAGTCCACAGATGGATCGCTGGAGCTTGCACATTTTGTTAGCACCTTTCGGATTGACAAAACCTTCTAGTTGCATTACATACAACTCTTCTTTAATAAATCCATTAAGGAATGCAGTTTTGTTTATCCATTTGCCAGATTTCATAAAATGCGGCAATTGCTAACATGATTCAGACAGACTTAAGCATAGATACGAGTGAGAAAAACTCATCGTAGTCAACACCTTGAACTTGTCGAAAACCTTTTTCGACAATTCTAGCTTTGTAGATAGTAACACTACTATCAGCGTCCGTCTTCCTCTTGAAGATCCATTTATTCTCAATTGCTTGCTGATCATCGGGCAAGTCAACCAAAGTCCAAACTTTGTTCTCATACATGGATCATATCTCAGATTTCATGGCCTCAAACCATTTCGCGGAATCTGGGCTCATCATCGCTTCCTCATAGTTAGTAGGTTCGTCATGGTCAAGTAACATGACCTCCAGAACAGGATTACCGTACCACTCTGGTGCGGATCTCACTCTGGTTTACCTACGAGATTCGGTAGTAACTTGATCTGAAGTTACATGATCATCATCATTAGCTTCCTCACTAATTGGTGTAGTAGTCACAAGAACATATTTTTGTGATGAACTACTTTCCAATAAGGTAGAAGGTACAATTACCTTATCAAGTTTTCTACTTTCCTCCCACTCACTTCTTTCGAGAGAAACTCCTTCTCTAGAAAGAATCCATTATAAGCAACGAATGTCTTGCCTTAGGATCTGTGATAGAAGGTGTACCCAACAGTCTCCTTTGGGTATCCTATGAAGACATATTTCTCCGATTTGGGTTTGAGCTTATCAGGATAAAACTTTTTCTCATAAGCATCGCAACCCCAAACTTCAAGAAACGACAACTTTGGTTTCTTGCCAAACCATAGTTCATAAGGCGTCGTCTCGACGGATATAGATGGTGCCCCTTTTTAACGTGAATGCAGCTGTCTCTAATGCATGACCCCAAAAACGATAGTGGTAAATCGGTAAGAAACATCATAGATTGCACTATATCCAATAAAGTACGGTTATGACATTCGGACACACCATTATGCTGTGGTGTTCCAGGTGGCGTGAGTAGTGAAACTATTTCACATTGTTTTAACTAAAGACCAAACTCGTAACTCAAATACTCTTTTCCACGATCAGATCGTAGAAACTTTATTTTCTTGTTACGATGATTTTCCACTTCACTTTGAAATTCTTTGAACTTTTCAAATGTTTCAGACTTATGTTTCATCAAGTAGATATACTCATATCTGCTCAAATCATCTGTGAAGATCACAAAATAATGATACCTATCGCGAGCCTCAATATTCATCGGACCACATACATCAGTATGTATGATTTCCAACAAATCTGTTGCTCGCTCCATTGTTCCGGAGAACGGCGTTTTAGTCATCTTGCCCAAAAGGCATGGTTCGCAAGCATCAAGTGATTCATAATCAAGTGATTCCGAAAGCCCATCAACATGGAGTTTCTTCATGCACTTTATACCAATATGACCTAAATGGCAGTGCCAGAAATAAGTTGCACTATCATTATTAACTTTGCATCTTTTGGTTTCAATATGTGTATCACTATGATCGAGATCCAACGAACTTGTTTCATTGGGTGTATGACCATCGAAGGTTTTATTCATGTAAACAGAACAACAATTATTCTCTGACTTTAATGAATAACCATATTGCAATAAACATGATCAAATCATATTCATGCTCAATGCAAACACCAAATAACACTTATTTAGGTTCAACACTAATCCCAAAATTATAGGGAGTGTGCGATGATGATCATATCAATCTTGGAACTACTTCCAACACACATCGTCACTTCACCCTTAACTAGTCTCTGTTTATTCTGCAACTCCCGTTTCGAGTTACTAATCTTAGCAACTGAACTAGTATCAAATACTGAGGGTTTGCTATAAACACTAGTAAAGTACACATCAATAACATGTATATCATATATACTTATGTTCACTTTGCCATCCTTCTTATCCGCCAATCACTTGGGGTAGTTCCGCTCCCAGTGACCAGTCCCTTTGTAGTAGAAGCACTTATTCTCAGGCTTAGGATCAGACTTGGGCTTCTTCACTTGAGCAGCAACTTGCTTGCCGTTCTTCTTGAAGTTCCCCTTCTTCCCTCTGCCCTTTTCTTGAAACTAGTGGTCTTGTCAACCATCAACACTTGATGTTTTTCTTGATTTCTACCTTCGTTGATTTCAGCATCACGAAGAGCTTGGGAGTTGTTTCCGTTATCCCTTGCATATTACAGTTCATCACGAAGTTCTGCTAACTTGGTGATGGTGACTAGAGAATTCTGTCAATCACTATCTTATCTGGAAGATTAACTCCCACTTGATTCAAGCGATTGTAGTACCCAGACACTCTGAGCACATGCTCACTAGTTGAGCGATTCTCCTCCATCTTTTAGCTATAGAACTTGTTGGAGACTTCATATCTCTCAACTCGGGTATTTGCTTGAAATATTAACTTCAACTCCTGTAACATCTCATATGGTCCATGTCGTTCAAAACGTCTTTGAAGTCCCGATTCTAAGCCATTAAGCATGGTGCACTAAACTATCAAGTAGTCATCATATTGAGCTAGCCAAACGTTCATAACGTCTGCATCTGCTCCTGCAATAGGTCTGTCACGTAGCGGTGCATCAAGGACATAATTCCTCTGTGCAGCAATGAGGATAAACCTCAGATCACGGATCCAATCCGCATCATTGCTACTAACATCTTTCAACACAATTTTCTCTAGGAACATATCAAAATAAACACAGGGAAGCAACAACGCGAGCTATTGATCTACAACATGATTTGCAAAATACTACCAGGACTAAGTTCATGATAAATTTAAGTTCAATTTAATCATATTACTTAAGAACTCCCACTTAGATAGACTTCCCTCTAATCCTCTAAGTGATCATGTGATCCAAATCAACTAAACCATAACCGATCATCATGTGAGATGGAGTAGTTTTCAATGGTGAACATCGTTATGTTGATCATATCTACTATATGATTCACGCTCGACCTTTCGGTCTTCGTGTTCCGAGGCCATATCTGTATATGCTTGGCTCGTCAAGTATAACCTGAGTATTCTGCGTGTGCAACTGTTTTGCACCCGTTGTATTTGGACGTAGAGCTTATCACACCCGATCATCACGTGGTGTCTGGGCACGACGAACTTTGGCAACGGTGCATACTCAGGGAGAACACTTCTTGATAATTTAGTGAGAGATCATCTTATAATGCTACCGTCAATCAAAGCAAGATAAGATGCATAAAAGATAAACATCACATGCAATCAATATAAGTGATATGATATGGCCATCATCATCTTGTGCTTGTGATCTCCATCTCCGAAGCACCGTCATGATCACCATCGTCACCGGCGCGACACCTTGATCTCCATCGTAGCATCGTTGTCGTCTCGCCAATCTTATGCTTCCACGACTATCACTACCGCTTAGTAATAAAGTAAAGCATTACATCGCGATTGCATTGCATACAATAAAGCGACAACCATATGGCTCCTGCCAGTTGCCGATAACTTGGTTACAAAACATGATCATCTCATACAATAAAATCAGCATCATGCCTTGACCATATCACATCACAACATGCCCTGCAAAAACAAGTTAGACGTCCTCTACTTTGTTGTTGCAAGTTTTACGTGGCTGCTACGGGCTTAAGCAAGAACTCATCTCACCTACGCATCAAAACCACAACGATAGTTTGTTAAATAGACTCCGTTTTAACCTTCTCAAGGACCGGGCGTAGCCACACTCAGTTCAACTAAAGTTGGAGAGACAGTCGCCCGCAAGCCATCTATGTGCAAAGCACGTCGAGGGAACCGGTCTCGCGTAAGCGTACGCGTAAGGTTGGTCCGGGTCGTCTCGTCCAACAATACCGCCGAACCAAAGTATGACATGCTGGTAGGCAGTATGACTTGTATCGCCCACAACTCACTTGTGATCTACTCGTGCAAATAACATCAAACCATAAAACCTAGGTTCGGATGCCACTGTTGGGGAACATAGTAATTTCAAAAAATTTCCTACGCACACGCAAGATCATGGTGATGCATAGCAACGAGAGGGGAGAGTGTTGTCTACGTACCAACGCAGACCGACTGCGGAAGCGATCACACAACGTAGAGGAAGTAGTCGTACGTCTTCCCGATCCGACCGATCCAAGCACCGTTACTCCGGCACCTCCGAGTTCTTAGCACACGTTCAGCTCGATGACGATCCTCGGGCTCCGATCCAGCAAAGCGTCGAGGAAGAGTTCCGTCAGCACGACGGCGTGGTGACGATCTTGATGTACTACCGACGCAGGGCTTCGCCTAAGCACTACAACGGTATGATCAAGGTGGAATTTGGTGGCAGGGGGCACCGCACACGGCTAAGGAACGATCTCACGGATCAACTTGTGTGTCTAGAGGTGCCCCCTGCCCCCGTATATAAAGGTTTCAAGGGGAGGGGCTGGCCGGCCAAGGTGGGAGGCGCAGGAGGAGTCCTACTCCTACCGGGAGTAGGACTCCCCCCTCCAATCCTAGTCCAACTAGGTTTCCTCAAGTGGGAAGGAGAGAGGGGGTGGCCGGCCACCTTCCCTAGTCCTAATAGGACTAGTGGAAGGGGGGGGGGGAGGCGCGCAGCCCATGGGGCAGCCCTTTCACCTTTCCACTAAGGCCCATGTTGGCCCATTTGGCTCCCGGGGGGTTCCGGTAACCCTCCCGGTAATCCGGTAAAATCCCGATTTCACCCGGAACACTTCCGATGTCCAAACATAGGCTTCCAATATATCAATCTTTATGTCTCGACCATTTCGAGACTCCTCGTCATGTCCGTGATCACATCCGGGACTCCGAACAACCTTCGGTACATCAAAATGCATAAACTCATAATAACTGTCATCGTAACATTAAGCGTGCGGACCCTACGGTTCGAGAACAATGTAGACATGACCGAGACATGTCTCCGGTCAATAACCAATAGCGGGACCTGGATTCCCATATTGGCTCCTACATATTCTACGAAGATCTTTATCGGTCAGACCGCATAACAACATACGTTGTTCCCTTTGTCATCGGTATGTTACTTGCCCGAGATTCGATCGTCGGTATCCAATACCTAGTTCAATCTCGTTACTGGCAAGTCTCTTTACTCGTTCCATAATACATCATCTCACAACTAACATCTTAGTTATAATGCTTGCAAGGCTTATGTGATGTGTATTACCGAGAGGGCCCAGAGATACCTCTCCGACAATCGGAGTGACAAACCCTAATCTCGAAATACGCCAACCCAACATCTACTATTGGAGACACCTGTAGTACTCCTTTATAATCACCCAGTTACGTTGTGACGTTTGGTGGTACCCAAAGTGTTCCTCCGGTAAACGGGAGTTGCATAATCTCATAGTTATAGGAACATGTATAAGTCATGAAGAAAGCAATAGCAACATACTAAACGATCGTGTGCTAAGCTAATGGAATGGGTCATGTCAATCAGATCATTCAACTAATGATGTGACCTCGTTAATCAAATAACAACTCTTTTGTCCATGGTTAGGAAACATAACCATCTTTGATTAACGAGCTAGTCAAGTAGAGGCATACTAGTGACACTCTGTTTGTCTATGTATTCACACATGTATTATGTTTCCGGTTAATACAATTCTAGCATGAATAATAAACATTTATCATGATATAAGGAAATAAATAATAACTTTATTATTGCCTCTAGGGCATATTTCCTTCAATGCGAAACCTCGGCGGTCAGGTATCTGGCCTCCCTCAACTTCCTAATGTCCTCTTCCGTCATAGAGGAGGGCATCCATCAGCCTTGAAGGCTGGATTCGGACATGATTGAAGATCCGGAGCACCTAACCTGGGCTTTGGGTGTTAGAACTCGAGGCGGGGGAAGGGTTTGGTTGAGCACGAGAGGGAAAAAGTGAAAACCTTGTCCCCTTATAAAGAGGGTGAATATCAAGCGTCCTCTCCGTAGCCGTTTTGGACTTAGCTATAATCTAGGAGTCCTAGACACGGTTGGGTTACCCACGAACCGCATTAATGAGAATCCCGTAATCAGGGGAACACGATCTCCGTTTTGGCAAGACGTGTCAAGAAACCGCCTCGCGTTATGTGTGGAGCTGGTTAAGAGAAACGATTCGAATAATCACTGGGCCATGACGTAACGTCATGTTGCCAAGACAAGCCAGCAAATTAGATCTGCGAAAAAACATTATTCTCTCTATGGTGAAATGTGGGACTTATTTTGTAGGGTCGGACACTATCCTCGTATTCAACTTCTTCTGTAATGTATTCGGAGAAGGAACCCGGCTTGCAATGCCAAAGACAACTGCACGCCGGACTCATCATCATTGAAGCCTGTGTCACATCCCTGTGTTAGTCATGCATTAGGATTGGTTGAACTTTTGCATCATGTTTAAATTCCCAGAAAACTAAAATGGGGATGACAGAACCCCCAGCACCCCCTGGAACAACTAGGGTTTACTAAAAACTTTTTCAATGAACCTGAAATGCCCTTCTAAAAAGCCCACCCTTTTTGTTTTGGGTTAAAACCTCTGACAAAAATGGTGCACATTTTTCTAGGACATCTTAAGGTCATTGGATTAATTCTTATAGTATTTGCATTTGGGCATTTAAATGCTATAAAATATTTTAAATGCTCAAATAATCATAAACTAAAATGTTTGCTGTTGGATATATTCTAAGCAGTAGCCATGATTAATTTTATGATTTTTGGAAATGCCCTAGCATTTTTAATAAAGCCCTGAAGTTACAGAAATAATAGAATAAATAAAAAAATAGAAAAAAGAGAGAGAAAGGAACTTACCTGGCACAGCCCACCTAGCCCACCAGCCGGCCCACCTGGCGGCCCAGCACTGTGCTGGCCCATGCCAGCCAGCTGCTTCTTCCCTGCCAGGCAGGCACGGAGGTGACGCCGGCGTGCCTGAGCTCGCCACGGTGCCACCTGCTTGCCGCCCGCGCCCCTGGACGTCTGGACGCCTCCACGTCGCACACCGAAGCCCCTGGACATGCCCATTCATCCCCAACGCCTCTCCCTCGCTGTTCCCCACCATGGCCGACGCCCCTGCCGCCGCACCGTCGTCGTAGCCGCGCCCTCCGTCGTTCTCGCGCCGCGCCATCGTGTCCACGAGCTCCGCCATCGTCGACTACATCGAGCAGGCTGAGCCCCGAGCGCTCGCCCGCTCTGGAATCGCCCTGGCCCCATCTTCCCCAACTCCGGCCACTGGAGATCCCCTTCGTCGTCCCCGCCGCATCAGCTCGTCCCTGACCTCGCCGACCGCCTCGACGTGACCCCCGTGAGCTCAGCCACCTCCCCACCCTCTCCGTTCCCTCTCTCGAGCCCCGTAGCGACTGCCCGTAGCTCACCCGCACGCGCCGCCGCGGAGCTTGACGCCGACGAGGCTCCGGCCACCCAATGGCCATGCCACCCTGTCCACTGGCCCTACCGCACCCCCAGGAGCTCAACGCACTAAACCACGTGCCTCTCCGTGCCCCCTAGTGACTAGTTCGACCTCACCCGAGCTCCGGCCGCCGCCAAACTTGTCGCCGGCGATGTTTCCGGCCACCCCAGCTCCACCCACTGCCACCACTCGACGCGGCTCACTCCCCGCATCACGTAGATGGTCTTCGCCGTCCTTTTGGTCGCCGGAGTGCAAAACCCGCGCTGCTCCGCCGCGTCTGGCCTCGCCAGCGGCTAAACGTCGGCGAGTTTGACCCTGTTTGACCCCGTGTGGGCCCAGGTTGACCTCCCCTGAGTCTCTGACACGTGGTACCGCCCAACTAATTAACTTAGATTAGCACTAACCAAAAATTAGTTAGTTAATTAACCACTGACACACGGGTCCCACTGGTCAGGTTTGACCTGGACCGGCCCGTTGACCCCTGACGTCACCCTGACGCAATGCTGATGCAGTAAATCCTTTTTTGGATTTATTCTTTAATAGGAAATTCCAGAAAATAGCCAAAACTTCTAAAAATCATAGAAAATCAACCATAGCTCCAAATCAAACAAGTTATATATGAAAAATGATCAGAAAAATTCAATCTATCCATCTGTAATGGTTTCATGCATGACAAAACAAGTTAACTTTGCTGTTTAAGCAAAATAAGATAATGCACTAAAAAGGCTATGTTAAATGAACTAACATTTGAATCTTTGATTCAAATGAGTTCATTCCTTTCTGTTTTAGCTTGCATTAGGCCAAGAACATTCATTTTGCCATGTCATAGCATGCATCATATTGTTGCATATTGTCATGTGTTGATTATGTTTCAGTGTGTCTTTCGTGGTAGGTTTTGCCTCCGAGGATAACCCCGAGTATCCGTCTGAAGGGCAGTACCCTACTACCACTACATCAGGCAAGCAACCCATTGATCATTTCAATACAAACCAATGTTCTCGCTTCTGCTCTTGTTTACTGCATTAAGACAACGCGATTCAAACTGCTGTGTGCTACGATAGTTGAACCCTTATCCTCTGCATGACCTGTCATTGCCATAGTAACTAGATGAAACCCACTAGCATGTGTAGGAGTTGATTGAGCCATGTATGTGTTTCCTACCTTGCTATGCCTGCTATGCTTAGAGTTGTGTCAGGTCTGGTTCATCTGGGTGATGGGCTAGAGTGAAATGATTATGTCGGTAATGTGAGGGATGTGTTAAACATGATTTGGTAAAGGTATCGATGAGAGGCCATGTAGGAGTACATGGTGGGTTGTTTCATTGAGGCCGTCCCTAAGAACTGAGATCTGTATGTGTGATTTTAAGAATCAGCTACTACCATGCATTGGGATCCTTAATTGACCCTCTCGGCTTCTTAATCACCCTAGTACTCTGTCCAGGAGTTGCAAATAGTTTCTGGTGTTTGTAGGTTATGTGTTGGCGGCTGTGCGTAGCGCTGACCCTAGGGGTGGGCTATGTTGCGGTAGATACACCGTGGCAGGGTATGTCGGGCGCCCGTTTGGCGTCTCGGGACCCTGTTCACATCGTTCGGGGCCGTATGTGGAAACCTCGGCCGGACTCCCTGTGGATGGAACCTGGATAGGCGATAAACCTGGACTAGAGACTTGAGTGTTTAGGTAGGCCATGGCCGACACCCTCGTTGGGCTTCCGCTTGAAGGTTGCCGAGTACATGTCGTGTAAACGGCGGTAAGTGGTGAAAGCGTGTATGAAGAAGTACACCCCTTCAGGGTTAACATCATCTATTCGAATAGCCGCGTCCGCGGTAAAGGACTACTTGGTTGCCTATACAGTTCATAGACAAGTTAATGGATACTACTAAAAGACTCAAGATAAGAGTGAGTACCGAGGATGGCCCTCTCGTAGGATGACGAGGGAGGATCCCCAGTGGAGTATTGTATTGGTGATTAGTGGACTCGTGAAAGCACAAGTGCTCCCTAGGTGGTTTTGATAATTGATGACAACATATCTCTTGTTGGACTAACATTTTCATCTAGTATGTTTCAGATAAGTTCAACAATGGAGTGGCATGGACTAAAGGTTGTGGGAAGGTCTCCAAGATACTAAGGACAAAGGATTGGCTAAAGCTTGAAGTTCAAGACTCTTCATTTTACATTTTTGTGATCCAAGATCACATTGAGTCTTTAGGAAAAGCCAATACTATCAAGGAGGGATGAGGCGTTGCTTAATGAGCCTCTTGCTTCATGTGCTTAATGATATGCTCCAAAATCCTCAGCTACTTTCCCATATCCACAAATGACCTAAACCATAAGCCAAACTCGGTCATACCGATTCTATCTATCCGGCGCCACCGAGTTTCATATGTCATAAGCCACTGCCAAACCCTAATCGATTCGGTCTCACCGATGGGATCTCGGTCTCACCGAGATGGGCTTGCAAACTCTCTGTTACCTATTGCATTATTCTCGGTCCCACCGAGATATGCAATCGGTCCCACCGAGTTTGCTTGGCCAGCTCTCTGTTTTGCTTATTACCCAAATCGGTCCCACCGAGTTTGAGTAATCGGTCAAACAGAGTTTTGGATTTACCCTAACCCTAGCACATCGGTCACACCGAGTTGATTCAGTCGGTCCCACCGAAATCTCTAACGGTCACTAGGTTTACCTTTTCGGTCCGATCGAGTTTGTTGATTCGGTCCCACCGAGATTGGAAAACTATGTGTAACGGTTGGATTCTGTGTGGAGGCTATATATACCCCTCCACCTCCTCTTGATTCGACGAGAGAGCCATCAGACTAAGCCTACACTTCCAGCATCCTATTTCTGATAGAGAACTACCTACTCATGTGTTGAGGCCAAGATATTCCATTCCTGCCATATGAATCTTGATCTCTAGCCTTCCCCAAGTTGCTTTCCACTCAAATCTTCTTTCCACTAGATCCAAATCCTATGAGAGAGAGTTGAGTGTTGGGGAGACTATCATTTGAAGCACAAGAGCAAGGAGCTTGATAGAGGCAAAGGTGTCCCGATCTTTCGATGAGATGATAACTATCGATTTGGTGGAGACGACTTTGACGATCCGACTACAAACGGGCACGACGTTGCGCCTTAGCAATCGCTAAACCAATCTCCTGAGGTTACTGACGATGCCGAAAGCACGGTCAGCCTGACCACGAAGGTCTATTCTTGCAAGCAATCGAAGAACGAGCAAGAATATGATAAAGCAATCTGAATATTGCGAATATATATATGAAGTATTGATAATGGTGGGGATCCGTAAGCGGTCTTGGTCTGGTCGTTGGACACAAACGAAGTACACGAAGTTGCAATGGCTAACTTTTAACTAAACAAATCCCAAGGAAAAAGCTACTAGATGGATCTACTTATATAGGAGCAAGGGGTGGCGGCCAAGGAGGTGGGAGGACGTCCCAAGGCAGCCTAAAACTAACCCTAGGTCGTACAAGGCTCATGGGCCCAAGTGGAGGTGATGCAACACCTTTGGGCTTGTAGTTTGACTCGGATTCTGCTGGAACGTCAGATTGTTTCGTCCGTAACTCAATGCTCCAGACGAATTTGAAGGTGAATCTAATTGGGTTGGAAAGAGCACGAAATCTAGTTTCCAACAAAAAAAGAATCACCCAATTCGGAGTCCGTATGAAGAAGTTGTTGGCGTTTTGAGTCAGGTATGTCTGTGCAGTCTGAATCTGAATCCAGAACGTGAGAGACTTGGACTCTATCTTCTCTTGGCCCAAAAGTGACGTGAGAGGACTTTTTGAACACAACCTAAACTTCTCCTTTTCCCTTATCTTCATATGTGGATTGTACAAATGTCCCATACACCTACAATTAGACAAAACACAAAAGTGTGTGAAGTATTTTTGTTCTGGATAACATAAATAGATTATTGAATAATTTGCATTAGAAATCACCTGACAAATATGCATATATGCAATATTTTTGGTCGTATCCAAGGTAGTCATGTCCTCATCATCCTCCCCTTTTTGAAAACAAAGCCGTCCTCGGCATTGCTTAATCTGAAATGTGCCTAACAAAAGAGACAAGGTGTACATGTTGTATATGTATATGTCATCCATTTTAACTTCCCTTGATTTTTGCACATATGTCACATGTATACATGAGTAACTTTCATTGTTCATAAAATCTAAAGCCAAAAAATTATCACAAGAAGTAGAAGGCATGAAAATATTGCAACTCAGTTTGCACATATAAGTGAAGCTCTTATTCACTTCAAAAGATTGGCAATGTTCATCATTAAACCATCCTAACTTCGATGAATAAACCTTACTTGCATCAAATTTACATACTACAACATGCTTAAATAAGCAAACATGCAATAAGTCATTGGACACAGAATCATGATCAAGATTAGAGGTCATATCAAAATGATTAAACATTGCTTCTTTTGCATCAACAGTTAATTCAATGGGTGCACTCAAAATTGTTGATATTTTAGTTGTTTGATCACATGACGCATTCATGACAGTAACAAGAGTCTCTAAAATAGGTGGTGTGCTCAAATCAACAGGTAACTCAACACATGATGCATTCAAGTTAATTAGGCATGCTTCATTCTCATGTGAAGTTATATCATCAATACCTTTACTGTTACCTCGCAGAGATATAGCTGATGTAGGTACGGACGTTGACACTGTACCATACTCTTGAGATGATATCGCGCTCACAATCTGAGGTGGGGCTGCTCTAGTAGGTGCAATAGTGGAGTAACCAACCGGCGGTGGTGAGCATGAACTGGAATAGTAGTTGTTGTAGTCACCCAATGCATCCTCCTATATCTGTCTCTCAAAGGTACAAGCACGGACATACATACCAGTAATGCAACGAGGAATATACTGAAATCTTGCCTGAATATCATGGTTCAAACCACCAAAAAATCTATTCATTGTATCATCCTCAGATTCTTCTATGTCACAATGATGCATATAAGATTTGAACTCTTGGTAGTAAGCATGAACAGTGTTACTGCCTTGTTTTAATTGCTCCAATTTGCGACGCAATTCACGACGATAGTAAGGAGGAAAAAATTGTTGTCTCATTACAGCTTTCAAAACTTTCCAAGTTGTGGGTTGGTTATTAATGTTTTTCTTACAATGTACACTCCACCAAATAGAAGCAAAACCAGTAAATGCTCTAATGGTAGCTCGTACTCTCTCAAGTTCAGAAAAATTATGGTGACTAAAAACTTGTTCTACTTCAAGCTCCCAAGCTAGATAAATAGTAGGATTAAATCTACCCTCAAATGATGGTAAAGAGATAACCTGACCATATGCTTGTGTGTGTTGTCCCAACTCTCGTGATGGTGAAGATGTGTCCGTCGTCCAAGAACTTCTATCTCTGGAACCTGTCATGATTAGTAGAAACAAGAACCAAAATTCGAGAATAATGTTCCTATGAACTACTGGGATGTGGTTGTAAAGTGCTCACACTAAAGCAAATATCAATATCTTACAAGTTCTTACCATGCGGCAGGTGGTGACAGGCAACCAGCGGTGTCAAATAACTCCGAAGATTGTGTAAAGCGATTGCTAGGGGAACGTGCGTATACACGGTGTAGAAATATGTGGAGCTAGGTTGGCTATATATGGTAGCAAAAAATTAGCAATAATCAATTCAGAGATGCAATGTTGAATAAACGCTTAACGACGGTACTGTGCTGGTCCTAGGCTAGACCGAACTAGAGACGCGAGCCTAGAACACTAATGAGGTCACGTCGTAGCACAACTAGCATCAATGAAGGACACTAAGTAGCTCTGGACAGCAAGATATAAGTGAAGATCACAACGGCAGTAAAGATAATGATGTGAAACAACAGCCAAGCAGGATATATCAACAACTTTGTATCCAACTTTCCTCTGAAAAAGTATGTGCCGATTTTTTGATTTTTTTTCAAGAATGGTATTGACTCAAGCTTTCAAACACAAAAGGAATCACTCAATTCCGAGTTGATATGAGGAGTCAAAAAATTCGAAAACTGGCCTGAAAAACTGGAATAAGGTGTGTTCATGAACTTCGGAGGGCAAAAAGACCTATTTAGAAGCCGATTTTGAGGTGCCAAATATTGAACTAGCTTCTTCAACTATTTAGATGCGGCTTGTCTCTAGCTTTCGTTTGAGTACTCGCGGAGGCAAAACGGGCATCGTATGAGGAAGTTATGCCTGTTTTACTGAACAGTGCACAAAACAGATTCCAATCCGAATTCAACTACGAGATTGAGTCTAAAAAGATACGAATTTTGTTTTTTTTCTTCTCTATTTTTTCCTCACACTTTTTTTCTTTCTCTCCTTTTTTTCTCTGACTTTTTTCTCTTTTTTTCTCTCGTTTTCTTTTCTCTATTTTTTTCTCCCTCTTTCCAAAACAAACTTGATAGGATGCAGATTGGATCAAGCGAAGATGTGAACGATCTCAATAATTATTATGACAATGAATGATGGGTAGCATGTGGTGGAAATTGATGGATGGGTGGTGGACAGCGGAAAAGATAATGATGCAGCGGTGGCGTGACTAATGTGAACAGAACTCGAAACTCTAAACGAACTAGACACTAAGACCAGCAACTCGACACGACGATGCAACCGATAATTCAACTATGCAAGCAATGAAAAGAAAATTGCAAAGGCTCAGGCTGGCTTGGGCCAAGGATGAATAGATCTAACTCTTTTTTGTGGCTTTTTCTTGGACAATAGGTAAGAAGATAAATCTAATCTAGGAAAACTTGAAATTCTCACCGAGCAACCTGAAAACTGATACCACTTGATAGAGGCAAAGGTGTCCCGATTTTTCGATGAGATAATAACTATCGATTTGGTGGAGACGACTTTGACGATCCGACTACAAACGTGCACGACGTTGCGCCTTAGCAATCGCTAAACCAATCTCCTGAGGTTACTGACGATGCCGAAAGCACGGTCAGCCTGACCACGAAGGTCTATTCCTGCAAGCAATCGAAGAACGAGCAAGAATATGATAAAGCAATCTGAATATTGCGAATATATATGAAGTATTGATAATGGCGGGGATCCGTAAGCGGTCTTGGTCTGGTCGTTGGACACAAACGAAGTACACGAAGTTGCACTGGCTAACTTTTAACTAAACAAATCCCAAGGAAAAAGCTACTAGATGGATCTACTTATATAGGAGCAAGGGGTGGCGGCCAAGGAGGTGGGAGGACGTCCCAAGGCAGCCTAAAACTAACCCTAGGTCGTACAAGGCTCATGGGCCCAAGTGGAGGTGATGCAACACCTTTGGGCTTGTAGTTTGACACGGATTCTGCTGCAACGTAAGATTGTTTTGTCCGTAACTCAACGCTCCGGACGAATTTGAAGATGAATCTAATTGGGTTGGAAAGAGCACGAAATCTAGTTTCTAACAAAAAAAGAATCACCCAATTCGGAGTCCGTATGAAGAAGTTGTTGGCGTTTTGAGTCAGGTATGTCTGTGCAGTCCGAATCTGAATCCAGAACGTGAGAGACTTGGACTCTATCTTCTCTTGGCCCAAAAGTGATGTGAGAGGACTTTTTGAACACAACCTAAACTTCTCCTTTTCCCTTATCTTCATATGTGGATTGTACAAATGTCCCATACACCTGCAATTAGACAAAACACAAAAGTGTGTGAAGTATTTTTGTTCTGGATAACATAAATAGATTATTGAATAATTTGCATTAGAAATCACCTGACAAATATGCATATGTGCAATATTTTTGATCGTATCCAAGGTAGTCATGTCCTCATCAAGTTCATCATCAACACACCGTTTGTTACTTCTTGGAGAGTGGTGTCTCCTAGATTGGCTAGGTGTCACTTGGGAGCCTCCGACAAGATTGTGGAGTTGAACCAAGGAGTTTGTAAGGGCAAGGAGATCGCCTACTTCGTGAAGATCTACCGCTAGTGAGGCAAGTCCTTCGTGGGCGATGGCCATGGTGGGATAGACAAGGTTGCTTCTTCGTGGACCCTTCATGGGTGGTTGCTTCTTCGTGGACCCTTCATGGGTGGAGCCCTCCGTGGACTCGCGCAACCGTTACCCTTCGTGGGTGGAGCCCTCCGTGGACTCGCGCAACCGTTACCCTTCGTGGGTTGATGTCTCCATCAACGTGGATGTAGGATAGCACCACCTATCCGAACCACGGGAAAAACATCCATGTCCCCGATTGCGTTTGAATCCTTCAAACCCTTCCCTTTACATTCTTGCAAGTTGCATGCTTTACTTTCCGCTGCCCATATACACTTTGCATACTTGCTTGATATGTATTGTGATTGTTGAAATTATGCTTAAACTCCACTCAAACCGAAAAAGCTTAAAAATTGCAACTTTGGCATGAAGTGTCTAATCACCCCCCTCTAGACACATCTACTTCAATGTCCTACAAGTGGTATCAGAGCTTTGGTCTCCATTGCCTTGGTTTAATCACCATTGGAGGAAGATGGATGTGTCTACTTTAGGGAGTCTTAGACATAGAGTGCCTATTCTTGATGGAGAGTATTTTCATGAGTGAAAAAATGAGATGCTTGTAATCTTCAATCAATATCATTTGAACGAGTATATTGCTAGCCCTTGTGCACCTCACATTGATCCTTTGCATCCTACCCTAGATGAAGATATTGACATGATTCGCAATCTTAGAACTATTGAACTCATTATTAGAGGATTGCCCAAAAACTTGATTGCTAGTTTGCCTACTCTTAATTGTGCCTATACTATATGGAAATTTCTTAAGGAACGATTTCCCGACCATTCCTTGAAAAATTTGGATAAAATTCTCCATAAATCTATTGCCTTGAGTAAGATGAACTCTAGTGATCCTAGCTTTGGTGATTGTCTATTTGAGCTTGCCAATCTCAGGCGAGCTAAAGGAGATGTTGGAATCATTAGTGATATTATATTCGAAGCTATAAGAATTCATAAAAGTGACCATGTTGATGATCATTTATCTAATGGATTACCCTCTCTAGGAAATGATGAGTCACAAGATCATGCTGAACATGGATACTATGATGATGACGATGATAGTGACTTCAATCTTGATGATGCAATGAGACACTTTGGTCTTACGGCAAATCTTCGGGGATATGAATCAGGAGGAAAGGAATGGGTTCTTGATAGTGGATGTACTGATCATATGGCCAGAGATGAAGAGATGTTCCGTGAGCTTGCTGAAAATGACAGCCCTCGAAAATATGTCACCTTTGGTGATAATTCAAAGGGTAAAGTGGTTGGCCTTGGTAAGGTGGCCATCTCACATGATAGTTCCATTCAAAATGTCATGCTTGTTGAATCACTCGGCTACAACTTACTTTCAGTATCTAGACTTGCTGATTTCGGTTTGAATGTCCTATTTACTGAGATAGATTGCCAAGTCTTTCGTCGAGACAATCATAAAATGGTCTTTACCGGTATGCATAGAGGTGATCTGTACATTGTCAATTTCTCTAAAAAGGCACAACCTAAAACTTGCTTTATTGCTAAATCATCAAAAGGTTGGTTGTGGCATAGACGACTAGGTCACGTTGGCATGAGAAACCTTGACAAGCTTATTAAAGGAAATCATATTCTTGGAGTTAACGATGTCATATTTGATAAAGATAGACTTTGCAGTGCTTGTCAAGCAGGTAAACAGGTTGGAGGAAGGCATCCCGTGAAAAACATCATGACTACAAGGAGGCCACTCGAGCTACTTCATATGGATCTTTTTGGTCCCAACGCCTACAAGAGTCTCGGTGGAAACTCTTTTGGTCTAGTTATAGTTGATGATTTTTCAAGATTTACGTGGGTGTTCTTTCTTAATGACAAGTCGCAGGTTCAGAAGATCTTCAAAAACTTCGCTAGGAAGGCCCAAAATCAGTTTGACGTGAAGATCAAGAAGGTTCGGAGTGACAACGGAACAGAGTTCAAGAACGCAAATGTGGACACCTTTCTTGACGAAGAAGGGATTTCACATGAGTTCTCGGCTACGTACACACCTCAACAAAATGGAGTTGTTGAGAGGAAGAACCGGACGCTCATCAAAATGGCAAGAACAATGCTTGATGAATACAAGACGCCGAAGCACTTTTGGGCAGAAGCGGTTGAGACAGCTTGTCACGCAACAAATCGCTTGTATCTTCACAAGCTACTCGGCAAGACGGCATACGAGCTCCTCACCGGTAACAAACCCCAAGTTGGATACTTTCGAGTATTCGGCTCAAAGTGCTACATTCTTGATAAGCATCATCGTTCAAAGTTTGCTCCTAAATCTCATGAAGGTTTCCTAATTGGTTATGGCTCAAACTCTCACACTTACCGTGTCTACAACAATTTCACCCGAAAGGTTGAAGAGACGGTAGATGTGAAGTTTAATGAATCTAATGGCTCGCAAGTAGAGCAATTGCCAATTGATGTAGGAGACAAAGACCCTTCAGAAGCAATCCAAGACTTGTCCATAGGCAAAGTTCATCCAACGGAGGTGAAGGAGAGTACTTCATCCGTCCAAGTGGAGGCCTCTACTTCACAACAAGGTGAACCAAGAATTGATATGGAAGCATCCACAAGTGGGACACACCAAGATGAAGAAGACAAGGAAATGCATCAAGACGAACATCAACAACCTCCTTCTCCACCACGACAAGACAATGACAACATCAACAATGAAGAAGGCCAAGAAGAAGAACAAGATGAAGAAAATGTTCAATGAAGACCCAAGCAAAAGCTCTCACGAGTTCGAGCAAGAATCGCCAAAGATCATCCCGTCGAGCAAATCTTCAATGATATACAAACCGGGAGAATCACTCGCTCAAAAACTCGTTTAGCTAACTTTTGTGAAAACTATTCATTCATCTCTAGCATTGAACCTATGAAGGTTGAAGAAGCATTGGAAGATCCGGATTGGATAAATGCCATGCATGAAGAGCTACACAACTTTGAGAGAAACCAAGTTTGGACATTGGTTGAGAAGCCCGACGACAACCACAACATCATTGGTACCAAATGGGTGTTTCGCAACAAGCAAGATGAAGATGGACAAGTGGTTCGCAACAAAGCACGTCTCGTCGCCCAAGGATACACACAAGTCGAAGGTATGGACTATGGTGAGACATATGCTCCTGTTGCTAGACTTGAGTCCATCCGCATCTTACTTGCCTATGCTAATCACCAAAACATCACCTTGTACCAAATGGACATTAAAAGTGCTTTTCTAAATGGTGAAATAGAGGAGGAAGTTTATGTCAAACAACCTCCCGGCTTTGTCAATCCTAAGAAACCTAATCATGTTTACAAACTTCACAAAGCTCTTTACGGTCTTAAACAAGCTCCTAGAGCATGGTATAAATGCTTGACCAAGTTCCTTATTGCAAGCGGTTTTGAAATTGCTAAAATTGATTCTACTCTTTTTACTAAAAGGGTTAATGGAGAACTATTTGTATGCCAAATTTATGTTGATGATATCATATTTGGTTCAACTAACCCTCTCTTTAGTGAAAAGTTTGGAAAGCTAATGTCAGAGAAGTTTGAGATGTCTATGATGAGTGAACTCAAATTCTTTCTTGGTTTGCAAATCAAGCAAACTAAGGAAGGTACATTTGTCTCTCAAACGAAGTACACCAAGGACTTATTCAAGAAGTTCAATATGCAAGAATGCAAAG
The DNA here is from genome assembly GCA_034509565.1 of Triticum monococcum. Taxonomy (NCBI): domain Eukaryota; kingdom Viridiplantae; phylum Streptophyta; class Magnoliopsida; order Poales; family Poaceae; genus Triticum; species Triticum monococcum. Next base: position 106,291,192 of record CM067843.1, read on the forward strand.
GTATGTCTACACCCATGCCTACTAGTGGACATAATGATTTGACCAAAGATGGTGAACCGGTTGATCAAAAGGTTTATCGCTCTATGGTTGGTTCATTGTTATACCTATGTGCTTCACGTCCCGACATTATGCTAAGTGTGTGCATGTGTGCAAGATATCAAGCTGCCCCTAAAGAATGTCATCTTAAGGCCGTGAAAAGGATAGTTAGATACTTAATTCATACACCAAATTTTGGCATTTGGTATCCTAAGATGTCTTCTTTTGATCTTGTTGGCTATTCCGACTCGGATTGTGCCAGAGACAAGGTTGATAGAAAGTCAACTTCGGGTACTTGTCAATTTCTTGGTAGATCTCTTGTGTCTTGGTCTTCCAAGAAACAAAACTCCGTATCCTTATCCACCGCCGAAGCGGAATACATTGCCGCTGGTTCATGTTGTGCTCAATTACTTTGGATGACCCAAACTCTTAAAGATTATGGGATCTATGTGAAACATGTTCCATTGCTTTGTGACAATGAAAGTGCTATTAAAATTGGTCATAATCCTATACAACATTCTCGAACTAAGCACATTGAAGTTCGTCATCATTTCATTCGAGATCATGTTGCTAAGGGTGACATTGATCTTAAGCATGTTCGCACCGATAAGAAATTAGCGGATATATTCACTAAACCATTTGATGAGAAAGTGTTTTGCAGGTTGAGAGGAGAATTGAACATCATTGATGCTTCGAACTTGGAGTAGGAACTCCATTGGATACATGCAAGACATGAGCTTACGACTAATCCATGATATATCTCTTATGATGACTATCTTATGTCTTGGATATATTTGTACCTTGCATGTTGTCTAACCCATGTAGGTGCTTGGTTGAATCTAATTCCATGAGATTGCGACTCACTCACATCTAGAGCAATCTCTACATCACCAAGTATCTACACGATGGTGGTTGAAGACAAGGACGCACAAAATCATTCAAACATATCCTTTGACAAATCCTATGTTAAGCTTCATGAATGTCATTTTTGGATACACAAGTGCTTTTCCTTGCAAGAACTAATCCATGTAGGTAGGTGAACTCACACTCCAAGTGGTGCTCCCAACTCTTGATGAGCTACATCAACCTTGAGCACCCACACAAGTTCAACTACATGAGCAAGAACCACACCACCACCCAAGGTATGTTATTCCATCTTAGAGAAGCTTTACTCCAAGACATGAGTCAAAGCAACTCAACAAGATGTGAATACATCAAGATGCTTAAACGAAAAATGGTAACCCCATTTTGAGCTTAAATGATGAGCATGACCTATGATCAAGTGTTCTCACTTGACTCCTAAGTCAATGTACTCTAACATAGGTGACTGTGTCACCGCCCAACTCTAGATGAAGTTCTCTTGTGCTCCTTCTTTGTGTTATTGCATTTGTCTCATGCTTGTTTATTTTCTTTCTATTTTTCAAAAACAAAAAAAAACTTCATCTAGATCTTTCCGTTTCTTCTCTTTTCTCTTTGCTTTTGTTCTGCATTTTCTGCATTTAATTCCTTGCAAATCCTTCAGGTAATTCATTGCAAATCTTTGTGAGATCCTACATGTCTAGTGAGCTGAGGTGACAAGTGTTTTTCTCTGTGTAAACTCGGTTTCACCGACTTGTAATTTTCGGTCCAACCGAATCTTTTCGGTACCACCAAAATATGCCACTCGGTGCCACCGACTTTGCAATTAGAAAAACAGTTTGCCACTTGTTCTACATTTCTTCTCATCCAGCTCCACTCGATGAATCTTGTCCTCTACAAGCATCACAATTTTATCCATTGCTTTGTGTAGAGTCTCAAGGACCAAACCTATATGACGGATTCCAGAAAGCCCTTCTTGGAAATTGATGTCAAAGGGAGAGAGAGAGATCACATCAAAGCTTGTAGGAGAGAGAGAGAGATCACATCAAGGGAGAGAAAAAGTCTCAAGGACCAAACCCACAAGAGAGAAAGTATTAAGGGGGAGAAAGAGACTTCCAGGGGGAGAGAAAATACTCAAGGATCCCAGATGCTTGATGTTCAAGAGGAGAGATGTCACATGTCTTTTTAGGGGGAAAGACATGTTCATATGTATCAAAGACATGTTCATATGTATTTGTCAGCTCTGATCTTCTGTTCCCTATCTTCTCCCAATATCCCATGTAAGACTCAGGGGGAGCAAGACACCTAAGGGAAAGAAATCAGTCAAATTCATTGCATATCTTTACTCTTGGGGACATGTCTAATCCAATGTGGTACCTTGTACTACCTCTCTATATGTCATCCCAGTCTTGGTATTCTTGTGGTTTCTTTTGTTTGCTCTGGCTAGTGGATGTACCTGTGTTATCTAACCTTGTTTGTGCAGGTTCATTCCATCCTAAGCCAAATTAAGACTACAAGGTAAGTGTATGCATCAAAATCATGAGTATGAAGAATTCTTGCTTATGTACATACTGTTTGCAAGAAGGACTCATGAGCATGAAGGTATTTTCCTTAATAATCTTTTACTCTGATGCATATGGCCAAGATACATGTAACACATTGCCTACTCTATCATGATTATGCTCTCACATGCTGCTATATTTTATATTCATATGATTGCATACATGTGGGGGAGCCTATGTTGTTACATGTCCTTCCAAAGCTTTACTTGTTGTTCTTTATATCTTTATCTAAAGCTTTGATGTATGTTGCCATCAATTACCAAAAAGGGGGAGATTGAAAGCACAAGTGCTCCCTAGGTGGTTTTGATAATTGATGACAACATATCTCTTGTTGGACTAACGTTTTCATCTAGTATGTTTCAGATAAGTTCAACAATGGAGTGGCATGGACTAAAGGTTGTGGGAAGGTCTCCAAGATACTAAGGACAAAGGATTGGCTAAAGCTTGAAGTTCAAGACTCTTCATTTTACATTTTTGTGATCCAAGATCACATTGAGTATTTAGGAAAAGCCAATACTATCAAGGAGGGATGAGGTGTTGCTTAATGAGCCTCTTGCTTCATGTGCTTAATGATATGCTCCAAAATCCTCAGCTACTTTCCCATATCCACAAATGACCTAAACCCTAAGCCAAACTCGGTCATACCGATTCTATCTATCCGGCGCCACTGAGTTTCATATGTCATAAGCCACTGCCAAACCCTAATCGATTCGGTCTCACTGATGGGATCTCGGTCTCACCGAGATGGGCTTGCAAACTCTCTGTTACCTATTGCATTATTCTCGGTCCCACCGAGATATGCAATCGGTCCCACCGAGTTTGCTTGGCCAGCTCTCTGTTTTGCTTGTTACCCAAATCGGTCCCACCGAGTTTGAGTAATCGGTCAAACCGAGTTTTGGATTTACCCTAACCCTAGCACATCGGTCACACCGAGTTGATTCAGTCGGTCCCACCGAAATCTCTAACGGTCACTAGGTTTACCTTTTCGGTCCGACCGAGTTTGTTGATTTAGTCCCACTGAGATTGGAAAACTGTGTGTAACGGTTGGATTTTGTGTGGAGGCTATATATACCCCTCCACCTCCTCTTGATTCGACGAGAGAGCCATCAGACTAAGCCTACACTTCCAGCATCCTATTTCTGAGAGAGAACTACCTACTCATGTGTTGAGGCCAAGATATTCCATTCCTACCATATGAATCTTGATCTCTAGCCTTCCCCAAGTTGCTTTCCACTCAAATCTTCTTTCCACTAGATCCAAATCCTATGAGAGAGAGTTGAGTGTTGGGGAGACTATCATTTGAAGCACAAGAGCAAGGAGTTCATCATCAACACACCGTTTGTTACTTCTTGGAGAGTGGTGTCTCCTAGATTGGCTAGGTGTCACTTGGGAGCCTCCGACAAGATTGTGGAGTTGAACCAAGGAGTTTGTAAGGGCAAGGAGATCGCCTACTTCGTGAAGATCTACCACTAGTGAGGCAAGTCCTTCGTGGGCCATGGCCATGGTGGGATAGACAAGGTTGCTTCTTCATGGACCCTTCGTGGGTGGTTGCTTCTTCGTGGACCCTTCGTGGGTGGAGCCCTCCATGGACTCGCGCAACCGTTACCCTTCGTGGGTGGATCCCTCCGTGGACTCGCGCAACCGTTACCCTTCATGGGTTGAAGTCTCCATCAACGTGGATGTAGGATAGCACCACCTATCCGAACCACGGGAAAAAAAATCCGTGTCTCCGATTCGCGTTTGAATCCTCCAAACCCTTCCCTTTACATTCTTGCAAGCTGCATGCTTTACTTTCTGCTGCCCATATACACTTTGCATACTTGCTTGATATGTATTGTGATTGTTGAAATTATGCTTAAACTCCACTCAAACCGAAAAAGCTTAAAAATTGCAACTTTGGCATGAAGTGTCTAATCACCCCCCTCTAGACACATCTACTTCAAGGTCCTACAACTCATGTGCGAAAACTGTTTTACTAGTGGAGTCTCGTAGGATAGCTTAGCCAAGAGTCAAAGCTGGCTTGCTGCAATAACTCCACCACCTTCTTGAGAATGAGCATGCATAGTAGGTTCTGATGTAAGACTTGCTGAGTACCTTTGTACTCATGTTTGCTTAATTACTGTTTTTAGACGACAACACCGCCCCCTCCGGTGGGTTCTATGTAGACCTTGATGTCGACAAGTGACTAGCCACCCAGGTGGTGATCCTGTCCATGGAGGGGCCTATGTAGATAGACAGGCTTCGAGAAGCCTTCTTTCTTTCTAGTGTCTATACTCAGACTAGTTGCTTCCGCATGTGCTTGTATGATTGTATGACTTGAGTGTCGGGTCGTGTGACCCCTACCTGTATGAACATGTTATGCATGGCTCTCGGGAGCCTTTAAATAAAGTACTTGAGTTGTAGAGTTTTGTTGTGATGCCATGTTGTATGTACTCATATCGGGCATATTGTGTGTATGATTGAAATGCTTGGTATGAGTGGGATCCGACAATCTAGTTGTTTATCCTTTGCAGCCTTTCTTATGGGGAAATGTAGTCTAGTGTTCCTCAAGCCATAGTAGTCCGCTACAACCCGGTTCACCGGAGTCCTGCTAGCCCAGCACTACTGATCTGGACACTTGACTGGCCGGCATGTGTTTCACTTCATTCCTATGCCTGTCCCTTCGGGGAAATGTCATGCGGTGACATCCGGAGTCCTGCCTAGCCTGCTACAGCCCAGGTTCCCTGGAGTCCTGTTAGCCCAGTGCTACAGCCCAGATTCACTCGCTGATGACCGACATGCTCGATGTGAATCATGTATGCCTGTCTCCATAGGTCTGTGCCGCTTTGGGTTCACGACTAGCCATGTCGGCCCGGGTTCTCTGTCATATGGATGCTAGCGGCACCATCATATACGTGAGCCAAAAGGCGCAAACGGTCCCGGGCCATGGTAAGGCGACACCCATGGGATACCGTGCGTGAGGCCGCAATGTGATATGAGGTGTTACCGGCTAGATCGATGTGACTTGGAATCGGGGTCCTGACAGCCTGGTTCAGGGGCTACTGTGGGAGTCCTGGATTAGGGGGTCTCCGGACAGCCGGACTATCTCCATTGGCCGGACTGTTAGACTATGAAGATACAAGATTGAAGACTTTGTATCGTGTCCGGATGGGACTTTACTTGGCGTGGAAGGCAAGCTAGGCAATACGTATATGGATATCTCCTCCTTTGTAACCGACCTTGTGTAACCCTAACCCTCTTCGATGTCTATATAAACCGGAGGGTTTTAGTCCATAGGACAACAATCACAACATACAATCATACCGTAGGCTAGCTTCTAGGGTTTAGCCTCTCGGATCTCGTGGTAGATCTACTCTTGTAACACCCATATCTTCAATATTAATCAAGCAGGACGTAGGGTTTTACCTCCATCAAGAGGGCCCGAACCTGGGTAAAACTTTGTGTCCCTTACCTCCTGTTACCATCCGGCCTAGACGCACAGTTCGGGACCCCCTACCCGAGATCCGCCGGTTTTGACACCGACAATGGGCCTTAGTGGAGAAGAGGAGAGGCGGCCAGGGCAAGGACCGCGTGCCCCTCCCCCCTAGTCCGAATAGGACAAGGAGAGGGGGGCAGCACCCCCCCTTTCCTTCTTCTCCTCCACCTCTTTCCCCTCTTCTCCTAATCCAACAAGGAAAAGGGAGGGAGTCCTACTCCCAGTATATACGGGGGCAGGGGGCACCCTGGAGACACAACAATTGATCGTTTGATCTTTTAGCCTTGTGCGGTGCCCCCTCCACCATAGTCCACCTCGATAATACTGTAGCGGTGCTTAGGCGAAGCCCTGCGTCGGTAGAACGTCATCATCGTCACCACGCCATTGTGCTGACGAAACTCTCCCTCAACACTCGGCTGGATTAGAGTTCGAGGGACGTCATCGGGTTGAACGTGTGCTGAACTCGGAGGTACCGTACGTTCGGTACTTGGATCGGTCGGATCGTGAAGACGTACGACTACATCAACCGTGTTGTGCTAACGCTTCTGCTTTCGGTCTACGAGGGTACGTGGATACACTCTCCCCTCTCGTTGCTATGCATCACCATGATCTTGTGTATGCGTAGGAAATTTTTGAAATTACTACGTTCCCCAACACCTGACTCCTCGTCAAACTCCCACTTGAGTTCGGTCGCGTCCCCTGCACTGGCATCATCGACACCTGCATATGTTTGGGAAGTAATCTGTGAGTCACGGGGACTCAGCAATCTCACACCCTCGCGATCAAAACTATCTAAGCTTAATGAAGGAAAAGGGGTAGTGAGGTGGAGCTGCAGCAAGCACTAGCATATATGGTGGCTAACTTACGCAAATGAGAGCGAGAAGAGAAGCAAAGCTCGGTCGAGAAGCTAAAAGTGATCAAGAAGTGATCCTAAAGCTACTTACGTTCAAGCATAACACGAGACCGTGTTCTCTTCCCGGACTCCACCGAAAAGAGACCATCACGGCTACACACGCGGTTGATACATTTTAATTAAGTTAAGTGTCAAGTTTTCTACAACTGGATATTAACAAATTCCCATCTGCCCATAACCACGGGCATGGCTTTCGAAAGTTCAAAACCCTAGCCCATCACAAGCTCTCACGGTCAACGAAGGATATTCCTTCTCACAAGCTCTCACGGTCAACTGGATATTAACAAATTCCCAACTTAGCCCATCACAAGCTCTCACGGTCAACGAAGGATATTCCTTCTCACAAGAAGACCCGATCAGACTCGGAAGCCCGGTTACAAGACATTTCGACAATGGTAAAACAAGACCAGCAAAGCCACCCAAATATGCCGACAAATCCCGATAGGAGTTGCACATATCTCATTCTCAGGGCACACCGGATCGTCCAAACTTCCGGTAGGCCAGCCCAGAGTTGCCCCTGGTGGCCACTGGCGGCTGACAAGTTGGACCAACACTCAGAGGAGCACTGGCCCGGGGGTTTAAAATAAAGATGACCCTTGAGTCCGCGGAACCCAAGGGAAAAAGGCTTAGGTGGAAAATGGTAAACCAAGGTTGGGCCTTGCTGGAGGAGTTTTATTCAAGGCAAACTGTCAAGGGGTTCCCATTATAACCCAACTGCGTAAGGAACACAAAATCAAGAAACATAACACCGGTATGACGGAAACTAGGGCGAAAAGAGTGGAAAAAAACACCAGGCATAAGGCCGAGCCTTCCACCCTTTACCAACTGTATAGATGCATTAAAGTAAATAAGATATAATAATGATATCCCAACAATATCCATGTTCCAACAAGGAACCAACTCCAACTTCACCTGCAACTAGCAACGCTATAAGAGGGGCTGAGCAAAGCGGTAACATAGCCAAACAATGGTTTGCTAGGAAAGGTGGGTTAGAGGCTTGACATGGCAATATGGGAGGCATGATATAGCAGGTGGTAGGTATCGCGGCATAGCAATAGAGCGAACAACTAGCAAGCAAAGATAGAGGTGATTTCGAGGGTATGGTCATCTTGCCTGCAAAGTTCTCCGAGTTGACGAAAGCTTGATCCTCGTAAGCGTACTCAACGGGTCCCTCGATCGTGTACTCGTCTCCCGGCTCTACCCAAAGCAAGAACACAAGCAAAGGAAACAACAATCAACCACGGTGCAATGCGCAAGCAACATGATGCAAAACATGGCATGATATGCGGGTTGTGATATGCAATGCATATGCGGGCTCCAAAAGGAAAAGATTGATCAAGGCCTCAACTTGGCAAACCAAGTATGCTGCTGGAAAGATGAGTTGATTTCGGTCGAACTCGATATAAAGATCACCGAAATCGGATGCACGGTTTGCAAATGGCAAGCAAAACAAGAATACCACAATTCTGCGATTAACAGCATGATGCCATCTAGTGTGCAACAAGAAACTAAGCTACTGCAACCCAACATAGCGACAAAGCACATGGCAGGGATCTACTCAAAATGCTTGACAAAAGATGAACACTGAGCTACGGCTAAATCACACAAGAGCAGGTTCAAGCAAGCATGGCAAAAGTGCAAAAGATATCAGCATCACAGACTTAGTGAAAATACTAACATGCCAGGAATTAACATCAGGAAGCAATGTTTAGAGCAAGAACACAACATTCTACAGGAACAGATCATAGCAAAAAAAAGGCATGGCATGAATCTACTCAAAGCATAGAACAAAAGTCCCTTACTGACCATGAGACAAAAGGGCACAGAAAATATGATGGCACCCATGTAAACATAGCAAGTTTCGTTAACTGATTCATACTTAGCAGAAAACTAAGCATGGCAAAAACATAATTATGAAGGCATCTTTGCGAGCTCGATTCACTCACCACAAGGCATTTCATGACAAGCTAAGCATACTACCAGCAAGAAGACATGTTCATGAAGCTAACCATGTCAATAACAAGCTCATAGCATGCATGGATCAACTACAAAAACCATGGCAAAATTGATTAACATGTAAACAATCTGTGTGACGCCCTCGATTCAATCGTACACTAATCATACACGCAGATGTGTACGATCAAGATCAAGGACTCACGGGAAGATATCACAACACAACTCTAGACACCAATTAAAATAATACAAGCTTTATATTACAAGCCAGGGGCCTCGAGGGCTCGAATACATAAGCTCGAATACACAAGAGTCAGCGGAAGCAACAATATCTGAGTACAGACATGAGTTAAACAAGTTTGCCTTAATAAGGCTAGCACAAAAGCAACATCGATCGAAAAGGTAAGGCCTCCTGCCTGGGAGCCTCCTAAATACTCCAAGTCGTCAGCGGTCGTCACGTAGTAGTAGGCACCCTCGGGGTAGCAGTAGTCATCAGTGGTGTCGTCTGGCTCCTGGGATCTGTCATCTGGTCGCAACAAATGGGTATGGGGGAAAATAGGTAGCAAAGCAGCCGTGAGTACTCATCCAAAGTACTCGCAAGACTTACATCAGATCTAAACTAAGTATGCATCTGTATCAAAGGAAATGGGTTGTATCTGAGGACTAAACTACAGAATGCCAGAAGGGAAGGGGAAAGCCTAGCCTATCGAAGACTAGCATCTTATGAAAACCACCATCTTGCAGCAACAGGAGGGAGTAGAGTAGCTTAAAGTAAAGTAGTAGAAGTGTTATCAACCTTGACCAGAGATCCTTTCTCGACTCCCTGCGAGAAAGCAATCCCAGAGCCATACTTTCCAGTTATCATCTCATAACCAAGTCTCATCTCCATGTCTCATCTCAAGTATCCAGTTCTAGTTGTATCGATCGGGATACAACTCCCAAGTGTCCGTTACCGTAGGACAGGCTATCAATAGATGTTTTCTTCCCTGCAGGAGTGCACCAACTTACCCACCTCGCTCGATTAACTCCGGCCGGACACACTTTCCTGGGTCATGCCCGACCTCAGCCAAACAATACGCCGCAACCCGACCTAGGCTTAATAGAGAGGCCAGCACGCCGGACTAAACCTATGCCCCCAGGGGTCATTTGCCATCTCCCCGGGAACTCCTGCACGTTGCGAGGGCGGCCGGTGAGCAGACCTAGCTATCTCCCTAAAAAGGCAGGAGCTTACCAGTCCAACCCGGCGCGCGCCGCTCAGTCGCTGACGTCTATTAAGCTTCGGCTGATGCATACGACGCAGAACGCCCATGCTATGCCCACGTGATGGTTAGTGCTATCAGGTCAGAGGCCCCTCGGATCAAATATCCAAATAGTAGTGGATTAGGAACGCGCGGTAACGAGCAGAGACTCATGATCAATGTGACCCCGTCGCCCCGTCTCGAGTACTTGCGGCAAGGGCTAAGAATGCCCGACCATGCCTCGTAAGTACCTCGCAGGCACCTTCCAGGTCAACCCGACTCCACGTCATTCGCTATTAAGCTCGCGCGGGTACCCCTCAGGGCCGGCCCGTCTTAGTAAAATGGCTCGGTGCAAAGTCATAGTAACCATAGTAACTGTGTGTCTAACACCAAGGGGAAAACCTGAGGAATCACCCCCGGTGAATTCCACTCGATGTTGTCATCAAGGTGAACGTAAGAGGATCCACCCTCGAGGTTCACATTTGATGGGTTGCACGACAGAGCCATAACGGAAGTGGTTAAGGAGGAAATCACCCTCGATAACCTCGACCGTATAGCTACACTACAGAGATCTCATCAGGAGTGATGTAAGAGGTTCCGCCCTCGGCACTCGATGGTAACTCTGCAGAGTCGTACAACTAAGGGAGGTGATGTGCAGTGTCAGGGCCTGGACGTCGATCATGTTGATCGAGTCATCGAACATAAAGCGAGGCAACTGGGACAAAGTGGGGTCACTGATGCATCACTAACCAACCTATACTAAGCAGTTTAGGATAAGCAGGTAAGGTATGAAAGCAGGTAACAACAACAAGCTATGCATCAGAGTAGGATCATACAGAAAGAAGTAGCAGTTCTAATGCAAGCATGAGAGGGAAAGAAATGGGCGATATCAGAATGCTCAAGGGGGGTTTGCTTGCCTGGTTGCTCTGGCAAGGAGGGGGTTGTCATCGACGTAGTCCATCATAAGGGCAGCATTGGTCTCGGGGTCTACCGGAGAGAAGAGGGGGGGAGAAACAGTAAATATAAGCAAACATAGCACCACAAAGCATAACATGGCAACAAGATGTGCCGGGTGTGACCTAACACGGTAGGAGGTGATACCGGCGAAGGAGGGAAACATCCAGGGAAGTATCCCTGGTGTTTCGCGTTTTCGGACAAATGAACTGGAGGGGAAAGTTGCGTGTTCTCTATGCTAGGGATGCGTGACGGACGAATGGACTACGTATCCGGATTCTTTTCGTTGTTCTGAGCAACTTTCATGTACAAAGTTTTTCCATCCGAGTTACGGATTATTTTATATGAATTTTTAAAGATTAAAGCATAGTATGAAATTATTTAAATTAACATAAAAGGAATCATGACATCATCATGACGTCATCATGATGTCATCAGTCAACAGAGTTGACCAAAGTCAACCCTGACGTGTGGGGCCGTTCTATCATTGTCTAACAACTAATTAACAGTTTTAATTAACTAATCAAGTTAATTAGGTACTAAACATAGTTAATTAAGTTAATTAATTACCTATTTATTTTTTAATTAACTAATTACTTATTATTATTTTTATTTTTAAAAATACATTTTCTTTTTAAACCTTTTGGGGGCGGGCCCCACTGTCATAGTCCCAGGGGCCAGCAGGCGTGCGGTTAGTGGGCGGAATGGGTGCGGGCGGGGCGTAGCCCACCCGGGCGTGGGGCGAGGCCACCGGGTGGTAGGGAAGCCCGGCGAGGGGAAGGGGTGGCCAGGGGCGCGGCCCTGGGCGACGGCGAGCGCAAACACGGCCGGTGGGGGCGCAGGCGCTGCGGCACGGGGTAGCGGGGAGCTAGGCGGCGGCACGAGCAGCAGCAACAACAAGGGGCGATAGCGACGTTGGCGAGCACGGGAAAAGCGCGGCAGGAGGACGCAGCGGTGGCACGGCCATGCGCGGGCGCACGCGCGCGAGAGACGGGAAGGAGGAGGACCGGGTGAAAGGGCATTTCCCTACTTTATGTTTTGGATGATGATGAAAACCCTTTGTTGGTCTAATCTTGTGCTAAATGTTTCAGGTTCTCGACGCTTAGGCTCACATCAGAAAGCTATTCTCTCTTGTAGGAAAAGACCGAAGACGGAGTCCCCTATGCTTTTTATCTCTTTGGTCATAGGGAACCCGTACTATCAAGAGGGAATCCTCATTAGAAAGAACTGGGGGAATCTCTTCACGTACACCTTCATCACCCCTCCTTTGTCTTCCTCGGGTGAGAGAGAGAGAGAGAGTTTTCCTTGTCTCTTCTCCTATCCCTTCCTGCTCATTGTTTCTGCCCAGCGGTTGTACCGCTCTCTGGAGCGGCTGTACCACTGGGTCTTGTCGCTCACCAGTTTTGCTCGAGCGCTTGTACCGCTGCCTCCGGGCGGTGGTACCGCCACCTTGCTCTGCAAATGCTGGGGCGGTGGTTCCGTCCATGCACCGCTCAAGTACCGCTCGCGCTTCTATTTTGATGCGGTTCCTGGGCGGTAGTGGCCTGGTTAGTCTGGCCGTTCCTTGGTGCCCAGTACCACCGGTGGTCCGAGCGGTTCTTCCACTCGGAACTTAGCCGCCCAAGAGCTCAAGGCCATGCGGTTGTTCCGGCCAGGCACCGCCCAAGTACCGGTCAAGCTCCCGTTTTGATGCGGTGGTTGTGCGGTGGTTATGCGGTTAGTCCGGTTATTTTTCTTAGCCGGTACTACCGCCCGCTTGTCCGGTTGTACCGCTTGGTAGGGTTTTTGCAGATACACCATGAGGCCCGGTTGTACCGGGACGAGGACCGGTTGTACAGCTGCAGTGCAAAAAATGCAGTAATGGTTGGAATCTAGGGTTGCTTATAAGGGAGCTTCTCCCACCTACCACTCTCACCTTTGACCTCTCTCACTCCACCATTAATGCACTTTAAGCTCTCTTGCCCGATCTCTCTCCCTAGCCACTCAAACTTGTTGATTTGCTAGGGATTGAAGGAGGAGACCTAGATCTACACTTCCACCAAAGGATAATTGCTTCCCCCATACTTTCTTGTGTGGATTTTGTTACTCTTGGGTGTTTGAGCACCCTAGACGGTTGAGGTTACCTCGGAGCCATATTCCATTGTGGTGAAGCTTCGTGGTTTCGTTGGGAGTGTCCAATTAAGTTGTGGAGAGAGCCCCAACCTTGTTTGTAAAGGTTCGGTCACCGCCTTCAAGGGCACCAATAGTGGAATCACGACATCTCGCATTGTGTGAGGGCGTGAGGAGAATACGATGGCCCTAGTGGCTTCTTGGGGAGCATTGTGCCTCCACACCGCTCCAACGGAGATGTACTTCCCTTCAAAGGGAAGGAACTTTGGTAACACATCCTCGTCTCCACCGTCTCCACTCTTGGTTATCTCGTGCCTTTACTTGTGCAAGCTTATTTGTGTTATATCTCTTGCTTGCTTGTGTTGCTATCCTTGTTGCATCATATAGGTTGCTCACCTAGTTGCATATCTAGACAACCTACTTTGATGCAAAGTTTAAATTGTTAAAGAAAAGCTAAAATTGTTAGTTGCCTATTCACCCCCCCTCTAGTCAACCTTATCGATCCTTTCAATTGGTATCAGAGCCTCGTCTCTTTTTAAGGACTTTACCATCTGAAGAGTATGGTTGATACCGTAAATGGTGTGGAGGAACACTCCGGTGTGAATCTGGCCTCGTCTACGGGCGATGGGGGAACCTCGGTCTCTCGTGAGGAGTTCAATGTGGCCTTGGAGACATTGAAAACCTCCATGACGACCGAGGTTGAAAGCATGTTTACTAAATTCCTTGAGGGTCTTAAACTATCCACTGCACCGTTGAAAGTGGGTGATCCCACCGACAAGGTGACGGATGCTATCTCCGACAAGGGGGAAGCTATAGTGAAAAGGCTCCTTCTAGTGGTAAAAATGGCACCGGCATCTTTGCGCATGTGGAACCACCAATTGTTTATGGTGGACCGGTTCCTTCCACTCATTTGAATCATGCCGGTCCTCCCCCTAAGATTGTGAAAATGAGGACTTTGATTCTTGGGTTTACCGCTTTAAACGTCATTTAAATCATGTGAACACTAATCTTTGGAGAATCATCGAAGAAGGTTTCTATCCGCATGATACAAGCAACTTCACTCCTCAAGAAGCCGCGGATAATCAATTCAATGAGAATGCTCTCTTCATCATTCAAGATGCAATCCCACCCGAATACCTACCTCATCTTCGTCCCTTCGCCTTGGCCGAAGATGCATGGCTTTGTGTTGTCTCCCTCTACTGGGGAAGCGCAAGCATTCAACGCTCCAACTATGAAGTGGTGCAAGATGAGGCCGATGAGTTTGCAATGAAAGAAGATGAAGAACCTCGTGAGCTTTATCGGAGAGTAACCAAACTCGCGGTCTCACTCCGAGATCACGGGAGCAAGGAAACGGATGACAATTGGATCAAGCGCAAATTCCTCAAGGCAATGATGCCCTACCACAAGGCCATGACCTCCGTCATTCGTCAAAGACCGGACTTCCACACTTTAACCTCAAGCGAAGTGTTGGATGAGTTTGTGGCCATGAACATTTTGGACAAGACCGCCGACAATGTAGTGCTTCATTCTCAAAGGGCAAAGAAGCCCAACCTTGCATTGAAGGCCAAGCTGTCCGTTGAAGAAGAAGAAGAAGAGGAAGAAGAGGAGAGCAACCCCGAGGATACAAAGTATGCATATCATGAACACATGGCACTCGCTTCAAGGCAATTTTGGAGCAAGAAAAACTCGAGGCCAAACTTTAACAAGAACAACTCAAGTGGCACGAAGAGCAAGCAACATGTAATGACTTGCTACAATTGTGACAATGTGAGTCATTTTGTTGTGGAGTGCCCGTATGAGAAGAGGGAAGACAATGGTGGCAAGCTCATCCGAAAGGACAAGGCCAAGTCGTTTCCCAACAAGAGCAACTTCACCAAGAAGACTCCTCCCAAGGCATTGGTGGTACAAGAAGAGTACAATGAGGATGATGACGATGATGAAGGTGATGACGGTTGCCATGGCCTCCGTCGCCATTGCGACGACTCCACGGGTGTCTCTCTTCGACTCACCCAATGAGAGCATCACTGCCAGGTGCCTCATGGCTAAAGCCACCAACAAGGTAACCCCGAACATCAAAACTACCATCATTAATCATCCTTCTCCGACGGATAGCATTAATGAACATGAGGGAACTAATGTGGAGGAAAATGAGTTTGAGGCCTTTATGGACAAACTTAAGGGAAAAATCCAAGAAGCACTTTGTTGCTCTCTTGGAACAACTTGGTGAAGCCAATGACATGATCGAGGCTCACAAAGATACCATCACTAAGATGGAAGGGCATAGTCGTGACTATGCCGATGAGATTTCGGATCTTTCCAATGCTCTTGAGGAAGAGCGTGGTCTTTGTTTGGCTCTTGAGGAGTCACACAACGTTGATCATGCTAAGTTAAAGAAAGATTATGATCATGTCCTCATTGTCACTCATGTGCTAAACTCCGAGAAGGCCAAACTTGAGGTTGATCTAGCTGGACTCAAAGAGGAGTTTGATCTACTTGACAAGGCTCACAAGGTCTTGAAGAGTGCTCATGCTAGCCTCAAAGAGTCTCATGATCAACTTCAAGTAAAGCTAACCAAGGAAAAGGCCACTTTTCCTCGTATGATGTTAATTGATAATGCAAATGCTTCTAACCCATGTTATGAGCATGTGCATCTTGTTGAGGATAATGCTAAGCTAAAGGTGCAACTTGAGAAAGGTCTTGCGTCTTGTATACAAGGCAAGAAAACCTCAACGACCTTTTGACCAACCAAAAGGGAGTTGTGGCCAAGGAAGGGATTGGGTACGTGCCCGAGTCCAAGAACAAGAAGAAGAATGACAAGACTAAACGACCTCCTCCACTCATGCAAACCTTTGTGAAGGAGGGAGAGAGTGCTTCCAAGGAGAAGAAGAATAATGCAAAGGGCGGCGGTGTCAAAAAGGGCAATGCCACGACTTCCATCAAAGCCGGCGACTTTAATCCTTTTATGTGTTATGTCGTGCTAGTGATGGGCATGTCTATGCCAAATTTGTTGGTTCTCCTCATGAGTACATCGAATGGTCTATTTGGGTTCCAAAGACCCTTGTTACTAACATCAAAGGACCCATTACAAAATGGGTACCTAAAACCAAGCATTGATCTCTTGTAGGTGTTTGCTTCCGGTGGGGGATCATGGTTGCTCGATAGCGGAGCTATAAATCATATGACCGGAAGCAAGGACTTGGTGGTGGACGTGCACAAGATTCCATCTATGCCCACCAATGTCGAGTGGGGTGACGCCTCATCTTCTAAGGTATTGGGACTTGGCAAGGTAGTCATCTCTCATGATCTCACGATCGAGAAGGTCATGCTTGTTGAGTCCCTTGCATACAATTTACTTTCAGTTCGTCAACTTGCAATCATGGGCTTTGCCATTTTCTTTGATATTGATACCGTGGCCCTCTTGTGGAGCAAGACTCTTAAAGTAGCCTTTGTTGGGCATGTCGAGAACGGTCTATATGTGATTAACTTCTCGGGGCGACCCACTAAGACCGCGACATGCCTAATGGCTAAAGTTGATGTGGGATGGCTTTGGCATCCCCGTCTAGCCCATGTCAATATGAGATCTTTGCAAAGTCTTCTAAAGGGGGACCATGTCCGTGGACTAACGAATGTTAGTTTTGCTAAAGATCGTGCTTGCAGTGCTTGTATCGAAGGAAAGCTACATGATAAGGCTCACCCTCCCACGACTATCATTTACTCAAAGAGGCCTTTGGAGCTCCTTCACATGGATCTCTTTGGGCCTCCATCATTCGATAGTCTTGGGGGTAGGAAGTATTGCTTGGTGATTGTGGATGACTACTCAAGATACTCTTGGGTATATCTCTTCAAGAGGAAGAGCGAGACCCAACAAACCGTCATTGACTTTGCAAATGAAGCACAACATCAACACAATGCAAAGATCTTGACAATAAGAAGTGACAACGGCACCGAGTTCAAGAACTACACCTTGGATGAGTTTCTTAGTGATGAGGGGATCAAGCATCAATATTCCGCACCTTACACCCCTCAACAAAACGGTGTTGCGGAGAGGAAGAACCGGACGTTGATGGATGTGGCAAGGACCATGATGGCGGAGTTCAAGTCTCCGTACAACTTTTGGGTCGAAGCCATCAACACCGCATGTCATGCATCCAACCGGCTCTACCTCCGCAAGGGCTTGAACAAGACTCCATATGAGATACTCACCGGTAACAAGCCCAACCTCAAGTACTTTCGGGTGTTCGGGTGTAAGTGTTTCATTCTCAAAAAGGGTGTTCGGTTGTCTAAATTTGAGGCTAGAGCTTATGAGGGCATATTTGTTGGTTATGCTACAAACTCTCATGCTTACCGTGTCCTCAATAAATCCACGAGACTTATTGAGGAGACATGTAACGTGGAGTTTGATGAGAATAACGGCTCCCAAGTGGAGCAAAGTGGCACTTGTGATGTAGGTGATGAAATTCCTCCTCAAGCCATAAGAAGAATGGGTGTTGGCTTTATCCTACCCATTGAGGAACCCCTTGTGGCCGAAGGAGAAGGACAATGCTCCACTCAAGTGGAGCCATCACCAACCCAAGGCCCACACGCTTCCGAAGAACAACATGAAGGCCCTCATCCACAAGAACTTGAGAAAGGACAAGATCATGCTCAAGACGGTGTTGACACATCAAGTGATGCCCGAGGTCAAGTTCTCTCCTCCGAGCAAGTTCAAGAACAAGAACAAGCTCAAGACGACGCTCAAGATGATCAAGTGACCACTCCTCGTCTCACCCCCGAGGAGGAATTGGAGCGTCGTGCCGCCAAGGTTGCTTCCAAGCTCTCCACCAAGGATCATCTCATGACGAATGTGCTTGGAAGCTTAAGAAAGGGGGTAAGCACTCGTAGACAGTTAGCAAACTATTGTGAGCATCACGCGTTTGTCTCTTGTGTCGAACCCCACAAGGTCTATGAGGCGCTAGAAGATCCGGATTGGCTCAATGCCATGCATGAAGAACTCAACAACTTTGAGCGCAACAAAGTGTGCAGATTGGTGCCAAGACCGACGGGGAACCACAATGTCATTGGAACCAAGTGGATATTTAAGAACAAGCAAGATTCCCATGGGATTATCATTCACAACAAGGCTCATTTGGTAGCACAAGGCTACTCCCAAGTCGAGGGTATCGACTATGGTGAAACCTTTGCTCCCGTTGCTCGTCTTGAATCTATTCGCATGTTGATTGCATATGCTTCTCATCAACTTTAAGTTGCAACAAATGGATGTGAAGAGTCCATTTCTTAATGGTCCCATTAATGAATTGGTTTATGTCAAGCAACCCCCTGGGTTCGAGGATCCCTACTTTCCCGATCATGTGTATCAACTTGACAAGGCATTCTATGGCCTTAAACAAGCCCCACGTGCATGGTATGTGTTGGAAATATGCCCTAGAGGCAATAATAAATTGGTTATTATTATATTTCCTTGTTCATGATAATCTTTTATTATCCATGCTAGAATTGTATTGATAGGAAACTCAGATACATGTGTGGATACATAGACAGCACCATGTCCCTAGTAAGCCTCTAGTTGACTAGATCGTTGATCAATAGATGGTTACGGTTTCCTGACCATGGACATTGGATGTCGTTGATAATGGGATCACATCATTAGGAGAATGATGTGATGGACAAGACCCAATCCTAAGCCTAGCACAAAGATCGTGTAGTTCGTATGCTAAAGCTTTTCTAATGTCAAGTATCATTTCCTTAGACCATGAGATTGTGCAACTCCCGGATATCGTAGGAGTGCTTTGGGTGTGCCAAACGTCACAACGTAACTGGGTGGCTATAAAGGTACACTACAGGTATCTCCGAAAGTGTCTGTTGGGTTGGCACGAATCGAGACTGGGATTTGTCACTCCGTGTAAACGGAGAGGTATCTCTGGGCCCACTCGGTAGGACATCATCATAATGTGCACAATGTGATCAAGGAGTTGATCACGGGATGATGTGTTATGGAACGAGTAAAAGAGACTTGCCGGTAACGAGATTGAACCAGGTATCGGGATACCGACGATCGAATCTCGGGCAAGTATCGTACCGCTAGACAAAGGGAATTGTATACGGGATTGATTAAGTCCATGACATCGTGGTTCATCCGATGAGATCATCGTGGAGCATGTGGGAGCCAACATGGGTATCCAGATCCCGCTATTGGTTATTGACCAGAGAGTTATCTCGGTCATGTCTGCATGTTTCCCGAACCCGTAGGGTCTACACACTTAAGGTTCGATGACGCTAGGGTTATAAAGGAAGTTTGTATGTGGTTACCAAATGTTGTTCGGAGTCCCGGATGAGATCTCGGGCATCACGAGGAGTTCCGAAATGGTCCAGAGGTAAAGATTTATATATGGGAAGTCATCATACGGTCACCGGAATAATTCGGGGGGTTGCCGGTATTGTACCGAGACCACCGAAGGGGTTCCGGGGGTCCACCGGGAGGGTCCACCTGCCCTGGAGGGCCCTATGGGCTGTATGTGGAGAGGGACCAGCCCCTTAGTGGGCTGGGTGCCTCCCCCCTAGGGCCCATGCGCCTAGGGTTTTGGGGGAACCCTAAAGGGGGGCGCGCCCCCTTGCCTTGGGGGGCAAGGCAACCCCCCTTGGCCGCCGCCCCCTCCTCAGATGGGATCTGAGGGGGTCGTCCCCCCTCTCCCTTGCCCCTATATATATGTGGGGG
Organism: Triticum monococcum; assembly: GCA_034509565.1. Lineage (NCBI taxonomy): Eukaryota > Viridiplantae > Streptophyta > Magnoliopsida > Poales > Poaceae > Triticum > Triticum monococcum. Next base: position 106,311,002 of record CM067843.1, read on the forward strand.
TGGGAGGGCAGCCGCACCAATGTTCTAGCGCAGCCCTCCCCCTCTCCCAAGTCCTTCTCCTCTCCCGTGGTGCTTGGCGAAGCCCTGCAGGATTACCACGCTCCTCCACCACCACCACGCCGTTGTGCTGCTGCTGGATGGAGTCTTCCTCAACCTCTCCCTCTCTCCTTGCTGGATCAAGGCATGGGAGATGTCACCGGGCTGTACGTGTGTTGAACGCGGAGGTGCCGTCCGTTCGGCACTAGGATCTCCGGTGATTTGGATCACGATGAGTACAACTCCTTCAACCCCGTTCTCTTGAACGCTTCCGCTTAGCGATCTACAAGGGTATGTAGATGCACTCTCCTTCCCCTCGTTGCTGGTTTCTCCATAGATAGATCTTGGTGATACGTAGGAAAATTTTGAATTTCTGCTACGTTCCCCAATAGTGGCATCATGAGCTAGGTCTATGCGTAGTTTCTGTGCACGAGTAGAACACAAAGCAGTTGTGGGCGTTGATTTTGTCAATTTACTTGCCGTTACTAGTCTTATCTTGATTCGGCGGCATCGTGGGATGAAGCGGCCCGGACCGACCTTACACGTACTCTTACGTGAGACTGGTTCCACCGACTGACATGCACTAGTTGCATAAGGTGGCTAGCGGGTGTCTGTCTCTCCCACTTTAGTCAGATCGGATTCGATGAAAAGGGTCCTTATGAAGGGTAAATAGCAATTGGCATATCACGTTGTGGTTTTTGCATAGGTAAGAAACGTTCTTGCTAGAAACCCATAGCAGCCACGTAAAACATGCAAACAACAATTAGAGGACGTCTAACTTGTTTTTGCAGGGTATGCTATGTGATGTGATATGGCCAAAGGATGTGATAAATGATATATGTGATGTATGAGATGATCATGTTCTTGTAATAGGAATCACGACTTGCATGTCGATGAGTATGACAACCGGCAGGAGCCATAGGAGTTGTCTTAATTTATTTATGACCTACGTGTCAACATAAACGTCATGTAATTACTTTACTTTATTGCTAACTGTTAGCTGTAGTAGTAGAAGTAATAGTTGGCGAGACAACTTCATGAAGACACGATGATGGAGATCATGATGATGGAGATCATGGTGTCATGCCGGTAACGATGATGATCATGGAGCCCCGAAGATGGAGATCAAAAGGAGCAAAGTGATGATGGCCATATCATGTCACTATTTGATTGCATGTGATGTTTATCATGTTTATACATCTTATTTGCTTAGAATGACGGTAGTAAATAAGATGATCCCTCATTAAAATTTCAAGAAAGTGTTCCCCCTAACTGTGCACCGTTGCGAAAGTTCGTCGTTTCGAAGCACTACGTGATGATCGGGTGTGATAGATTCTTACGTTCGAATACAATGGGTGTTGACGAGCCTAGCATGTACAGACATGGCCTCGGAACACATGCAAAACACTTAGGTTGACTTGACGAGCCTAGCATGTACATACATGGCCTCGGAACACAAGAGGCCAAAAGGTCGAGCATGAGTCGTATGGTAGATACGATCAACATGTAGATGTTCACCGATGTTGACTAGTCCGTCTCACGTGATGATCGGACACGGCCTAGTTGACTCGGATCATGTAATCACTAAGATGACTAGAGGGATGTCTATCTGAGTGGGAGTTCATAAGATGAACTTAATTATCCTGAACATAGTCAAAAGGTCTTCGCAAATTATGTCATGGCTCGCGTTTTAGTTCTACTGTTTAGATATGTTCCTAGAGAAAATTTAGTTGAAAGTTGATAGTAGCAATTATGCGGACTAGGTCCGTAAACTGAGGATTGCCCTCATTGCTTCATAGAAGGCTTATGTCCTTAATGCATCGCTCAGTGTGCTGAACCTCGAACGTTGTCTATGGATGTTGCGAACATCTGACATACACATTTTGATAACTACGTGATAGTTCAGTTAAACGGTTTAGAGTTGAGGCACCGAAGACGTTTTGAAACGTCGCGAAACATAGGAGATGTTTCGAGGGCTAAAATTGGGATTTCAGGCTTGTGCCCACGTCAAGAGGTATAAGACCTCCGACGATTTTCTTAGCCTGCAAACTAAGGGAGAAAAGCTCAATTGTTGAGCTTGTGCTCAGATTGTCTGAATACAACAATCATTTGAATCGAGTTGGAGTTGATCTTCCAGATGAGATAGTGATGTTTCTCCGAAGTCATTACCACCAAGCTGCTAGAGCCTGGTGATGAACTATAATATATCAGGGACATATATGATGATCCTTGAGATATTCGCGATGTTTGACACCACAAAAGTAGAAATCAAGAAGGAGCATCAATTGTTGATGGTTGGTGAAACCACTAGTTTCAAGAAGGGCAAGGGCAAGAAGGATACTTCATGAAACGGCAAATCAGCTGCTGCTCTAGTGAAGAAACCCAAGGTTGAACCCAAACCCGAGGCTAAGTGCTTCTGTAATAAGGGGAACAGCCACTGGAGCAGAATTACCCTAGATACTTGGTAGATGAGAAGGCTGGCAAGGTCGTTAGAAGTATATTGGATATACATTGTGTTAATGTGTACTTTACTAGTACTCCAAGTAGCACCATGGTATTAGATACCGGTTCGGTTGCTAAGTGTTAGTAAACTCGAAATAAAAGGCTGCGGAGTAAACGGAGACTAGCTAAAGGTGAGCTGGCGATATGTGTTGGAAGTTTTTCCAAGCTTGATGTGATCAATCATTGCACGCTCCCTCTACCATCGAGATTGGTGTTTGCGTTGAGCATAGACATGATTGGATTATGTCTATCGCAATACGGTTATTCATTTAAGGAGAATAATGGTTACTCTGTTTATTTGAATAATACCTTCAATGGTCTTGCACCTAAAATGGATAGTTTATTGAATCTCGATCGTAGTGATACACTTGTTCATGCCAAAAGATATAAGATAGTAATGATAGTACCACCTACTTGTGGCACTGCCACGTAAGTCATATCGGTATAAAACGCATGAAGAAGCTCCATGTTGATGGATCTTTGGGCTCACTCGTTTTTGAAAAGTTTGAGACATGCGTTGGTGTATATGCATGAAGAAACTCCATGCAAATGGACCATTTGGACTCACTTGATTTTGAATCACTTGAGACATGCAAATCATACCACATGGGCAAGATGACTGAAAGCCTCGTTTTCAGTAAAATGGAACTAGAAAGCAACTTGTTGGAAGTAATACATTTTGATGTGTGCAGTCCAATGAGTGTTGAGGCGTGTAGTAGATATCGTTATGTTCTTACTTCACAGATGATTTTAGTAGACGTTGAGTATATTTACTTGATGAATCACGAGTCTGAATTATTGAAAGGTTCAAGTAATTTCAGGGTGAAGTTGAAAGATCGTCGTGACAAGAGGATAAAAGATCTATGATATGATCATAGAGATGAATATCTGAATTACGAGTTTGGCACAGAATTAAGACATTGTGGAAATTGTTTCAAAACTAATACAGCCTGGAACACCATAGTGTGATGGTGTGTCCGAACATCATAACTGCACCCTATTGGATATGATGCATACCATGATGTCTCTTATCGAATTACCACGATAGTTTATGGGTTAGGCATTAGAGACAACCACATTCACTTTAAATAGGGCACCACGTAATTCCGATGAGATGACAACGTATGAACTATGGTTTAGAGAAACCTAAGCTGTCATTTCTTAAAAGTTTGGGGCTGCGACGCTTATGTGAAAAAGTTTCAGGCTGATAAGCTCGAACCCAAAGCGGATAAATGCATCTTCATAGGACACCCAAAACAGTTGGGTATACCTCCTGTCTCAGATCCGAAAGCAATAGGGATTGTTTCTAGAATCGGGTCCTTTCTCAAGGAAAAGTTTTTCTCGAAGGAATTGAGTGGGAGGATGGTGGAGACTTGATGAGGTTATTGAACCGTCACTTCAACTAGTGTATAGCAGGGCACAAAGAGTTGTTCCTATGGCACCTACACCAATTGAAGTGAAAGCTTATGATATTGATCATGAGACTTCGGATCAAGTCACTCTCAAACCTCGTAGGACGACAAGGATGCGTGCTACTTCAGAGTGGTACGTAATCCTATCTTGAAAGTCATGTTGCTAGACAACAATGAACCTACGAGCTATGAAGAAGCGATGGTGGGCCCGGATTCCGATGAATGGCTCGAGGCCATAAAATCCGAGAGAGGATCCATGTATGAAAACAAAGTGTAGACTTTGGCAGAACGGCTTGATGGTTGTAAGGCTGTTGAGTACAGATGGATTTTAAAAGGAAGACGGACAATCATGGTAAATGTCACCATTAAGAAAGCTCGACTTGTCATTAAGAAGTTTCCCGACAAGTTCAAGGAGTTGACTACGGTGAGACTTTCTCACTCGTAGCGATGCTAAGAGTCTGTTGGAATTATATTAGCGATTACTACATTATTTATGAAATCTTGCAGATAGGATGTCAAAACATTGTTTCCTCGACGATTTTCTTGAGGAAAGGTTGTATGTGATACAACCGGAAGGTTTTGTCAATCCTGAAAGATGCTAATAAGTATGCAAAGCTCCAGCAATCCTTCTGAGGACTGGAGTAAGCATCTCGGAGTTGGAATGTATGCTTTGATGAGATGATCAAAGATTTTGGGTGTATACAAAGTTTATGAGAAACTTGTATTTCCAAAGAAGTGACTGGGAGCACTATAGAATTTCTGATGAATATATGTTGTTGACATATTGTTGATCAGAAATGACATAGAATTTTTGGAAAGCATACAGGGTTATTTGGAAAGTGTTTTTCAATGAAAAGCCTGGATTAAGCTACTTGAACATTGAGCATCAAGATCTATAAGGATAGATCAAAACGCTTAATGATACTTTCAAATGAGCACATACCTTGACATGATCTTGAAGGTGTTCAAGATGGATCAGTCAAAGAAGGAGTTCTTGCCTAAGTTGTAAGGTATGAAGTTAAGACTTAAAGCTCGACCACGGCAGAATAGAGAGAAAGGACGAAGGTCGTCCCCTATGCTTAAGACATAGGCTCTACAGTATGCTATGCTGTGTACCGCACCTGAAATCTGCCTTGCCATGAGTCAGTCAAGGGGTACAAGAGTGATCCAAGAATGGATCACAGGACAGCGGTCAAAGTTATCCTTAGTAACTAGTGGACTAAGGAATTTTCTCGATTATGGAGGTGGTAAAAGAGTTCGTCGTAAAGAGTTACGTCGATGCAAGCTTAACACCTATCCGGATAGCTCTGAGTAGAGATACCGGATACGTATAATGGAGCAATAATTTAGAATAGCTCCAAGTAGAACAATTATTTGAAATGGCTCCAAATATAGCATAGTAGTTGCATCTACAAGATGACATAGAAATTTGCGAAGTACATACGGATCTGAATGTTGCAGACCCATTGACTGAAACCTCTCACACAAGCATAACATGATCAAACCCAGAACTCTTTGGGTGTTAGTCACATGGGGATGTGACCTTAAGTGTTAATCACATATCGACGTGAACTGGATTATTGACTCTAGTGCAAGTGGGAGACTGTTGGAAATATGCCCTAGAGGCAATAATAAATTGGTTATTATTATATTTCCTTGTTCATGATAATCGTTTATTATCCATGCTAGAATTGTATTGATAGGAAACTCAGATACATGTGTGGATACATAGACAACACCATGTCCCTAGTAAGCCTCTAGTTGACTAGCTCGTTGATCAATAGATGGTTACGGTTTCCTGACCATGGACATTGGATGTCGTTGATAATGGGATCACATCATTAGGAGAATGATGTGATGGACAAGACCCAATCCTAAGCCTAGCACAAAGATCGTGTAGTTCGTATGCTAAAGCTTTTCTAATGTCAAGTATCATTTCCTTAGACCATGAGATTGTGCAACTCCCGGATATCGTAGGAGTGCTTTGGGTGTGCCAAACGTCACAACGTAACTGGGTGGCTATAAAGGTACACTACAGGTATCTCCGAAAGTGTCTGTTGGGTTGGCACGAATCGAGACTGGGATTTGTCACTCCATGTAAACGGAGAGGTATCTCTGGGCCCACTCGGTAGGACATCATCATAATGTGCACAATGTGATCAAGGAGTTGATCACGGGATGATGTGTTACAGAACAAGTAAAAGAGACTTGCCGGTAACGAGATTGAACCAGGTATCGGGATACCGACAATCGAATCTCGGGCAAGTATCGTACCGCTAGACAAAGGGAATTGTATACGGGATTGATTAAGTCCATGACATCGTGGTTCATCCAATGAGATCATCGTGGAGCATGTGGGAGCCAACATGGGTATCCAGATCCCGCTATTGGTTATTGACCAGAGAGTTATCTCGGTCATGTCTGCATGTTTCCCGAACCCGTAGGGTCTACACACTTAAGGTTCGATGGCGCTAGGGTTATAAAGGAAGTTTGTATGTGGTTACCGAATGTTGTTTGGAGTCCCGGATGAGATCCCGGACGTCATGAGGAGTTCCGGAATGGTCCGGAGGTAAAGATTTATATATGGGAAGTCATCATACGGTCACCGGAATAATTCGGGGGGTTGCCGGTATTGTACCGGGACCACCGAAGGGGTTCCGGGGGTCCACCGGGAGGGTCCACCTGCCCCGAAGGGCCCTATGGGCTGTATGTGGAGAGGGACCAGCCCCTTAGTGGGCTGGGCGCCTTCCCCCCCTAGGTCCCATGCGCCCAGGGTTTTGGGGGAACCCTAAAGGGCCCCCCCCCCCCCTTGCCTTGGGGGGCAAGGCAACCCCCCTTGGCCGCCGCCCCCTCCTCAGATGGGATCTGAGGGGGCCGGCCCCCCTCTCCCTTGCCCCTATATATATGTGGGGGTGGGAGGGCAGCCGCACCAATGTTCTGGCGCAGCCCTCCCCCTCTCCCAAGTCCTTCTCCTCTCCTGTGGTGCTTGGCGAAGCCCTGCAGGATTACCACGCTCCTGCACCACCACCACGCCGTTGTGCTGCTGCTGGATGGAGTCTTCCTCAACCTCTCCCTCTCTCCTTGCTGGATCAAGGCATGGGAGACGTCACCGGGCTGTACGTGTGTTGAACGCGGAGGTGCCGTCCGTTCGGCACTAGGATCTCCGGTGATTTGGATCACGACGAGTACGACTCCTTCAACCCCGTTCTCTTGAACGCTTCCGCTTAGCGATCTACAAGGGTATGTAGATGCACTCTACTTCCCCTCGTTGCTGGTTTCTCCATAGATAGATCTTGGTGATACGTAGGAAAATTTTGAATTTCTGCTACGTTCCCCAACAGTATGACCACCTTACCGAGTTGTTACAAGACCGTGGTTTTGAAGTTGGGCTAATCGACCCCACTCTTTTTACTAAGAAGGTCAAAGGGGAGTTGTTTGTGTGCCAATTATATGTTGATGATATTATCTTTGGTTCCCCTAACAAAGCTTTCAATGAGGAATTTTCCGCTCTCATGACCTCAAAGTTCGAGATGTCTTCCATGGGAGAGTTGAAGTTCTTTCTAGGGTTCGAAGTGAAGCAAAGAAGAGAAGGAACCTTCATCAACCAAGCCAAATATACTCAAGACATGCTCAAGAGATTCAAGCTAAGTGATGTCAAGCCGGCTTCCACTCCAATGCCCACCAAGTGCCAACTTGACATAGATCCCAATGGTAAAGCGGTGGATCAAAAGGTATATCGCTCCATGATAGGCTCCTTGCTCTACCTTTGTGCATCTAGACCGGATATCATGTTGAGTGTGGGAATTTTTGCATGGTTTCAAGCCGCACCTAAGGAAAGTCACTATGTGGCGGTCAAACGAATCTTTCGATATTTGGCTCATACCCCAAACTTTGGCTTATGGTATCCAAGAGGAGCAAACTTCAAGCTTGTAGGGTATTCGGATTCCGATTGGGCGGGAGACAAAGTGGATAGGAAGTCCACTTCCGGAGGCTGCCAATTCCTTGGTTGCTCTTTGGTAAGTTGGTCTTCCAAAAAGCAAAGTTGTGTGTTTCTCTCATCCACCGAAGTGGAGTATGTGGCGGCCGGTAGTTGTTGTGCACAACTCTTCTGGGTGAGGCAAACTTTAAAGGATTACGGTGTCATTTGTGACAAAGTGCCTCTTTGGTGTGACAATGAAAGTGCCATCAAGATCTCTCTCAACCCGGTGCAACACTTCAAGACGAAGCATATTGAGATCTGGTATCACTTCATCCGGGATCATATTAGGCAAGGAGAGATCGAGCTCAACTATGTCAACACTCATGATAACCTTGCAGATATTTTCACGAAGCCATTGGATGAAGCAAGATTTTGCGAGTTAAGGCATGAGCTAAATATCATTGATTCGAGCAATATTGCTTGAACCCATGCACACCCCACCATACTCAACTTGTTATCTCGTTTAGATGCAGGCATGGACATAGGGGGAGTGTTGTTTTCTCGATGAACTCTTCCTCCCCCCATTATGCATAAATTGAACAACTCTTTCACATTAGCCATTTGTGATGGTATTTGTGCTTCAAAGTCGAGTTTTGGTCATGGGCCCAAGGATAATTCTTTGCGGTGCCATACCAATTGACTCATACATAGGGGGCTACGGCCTCCGCCCCATTTGTTCGTGTTGTGCCTCGTGTCAGTTCTTCTTGTTCGTGCCTTAGTTTGTTTTCATAGGCGCTAGGTGTTGGGGTCTCATTGCACACTCTTGTTCTTGGCGTTGGTAATGGTGTCCGGGCGGTACAACCGGGGTCACAGGCGGTTCAACCGCTGGTGCTCTCCAGGCGGTCTCCCAGCGGTGGCTGAGCGGTCCCACCGCTCAACCACTGGAGTGCCCGTCTGACCGGTTCTACCGGTTGGCTACGGCGGTACTACCGCTGCCTCTTGGCGACGGAAGTACCGCCCGTATCCACTGGCTCGTACCAGGCAGCGGTACAACCGCTCCCTTGAGAGGTACAACCGCCGCGCGGCTTTGGGTCTATATATACCCCTCGGGGCTGGTGGGGGTTTCTTTTCTTCCTTCCCCAGCCCTTCCCATCTTGTGCCCTAGCCGCCGACCGCCATTGCCTCTGCCCCGGAGTGCTTCTCGTGCTTCGGGTCCGTGGGGTCTCCGTGGATCCTCTCCAAGGAGGCCTCCTCCTTCCCGATCTCTTCCCATGGATGCTGGTAATGCCCCTTGTCCCTCGTTCTTTGTTCTAGGGTTTGTTCCCTTTGCTCTAGGGCATTACTTGACATTACGCGTTTATCATTTAAACTATTAGGTGGAAGAGATCATTTTTAGCCTCCTTCTTAGATTGCATGTCTTTGAAACTAAAATATGGCTAGTATGATTCATATTTCATGGTTCAATCTAGTCTCTGCCCCTAGTACCACTGTCCAGTGGTTCTACCGCCTCTGCGGCGGTACAACCGCTGGAGCGGTACTACCGGTAGGAGAACCGGTTCAACCGGGTTATCTGCACCATGTAGCCCTGTTTCATTTTCTAAAGTTTGTGCAATATATCTTTTCTTCTTTTTGTGTGCAATCCTCTCATTTTGCTGGGTCTCTTGTGTTCTCCTTGTGCGTGTGTTCAGGTGGCTCTTGTTCTTGCTCTGCTCCTCGCAAGACCAAGAAGAGGGAACAACGGACCTTGCATCCGGTTGTGTCGGATGACGAAGAAGAGGTTGTGATTCCCACCAAGCCCACTCGCCATGAAAAGTCTGCCGCTGCAAAGCAATGTGTGGTACTGTCGTTGCATCGCTGGAAAGCCAAGGATTGGGAAGCCTACCGCTCGAAGAATCCTTATGAGGTTCCCATAGCTCCTCGTTGGACCACCGTTCGGTTCCGGAATGAGATGCAAGTACGGATTGTACATGAGCTCTTTGAGCACAACAAGAACAACCATGCCAAGCAGTGGACCATCGATCTTGACCATTGGAGGAGCAACTTGGAGTATTTTGGTGAGGCATTGGCTCTCTGTGAGGAATTTGATCTTGTCAAGCTCATGTCAGTCAACTGTGACTTTGATGTTCACCTCATCCATCAGTTCTATGCCACGGTTCACTTTGGAGAAGATGACGCACGCAGTCTCACCTTCATGTGTCGTGATGAGCTCTTTCAAGTTCCCTGGAGGGCTTTCTGCAATGCTATTGGGTATGATGATACCAGTCTGGAAGGAAGGGGTGGCATTCGTCCTCATGACCATCCTGAGTCCATGCCTAAGGAGAAGCTTGCCCCTCTATACATTCGGGGCCGTGGAATTATTGGAGAATAGAAGGATTTGGAGAAGGTCTATGACATCATGCACCGAGTGTTCCGTAATGTGCTCTTGCCCAAGGTGGGCAACCAAGATGAGATTCATGGCTATCTGGTTGACTTGATGGTTGCTATGAAGACCATGGTGGGGACTGGTGCAACGTTTGATGTGTCAAATTGGCTGTGGCATGAAATGTACAACATGGTCATCTACCATAAGGTCCCAATCTACGCTCCGTTTGTCATGTGCTTTCTGAACTCTGTGTGGGTTGTTCGTCGTCCTGGAGAGCTCCTCACTTCTCCAGACAATCTCACTGTTCATGAGGTCAAGCTTCTTAAGAAGAAGAAGCACGTCGAGCCCCGCTTTCCTGCCAATGCTCCTGAGGATGTCTATGCCACTTCTGACGATGAGGACTTTGAGATGGAGCCCGGGGCCAAGCCCTCTTGGGCGGCCAAGCTCACTGCCAAGGTGAAGAAGACCTTTTGTCTCCAGACTGACATCCAGAAGAAGATGTATGAGGCACATGTCAATGAGAATCTTGCACGGTGTCGCCAAATTGCAATGATGAAGCACCTCAATGTGCCGGTTTAGAGTGGCTCTAAGAAGAGCATCACCCCAGAGGAGCGTTGGATTTCAACCCACAGCACCTGGTTTGATGATGAGGCCCCTCCCCAACCATCCACCTCTTTTGCTACTGCTGACAATGCCATGGAGGAATCCGATCCCGACGATGATGCCGACTCTGCTAATGAGGATCCAGATGCGACCGAGGAGTTAGAGGAGGACTACTGAGCTTTGGGACGCTAGCTTCGCTCTTTTCCTTTTTGGTGTCTTGATGCCAAAGGGGTAGAGGGTTCTATAGGTCTCGGGATTTGCATGGGTTGGGTTCTCATTTCCTCGTGTTTCTCTTCAGTGTTGAACTTTGTTCGTGGTGGTTTCTTGCTGTGTGTGAGACTTATGCTACTCCTTTTATTGCTACCAGTTCGTCGGTTATTATTATTGTTATTACTGCTATCTTTCTGTTATGTTGTCTCTCATATTATGTGCTTAGAGTGGTGAGTCTATAAAATCTAGGGGGAGTCTATCCCTGAAAGTGTGCCCATGCTTTCTTACAGCGTGTTCTTTTGGGGCACACATCTAGGGGGAGCTCTGTCTAGATTTCATAGACTTCTCTCTTGCAAATCATGTTGTTGTCATCATCCACCAAAAAGGGGGAGATTGAAAGGGCATTTCCCTACTTTATGTTTTGGATGATGATGACAACCCTTTGTTGGTCTAATCCTGTGCTAAATGTTTCAGGTTCTCGATGCTTAGGCTCACATCGGAAAGCTATTCTCTCTTGTAGGAAAAGATCGAAGACGGAGTCCCCTGTGCTTTTTATCTCTTTGGTCGTAGGGAACCCGTACTATCAAGAGGGAATCCTCATTAGAAAGAACTGGGGGAATCTCTTCACGTACACCTTCATCACCCCTCCTTTGTCTTCCTCAGGTGTGTGTGAGAGAGAGAGAGTTTTCCTTGTCTCTTCTCCTATCCCTTCCCGCTCACTGTTTCTGCCCAGCGGTTGTACCGCTGGGTCTTGCCGCTCACCATCTTTGCTCGAGCACTTGTACCGCTGCCTCCGGGCGGTGGTACCGCCACCTTGCTCTGCAAATGTTGGGGCGGTGGTTCCGCCATGCACCGCTCAAGTACCATTGGCGCTTCTGTTTTGATGCGGTTCTTGGGCGGTAGTGGCCCGGTTGGTCCGGTCATTCCTCGGTGTCCGGTACCACCGGTGGTCCGAGCGGTTCTTCCGCTCGGAACTTAGCCGCCCAAGAGCTCAAGGCCATGCGGTTGTTCTGGCCAGGCACCGCCCAAGTACCGGTCAAGCTCCTGTTTTGATGTGGTGGTTATGCGGTTAGTCCGGTTATTTTTCTTAGCCGGTACTACCGCTCGCTTGTCTGGTTGTACCGCTTGGTAGGGTTTTTGCAGATACACCGTGAGGCCCGGTTGTATTGGGGCGAGGACCGGTTGTACCGCTGTAGTGCAAAAAACGCAGTAACAGTTGGAATCTAGGGTTGCTTATAAGGGCGCTTCTCCCACCTACCACTCTCACCTTTGACCTCTCTCACTCCACCATTAATGCACTTCAAGATCTCTTGCCCAATCTCTCTCCCTAGCCACTCAAACTTGTTGATTTGCTAGGGATTGAAGGAGGAGACCTAGATCTACACTTCCACCAAAGGATAATTGCTTCCCCCATACTTTCTTGTGTGGATTTTGTTACTCTTGGGTGTTTGAGCACCCTAGACGGTTGAGGTCACCTCGGAGCCATATTCCATTGTGGTGAAGCTTCGTGGTATCGTTGGGAGTGTCCAATTAAGTTGTGGAGAGAGCCCCAGCCTTGTTTGTAAAGGTTCGGTCGCCGCCTTCAAGGGCACCAATGGTGGAATCACGGCATCTCGCATTGTGTGAGGGCATGTGGAGAATACGGTGGCCCTAGTGGCTTCTTGGGGAGCATTGTGCCTCCACACCGCTCCAACGGAGACGTACTTCCCTTCAAAGGGAAGGAACTTCGGTAACACATCCTCGTCTCCACCGTCTCCACTCTTGGTTATCTCGTGCCTTTACTTGTGCAAGTTTATTTGTGTTATATCTCTTGCTTGCTTGTGTTCCTATCCTTGTTGCATCATATAGGTTGCTCACCTAGTTGCATATCTAGACAACCTACTTTGATGCAAAGTTTAAATTGTTAAAGAAAAGCTAAAATTGTTAGTTGCCTATTCACCCCCCCCCCCTCTAGTCAACCTTGTCGATCCTTTCACCGGGGTCCTCACCGTCTGTTGGAGGGAAGGGGGAGGGGCGTCGAGGCGCGATGGCGACCGTTGAGGGGGAGGACGGGGACGATATGGCGAGGGGGGGAGGTCTGGCGATGGCGTGGCGTCGGTTGGCGGCGTCCTGGTGCCTGCGAGGGGGCTTCGAGCGGCGGCGGCGTTCCTATGATGGGGGGTTCTGCGCATCGAGGCAGTGGCGTCATCGGGCGTTGCAGCGAGGCGCCCAGATCGAGAGGGGGAGGAGGCGAGGAGGACGATGGTGGGGCCGACACCGGGGTGGGCACCGGCGGCAGGGCGCGAGGCGGCGCGGTCGCCGCTGTTCACTGCCCCCGATCTGGATCGGGGTGGGAGGGGAGAGGGAGCGAGAGGCATGAGGGATCAGGAGGAGTGGGGAACGAGGAGTGGGGGTCGTGCGGGGGTTAGGGTTACAGGGAGGGAGTGGCCTAATAGGCCAGGGGAGCGGGAGAGTGGGCCGGCCTGTGGTGTGGCCGACTAGGCCGACGGGGTCGAGGCCCAGTGGAAATGGGGGGGTCAGGGGCCTTTTCTCTCTCTCTTTTCCTTTTCTTTTAGTTTTTCTTTTCTGGAAATCAAAAAGGTACTGCTTTGCAATTATTCCGAGCACCAATTGACTCTTGTAAAATGTGCCACATGCCACAATAATTACTTTGCAATATTGTGAAGTTGCACAAAAATTGTTTTGAGCATTTGGAAATGATTACACACTTTTAGAAATTGAAAAGGCCAATTTAATTGTTGTCGGTGTTGGGGAACGTAGTAATTTCAAAAAAATTCCTACGCACACGCAAGATCATGGTGATGCATAGCAACGAGAGGGGAGAGTGTTATCTACGTACCCTCGTAGACCGATAGCGGAAGCGTTATGACAACGCGTTGATGTAGTCGTACGTCTTCACGGCCCGACCGATCAAGCACCGAAACTACGGCACCTCTGAGTTCTAGCACACGTTCAGCTTGATGACGATCCCCGGACTCCGATCCAGCAAAGTGTCGGGGAAGAGTTCCGTCAGCACGACGGCGTGGTGACGATCTTGATGTACTACTGTCGCAGGGCTTCGCCTAAGCACCACTACAATATTATCGAGGACTAGGAAGGGGGCACCGCACACGGCTAAGAATATGATCACGTGGATCAACTTGTGTCTCTATGGGGTGCCCCTGCCTCCGTATATAAAGGTTCAAGAGGGGGAGGCCGGCCGGCCATCATAGGGCGCGCCAGGAGGAGTCCTACTCCCTTCGGGAGTAGGACTCCCCTCCTTTCCTAGTTGGAATAGGATTCGTGAGGTGGGAAAAGAGAGAGAGAGAGAGAGAGAGAGAGAAGGAGGGGGGCGCCGGCCCCCTCTCTCCTTGTCCTATTCGGACTAGGGGGGAGGGGCGCGCGGCCCAGTCCTGGCCGCCTCTCCTCTTCTTCCACTAAGGCCCACTAAGGCCCATATAGCTCCCGGGGGGTTCCGGTAACCTCCCGGTACTCCGGCAAAATCCCGATTTCACCCGGAACACTTCCGATATCCAAACATAGGCTTCCAATATATCAATCTTTATGTATCGACCATTTCGAGACTCCTCGTCATGTCCGTGATCACATCCGGGACTACGAAAAACCTTCGGTACATCAAAACGCATAAACTCATAATATAACTATCATCGAAACCTTAAGCGTGCGGACCCTACGGGTTCGAGAACAATGTAGACATGACCGAGACACGTCTCCGGTCAATAACCAATAGCGGGACCTGGATGCCCATATTGGTTCCTACATATTCTACGAAGATCTTTTATCGGTCAGACCGCATAACAACATACGTTGTTCCCTTTGTCATCGGTATGTTACTTGCCCGAGATTCGATCGTCGGTATCCAATACCTAGTTCAATCTCGTTACCGGCAAGTCTCTTTACTCGTTCTGTAATACATCATCCCGCAACTAACTCATTAGTTGCAATGTTTGCAAGGCTTAAGTGATGTGCATTACCGAGAGGGCCCAGAGATACCTTTCCGATGATCGGAGTGACAAATCCTAATCTCGAAATACATCAACCCAACATCTACCTTTGGAGACACCTATAGAGCACCTTTATAATCACCCAGTTACGTTGTGACGTTTGGTAGCACACAAAGTGTTCCTCCGGCACACGGGAGTTACATAATCTCATAGTCATAGGAACATGTATAAGTCATGAAGAAAGCAATAGCAACATACTAAACGGTCGGGTGCTAAGCTAATGGAATGGGTCATGTCATTCAGATCATTCAACTAATGATGTGATCCCGTTAATCAAATGACAACTCCTTGTCCATGGTTAGGAAACATAACCATCTTTGACTAATGAGCTAGTCAAGTAGAGGCATACTAGTGACACTCTGTTTGTCTATGTATTCACACATGTATTATGTTTCCGGTTAATACAATTCTAGCATGAATAATAAACTTTTATCATGATATAAGGAAATAAATAATAACTTTATTATTGCCTCTAGGTCATATTTCCTTCAGTCTCCCACTTGCACTAGAGTCAATAATCTAGATTACACAGTAATGATTCTAATACCCATGGAGCCTTGGTGCTGATCATGTTTTGCTCATGGAAGAGGCTTAGTCAACGGGTCTGCTATATTCAGATCCGTATGTATCTTGCAAATCTCTATGTCTCCCACCTGGACTAAATCCCGGATGGAATTGAAGCATCTCTTGATGTGCTTGGTTCTCTTGTGAAATCTGGATTCCTTCGCCAAGGCAATTGCACCAGTATTGTCACAAAAGATTTTCATTGGACCCGATGCACTTGGTATGACACCTAGATCGGATATGAACTCCTTCATCCAGACTCCTTCGTTTGCTGCTTCCGAAGCAGCTATGTACTCCACTTCACATGTAGATCACGCCATGATGCTTTGTTTAGAACTGCACCAACTGACAGCTCCACCATTTAATGTAAACACGTATCCGGTTTGCGATTTAGAATCGTCCGGATCAGTGTCAAAGCTTGCATCAACGTAACCATTTATGATGAGCTCTTTGTCACCTCCATATACGATAAACATATCCTTAGTCCTTTTCAGGTATTTCAGGATGTTCTTGACCGCTGTCCAGTGATCCACTCCTGGATTACTTTGGTACCTCCCTGCCAGACTTATAGCAAGGCACACATCAGGTCTGGTACACAGCATTGCATACATGATAGAGCCTATGGCTGAAGCATAGGGAACATATTTCATTTTCTCTCTATCTTTTGCAGTGGTCGGGCATTGAGTCTGACTCACCTTGACACCTTGTAACACAGGCAAGAACCCTTTCTTTGCTTGATCCATTTTGAACTTCTTCAAAATCTTGTCAAGGTATGTGCTTTGTGAAAGTCCAATTAAGCGTCTTGATCTATCTCTATAGATCTTTATGCCTAATATGGAAGCAGCTTCACCGAGGTCTTTCATTGAAAAACTCTTATTCAAGTATCCCTTTATGCTATCCAGAAATTCTATATCATTTCCAATCAGTAATATGTCATCCACATACAATATCAGAAATGCTACAGAGCTCCCACTCACTTTCTTGTAAATACAGCCTTCTCCGAAAGTTTGTATAAAACCAAATGCTTTGATCACACTATCGAAGCGTTTATTCCAACTCCGAGAGGCTTGCACCAGTCCATAAATGGATCGTTGGAGCTTGCACACTTTATTAGCTCCCTTTGGATCGACAAAACCTTCCGGTTGCATCATATACAACTCTTCTTCCAGAAATCCATTCAGGAATGCAGTTTTGACATCCATCTGCCAAATTTCATAATCATAAAATGCGGCAATTGCTAACATGATTCAGACAGACTTAAGCATCGCTGCGGGTGAGAAGGTCTCATCGTAGTCAACCCTTGAACTTGCCGGAACCCTTTTGCGACAAGCCGAGCTTTGTAGACAGTAATATTACTGTCAGCGTCAGTCTTCTTCTTGAAGATCCATTTATTCTCAATTGCTTGCCGATCATCGGGCAAGTCAACCAAAGTCCACACTTTGTTCTCATACATGGATCCCATCTCAGATTTCATGGCTTCAAGCCATTTTGCGGAATCTGGGCTCACCATCGCTTCTTCATAGTTCGTAGGTTCATCATGATCTAGCAGCATGACTTCCAGAACAGGATTACCGTACCACTCTGGCGCGGATCTCAATCTGGTTGATCTACGAGGTTCAGTAGTATCTTGTCCTGAAGTTTCATGATCATTATCATTAGCTTCCTCACTAATTGGTGTAGGTGTCGCAGAAACAGTTTTCTTCGATGTACTACTTTCCAATAAGGGAGCAGATACAGTTACCTCATCAAGTTCTACTTTCCTCCCACTCACATCTTTCGAGAGAAACTCCTTCTCCAGAAAGTTTCCGAACTTAGCAACAAAAGTCTTGCCTTCGAATCTGTGATAGAAGGTGTATCCAATAGTCTCCTTTGGATATCCTATGAAGACACATTTCTCCGATTTGGGTTCGAGCTTATCAAGTTGAAGCTTTTTCACATAAGAATCGCAGCCCCAAACTTTCAGAAACGACAACTTTGGTTTCTTGCCAAACCATAGTTCATAAGGCGTCGTCTCAACGGATTTTGATGGTGCCCTATTTAACGTGAATGCGGCCGTCTCTAAAGCATAACCCCAAAACGATAGCGGTAAATCAGTAAGAGACATCATAGATCGCACCATATCTAGTAAAGTACGATTACGACGTTCGGACACACCATTACGTTGTGGTGTTCCGGGTGGCGTGAGTTGCGAAACTATTCCGCATTGTTTCAAATGTACACCAAACTCGTAACTCAAATATTCTCCTCCACGATTAGATCGTAGAAACTTTATTTTTCTTGTTACAATGATTTTCAACTTCACTCTGAAATTCTTTGAACTTTTCAAATGTTTCAGACTTATGTTTCATTAAGTAGATATACCCATATCTGCTTAAGTCATCTGTGAAGGTGAGAAAATAATGATATCCGCCACGAGCCTCAATATTCATCGGACCACATACATCTGTATGTATGATTTCCAACAAATCTGTTGCTCTCTCCATAGTACCGGAGAACGGTGTTTTAGTCATCTTGCCCATGAGGCACGGTTTGCAAGTACCAAGTGATTCATAATCAAGTGGTTCCAAAAGTCCATCAGTATGGAGTTTCCTCATGCGCTTTACACCGATATGACCTAAACGGCAGTGCCACAAATAAGTTGCACCATCATGATCAACTCTGAATCTTTTAGCTTCAACATTATGAATATGTGTGTCACTACTATCGAGATTCAATAAGAATAGACCACTCTTCAAGGGTGCATGACCATAAAAGATATTACTCATATAAATAGAACAACCATTATTCTCTGATTTAAATGAATAACCGTCTCGCATCAAACAAGATCCAGATATAATGTTCATGCTTAACGCTGGCACCAAATAACAATTATTTAGGTCTAATATTAATCCCGAAGGTAGATGTAGAGGTAGCGTGCCGACTGCGATCACATCGACTTTGGAACCGTTTCCCACGCGCATCGTCACCTCGTCCTTGGCCAATCTTCGCTTAATTCGTAGTCCCTGTTTCGAGTTGCAAATATTAGCAATAGAACCAGTATCAAATACCCAGGTGCTACTGCGAGCATTAGTAAGGTACACATCAATAACATGTATATCACATATACCTTTGTTCACCTTGCCATCCTTCTTATCCGCCAAATACTTGGGGCAGTTCCGCTTCCAGTGACCAGTCTGCTTGCAGTAGAAGCACTCAGTTTCAGGCTTAGGTCCAGACTTGGGTTTCTTCTCTTGAGCAGCAACTTGCTTGCTGTTCTTCTTGAAGTTCCCCTTCTTCTTCCCTTTGCCCTTTTTCTTGAAACTAGTGGTCTTGTTGACCATCAACACTTGATGCTCCTTCTTGATTTCTACTTCCGTAGCTTTCAGCATTGCGAAGAGCTCGGGAATAGTCTTATTCATCCCTTGCATATTATAGTTCATCACGAAGCTCTTGTAGCTTGGTGGTAGTGATTGGAGAATTCTGTCAATGACGCAATCATCTGGAAGATTAACTCCCATTTGAATCAAGTGATTATTATACCAAGACATTTTGAGTATATGCTCACTGACAGAACTGTTCTCCTCCATCTTACAGCTATAGAACTTATTGGAGACTTCATATCTCTCAATCCGGGCATTTTCTTGAAATATTAACTTCAACTCCTGAAACATCTCATATGCCCAATGACGTTCAAAACATCGTTGAAGTCCCGGTTCTAAGCCGTAAAGCATGGCACGTTGAACTATCGAGTAGTCATCAGCTTTGCTCTGCCAGACATTCATAACATCTGGTGTTGCTCCAGCAGCAGGCCTGGCACCCAGCGGTGCTTCCAGAACGTAATTCTTCTGTGCAGCAATGAGGATAATCCTCAAGTTACGGACCCAGTCCGTGTAATTGCTACCATCATCTTTCAACTTTGCTTTCTCAAGGAACGCATTAAAATTCAACGGAACAACAGCACGGGCCATCTATCTACAATCAAACATACATAAGCAAGATACTATTAGGTACTAAGTTCATGATAAATTTAGGTTCAATTAATCATATTACTTGAGAACTCCCACTTAGATAGACATCCCTCTAATCCTCTAAGTGATTACGTGATCCAAATCAACTAAACCATGTCCGATCATCACGTGAGATGGATTAGTTTCATTGGTGAACATCAATATGTTGATCATATCTACTATATGATTCACGCTCAACCTTTCGGTCTCTGTGTTCCGAGGCCATATCTGTATATGCTTGGCTCGTCAAGTATAACCTGAGTATTCCGCGTGTGCAACTATTTTGCACCCGTTGTATTTGAACGTAGAGCCTATCACACCCGATCATCACATGGTGTCTCAGCACGAAGAACTTTCGCAACGGTGCATACTCAGGGAGAACACTTCTTGATAATTTAGTGAGAGATCATCTTATAATGCTACCGTCAATCAAAGCAAGATAAGATGCATACAAGATAAACATCACATGCAATCAATATAAGTGATATGATATGGCCATCATCATCTTGTGCCTGGGATCTCCACCTCCGAAGCACCGTCATGATCACCATCGTCACCAGCGCGACACCTTGATCTCCATCATCGCACCATTGTCGTCTCGCCAATCTTATGCTTCCACGACTATCGCTACCGCTTAGTGATAAAGTAAAGCATTACAGCGCGATTGCATTACATACAATAAAGTGACAACCATATGGCTCCTGCCAGTTGCCGATCACTCGGTTACAAAACATGAACATCTCATACAATAAAATTTAGCATCATGTCTTGACCATATCACATCACAACATGCCCTGCAAAAACAAGTTAGACGTCCTCTACTTTGTTGTTGCAAGTTTTACGTGGCTGCTACGGGCTTAAGCAAGAACCAATCTTACCTACGCATCACAACCACAATGATAGTTTGTCAAGTTGGTGTTGTTTTAACCTTCGCAAGGACCGGGCGTAGCCACACTCGGTTCAACTAAAGTTGGAGAAACTGTCACCCGCAAGCCACCTATGTGCAAAGCACGTCGGGAGAATCGGTCTCGCGTAAGCGTAGGCGTAATGTCGGTCCGGGCCGCTTCGTCCAACAATACCGCCGAACCAAAGTATGACATGCTAGTAAGCAGTATGACTTATATCGCCCACAACTCACTTGTGTTCTACTCGTGCATATAACATCAACACATAAAACCTAGGCTCGGATGCCACTGTTGGGGAACGTAGTAATTTCAAAAAAATTCCTACGCACACGCAAGATCATGGTGATGCATAGCAACGAGAGGGGAGAGTGTTATCTACGTACCCTCGTAGACTGACAGCGGAAGCGTTATGACAACGCGGTTGATGTAGTCGTACGTCTTCACGGCCCAACCGATCAAGCACCGAAACTACGGCACCTCCGAGTTCTAGCACACGTTCAGCTCGATGACGATCCCCAGACTCCGATCCAGCAAAGTGTCGGGGAAGAGTTCCGTCAACACGACGGCGTGGTGACGATCTTGATGTACTACTTTCATAGGGCTTCGCCTAAGCACCGCTACAATATTATCGAGGACTATGGTGGAAGGGGGCACCGCACACGGCTAAGAATATGATCACGTGGATCAACTTGTGTCTCTATGGGGTGCCCCTGCCTCCGTATATAAAGGTTCAAGAGGGGGAGGCTGGCCGGCCATCATAGGGCGCGCCAGGAGGAGTCCTACTCCCTCCGGGAGTAGGACTCCCCTCCTTTCCTAGTTGGAATAGGATTCGCGAGGTGGGAAAAGAGAGAGAGAGAAGGAGGGGGGCGCCGGCCCCCTCTCTCCTTGTCCTATTCGGACTAGGGGGGAGGGGCGCGCGGCCCAGCCCTGGCCGCCTCTCCTCTTCTTCCACTAAGGCCCACTAAGGCCCATATAGCTCCCCGGGGGTTCCGGTAACCTCCCGGTACTCCGGTAAAATCCCGATTTCACCCGGAACACTTCCGATATCCAAACATAGGCTTCCAATATATCAGTCTTTATGTCTCGACCATTTCGAGACTCCTCGTCATGTCCGTGATCACATCCGGGACTCCGAACAACCTTCGGTACATCAAAACGCATAAACTCATAATATAACTGTCATCAAAACCTTAAGCGTGCGGACCCTACGGGTTCGAGAACAATGTAGACATGACCGAGACACGTCTCCGGTCAATAACCAATAGCGGGACCCGGATGCCCATATTGGTTCCTACATATTCTACGAAGTTCTTTTATCGGTCAGACCGCATAACAACATACGTTGTTCCCTTTGTCATCGGTATGTTACTTGCCCGAGATTCGATCGTCGGTATCCAATACCTAGTTCAATCTCGTTACCGGCAAGTCTCTTTACTCGTTCCGTAATACATCATCCCGCAACTAACTCATTAGTTGCAATGCTTGCAAGGCTTAAGTGATGTGCATTACCGAGAGGGCCCAGAGATACCTCTCCGACGATCGGAGTGACAAATCCTAATCTCGAAATACGTCAACCCAACATGTACCTTTGGAGACACCTGTAGAGCACCTTTATAATCACCCAGTTACGTTGTGACGTTTGGTAGCACACAAAGTGTTCCTCCGGCACACGGGAGTTACATAATCTCATAGTCATAGGAACATGTATAAGTCATGAAGAAAGCAATAGCAACATACTAAACGATCGGGTGCTAAGCTAATGGAATGGGTCATGTCAATCAGATCATTCAACTAATGATGTGATCCTGTTAATCAAATGACAACTCCTTGTCCATGGTTAGGAAACATAACCATCTTTGATTAATGAGCTAGTCAAGTAGAGGCATACTAGTGACACTCTGTTTGTCTATGTATTCACACATGTATTATGTTTCCGGTTAATAAAATTCTAGCATGAATAATAAACTTTTATCATGATATAAGGAAATAAATAATAACTTTATTATTGCCTCTAGGGCATATTTCCTTCAGTCGGACCACTCAAATAATTTCCAGGAGCATTTTTGGAACCCAGCAGAGGTAGGTTTCATCTTGACAAATACTTAGGGAATATTTGCCACATTGTGAAGTATTTTTCTAGCTCATTTGAAGATGCAAATAATTGACTTGCAATTTGAATTGAATTGGACTTGATTTTTGGACAGGTGGCGTTTGGCTTAGGAAAGCATGACGACAAGGCATCATTAGGGGGGATTACTGTAGCAAGATTCTCGGGGCGTTACAAATCTCCTCCACTACAAGAAATCTCGTCCCGAGATTTAAGTGCGGAAGTAAAGCATAACTTCGGGAGAACTGACCCTTATAGGGTTAATTATCTGGTGAACAATTCAAGGAAAGTGGCAGATGTACCTCTCGAGTTGGAACTTAAGAAAACATCAAGAGCAAAATATGAAGGTACAATAGGAAGTTTCAAGTGAATGGACAAACGATCGATACTTGAACAGAGTGTGAGAAGGGGATTTAGAACATCAGGAATAGATCATCTCTCGAAAGGTGGCTCGTGACAAGATACGAAGCCAAATGCAAGAATATTTCGGAATCAAAGATATATAGGAGAGTCAGATTCCGATCCTGGGACCTGTGGGTTATGGGCCCACCATGTGGGTTAAAAGTAGAAAGGGGGCTGATATCAAGGCATGTCAGATGATAGACTGTCGGTTATGTTGGCATCAATGTTGGTACCAAGGGCGAGGGATGAAGAGAACCATTTTCCTGCTCGTTGAACAAGATGGACCAATAGGCAAAGTTCTCGTCCATCGATGGCTACCGGAATGTCATCAACACAAACAACAGGGTCTTAGTGACACGGTTATACACCAAGGTGTTTACATAAGCAGAAGAATATTACTGCTTAGAGCATATAGACCACAAGAAAGGTTAAACAAAACAACGGAAAGGAAAATGTGATGTCCAGAGTAAACAGAACAATGGAAAGGAAAATCTGTTTGGACACATATTTCAGGGGTATATCCTTCCCAAGGACAAGCAGAGCATGATATCCACGACATGATAGAAAGTGGAAAACCATTTAGGTAAGGGGAGAGAAATTTCATGACATTACCCAAACACCGGTGTTTGGATAATTGAGCAAGAAACCTTTAGCATTGGGCTTCAGAATGTTTTATTGAAAATCGGAGTACCAAAGACATGCTTCGAGATAGCGCCGACATGGTGTTTCAATTATGGATTGGGTCTGTAGATCATAAGAGATTCACAGGAACATTTCCAAGATTATCTCGAAACGTAAGGTATAACCAAACACAATCAGGTTTGTGTTTACAGGAAGTCAACGACCTTGTCAATGATAACACGGTCATAGAGGGGCGAGGATGGTATTTCTCATCATGAATTCGATTGATATCCAGAAACAGGTCAGTATATTGATGGGGATCACGACAGATTTTGTCGAGGTACTAAGAAGAGGCCATCGAACAGCGACCACATGAAGCAAAAGGAATGATGAAGCAAAAGGTTATTGGAACCACATATATGACACAAGCTCGGATTCAAGCGTGTTGTTCAAGGTGGAATGATAAGATGAGGAAGATCGACGTAAGCTTCGCTCATCGTCGAAAAGTTGTGCTCCAAGAATAAGGACCAAGTAGCACAGTTAAAATTAGCACGATACTGATATATCCGATCAGGCTAGGAATGATGTGAAGGAGTATCACTCCAATTAAGAATTTACATGAGGTAGTGCAATGACACAATATCCTCGAGATAACATGAGGCAATACTTGAAGGTAGATCAAATTGGAGGTGGACAGGTGAAATGACTTGCCGGAGACAAGTATTTTAACTTGTCCGGGAAATGGAATTAAGGAGAAACTATCATGCTCAGAACCACGGTTGCAAAGGATCAAATCCTAGATATAAGATGATCTTATACCAAGGGGATAATTAATTTTAAGAGAAGCTTCCATGATAAGATCTACATCGTGTCCACGGGCATGAACACAAAGTTCAAGGTCGACTCCCACTTCTTCAATGCATATCATTTCATTTACATCTCGCTTTCGATGAAGTTGTAGTGTTGAAAAGTTATCTGGCAAAACACCAGAAGAGTAAGACTCGTTAAAACTCTCGGGTTCAAACGGATTAGGGGCAGCATAGGTTCAACCCATAGGGGCGTCTTAGGAACCTATTCCACAAACTTCAGAAGTAAACAACACAAGCTCGAAAGCAGAGCATGGTTGACAAAAGGAGAGGATACAATTTACCAAAGGCATTATGTATGTGGGAAAGGACTTACGAGGTTCTTTGAATATGAAGGACATTGTCGGATGATAATACAATAATGGATCCGGTGATCCACAAAGGAGCTGATGTGAGTATCGATATTCAATCAGAAGAAGAAATAATGCAAAGGTGTCGGATTTTGGAAATATCTGATAATTCCAAAGCTTAAATGTGAAGGAATTATGATTTCCAATCCGAGGGATCAGAAGCAGATGCTCTAATCAAAAGATAAGCAAGTTGAAAAGACGTAGATCGATAATCATCCAAGGTTTGATTTGCCGAGAACCAGCTCATGTCCGGCGTGGAGTCTGAGCCAGAAGGATAAATAATAACCGGGGAATAACTAATGAATGTGCGCATTCACGTACATGTAGAATCAATAGGATAAGAATGAAAATCTCAAAGGAGTTTAATGAATATTGTTAGACATATGGAATTAACCATAATGCAAGACGATAAGGAAGAACAGGAGCTATAGGCTACTTAGGATTGTCAAAAGAACGAATAGTATTCCAAAGAATTTATGAAACACATGAACAACTAAGGATGAACGGATCCCCGGTAAGTGTGAGGAATTATCCATACATGTATTCATGCGGAAAAGGAGCTGCAAGGCAGTAGGCACAAATGATTCTCGAAATATCCGAAGTATTTCAGGGGTATCCTGTAATAACAAGAACAATTGGAAATGAAGGTATGGACAACAAGTGCATGCAACTGTCCTTAGGGATTTATCGGTGATATGGAATTTCAACGGCAAAGGCACAAGGGTTTCGGGGAAACATTAGAGAGTATCTTCGGAATCTTCTGAAGCAGCAAGCGATCATCTGAACTGAAGGGGCTCTTCGGGAGGAAGTAATTACGAGATCCTAGTGTCAGACTTAGTAAAATGTTTAACCCGAATAGACGAGAGATCAGAGTCCCAGAGTATAGACAAGCAATAAAAGATCCTAATACCACCCAATTGGCGATGTGGGCCCGTAAGCCACACAGCCAAGTTAGTAAAACGGTTTTCGGTTTCTAGACTCAACTTCGGCCAAGGAGTTGGAAAGGGGCTACCTACAGGCAGTCGGCTCTGATACCAACTTGTGACGCCCTCGATTCAATCGTACACTAATCATACACGCAAATGTGTACGATCAAGATCAAGGACTCACGGGAAGATATCACAACACAACTCTAGACACCAATTAAAATAATACAAGCTTTATATTACAAGCCAGGGGCCTCGAGGGCTCGAATACATAAGCTCGAATACACAAGAGTCAGCGGAAGCAACAATATCTGAGTACAGACATGAGTTAAACAAGTTTGGCTTAAGAAGGCTAGCACAAAAGCAACATCCATCGGAAAGGCAAGGCCTCCTGCCTGGGAGCCTCCTAACTACTCCAAGTCGTCAGCGGTCGTCACGTAGTAGTAGGCACCCTCGGGGTAGCAGTAGTCATCAGTGGTGTCGTCTGGCTCCTGGGATCTGTCATCTGGTCGCAACAAACGGGTATGGGAGAAAAGAGGTAGCAAAGAAGACATGAGTACTCATCCAAAGTACTCGCAAGACTTACATCAGATCTAAACTAAGTATGCATCTGTATCAAAGGAAATGGGTTGTATCTGTGGACTAAACTGCAGAATGCCAGAAAGGAAGGGGAAAGCCTAGCCTATCAAAGACTAGCATCTTCTGGAAACCACCATCTTGCAGCAATAGGAGGGAGTAGAGTAGCTTAAAGTAAAGTAGTAGAAGTGTTATCAACCTTGACCAGAGATCCTTTCTCGACTCCCTGCGAGAAAGCAATCCCAGAGCCATACTTTCCAGTTATCATCTCATAACCAAGTCTCATCTCCATGTCTCATCTCAAGTATCCAGTTCTAGTTGTATCGATCGGGATACAACTCCCAAGTGTCCGTTACCGTAGGACAGGCTATCAATAGATGTTTTCTTCCCTGCAGGAGTGCACCAACTTACCCACCTCGCTCGATTAACTCCGGCCGGACACACTTTCCTGGGTCATGCCCGACCTCAGCCAAACAATACGCCGCAACCCGACCTAGGCTTAATAGAGAGGCCAGCACGCCGGACTAAACCTATGCCCCCAGGGGTCATTTGCCATCTCCCCGGGAACTCCTGCACGTTGCGAGGGCGGCCGGTGAGCAGACCTAGCTATCTCCCTAAAAAGGCAGGAGCTTACCAGTCCAACCCGGCGCGCGCCGCTCAGTCGCTGACGTCTATTAAGCTTCGGCTGATGCATACGACGCAGAACGCCCATGCTATGCCCACGTGATGGTTAGTGCTATCAGGTCAGAGGCCCCTCGGATCAAATATCCAAATAGTAGTGGATTAGGAACGCGCGGTAACGAGCAGAGACTCATGATCAATGTGACCCCGTCGCCCCGTCTCGAGTACTTGCGGCAAGGGCTAAGAATGCCCGACCACGCCTCGTAAGTACCTCGCAGGCACCTTCCAGGTCAACCCGACTCCACGTCATTCGCTATTAAGCTCGCGCGGGTACCCCTCAGGGCCGGCCCGTCTTAGTAAAATGGCTCGGTGCAAAGTCATAGTAACCATAGTAACTGTGTGTCTAACACCAAGGGGAAAACCTGAGGAATCACCCCCGGTGAATTCCACTCGATGTTGTCATCAAGGTGAACGTAAGAGGATCCACCCTCGAGGTTCACATTTGATGGGTTGCACGACAGAGCCATAACGGAAGTGGTTAAGGAGGAAATCACCCTCGATGACCTCGACCGTATAGCTACACTACAGAGATCTCATCAGGAGTGATGTAAGAGGTTCCGCCCTCGGCACTCGATGGTAACTCTGCAGAGTCGTACAACTAAGGGGGGTGATGTGTGGTGTCGGGGCCTGGACGTCGATCACGTTGATTGAGTCATCGAACATAAAGCGAGGCAACTGGGACAAGGTGGGTCACTGATGGATCACTAACCAACCTATACTGAGCAGTTTAGGATAAGCAGGTAAGGTATGAAAGTAGGTAACAACAACAGGCTATGCATCAGAGTAGGATCATACAGAAAGTAGTAGCAGTTCTAATGCAAGCATGAGAGGGAAAGAAATGGGCGATATTGGAATGCTCAAGGGGGGTTTGCTTGCCTGGTTGCTCTAGCAAGGAGGGGGTTGTCGTCGATGTAGTCCATCACAAGGGCAGCATTGGTCTCGGGGTCTACCGGAGAGTAGAGGGGGAAGAAACAGTAAATATAAGCAAACATAGCACCACAAAGCATAACATGGCATCAAGATGTGCCGGGTGTGACCTAATGCGGTAGGAGGTGATACCGGCGAAGGAGGGAAACATCCGGGGAAGTATCCCTGGTGTTTCGCGTTTTCGGACAGATGAACCGGAGGGGAAAGTTGCGTGTTCTCTATGCTAGGGATGCGTGACGGACGAACGGACTACATATCCGGATTCGTTTCGTCGTTTTGAGCAACTTTCATGTACAAAGTTTTTCCATCCGAGTTACAGATTATTTTATATGAATTTTTAAAGATTAAAGCATGGTCTGAAATTATTTAAATTAACATAAAAGGAATTATGACATCAGCATGACGTCATCATGATGTCAGCAGTCAACAGAGTTGACCAAAGTTAACCCTGACGTGTGGGGCCGTTCTATCATTGTCTAACAACTAATTAACAGTTTTAATTAACTAATCAAGTTAATTAGGTACTAAATAGAGTTAATTAAGTTAATTAATTTCCTAATTATTTATTTATTGAATTAATTAATTAATTAACTAATTACTTATTATTATTATTATTTTTAAAAATACATTTTCTTTTTAAACATTTTGGGGGCGGGCCCCACTGTCATAGGCCCAGGGGCCAGCAGGCGTGCGGTTAGCGGGCGGAACGAGTGCGGGCGGGGCGTAGCCCGCCCGGGCGTGGGGCGAGGCCACCGGGCGGCAGGGAAGCCTGGCGAGGGGAAGGGGCGGCCAGGGGCGTGGCCCTGGGCGACGGCGAGCGCAGACGCGGCCGGTGGGGGCGTGGGCGCTACGGCGCGGGGTAGCGGGGAGCTAGGCGGCGGCGCGAGCGGCAGCAGCAGCAAGGGGCGGCAGCGACGTTGGCGAGCACGAGAAAAGCGCGGCCGCAGGACGCAGCAGCGGCACGGCCATGCGCGGGCGCACGCGCGCGAGGGACGGGAAGGAGGAGGACCGGGGTCCTCACCGTCCGTTGGAGGGAAGGGGCGTCGAGGCGCGATGGCGACCGTTGAGGGGGAGGACGGGGACGATCCAGCGAGGGGGGGGGGAGGTCCGGCGATGGTGTGGCGTCGGTTGGCGGCATCCTGGTGCCTGTGAGGGGGCTCCGTGCGGCGGCGGCGTTCCTGTGATGGGGGGTTCTGTGCGTCGAGGCGGTGGCATCGTCGGGCGCCACAGCGAGGCGCCCAGATCGGAAGGGGGAGGAGGCGAGGAGGACGGCGGTGGGGACGGCGCCGGGGTGGGCACCGGCGACAAGGCGCGAGGCGGCGCGGTCGCCGTTGTTCACTACCCCCGATTTGGATCGGGGTGGGAGGGGAGAGGGAGCAAGAGGCGTGAGGGATTAGGAGGAGTGGGAGGGGGGAGTGGAGAACGAGGAGTGGGGGTCGTGCGGGGGTTAGGGTTACGGGGAGGGAGTGGCCTAATAGGCCAGGGGAGCGGGAGAGTGGGCCGGTCTGTGGTGTGGCCGACTGGGCCAACGGGGTCGAGGCCCAGTGGGGAAATGGGGGGGGGCGAGGGGCCTTTTATCTCTCTCTCTCTTTTCCTTTTCTTTTAGTTTTTATTTTCTGGAAATCAAGAAGCTATTGCTTTGCAATTATTCCGAGCACCAATTGACTCTTGTAAAATGTGCCACATGCCATAATAATTACTTTGCAATATTGTGAAGTTGCACAAAAATTGTTTTGAGCATTTGGAAATGATTACACACTTTTAGAAATTGAAAAGGCCAATTTAATTGTTGCCGGACCACTCAAATAATTTCCAGGAGCATTTTTGAAATCCAACAAAGGTAGGTTTCATCATGACAAATACTTAGGGAATATTTGCCACATTGTGAACTATTTTTCTAGCTCATTTGAAGATGCAAATAATTGACTTGCAATTTGAATTGAATTGGACTTGATTTTTGGACAATTGGCATTTTGGCTTAGGAAAGCATGACGACAAGGCATCATTAGGGGGGATTACTGTAGCAAGATTCTCGGGGCGTTACAATCTGCCAGGAACATTTTATAGCAAAAGTAGAGCAAGACTAAGTCATGCTAGGGCACTCCATAAATGCAAACAGGGACATGGATGGATAGAGCACAACCATATGTCCAAAACTCCTTACTGAAGATACTCAAAAGAAGCATGGATCTCACTGTAGCAACATGAATACATGGCATAAAAATAACAGCAGAGTAAAGACTTAGTGAAATTCTAAGTCCCTGAAATCAGCAATATCACGAGAGCTACTTTGCATGCTTGTGCTAGTCACCACAAAGATTACAAAAATACATGGCATACACCCCTATAAAGATGGCATGGCATAGATCAAAACACGTGTAGAGCTCATGCCCATATGCAGCACACAACAAATGTAGCAAAAATGACAAATGATCATACTCTGCTAAGAATCAGCACCTAACATTTTATAGCACTCTTGCATCAACGATTTGGGCATCAAGATGGACTCAAACAAGCATGCCACAATGGAACAAAATGAAGAGCACGTCATGATGAACATTTTGATATATCATGCATGCAAAACGGATCTACGGATGAGAAGTCATGATGCAATGAACCGAGGCATAAAATAATCAGGAAAAAGGACTTAGAGAGAAAACAGAGTCAACCCTCTAGATCTGGGGCTCGCCGGAGACTTCGCCGGAATCGGGGTGGGAGAGAGACGGGGAGGACGCCGGCAACCTCGAGGGCGGCGGAGGAAGACGAGGCCGGAGGAAGACGAGGACGGGGAGGCGCGCCCGCGGGGTCGGCGTGGCGCGGTCGGCCGGTTCCAGGCACGGAGTTCGCCGGAGCTCCGCCAGCGGGCGGCGACCGGACGGCGAGCGGCGGGGCGCAGTCGTGGTGAGGCGGCAGGGCGCGGAGGAGACGGGCACTACGGGTGGCGGAGCCGGGCTCGGCGGGCCGGACATGGGCTCGCGGGCCGGCGGTGCAGGGACACGTGGTGGCGCGGGGCGGCGGCGCGATCTGTCCGGCCGGACCGGACGTGTCCGACGGCGGAGAGGGATCGGGGCTAGGGTTTCGGGACCCGGATTTGGACGCGGAGGACATATTTATACCTAGGAGGTGGGAGTGTCCAAATGGAGTGAGGTTTTCGACCAAGCGATCGTGATCCGACGACGGAGGACATGGGTTAGGTTCGGATGGGTTATTGGGCCACTTTGGAGGGGTGTTGGGCTGCAACACACATGAGGCATTTACGGTTCCCCGGTTAACCGTTGGAGTATCAAACGGACTCCAAATGGCACGAAACTTGACAGGCGGTCTATCGGTGGTGTATCAAGGCCGCTTGGCAAATCTCGGTCCATTCCGAGAATGTTTAACACCCGCTCATGAAAAGAGACAAAAGGGGGCGCCGGAGGGCATATGAGTGTCGGATTGCAAAACGGACAACGGGGAAAATGCTCGGATGCATGAGACGAACACGTATGCAAATGAGATGCACATGATGACATGATATGAAATGCATGACATGAACAAAATGCAAAACGAAGACAAAATCCAACCACGAAGGGAATATCATAACTTAGAGCCAAAAATGGCAAGAGTTGGAGTACAAATATGGTAAGTTACATCCGGGGTGTTACAATGATGATGAGGAGGAGGCATCAAGTGATGGCGGCAAGAGAAGCCCTACACCAAACTCGGTTGCATGCTCCAAGCCAAAAAGACCAAATAGAGATAAGAAGAAGAAGAAGAAGAAGAAGAAGAAGAAGAAGAAGAAGAAGCAAAAGAAAAGAAGAAGAAGAAGAAGAAGAAGAAGAAGAAGAAGAAGAAGAAGAAGAAGAAGAAGAAGAAGAAGAAGAAGAAGAAGATGATGATGATGATGAGTTAGAAAATTATGTGGAAGCTATTGTGAAAGCAAGAAAGGAAAAACGAGGTGAGGAGGATGGCAAGGAGCCAAGATGCGGTGGCCGAGGAGAGGAATGTGGCATTGGAGGAGGAGAAAATGGCCATGGAGGAGTGAGGTAGATTATTGGAATGGGAGAAGTACTTGTTCTTCACGGACACATCTACCTTCGATGATAGACAAAAGGAGTTCATCAATATTTCCCGTGATGAAGTCTTGGTCCAAAAAAGATCCATGGCCATGGGAGGCATGGGAGCCATGGGAGACTCCGAAGGCATGGGAGCCATGGGTGGCTTTGGAGCTATCATGGACGGCATGGGAGGCATGGGACCATCTACGGGAGGGATGGGTGGCTTCGGAGCTATCATGGGAGGCTTGGGAGGCATGAGTTTTGGGTCTCTCATGGGAGGCATGGCAGCACCTCCGCGTGACGTGGGTGGACGCATGGCTTCTGGTGTGCTTCACATACCTTCGCATGATGCCGTTGTAGATCTTGCGAACACCATCCGAGCTCCCGATGATGATGACACGCTTGAAAATGGAGAAGAGGAGGAAGAATTGTCTTCGGAAGAGTCGGAAAAAGAGGAGGAAGATGATGTGGCATGAATGTTGATGTGCCATTTGTTTGTGTGAATTTTTATTTGTCATTAACTTGGTTGGGTAGTTTTGAACTATGCCATGCAATTGAACTATGCTATATTGCTTTAACTCTTATTTTGGACACTTGTTTAAATGTTTGAAAGATTATCATATTGTCAAATGGATATGTGTTGATCATATTTGCCAAGCGCCGGCTGCTCGTGTGCGCTGTAAATTTAGCGCGCCTGCTGGAGCTACTACGCCGCGCCATATTTTGCAGCGCCTGCTGAAGCAAGCACCCGATTGTGCGCAAAAAAAACTATGTCAGCGTTGTAAAATAAAATTAGCGCGACGCGTGGTTGCGCGCCTGTTGAGATAGTCTAAGAAAAAAATTCCAGCAATCGAGGGATGGAGAGGAGCGAGCGAAGCGTCCCTTCCGTTCTTCGTGTGGCGGCTAGGGCCAGCATTCCAGAAACGCAGATCAAATCACTTGATCAATTCTTCGGGTTCGGGCTTAAGGAATAGGGTTTGTCTAGGTCTTAGTCGATTGAGACTTGACGAAGTCTTAGTCGGCCGATGTCAGCACGTATAAATATTGGATGTTATCACTGATGCTCACGTACGTCTACTCCATCGTTTGGTTTTCTGTTTTGTGTGCGTGGCTGGTTTGCTGTTTGGGCTGGATCTGTTCTCGTTTGGCTGGCTCCCTTATTTGGGCTTTGTTTTTTTTTCTACAATAGCAAAATATACAAGTAAAAGATATATAAAAGGTACTGTGTTGCGCATGCGTTTCTTACAGTCAGCAAAACAGATGCCTTACATAGGCTGTTCTCCCAGCTCATGTCCTGTTTCAACTTCTTTTTTTTCATAGATCCAAAAGAAAACTATGAAAATCAATTTTAAAAATGAAAAAAAATCTATATTGTGTAAAATTAAAATTGTTCATGTTTTCGTGTGTATGAATGGTTGTCCTATATTTGTATCATCTCGTATTTATAAAAAAATTGATTGTGTATTCACAAACAAAAATTCGTTGTATATTCTAACATGTTCATCGCACATTTGTCGAATTTTCACCGCATAATATAAAAAAGTCCACGTATTTGAATAAATATTTATCATGTATTTAACATAAATGTTCACCGTGTATTTACAAAAAAATAATGTATTAAAAGTAAATCATGAAAAAAATGAAGAAACATAAATAAAATAATGATACGATGGTTGACCCCCTCCTAGTGGTAGATATGCAACTGCCGCACCCCCATAAAATACCATAGAGTTGTAGTACGGATGACCCATGCAGTTGTGGCCAGACATGTAGTTGTAGTCGAGGTCTATGATTACAGTTGCATGCCTAGTGTCACACATGCAACTGTCCCCTTCTCTCACCGCCCTCTGATAAAACAAAGGTCACTTGCAGTCGGATGGGTAGACATGCAATTGCAGTCGGGGGTCACACTTGCAGTTGCATGCCTAGTATCAGGCATGCAATTGCCCTCCCTTCCTGCGACAAAACAAAGGGTTGCAGTCGGGTGGGTAGACATGCAGTTGCAGCTAGATGTGACAATTGCAGTCACAGGTTCACACAATTGCAACTGCCCCATCTCCCGCCTCCATTTGACAAAACAAACTCTAGTTACATTTGTGTTAGGAGACATATAGTTGCAATTGATGGGCTACACTTGCAGTTCCATGTCTAGTGTAAAACATGCAATTGCCCCCCTCTCCTGCCCTCATCAGATAAAACAAGGTCTAATTGTGTTTGTGTTAGGGAGACATGTAGTTGTAGTCGAGGGCTACACTTGCAGTTGCATGCCTAGTGTCAGACATGCTACTGCCCCCTCTCCTATCCCCATCCGACAAAACAAAGGTTAGTTGCGGGCAAGATGGAAGACATGCAATTGCAGTCAACGGCGGCACTTGCAGTTGCATGCCAAGTGTATGCATGCAACTGCCGCCGCTCCTCTCCCACTGTCCTCCGACAAAACAAAGTTTAGTTGCGGTCGTGATGAAAGATATGCAATTGCAGTTGGGACGTGACGCTTGCAGTTGCTTGCATAATGTACACATGCAATTGCACCCCTCTCCCACCGTCCTCCAACAAAACAAAGTTTAGTTGCAGTCGTGATGGAAGATATGCAATTGTAGTCGGGGCACGACACTTGCAATTGCATGCATAATGTACACATGCAATTGCGCCCCTCTCCCACCGCCCTCCAATAAAACAAAGTTCAGTTGCAGTCGTGCTGGAAGACATGCGGTTACAGCCGGGGCTGACACTTGCAGTTGCATGCCTAGTGTACATATCCAACTACAGTTGTGGTCAGGGTGCTACACTTGCAGTTGCATACCTAGTGTACACATGCAACTGCTCCCCCTTTACCGCCGCCCACGGACAAAACAAAGTCCAGTTCCACTCGGAGGTGACACATGCAGTTGCATGCCTATGGGAAGACATGCAACTACCTCTCCCCCACAAAAAAACCACTAAGTTGAAGTCGCCTTGAAGACATGCAGTTGCATTCGAGCGCAACATTTGCAGTTTGTGCCTAGTGATAGACATGCACCCCCCCCCTCACACACGCACACACAAAATAGCAAGACATACAGTTGCAGTTGGTGACGACACTTGCAGTTGCACACCTAGTGGCAAACATGCAACTCCCCACTCCCAATCACCCAACAAAACAAATAGAAGTTATAGTCAAAGCGGATACTCGCAGTTCCGCACGTAGTGATAGACATGCAACTTCCCCCTTGACAAAAACACCACTAGGAACTAGGTTGCAGTCACACGGGGTAGATATCACATTCTCCACCCACCCACCCCGGCTTGACCCTTTGGCTTTGAGACAAACCACTTCCGGAGGAAGAGAGGATAAAGGTGAAGGAGTACCATAATCCACTACTTCCACACTTAAAACTTGATTAGCAATGCTTTTGTCAACAAGAACAATTACAATTATAACTTTAAAATAAATAAAAATAGGAAGAATAAAATGATGCAACAGACTGACAAAAATGAAAACACATTATTATTGAAATAAAAGGGTAATGCATAATAAATAAAAGTAAAAATATATTATTAATTTCCTAAAAAGAGAGGGAAAATAAAACAAATGACAGAAACTAAAAACCAAGGAAAAAACATTAAAATAAAAATAGAACTGTAAGACACAAGAGAAACAAAAAAGAATAAAAAAATAATACCAATTTAGATGCTTCAGTAAAAACTGGCCGCTCATATAAGAGAAAAAGGCTTGTGTGCATCCCTATCAACTACAAAGCCGCAATAGAAAAGGACAAAAGAGCGTAGGCCAGGCCTGGCGTATTGATCACTCGCCCATAGAAAAAAAGGCTATCATCCATTGTGTACGGTACATCTGTGCGCCAACGTCAACAAACAAGAAAAATGATACATTATATGAATCTTTGTGTCAAGATCTTATGACTACCGAACGACTGAGACTTGACTAATCCTCATTTGATTGACAATTAGCAAATCCCAAAAAAAGAAAGCTAGCAAGAATCACACTCTTAGAAAGGAAAAAAGTTTTAAAAGATAAAAGACAAAGAAAAAATAGAAAAGAAACAAGAAAAATGTGAAAATAAAATTAAAATTTTTTAGCAATAAAAAAACAGCTCATGCCATATGAAACAGAAAATGGAAAAAAAAAGGAAAATAAAAGTCCACAAGCTGAACACAGGTTTAAAAAATGAGATTCACTAGAAAAGAAAAAAAGAAGAAGCAGAGACCAACACGTACCTAAGGCCCAGAGTGAAGAAAAAGAAAGAGAGAACATGGCCCAGGTAGAAACGGCGATACGGGTGCCAGCGACCTGTGCGAGCTGACTTGAATATATATGTACAAAAGACAGAAGTTCCAGCCGGAATCTTAGCACAAAATCTGACGATGAAAGACTCGACTGAGACTTTGTTAAAAATAAGTCGACTGAGTTTTAGCGCATCCGTAAGGAATAACAAGGGCAGGACCAAGAAGAGCAGCCGACAGGAAGGCAGGGAAAGTTCTCAACATCTCCGATTTTAAGTGTAGTTGCGTTGATAACCGGTGATCTCGTGAGCTCTTTACCACTGTGAGTTCCGATTTCGTCCACCTATGTAGTTTTGCTAAATATTGCAACTAATTTTATTCCTTTTATCCATTAGGTGTCTAGCATCACCCCTGTCTAGTATCGGAGGATTCAAGCAATGTCTTCATTTAGAAAGCATGAATCTGGTTATCAAAATCGTTTGAAGAAACAAAAAATCAGGTTTTAACTCAATATCAATAGCTTTTGAGAGTGAAGTATTGGAGAAGATTAATTATGAGGATATTACTGAAGATTTTATTTTAAAGAACACTTAAGTGATGTTATTTAAGTGAAGACTAAAACCAAGAGTAGTACTATTTCTCACTGTTATGTAAGATATTATAATCTTTGTATTATTATATTATTTAGTATTTTTTTGGTGAAGTAGGGTCCATTTTCAAGTTTGGCACATGACCTTGGATTTTGCCTGCTCGGCCCTGGTCTGACTCGTCTCCCGCGGCCTTAGGGTCATGGTGGTGTGGCAGATCCCAGCCTTTGCCGGTGGGAGGGCTTCATTTGTTGATGTCTTTTCTGAATTTTCTTCGGATTTGTGTCCTGCTCACAGAGACGGGACGACGATGGCTCTTTTAAAATGGAATAAGGTTCTTCCCATCTAACCCTATTTCGGTGGTGCTTCTAGCGTCATTGAAGGGTGTGTGGAGGTTTCTCTCTGGTGGATTTTGTGGGATTCAATCGGTGTTTGTCTTTGATGGATCCACATGGATCCGGTTTTATTCGTTTGTGTTCGGTGTCTACAGATTGGATCCTTTCTATGTAAGTTTTTCTTCAACGGCGGCGGTTATTGTTCTGGTACGCTGGTTGTATAGAGCGTTAGCATGATGACTTCCTAACTGTGTACTATAACAAGTTTCGTCTCGCTTCAGTGAGGGAGAAGCGATGACGGTGGAGCATGTTCGATTTGCTTCAGTGCTTATAGTCATCGTTGGGTGCGCTAGGAATATGGATGTAATTATTATTATTTTTATATTTATTTCATTGTTCGGGAACTCGGTAACTGGTAACTGCTCGGTCGACTACTGATTAGCGATTAATCGGTTAATCGGCCATTTAACTGAATTAATCGGTCGATCATTAATCGGATGCACATGAGAATATATTAGCAACATGTAACTAGTTTTTCACGTATTGTACACCACATAATCTAATGCTCATAGCTACGTATTATACATTTATACTAAAATATAATATCGTAGCTCGTAGGCCTATAAAAAGCATGGACAGAAGGTAGAATTATTACCTGGATGGTTTGATCATGATGCATCCAAACAGGAAGGCAACAAACCTACAGAATTGATGCTAGATATGCATTTGTATATGCTCTAAACTTGTCATTGCCAAGTTAAATGATTAAATAACAGCAATACATGTGACAACAAGAAGCCACACATGAAACATGACAAGATAAATTAAAATGACAGCCACACAACTTGGCAATATGCAGCCACACATAACAAGATAAATAGCAGCGCACACATGTGAATATGGAATAATTCACTACAAGGTTCAACACAAATAGCATAATAGGTAATAAGGTTCACTGACCACAAATACTTAAATAGTTCTCACAACTCATAATGGCTTGGATTGCCGCTTTGGTTACCTTTTTTTATGGATGCCGCTTCAGTTACCTGACCCATCACCGATTAATCGGTTTGACAACCAATTAATCGTCTGACAACCGATTAAATGCCAGTTAATTGTCTTGACCATTTAATGAAACGAGTACATGCTACTCACCTCAGTTAGACACTGAGTAGCGATTAAATGGGCATTTAAATGATAACTCGGCCGAGTTTTTGAATAGTGATTTATTTAACATTTGACGAGGAATGGATTGGAAGCTTTAGAGAGAAAAAAATAGAGCGTGTAAACGCGTGGAGCACGAGCAGTCGTGGACTCATGAGTCAAGCATGCATTTGTCGCAAGCCAAGCCCGACCGTCGGACGGAAAGCATTGGCACACCCACGCCCCATTTTTAGACTATATTTTTATCACTCATGGGGCATCCACGCACGTAACTCGCTTCAACCACACATGAATACATCATCGGTCTCTCTCACTCCACCGCCACGCCGTTCGCGCGATGCCATTTCCCTTCCGGAGATCCCAAGAAACGAAACGAAACGAAATACACACAGACCCCCGAGCCGGCTCCCCTCACCCCCGAGCATTCGCCAGTGAGAGAGAGAGAGAGAGAGCATGGCGTCCAACACCGCACCTGCGCCCGCCGCCGACGACGAGCTGCTGCACGAGTTCGGCCCGCTGCTCCGAGTCTACAAGAGCGGCCGCCTCGAGCGCCCCCTCGTGCTCCCGCCCGTCGCGCCGGGGCCCGACCCCTCCACCGGCGTCCGGTCCAAGGACGTCGACCTCGGCGCCTACTCCGCCCGCCTCTACCTGCCCCCGGCTGCCGCGACCGCCACGGCGGCGAAGCTCCCCGTCATCGTCTACGTCCACGGCGGCGGCTTCGTGGCCGAGTCCGCGAAGTCCCCCAACTACCACCGCTTCCTCAACGACCTCGCCTCCGCCTGCCCGGCCCTCGGCGTCTCCCTCGACTACCGCCTCGCCCCGGAGCACCCGCTCCCGGCGGCGTACGACGACTGCCTCGACGCGCTCCGGTGGGTGCTCTCCGCGGCGGACCCCTGGGTGGCCGCGCACGGCGACCTCGCGCGCGTCTTCGTGGCCGGCGACAGCGCGGGCGCCAACATCTGCCACCACGTCGCCATCCAGCCGGGCGCCGCGCGGCTTGGGGGCGCGGTGCTGATCCACCCCTGGTTCTGGGGCTCCGAGGCCGTGGGGGAGGAGACGACCGACCCCGCGGCGCGCGCCCGGGGCGCGGGGCTCTGGATGTTCGCGTGCCCGGCCACCACCGGCATGGACGACCCGCGGATGAACCCCATGGCGCCCGGCGCGCCGGGGCTGGGGGCGCTGGCCTGCGAGCGGGTCATGGTGTGCACGGCGGAGGGCGACTTCCTCAGGTGGCGTGGCCGCGCGTACGCGGAGGCGCTGGCCGCCGCCGGCAAGGGGGTGGAGCTGCTGGAGACGGACGGGGAGGGCCACGTCTTCTACCTCTTCAAGCCCGACTGCGACAAGGCCAAGGAGATGCTCGACAGGATCGTCGCCTTCGTTAACGCAGCACCTTGATGCTCTCCTCACCGGAGATGCAACTCGGTGAATTTTGGTTATGGCAAATCCTAGACGTGTTTGTGCTCCGTTCTTGGATTGTGACGATGAAATAAATTGGATTTACCGGAGCAACTCCAATCATCCTCCTGCTTCCTCACCTACCTGGCTACATCTCAATTATAGGGGTCTTTAGCTTTACCAATTATCACCTGATCCTAATGACGTTTCGAATATCTTAATATGAACTACTTACAGACTGAAACAAGCGAACAAACCCACTAAAACACATCCATATACATATGCTTAAAATAATTATAATTCGGAAACGGAGAGGGTATATATTTTATTGTTTTTTTCTTTTGGCGATTCGATTGTTAGTGTTTGCTGAGTGATGTGCAATGGATTGCTTGCCTTGTGGGCTCCAATTAGATACAATTAATTTCTAGGAGCCCATACAGTCATGTTTTGCTTACCTACTATATGAACCTAGGTGGTAAATGCAAGATAAATTGGATGGATAGCCCCCAAGCCTTACTCGTCTGCGACACCAAAATTAGCATTGGAAATATAGATGTGTATCTAGATGTGCACAAATTATTACACATCTAAATAACTCAACCATCAAACAGAAAAAAGAAAAGGTGGATCAACCTATGGTTGGTTGATTATGCGGCAATGGTATGCTAGCCCATCAAGGTTCCAAATTAGACTTAGCACTAGTGTTTGTATTTTTCTGAATTTATTTCAGTCCATTCGGTAATATGCGTTCAGTGAGGGAAGACATTTCAGTCGACTATTAAGGTGTTTGTGTCAACTTCATCAATCTCGAGATGATACGTCAACTTAATCTCTCGAAGGTGCTCATTTAGGTAAGATATGCGTGTTCATAGGATGAGTATATGTGCTTATCTATCTATGCGCCTGTACTGTGTTAAAACATTAAAAAAAATCAACAAGAATCTCCACGTAAAATTAACGTGCTTTAGCAAAACCGCTGTGATGCTCGTCCATTCAAAATGTAGGTTTCTTAGGGTACTCTAATCTGTAGAGATGGTGATTGTAACAGTAGTATTGATGATCGTCGTCATCACCTTTTGAAAAGGAGGCGGTAGTATCATGGTGGTCATCTTAAAAGCTTATAGCCGTAGTATTATGATGATGATGACCTTTTAACTCCTTATGAAGAAGAATGTTTGTTTCACTTCTTTTGCCTCACTCCCTCCGTCCGAAATTCGTCGACGCTAAAATTGACGTATCTAGGAGGTAAGTGTCAGGGTTCAGCAACAAGTCAAGCAACCTGTATATTTCCATGGCAGATGTTCAACTTTCAAGCTGTTAACAATAAATCAAACTAGTGTGATGCTCGTCCAAGCTCCCTAAAAGATGCCAATATCCTCCATCCAAAAAAAAAGACGGCCAATATAACTATTACTGCTTCACAGCCCTCACTCTCTGTTACTCCTCTGTAAAGAAATATAAGTGCGTTTAGATCACTATTTAGACATATGATACTGGTGCTCAAGAAATAATACCCTCCTCACCAAAAAATCTGCCACTCAATATACATAGTATTACAACAGTACAGCTTCGTATGCAGAGAAATATATTACATCAAAAGTCGTCATCACTTGAAACATAATGTGATGACAAATCTTCGAGGATACGATGACTAAGGAGGGAACTTCAGATTGCATGATACTTCACTCTTAAGATATCTCAAGCATGGATGAGCTGAAGCTGCAGCATTTTACCTCTTGATAAAGCATACACTCTTAATAATATGATGATGTAATCATATTTCTCCACGGTAACCTCCACCGCCGTAGTAATCTCTTCTGGAGCCAGCGATCGCCACGGACTTCTGGTGCTCCAGCTTTGGACAGTCAGCAAGACGATGCCCAAGGCCACCACAGAATGCACATCCTTTGACACCACTCTCCTTGGCAATAGCTTCAGCATCCTCCAGCGGGTCAACGAGCTCAGCAAGCACTGGTGGTATTCTTTGCTTCGCTTCCTTGAGCAGGTGCTTGAGGTCAAGAAGCGTAGTCTCTGTCTGGTTCTTGTTGATGAACGTAGTTGCTATTCCCGTTTTCCCGCATCGACCGGTTCGACCAATCCTGTGGACATAGTTCTCTATTTCGGCAGGCATGTCATAGTTAATCACGTGCTGGATATCAGGGAAGTCAAGACCCTTTGAGGCAACATCAGTAGCCACCAAAACATCCTTCTTTCCATTCTTGAAGAACTCAATCGCATTCTGTCTCTCCTCCTGATCTTTGCCTCCGTGGATTGCAACAGCTTCCACACCCTTTAGAAGAAGATACTCGTGGATGTAGTCAACATCAGCTTTGTTTTCACAAAATATAAGAACAGGAGGTGGAGTCTTTTGAAGGCATTCAAGGAGGTATATAATTCTGGCATCTTCCTTGACATACTCAACTTCTTGGATGACATCCAGATTTGCTGCTCCAGCTCTTCCAACATTGACAATAACTGGCTTTACAAGGGCGCTCTTTGCAAAGTTCTGAATCTTCTTGGGCATAGTGGCAGAAAAAAGAAGGGTTTGCCTTTGTGCCTTGAAATGGTCAAAAACCTCCCGAATGTCATCTTCAAATCCAAGATCAACAAGCCTATCAGCTTCATCTAAAGTTAAATACCTGTGCAAATCAAGAAAAGCGCTATTAAGAATTTTGAACACTGTCTGCTTAACTCCTTAAAGAAGCTCGAAGAGGTTTTACTAGTATAAATGATCCAATGTAGAACAATATAATACAGGCTAAAACACTTGCATTAAAAAATGGTTATCTCCTAGGTAATGGGGGCATATTCTGGTCTTTGGACATTGATACTTCACAGTGCACACATATGGAGCATGGAGGATTGACAGCTCTAATCCCCTAAATTTGGTCCAGAGCCACTCAACTTTCAGCATTCGTTAATTACAACTATGCAGTTATGTTTCTGATAATATTATAAGGAAAACAGCAACTGAAGATGGTTTGAAACTAAACAGCAGGTATGTACTGCTAAATAAGTGTCCTTAGTGAAATGTAAAAATTCAACATTAAACCGTTTTATGTATCTTATTCTTCATTGGAGCGGTGCATACTTCAAATTTATTATGCAAAGTTCCCAAATTGCAGTCCATATCATAAGGGTTGGGCTATGAAATTATAGATTGTTGCTGCTAAGGCGCAGTCTTCAAAAATAGAATTGATACCAGACATATAACTGCAGTGTAGAAGTCGGGAAAAAAACATAAACTTGAAGTCAAGAAACAACAACAAACTCTTTCCAATATATCACTTTTACTCAAAAGTCTTACGTTTACTTTTATCCTTTGTAAGTCAAAACCTTAAGCCCTGCTTAAAAGATGCTAATCTATTAGAAAGAAGGCAATGTTACTATTGTCAAACAATAGCTTGTGAATAGTATTTGTTTATCATGTGCATCACTTGTATAACAAGTGATTTTGATGACGATGTACAACAAGGATGGGAATGGAGCATCCACATGAATTCATGCATGCAGAAATTACCATACACTGGCATTGTCCATGCAAGTAACATCTTGGTAGCAGTGGGTCAGCATCTAGGATCAGGATGGTTCCTCCAGGCCAGTATATTTATTTTCCTATATAGTTTAATTACTTCCCAACGATGAGGATTAGTTCTT
Source organism: Triticum monococcum (assembly GCA_034509565.1). NCBI lineage: Eukaryota > Viridiplantae > Streptophyta > Magnoliopsida > Poales > Poaceae > Triticum > Triticum monococcum. The sequence continues at coordinate 106,354,360 of CM067843.1, forward strand.
TGATCTATCAAGCATGTTTACATTTAGATTGATATGGCCTAAGTTTGCTAGGATAACCCACCATATAACGATGCCTATTGTAATTGTGGGCATTAACCAAGAAAAACAATGAAACTGGCTCATCTAAAATCTTCTGTACACTCTACAGTCTACGGTCTCATCTTACTCATGTATTCCTCCCCAGGCCATCACCACTGCTACTCAGTTAGACAAGTTTACATTTAGACTAATCTCAGATCTGGTCAATATTTGTTAGGACAGCCCTTGACGATGGCTATTGTAATTGTTGGCATTAATCAAGAACAATGAAGTCCTTATCTGTTATATCATCGTCTTCTATACCCAATCTAGTCTCATCTTCCTCTACAACCCTCACACCAGCCACATTGCCTGGCGGTCACCCCTATTGGCTATTGCAATGTACAAATGTACATCACATTCATCAACGAATTAACATGTTTTATCCATCAGAAATACATTCAAAAGTCCATCCACAAAAATGCATCCCAAGATTTTTAGTTAAGTTTAGAATAAAGGCAGTAAGTGTATTTTCTTGAGCTTATCAGAAAACAGGTCTCTTCTTGAACGATGGAAGTCCTTATCTCATCTCAAATCTTCTCTACCCAGTCTAGTCTCATCCTTACTCCTACATCCCTCACATCAGCAACATTGTCTTGTGATCACTCCTATTGCAATGTACAAATCTACATCACATTCACTGACGAATTACGTGTTTTACCCATCAGAAATATACTCACCAGTCATCCACAATAATATATCCCAAGATCTTTAGTGAAGATTAGAACAGAGGGAGTAAGTGTATTTCTTTCTTGAGCTTATCAGAAAACAGGGTTATTAACTTATTATTGTTGAAAAGCATATCCTATGTAGCTTTCATATTAGCAATTCAGCCATCGCATAGTTTTAGTTCAAACTTCATGATCCGGCTCAACACACCTAGTAGAAAATTATGAACCTAAGAGACTAGCAGAACAGTTATATTCTGTTATCTGTCAAAGGTATAAAAACACCAAATCAATCACAAAAATCCAATGGATACCTGCAGTTGTCAAGGTTCATCTTCTTCTTGGCGAGAAGATCCTTGAGCCGCCCAGGTGTGGCCACCACAATATGTACGCCCTTCTTCACCACATCCAGTTGTGTCCTCATGTCTATACCCCCAATGCAAAGCAATGGTCGTATTTCTGGGAACCCAGCCTGCTTGAGTGGAGTGAGGAACATATCGATGACATCATATGTCTGCTTGGCCAGCTCCCGTGATGGGCAAATGATCATGCCAAACGGGCCCTCCCCAGGCACAATAGGCATCAACATTTCCTCTTGCAGAGCCACCATGATGAGGGGCAGCACGAACACCAGAGTCTTCCCGGACCCGGTGAAGGCGATGCCAATCATGTCCCGCCCGGAGAGCACCACGGGAAGCCCCTGCACCTGGATGGGCGTGGGCTGCACGATGCCCTTCTCGCGGAGCATCCGAAGGACGGGCTCGGGGAAGCGGAGGTCACGGAAGTCGCGGGCGGGCGGCGGGATCTCGTCTCCTTCGACCAGGATGTGCCACTTGCGGCGGAGCTCGTCGGCCTTGGTGCGCGGCATGCGGCGGAGCCGCAGCGGCGGCTTCCAGCCGGTGCGGAGCGGCTCGGTGTAGGTGATGCCCTTGGCGAGCTCCCGCACGGACATGAGCGTGTTCTTGTTGGAGAGGTTGTCGATCATCTCCTTCTCCTGCAGGATGATCTGCTCGGTGGCGGTGACCTCCGGGGCCGCGCGCTTGAGCTGCGTGGACGTGACGAGGAGGCTAGGCTTGGCGGCGGGGGCGGCGTCATCGGGGGCGGCGGCGGGGTTGGCCGCCGGCGGGGGCGGAGGCGGTGGGAGGGAGCCCGCGGAGGCGGCGGCGGCGGGCTTGGAGAGGCGCTGGTGGCGGAGGCGGTCGGCCTCCATGGCTCTGCGCTTGGAGACGGGGATGTACTCCTCGTAGTCGTCCTCGTCATCGGATTTGGCGGCGGCCGCCGCGCCGGGGGGCATGGCTGGGGTTAGGGTTCGGAGGAAGGAGAGGCGAAGGTGGGGATTTCGTCGGGCACGGGAGGGAGATGAGAGTGGAGAGTATCTCGATTCGACCAGAGAGCGAAGCAAACCGCCATTTGCCGTCAGGTGCATTTAAGGGTTTTTTTTGTGTGTGTGTGTGTTATATTTAAGAAATTCTTTTTTTGGCGAATTTTGCTTAAAAATTCAGTGGGCCAATTATGCGAAAACACATCTTAAGGAAAGTCCATTATCTAAGAAAAGTCCATTACCTTTTCCTCTCTTGCTAGGGCTTCATCCTCTCGTTGTAACGTCCGACGTTGAGTCCCCGTCCTCCACCACTACTTCCTCCCCGTTCTGTGATCGCTCGAGCTGATCTAGGGGTGACCGTGTGTCACTCCCCGGCCTTGGCTGGACGCGTTTGGGTCTGCTGCGGGTGGAGTTTCTAGGGTTTGGGATGACACTAGAAGGATCCTACCCATGGCAACTGATGCATCTGCGTCGGGTACGGGTGAAGAAGACCTTGAAGAGATGATACACCAGTTGGGGATCACTGGGTACGACCCGGATAATGTCGTCTTTGAGGAAGAGGAGCCATTGTCGATGATCTCTACTCGATGGCTGGCTATTGCGAGAGTGTATACCTCGAAGGATTATGGGGATTCCTGGTTTTATAATATAAGAATATGCGTAGTGCTTGGGATTTGGCTCAAACGGTGAAGTTCAGATCGTTGGGGCGATAACTTGTACACCATGCTGTTTTCATGATTGGGAGATTGGGGACAAAGTGATAGAGGGAGGGCCTTGGACGTTTCGAGAAAGTCTAATCCTAGTGGCACCTTGTGATGGATTCACAAAACTCTCTACCATGGATTTGAATAAGCTTAAGATGTGGGTACAGATCCATGACTTATCGGATAGGCTTATGCATTTGTTGAAGTCTTTAGCTGGTAATATGGGTGAGTTCTATGCAGAGGAAAATCACTCACGTGACTTTTCGGGAACGACTACAATAGAATCTCCCCCTGAAATGAAAAAATAGAAAAAATGGAGTTGGACCATCGGATGGGCGGTTGATGGCTTAGATTCGGTTGGAGGGATTTGTGCCGACAACTTTGCAAAAAGGTCCCTCGCACAATGTCATGGTTTTGTCACGGCAGATGTCCTCATGAAAGGACCAAGTTGTGAGGCCATCGGTGCTAGGTGATCGCTTGAACGGGGTTGGTCGGAATCGAGAGACGCGAGTTTTACCCAGATTCGGCCACTCGCGGTGGAGGTAAAAGCCTACATCCTGCTTGATTGCTATTGATGATGATGATGATGATGATGATGGTGATGATCTCGATTACCAGGGTGCTATTTCGCTACCTCTAACCTTGAGGGCCATTGACCTATCTCCAATGACTTTGTCTCTAACTTCTCCTTTAGACAACCCCGGAGCCCACTTTATATAGTAGCATGGTTCTTGGGGTTTACAGTAGGTTTTAGAGTCCTACTCTTAATTGGAGTTCTACTCTAAGTCTTGTTGATCTTCTGTGCCTTCCAAGTCAGGAAGTATCCACCCCGTGTATGATTGTTGAGCCGGCAATAGCAAACCGGGTCTCCTCTTCCGAACCAATCAACCCAAACTGGGTCAATCCTTCGCTTGGTCTTGCTTCCCTTGTCAGGGAACTTTCCTCTTCTTGGACCTTCTCTACGAGCCGACCCATTGGGCTCCTGTCAAGCCGGCCTCATGCTGGGTCTCGTCGTTGAGCCCTAGATTCCTCCTTGTCATCTTATCATAACGCGGAAAATGGAGCAGCCCATACACTAGAAAAAAATACACTTCCGTGATGATACGTGTTTGTCATAGTAGGTCGCTTTTTTTATCATGCATGTACATCCATGACAAATTTATGACAGAATCAAGATAGTCGTACCTGTGTTGTCGTAGAAGTGTTCCATGACATTACCAAAATTATCATCACGGAAGTGTCCACTTCCATGACGATAAATCGCGCATCACAAAAGTGCTTTCGCCAGGGGTGACCGACACGTGGCATCCACCGTAACGGAACGCCATTAAGCTATCGGGTCGGGTTTTGAATCCGATAACCCGTTAACAGCCCCGACCAATGGGAAATTTCCATGTGTAAAATTCTTATTGGCCCGACGAAACACGTGTCAGCTCGTCAGTGGGTCAGATAGGCGCCTATGATATGTCGACACGTGGCATGGCCCAACAGTGGCCCATTTAGCTTACAAAGCCGGCCCGTTTGACTTGGTCAAAAGTTAACGGGCTGGCCCATGAAAAGCCTGTTAATGGTCTCTTCGCAAATAGCCCATTTTACGGCCCGTTAACTCATGGCCCGTTAGGCCCTAAAGGAAATCGGCCCAACAACGTCATGTGGGTCGTCGAATATAATACCAGCCCATTTCACTTTCGGCCCATGTATGGCCCACGACGTCTTTCGGCCCATATGAGGCCTTCGTATCTTTCGGCCCATTACAGGCCCACGGTGAGTCTAGCCCATAATGAATAGTAAATTTCTTTATACCCGTTAACGGCCCGTGATTTACATGGGCCGTTTCCAGCCCGTGTTAGCTTTCGGCCTATTGACGGCTGTCGGTGTCAAAACCGGCGGATCTCGGGTAGGGGGTCCCGAACTGTGCGTCTAGACCGGATGGTAACAGGAGACAAGGGACACAAAGTTTTACCCAGGTTCGGGCCCTCTCGATGAAGGTAAAACCCTACGTCCTGCTTGATTAATATTGATGATATGGGTAGTACAAGAGTAGATCTACCACGAGATCGAGTAGGCTAAACCCTAGAAGCTAGCCTATGGTATGATTGTTGATGTGTACGTTGTCCTACAGACTAAAACCCTCCGGCTTATATAGACATCAGATAGGGTTAGGGTTACATAGAGTCGGTTACAATGGTAGGAGATCTGTATATCCGTATCGCCAAGCTTGCCTTCCACGCCAAGGAAAGTCCCTTCCGGACACGGGACGGAGTCTTCAATCTTGTATCTTCATAGTCCAGGAGTCCGGCTGAAGGTATAGTCCGGCCATCCGGACACCCCCTAATCTAGGACTCCCTCAGTAGCCCCTGAACCAGGCTTCAATGACGATGAGTCTAGCGCGCAGATTGTTTTCGGCATTGCAAGGCGGGTTCCTCCTCCAAGTAGTTCATAGAAGATTTTCAACACAAAGATAGTGTCCGGCTCTGCAAAATAAGTTTCCACATATTGCCATAGAGAGAATAATATTTACACAAATCTAATCTCCTGACGTATTCCGTAGTGTGACACCCCACGGCCAAGCCTTTATCCGAGTCGTTTTATTATCCCACCTCAGCGCGTCATGCGAGTCGGTTTCCATGGCACGTCTTGTTAAAGCAGAGATCGTGTCCCCTTATTCGGGATTCTCATCAATACGGGCGTGGGTAACCCAACCGCGCCATTGATTATGGCGCTTGGGAGATAGCGAGTTTTACCAGGCGGGTGGGGACACGTAGTTGCGTCCACCCATATAAGGGGATAAGGATCCACCTTTTCACCTACGCCTTCTTCCTCCCTTGCTTATCCATTCTCGCGCACTCAAGCTCCAGCGCCCAAGTCCGCACTCCCCACCTCAACCTTCTCCAGCCATGTCCGGAGCGGGAGGCAAGTGGATGGCCTCCTCCGTCACGGAGGGGCACATCAAAAGACTAAGGAAGGCCGGATACTTACCTAACGACATTGCGCACCGGCTTCCCGAAAAGGGCAGCTCATCCCCACCCCTAGGCCCCATGAGAGGGTGGTGTTCCTCCCCCATTTCCTCCGCGGACTAGGTTTCCCTCTCCACCCATTTGTCCGGGGGCTCATGTTCTACTACGGCCTGGATTTCCATGATCTGGCCCCGAATTTTGTCCTCAACATCTCGGCGTTTATCGTCGTGTGCGAGGCCTTCCTCCGCATCCACCCCCATTTCGGCCTATGGCTCAAGACTTTCAACGTCAAGCCGAAGGTGGTGCGCGGCAACCAGGCGGAGTGTGGAGGCGCCATGGTGGGCAAGATGGCCAACGTCTTATGGCTTGAGGGCTCCTTTGTGGAGACCCTGAAGGGGTGGCAATCGGGGTGGTTTTACATCACCGAGCCGCGCGACCCCGAATGGGTCACAGCCCCTGAGTTTCGGTCCGGACCCCCCACGCGGCTCACCTCCTGGAAGGAGACCGGCCTGTCGTGGGGTAAAAAAGGAGAGCTGACCGGACTCCAAACATGCGTCCAAACCCTGGTGGACAAGAAGCTTAAACTTGTCAACGTAGTCCAGGTTATGCTCATCCGCCGGATCCTCCCGTGTCAACAACGGGCTTTCAACCTATGGGAGTTCGACCGGCGCGGCACCAAACTCTGAGTAGGCTCTTCGACACGACGTACGAAGATGCTTGGAAGGTGCTTTTCAAGGGCGCCGAGGCTCCCGTGTCCGCTACCGAGGATCGCGGATTTAGTGCGCAGCGTCACACTCTCGCGGTAAGCTGTTTTTTTTCCTTTTATAGGGTATCAGTTTTTCATAGTTTGACTCCATGCGGGATCTAAGCTCCCTTACCTTTGACATGATTGGCAGGTGACGTCCGGACAGATCAACTGTCCGGCTCCTTTGCCCGAAGGCCCAGCGGACGCTCACTTGGCGAAGCTGCTGGTTTCGGTGCCCCATGTGGTGCCGGAGAAGAGGGCCAAGAAGAAGGCCATGGCGACTCGAAAGAGTGCCCGATGCCCGGAGGTGTCGGATTCACCATCTGATGAATCCAAGACGCACTCCTCCCATGAAGACGAGGAGGAAGAAGAGACCCCTCCCCCTCTAGCGGGGGAAGGGAAGAAAAGGAAGGCCGCCCCAACTGGGGAGGCCGAAGGGTCCAAGAAGGGGAAAACCCTTCCTCTGGACTAGTCCACCGACGCCGACGACGGCGGAGAGGAGTGGGCGCCCAGGGCCAAGCCCCTGGCCAAATCGTAAGTATCCGGATACCAGAGCAATAGTATTCGTTTATTGCACAGCTTTCCCTTATGTCGAATGTGTTTATGCAGCCCACCCAAAGACCGGCTCGACGCGTCGTCGAGCGGCTCACTTGACTCATCGGATGTGAACTCGCTTTTGACGGCCTCCTCCCCCCGCCCTACGGACAACACCGAAGTGTTGTCCCAACAGGTTCCAATCCGGGAGGAGGTGGTCCTGGAGGCGCCGCGAGACGACCTCCCGGACTCCAGGAGTAAAGGGGATGAAACCCCTCAGGGCTCCAAGTCTGGCCCTAGGCCGGACACTGCTCCGGAACCTTCAAAGGTTCCAGAGTCCAGCGGGGGACCTCCTTCCAAGAGGAGCAAGCCCACCGTGCCGGCGACCTCCGTCCAACCGGAGGCGCCGGGCAATCTGTTGGAGGCGCTCCAAGGCGCCTCCATCGACGAGGGGCACCGCACCATTATGAGTGCGGTGGTCCAGAAGGTTTAGTCCGCCAAGAGTGGACTGACAGAAGCTTGTACTAGCCTTTTAATAGGCTTTGAGGTAAGTAAAGAATGTGTAAATAATATTACCGCATAGACAGTAGCCCCTGATGCTCTGTTTGGCGTTCGGGAAGAAAAGCCGAATAAAGGATCAAATAAAATTCGCAGGAGTCTAAAAAAGAGTCAATATGCGTGTGCAGGCTTCCCTGCTGGCGTCCGCCGCACTGACTGCGGAAGTGGACATGCTAAAGCAGAACCTCGAGCGGTCCGAGCAAGAGCTCGGGCGTGCCAAGAAGCAGCTCGAGGACAATAAAGGTAAGAAATACCTTGTTTAAATATATATAAAAAGGTGCAATTGCCAAAAAATGACAGGATTATCGTGGCTATTGTAGGGGCCACATCTGAGGTGGCGACCCTTAAGCAAGCGCTGCTCGAGGCCGAGAAGACGGCGGCCACGGAGCGCACCAAGCGGGAGAAGTATGAGGCCGAGGTTGGCAAGGTGCGGCAAGAGCTCCAGGCTCTCATGGAAAAACATGAGAGTTTAGAGCTTGACTCAAAGACGCGAGCGTCCGAGCTCGCGGTGGCTATTGAAAATGCAAAGTCTGCCAAGGCCAAATCCCAGAAGGCCCTCCAGGAGTTGGATGAGGTGAAGAAGATAGTGGCGGGTAAGGAATTCTTTATGCAAAGCAAACACATAAACGTGAGTTACTTATTACTTACCCGAATCCGGAGCTCTCTAGGAGCGTTCGCAGATCTTCCCCGGAGTGTATCTGATGCCGCCGCATTCTATCGAGCCGAGGAGGGCAGCTCTATGGAGAAGGTGTTCTGGTCTCAGTATGCTGAGGCCGGACACCCCGTGCCCCTGAGCGACCAGCTGAAGCAACTGGTCGAGCTCCACAAGGCGGCCAAACAGGCCATGAGGGGCCTCATAGTTCGGCTATGGCCTGGAGAGGCTCTGCCGGGGAGCTATTTCGGGCTGGTGCGACGGCTAGTGGAGGCCTGTCCAAGGCTCGAAGTCATCAAGCGCTCCGCCTGCATTGAAGGTGCCCGTAGGGCCCTTGCCCGTGCTAAGGTGCACTAGGGCAAGCTGGATGCTGAGAAGCTTGTGAAGGATGGGCCACCGCCGGGGAAAGAGCATCGCAAGCCCGAGAATTATTATAAGGATGTTCTGAAGGGTGCCCGCCTTGTGGCGGATGAATGTTCTATGGATGTAATTTTTGAGTAAAACTCGCTCGTTTTGTCCTGTGCGCTGAAAACTTGTTCATATGCGCTAAGCAATGCTGTTTGAATTTAAAATATTACCTTCTGTGCGGCTGTTTATCAATTCTGAGAGATGGCGAGTCGTCAGCTTCTGCCCCCGTGCCGCTAGTGCTAGGGTGTTCGGGGATAAACCTGAGCGCTCTTTTTCCCATGTTTGGGTCCTTCGAGGGAGGCGCTCAGCCCAGCGAACAAGGCAATCGGACTATAATGCGTGAACACTCTCACTTAGCCATAGAATTCTATAATTTTAAATTTCGGCGAAGCCCCTGGTATTTGGAAGACCGAGTTCGGGGCGCTATCCACGCCTTGGCCGGACAGAGCTGGCTCCTCGCCCTAAGCGGCATAAGTCTTTAGGGACTCGGAAAAAACCTCTCGAACAGCGACCAACTCTCGCTTCATCATGACAGTCAGTTTTAGCTTTCTCCACTGAGGTGCTCGACCCAGCTCAACCGGGGACAATCGCAGTGGTTCTCCTAGTGCTACCTTAGCCGATATAGCGGAACATAAGGCACCAAAACATATGAGCCGGGCAAACCCAACTATTGACCCAAGACATGATTCGGAGCCGATGCATATAATGCTATAAGTTCGGGGTGCCGCACTTGTTAAAGTGTTCGGACTTCTCACACCATATTGAGGGGTACTAAAGCCCCTGACGTATTTTGGCCGTACCAACGTGTACGGGTGCAACATGTCGTTAAGGAACATATATAAAGAAAAAAGGTAATGCAAAAATAGACGAAAGCTATGCATTGTTTATTAAAAAGAGCTGCGATCAAAGCAGAACGATACAAATAATGCGATAAGAGAAAAGGTTGGACTATTTAACATGTCCGCTCCAGGGGCAAGCTGCGGAATAGTATGTGAAACAGGTATACTGCTCGTGATAGAGACCACCTGGGAGTTTCGTAATGCGGCGTGGCTTGTCTGCTTCCCTGGTTCTTGCATCGTTTGTGCGGCAATTGAACTGCCGAACAGGCCGTCCGAAGAATGGAGTCCTGAAAGCAAGAGAAAATTAAAAAATCGGCAGCCCCTGGTGCGGTTTAAGCCGTGCTTCGGGCGTGCCGTGATGGTGCCCCTCCCCCTGTACCCATGGTATTTCTAGAGCGTAGTTATGTATGCGAAGCACTGGCGGCGCCTTTTTGCTAGGGCTGGGGTTGGGGCCGCATTGCTACGCCTGCTCGGATCATGCTAGGCGGTCTTGTTGTAGGTTACTCCGGGCGCGCTTGACGGTGTCCGGTCGTTTAGTGGCCGGACTGGAGAACTTCCTGGAGAGGCTGCTCTGTACTTCCGCTGCGAGGGCCGCCGTGTGCTCCTCCGTTCGGAGGGAGCGTTCGGTGTTTCCATTTACCGTAATTACTCCTCGAGGGCCTGGCTTCTTGAGCTTAAGGTATGCGTAATGCGGTACCGCATTGAACTTAGCGAATGCGGTTCGTCCGAGCAGTGTGTGATAACCACTGTGAAACGGGACTATGTCGAAGATTAACTCCTCGCTTCGGAAATTATCCGGAGATCCGAAGACCACTTCAAGTGTGACTGAGCCTGTACAGTTGGCCTCTACACCTGGTATTACGCCTTTAAAGGTCATTTTGGTGGGCTTAATCCTCGAGGGATCTATGCCCATTTTCCGCACTGTATCCTGGTAAAGCAGGTTCAGGCTGCTGCCGCCGTCCATAAGGACTCTAATGAGATGAAATCCGTCAATAATTGGGTCTAGAACCAATGCGGCGAATCCGCCATGACGGATGCTAGTGGGATGGTCCCTTCGATCAAAGGTGATCAGGCAGGAGGACCATGGGTTGAACTTTGGGGCGACTGGCTCTACCGCGTATACGTCCCTTAACGCGCGCTTCCGCTCCCATTTGGGGATGTGGGTTGCGTATATCATGTTCACCATTCGCACTTGTGGGGGAAAACCCTTCTGTCCACTGTTGTTCGGCGGCCGGGGCTCCTCGTCATCATCGCTATGCAGCCCCTTGTCTTCGTTTTCAGCATTTAACTTGCCTGCCTGCTTGAACACCCAACAATCCCTGTTGGTGTGATTGGCCGGCTTTTCGGGGGTGCCATGTATCTGGCACGAGCGGTCGAGTATTCGGTCCAAACTGGACGGGCCCCTAGGATTCCTTTTGAATGGTTTTTTCCGCTGACCGTATTTAGAGCCTCTGAATCCAGCATTAACTGTCGTATCCTCTGCATTGTCACCGTTAATGCGATGCTTCTGCTTGTTGCGACACGACCTGCCACTACTGTCCCTGGTGTCCGAATTACCAGGGTTCTTGGCCATATTGTTGCTACGAGAAAGCCAGCTGTCTTCTCCCGCGCAAAAGCGGGTCATGAGTGTCATGAGTGTGCCATAGATTTCGGCTTTTCCTATCTAAGGTGCCAGGCCAGCCACTCATCACGGATATTGTGCTTGAAGGCTGCTAGGGCCTCAGCATCCGGACAGTCGACTATTTGATTTTTCTTTGTTAGGAACTGTGTCCAGAATTGCCTGGCCGATTCCTCTGGCTACTGGATTACGTGACTTAGGTCATCGGCGTCTGGGGCTCGCACATAAGTGCCCTGGAAATTGTCGAGGAATGCGGCTTCCAGGTCCTCCCAACAACTGATTGATCATGTTGGCAAGCTGTTAAGCCAATGCCGAGCTGGTCCTTTAAGCTTGAGTGGGAGGTATTTGATGGAGTGGAAATCATCGCCGCGGGCCATGTGGATATGAAGGAGATAATCCTCGATCCATACCGCAGGATCTGTTGTGCCATCATATGATTCGATGTTTACAGGTTTGAAACCCTCGGGGATTTGATGATCCATTATTTCGTCTGTAAAGCATAGTGGGTGTGCGGCACCTCTGTACTGGGCTATATCATGACGTAGCTCCAATGAGCTTTGTCTACTATGTTCGGCCCTGCCAAATTTGTGGCCGGCGTGACAGTTACCGTCTCGAGCCGTGGGGCGCCCACGTGATCCGTAGATCGATCTTGTTTGCCTTGCCTTGTCCTCCAACGTATCTCGTAAGTCCGGCGCATATTCCTGTGCCTTGGTACGTGGTGCGGCTTGAGTGGAGGGCCGAGAGGCCTCTCTGTCGCGGCCACGAGGTGGCCGGTCGGCCGCATCAAGTGCTTCCTCCTCTAATTGGGGTAGCAACCTGCGCTTTGGGTAGCTCTTGGAGGGGCGTTCGAGTTTATGCTCTTCGGCCGCGAGGACTTCAGTCCATCTGTTGACTAGCAAATCTTGATCAGCTTTAAGCTGTTGCTGTTTTTTCTTGAGGCTTCTTGCCGTGGCTATAAGCCTGCGTTGAAAACGCTCTTGCTCGACGGGATCCTCTGGTACGACGAATTCGTCGTCGTCGAGGCTTGCCTCGTCTTCGGAGGGAGGCATATAATTATCGTCCTCGACCTCTCTGTCTGCCGCTCTCTCATGAGGGCTGGTTTCTCCATCCTCCCGTGCTAAATCTTGATGGAGGGGGTTTTCTTCGGTAATTTTCGGAGTATTATTATCTCCCGTGCTGGAATCACCGTGTTTGTTTTGGCGGGATTTTGAGCGGCGCCGCTGACGCCAGCGCTTAGGCTGTTTCTTGGAGGGGTCATCCTCCGTTGTTCCATCGCCATCTCCTTCTTTTGGGGTGTCCACCATGTATATGTCATATGACGAGGTGGCTTTCCAGGGCCTAGTAGGCGCTGGTTCTTCATCATCTCCTTCATCGGCGTCCATACCGTCGATGTCTTCGGAGTCGAAGTCGAGCATGTCGGTTAAGTCATCGACAGTGGCTACAAAGTGGGTGGTGGGTGGGCTTTGAATTTCTTCATCGTCCGAATCCCAACCTTGCTGGCCGTAGTCCGACCAGGGCTCTCCTGATAAAGAGAGAGACTTCAGTGTCTTCAGAATATCGCCAAAAGGCGAGTGCTGAAAGATGTCCGCGGCAGTAAACTCCATGATCGGTGCCCAATCGGATTCCATCGGTAGGGGCGCAGAGGGTTCGGAGTTCGTAGAGGAGTCCGGCTCCTTGGAGTCACGAGTCTCGCGGAGTGCAGGGCTGGTGTTCGGCTCAATCGCCGTGGGGATCGCAGCCCCCGAGGCGGCGTCCAACCGCCCATCCTCGATCGGCGCAGTTGGCTCCGAATTAAGGGTCGAAGCCGATGCGGGTGCGGCCTCCAGGGCACTGTTCGGCGGCAGAGCTAGATCATGCTCGTCGGGACAGTGCGGCGCGCTCGGCAGTGGCTCGAATTCGTCGAAGATCAAGTCCCCGCGGATGTCAGCCGTGTAGTTTAAACCTCCAAATCTGACCTGACGGCCAGGGGCGTAGCTTTCGATCTGCTCCAGATGGCCAAGTGAATTGGCCCGCAGTGCGAAGCCACCGAAGACGAAGATCTGTCCGGGGAGGAAGGTCTCACCCTGGACTGCGTCGCTGTTGATGATCGTTGGAGCCATCGAGCCTGACGGCGACGACACAGAGGAACTCTCAATGAAAGCACCAATGTCGGTGTCAAAACCAGCGGATCTCGGGTAGGGGGTCCCGAACTGTGCGTCTAGGCCGGATGGTAACAGGAGACAAGGGACACGAAGTTTTACCCAGGTTCGGGCCCTCTCGATGGAGGTAAAACCCTTCGTCCTACTTGATTAATATTGATGATATGGGTAGTACAAGAATAGATCTACCACGAGATCAAGGAGGCTAAACCCTAGAAGCTAGCCTATGGTATGATTGTTGATGTGTACGTTGTCCTACGGACTAAAACCCTCCGGCTTATATAGACACCGGATAGGGTTAGGGTTACATAGAGTCGGTTACAATGGTAGGAGATCTGTATATCCGTATTGCCAAGCTTGCCTTCCATGCCAAGGAAAGTCCCTTCCGGACACGGGACAGAGTCTTCAATCTTGTATCTTCATAGTCCACGAGTCCGGCTGAAGGTATAGTTGTTGGGGAACGTTGCAGAAAACAAAAAATTTCCTACGGTTTCACCAAGATCCATCTATGAGTTCATCTAGCAACGAGTGATCGGATGCATCTACATACCTTTGTAGATCACGAGCGGAAGCGTTCACTAGAACGTGGATGACGGAGTCGTACTCGCCGTGATTCAAATAACCGATGACCAAGCGCCGAACGAACGGCACCTCCACGTTCAACACATGTACGGAGCGGATGACATCTCCTCCTTCTTGATCCAGCAAGGGGGAAGGAGAGGTTGATGAAGATCCAGCAGCACGACGGTGTGGTGGTAGATGCAGGGCGTCACAGTAGCAGGGCTTCGCCGTATACTACGAGAGGAAGAGGTGTAGCAGGGGAGAGGGAGGCACCAAGGCTCAAGGTGCGGCTGCCCCCTCCCCCCTCCCTTTATATAGGCCCCCTAGGGGGGGGCGCCGGCCCTAGGAGATGGGATCTCCTGGGGGGGGCGGCAGCCAGGGCTGGAGTAGCCCCCAAGGCAAGGTGGGGCGCCCCCCCACCCCTAGGGTTTCAACCCTAGGCGCATGGGGTGGGCCTAGGGGGGCGCACCAGCCCACTATGGGCTGGTTCCCCTCCCCACTTTGGCCCATGGGGCCCTCCGGGATGGGTGGCCCCACCCGGTGGACCCCCGGGACCCTTCCAGTGGTCCCAGTACAATACCGGTGACCCCGAAACTTTCCCGTTGGCCAAAACAACACTTCCTATATATTATTCTTTACCTCCGGACCATTCCGGAACTCCTCGTGACGTCCGGGATCTCATCCGGGACTCCGAACAACTTTCGGATTATTGCATATTCATATCTTTACAACCCTAGCGTCACCGAACCTTAAGTGTGTAGACCCTACGGGTTCGGGAGACATGTAGACATGACCGAGATCGCTCTCCGGTCAATAACCAACAGCGGGATCTGGATACCCATGTTGGCTCCCACATGCTCCTCGATGATCTCATCGGATGAACCACGATGTCGAGGATTCAAACAACCCCGTATACAATTCCCTTCGTCAATCGGTATGTTACTTGCCCGAGATTCGATCGTCGGTATTCCAATACCTCGTTCAATCTCGTTACCGGCAAGTCACTTTACTCGTACCGTAATGCATGATCCCGTGACCAGACACTTGGTCACTATGAGCTCATAATGATGATGCATTACCGAGTGGGCCTAGTGATACCTCTCCGTCATACGGAGTGACAAATCCCAGTCTTGATCCGTGTCAACCCAACAGACACTTTCGGAGATACCCGTAGTATACCTTTATAGTCACCCAGTTACGTTGTGACGTTTGGTACACCCAAAGTACTCCTACGGTATCCGGGAGTTACACAATCTCATGGTCTAAGGAAAGGATACTCGACATTGGATAACTCTAGCAAACGAACTACACGATCTTGTGCTATGTTTAGGATTGGGTCTTGTCCATCACATCATTCTCCTAATGATGTGATCTCGTTATCAACGACATCCAATGTCCATAGTCAGGAAACCATGACTATTTGTTGATCAACGAGCTAGTCAACTAGAGGCTTACTAGGGACATGTTGGTGTCTATTATTCACACATGTATTACGATTTCTGGATAACACAATTATAGCATGAATAAAAGACAATTATCATGAACAAGGAAATATAATAATAACGCTTTTATTATTGCCTCTAGGGCATATTTCCAACAATAGTCCGGCTGAAGGTATAGTCCGGCCATCCGGACACCCCCTAATCTAGGACTCCCTCAAGGGCCCATACGTTCTTGGGCTCCTTTTCGGCCCTCTATTACTTCCGGCCCATTACTGGCCTATTCCACTAATGGGCCAAATTCGGCCCATGGCAAGAGTCGGCCCATTACTGGCGTGTTACCCTAATGGGCCAAAATCGGCCCATGGCAAGAGTTGGTCCGTTTCTGGCCTGTTAACCCGTTGCCCTGTTTCCAGCCCGTCCTATATTCTGGCCCATTAACGACCCGTTATGCCTGTGACAGAATTAAGACTTTGCTATCCTACGGCCTGTTACCGTGCTGGGCCGATACCAATTACGCCCGATTATGGCCCATGTAGACACATTTATCCGATGGCCCGAGGCCCACCGATTACAGGCCCATTTATTGACGGCCCATAGGTGACCCATGGATCCTATGGCCCGTATATGGCCCATGGTAGTTGCGGCCACTAGCAAACCAAGGAAAAAGAAGACTAGGAAATAAATAAGGCCGAAACTAACGCTAGGCTATTAAGGCGATTGCACAGATTACATCCACTCGGCATCAAAGATCGCCACTAGTGCAAATATAGGGAACACCCTACACTATACAAAAATGGCTTACTATTTTCTTCAGGCGGTGGCTGCATGTTAAGAATACATTTTGTATCGCACCAAAACAAATTACAACTATATAACAAAAGGAAGGTTGGCATAGAACTTAACAGTCTAGCAGATAAATGCACCACCAGAAGTTCAGAAGCTCAGTTCATTTGACCTGACTGTTACATTTTCATGCTGTATTGTCCGATGGAGCACCATAACCCTCGCTTTCATTTCCCCTAGGCTCCTGAACAACATAGCAAATGTTTGATAGTCTGGTTTCAAAACCATGCATATCTTGACAACATTGAGCAATGTTTCTCCTTGTTTAACAAAGGGTCTCTGTTAGGGAATGGACTTGTGTCTGGAGCACAGATACAACATTGCTTTGAGTTTGCATATCTTGATCATGAGGCAGTTTGGACGATATTGCCTTAACAACCAACCCAGTATTACGTAGGAACGTGCTTTTGGCACTATTAGTGGACAGGTACTGACCCACTGCAGCAAGAGCTGACATTGCGGTTATAGTTGCCTCGCCGCCTTCAGAAGGTGGCGGTTCCACCATTTTTTCCATAGCTCGCTGAAAAGTTGAGGTTTTACATTAATAGTACCAGAACAGAAGATATTAAGGAGGCAGCAAAACCAAACAAAATAGCTTTGGTCTATATACAGAACTTATTCTGGTGAACCCATGTAAAATATTAGTTGTATTTTATTGCAAAGTACATAATAATACCAGGTTCCAAACATATGACCATGTACCATCGCTAATGTATTGTCTATTTCTTCACATTGTATTGAGGGCTAGGGATGAAGAGACGAAGTTTATAATACGGTAAGCATAGTATGACGTCATTCATATCACAAAACAACTGAGAACAGACAAACAGGCAATTGTAATGTTGTGTGGGCAAGTCCAGCACGGAACTAGATTACGGGTCAAGATGAAAGGAACATCACTCCTCTCTTTTAAACCTTGTAAGGTGCAATGATACACTAAGACAATTGTGTATAAAATTGAAAAGAGTAATAGACATTGGCTGCAAACCATGCAGTTCAAGGCACAAGTCAGAGTAAGTAGTAGTTAAAAGGCATGAGGATTAAGGACTTACAACAGCGGCTTTGACTGGTGTAGTCATGCCCTTCTTCTTGCTGGTGTGACAGTCCTTGAAGATTTCCACAACATTTGGTTCAGGTACTTTTTGGTCCTTGCGGGCTTTCCTTTGCATTTGGAACAAGTCAATATAGATCTGATAATATGGTACAGCAAAAAGAGTGAAACAACAGCTAATTACAAGAGCCTCGCAGTGTGCAATATAGCTACGAGATCCTGTCGTCTGTTGGAATTTCACTTTCGTATGGTTGGCCTTATTCTTTGAACAGTTCACCTACAAGAAGATAGGTTTGTATGGCACATGCGTAAATAAGACTTCAACATGTGATCTGATGACATATATATAATGTACCTGATACTTCGGATCAGACTAGTGTTTAACGAGGCCTCTCCAGTCTTCATCAGATATATTTTCCACTGGAGATGTTTGGGCAAGTTCACTGTTAGCCTTGCCTTCAAAATGAGTTTTCCTCAAGTTATACCGACACTGTCGCAGAGCAGACTTGAAAACATGGGTGCAAGCTTGTCTGGTTGCATCATCTTGGCTATCCAACTTGAACCTCGTCTGTTGAAAATTATGGGAGTCTCATTATCAGCAACCTAGAAAGTATTGGACAGAGCAAGATGATATTACTAGTTTCCATACATAACCATACTTACAGATAAATGGTCGAGGAAGGTGTTGAACTGGGTTTCGTCTTTGTCATTCCTGTACTGAATCCATGTTGGGAGGATACGTACATGACACCTAACAACAACCGCTGCCTCTGATACTAACTTGGCTGACTCTGTAGCATCACGTGGCCTTTTTAAACCTGCCTCAAAACGGATCTCCATTCTTCCTCCTCTAGATTTAGTTAACCTATCGAGCATTATCCCTGATGTTTGTTTCCTCTTGCGCCTAGGTGCTAGTCCAACAACAAACATAGGAAGTGTTAGTGTACATCAAACTGTGAGACTACATATAAAGAAGCATGCAACTGTAACTAGACTCCAGCAACTACCTTCTTGCTATTGAAGCTCACAAGGTTCATCTGATATTGCCAACTCGTCTTGTGTCAAGAGTGCTTGGGAAGTAGTGTCATGTGGCAAGGGAGCTTTGGAACGTGCTGCTAGCTCAGTTGACGCACGAGTATGTCGTGCAGCTGGTAGTACTATGGTAGGTGTTGCAAGAACTAGGGATGTCTCTGCTTGTTTGGTGGCAGCTATTTGTTTCCGTTTGTCTTTTTTTGCAACTCATGTAGCATGGGATGCCGTGTTTGTAGAATTTTATGCTGGACTTTGACCTTCTATTGCACCATCAGTACCAGCAGAATCTACTGGATTCATCCGCTTCTCATTCCTTGCCATTCTGTGTTTCTTCCTCTTTCTCTGTGCCATGTTAAGTCAAGCCGACAAGAAAAACGAATAACAATTTAGTTCTTCAAAACAAATTGATGCGTGATGCAGACGAACTGAACTTTGATGTTAGACAACCACATGATAGGAGGATGTAATATGTATAAA
The DNA here is from genome assembly GCA_034509565.1 of Triticum monococcum. Classification (NCBI taxonomy): domain Eukaryota; kingdom Viridiplantae; phylum Streptophyta; class Magnoliopsida; order Poales; family Poaceae; genus Triticum; species Triticum monococcum. Next base: position 106,372,986 of record CM067843.1, read on the forward strand.
AAATAGGACGGAAGAGATAACCAGAACTATGATGTGTAAACTAAGAAGAAGACATTTCACCAAATTAGAAGCAATGCAATGGAAGGTAGACACCATATGAAAGATGCTACAAATATCGCTCTGCCAAGTTAACATTGTCTCATCATAAATGGCGTTTAAACAAATGTGAAGCAGTACAAGAAATAAATCATATGCAAGATGTAAACAACATCACACTACCATGTTAGAGGTCTCTCGTCATTAGTGCCATTGCATATTCACAACATTGCATATTCACAGCTTATGATGTGTAAACTAAGGAGAAGGCATTTCAACAAATTAGAAGCAATGAAATCTAGACACCATATGAAAGATGCAACGAATATCACTCTACCAAGTTAAAACTGTCTTGTCATAAGTGCCATTTCAACAAATTAGTAGTACAAGCTAGAAAAGAATGTGAGATGTAACCTATATCACACTACGAAGTCAAACTTGTCTTATGATAAGTGATTGTTGCAGGTTACACAACAGTAGTAATATGATGTAAGAACATGGTGTGATAGATAGATATTGTATGTTCTAGAAATAGGAACACATGTCTTACTCAAGTATAATGTGTAAAGTAAGCAGATGGAATTCAACAAAATTAGAAGCAATACAAGCTAGACATCACACATAACATGCAACCACATATAACAGTGCCAAGTTAGAGGGAGCACCGGTGATGCTGCACTAGGGGAGACGTGCTCATCATAAACACAGCTTTGTTGAGTGTCTATGCATGTGTTGTCTTGGAAATCATCTTGGGGGTGTGGAGGTGTAGAAACTGTAGAGGCCCTCCGTTCGGAAGGAGCACCTTTATCCGCTGCCTTGCTAACTTCCTTCCGCTTTAATGATTTTGAATTGTCAAGTAAAACCGACAAGAAAAAGCAATAAAATTGTCTCTTCAGAACTCATTCATGCATGATACTGACAATCACTACTTTGATGTAAGGCAATCACATGATACCAGGATGGAATATGTACGAAAAATAGGACGGCATGGCATGTTCACAACTGTTTGTGTAAACTAAGCAGAAACCATTCCAGCAAATAAGAAGCAATGCAAGCTAGACACCACATGAAAGATGCAACCAATATGACTCTGCCAAGTTAAAAGCGTCCCATCATAAATGGAATTTCAACAAATTAGAAGCAGCATGCTATAAATCATATGAAAGATGCAACTAATATCGCACTGCATATACTAAAGGTGTCTCGTCATGTTGATTGATGCGGGATACAAAAAAACAATAGTTTTATGTAAGGACATGCTTAATAGACAGATGTACTATGTACTAAATACAGGAAGGCATGTCACATTAACAGGTATAATGTATAAGCTAAGCAGACTAGCACATGCAGTTTAACCAGATTAGAAGAATTACAATCTAGACACCATATGCAACATGCAACCACATATCACGCTGCCAAGTTAGAGCAAGCACCTACGATGCTAGTGTAGGGGAAATGCTATAATCAACTACAGAGCTACGTTCACTATCTTCATGTAGCATTTCTGTTTCTTGAGAATCATGTCGGGAGGCTGACGTTGCATTCCTTTAAATGAGGAGTAATCCCCTTGCCTGCCTGCCTCGTCATAAGTGATTGATGAGGGATACACAAGAACATTAGTTTGATGTAAGAACATGGTTAATAAATAGATGTACTAGTATGTACCAAAAACAGAAAGGCATGTCATATTCAAAGGTATAATGTGTAAGATAAGCAGATGCAATTTAACCAAATTGGAAGCAATACAAGCTAGACATCCGGCTGGAGTGGTGAGCATGATCATCTAGGACCTGAGAGCCTGGTGGGAGGTGGGCTGCTTCGCCACCATCGCAGCTTTTTAGTTGGCTTCCAGGTGATGCCTATCTTTGTTGGGCTTGTCACTGGCTCGGCCAGTGCCCTGACTAGCTATTTGTCTTCTAGTGCTCACAGGATGGTGGTTCATGTAAAAAAATATCTTTCCTTATCTTATCGACTTTGGCCTTTCGAATACAAGCTAGACACCATATGGAACATGCAACCACATATGACACCGTGAAGTTAAAGCAAGCACCTGGGATGGTGCTTCATTGCGAGCGAGGTCATCAACTCCAGAGCTACATTCCCCGTCTCCATCTGCTGACACTGCACCCATTAAAGCGTTGAAACGTGTCTTGCCTAGCCGCACAACAAGCTGGAGCGACTTATCTCTTTTCTTTTTGGCTTCTCTCATGGCAGCAGATTCTAAAATACCCTTGCATAAAAACACAACAGTGAGAGTAAGGGTGAAGTGTGTGCAGAACTAGTGCACTGTAAAAGTAGCAGATAGCAGGTGGCTGAAAAATAAATGACACGAGACATATGATAGCTCTACAACATTGCATGGCAAACAAAATTAGATTCTACTCCGTATGATTTTGTAATATATGAGCACAGGAAATGCAGGTACTCCTCCAGCACACCACCACATGTGGTCATATCTAACATAACAGTCGACTGAAAATAAATAGGTCAATCAATTTTTTTAATGAACCGTCCGATCTATAAGGAACTGGCAGATGGCCTTCGTCTACCTCCCGCCAGTCACTGTTGAGGATCTTTCTCGAACCGCCAGCGACCATCGGCCCAGACCCCTGCCTCCGCCGCCCCGCCCTCCCATCGACCTCACACCACCGCCGTGCTTGGTAGCGCCCCCAGGCCATCCCTTTAATCCCGGTCGACCTCCAGATCATGCGCCAGTAGCTCTAGGCCGCACAAGCCCCTATGATAAACACCAAGGCGCTGCTTCCCCGGTGTAATAGGCGTACTAGCGCCTGTTACGCCGGGGAATGCTTCCGTTAATTGGGAATCAAGTGGCTAGAAATTGAAATTCAGGGGGGCGACGGACCTCTAGCTAAGGTGAAATAGTATGTGAGGAGAAACCTTGTGCATCGCGAGTTACTAGGAACATCTAGTATCAAGAAGAAGCGGTCAACTAGTGTCTTCTATGGGATGAATACCATGCAAGCAGAGACGTAAGATTTGCACGAATAAGCGAAGAGGAGTACCTTTTTCGGTTGCCGGTGTGGTCACCCCCACATGTCGCGCCGATCTTCTTGTTTTTACCGGGGAAACCGATGTTCTGGAGGGTGCATGCTTGGACGAACCCATGGCCAAATTGTTGACTGTGTTGCCGTGGCCATATGTTGGCGAAGGGGAAGCAGATCCGAGGCGGCGAAGGACGGCGTAGCAGGAACAGCTCCGGTGCGGTGGAGGGTGGCGAAGTTGGAGCGCCAGCGGTGAGGCGCAGGACGGCATGGTTGAACTGGCTCGGGTACGGATAGCTCGGCCTCGGCTTCAACTACTAGCCGTGGAGAGCGTTGCGGTTGAGGTTGCGGTGGACGACGACGTCGGGGTATCGGCTCCGGCGTGATGGAGGAGGGCGGCGGTTGATGGGTGGGATGGGGTGGCGGACGGAGGACGCCGGGGTTTCGCGGCTGGTGGAGAGGTAGTTTTGGCGCCCACGGAGTACGAATGGGGAATCGAACGGGTGGGGGGAACCATGTTTCGGTCTGGGACGCGCTTGTTTTTGGCTTTTTTGAACAGAAGATGGGACGCGCTTGTTTGAAATTTGGGGAAAGTACAAACTTTGCTCCCCTCTTAAATTTGGGACCTACTGCGGGTCGGGGGTAGGATGGTAATCCCAGGTGTCTCAAATAGTGGGCGGGAGCGATTTCGGCCGCGCGCATGTGTGCTTAGGCGCCATTGTGTATGAATGTTTTTCGGATGCGGTTGCGTGGCGTCTAGATGAAGCTACAAACCTACCCCGGTTTAGACCTTTGGACGTCGGGCCGGTAGGTTTCACGGGTCGGAGTTATTAGAAAAGTAATTTCCTTGTACTACCAAACATTGGTCTCACGCGGTTTCGGGCGGGTAGAGGCTCTTTTGGCGCTTCGTTCGAAATTTTGAAACACAAGCATTCACGTTTAGAGTACTCTTGAACTTTGAGGATTGACCTAAATATACAACATTATATTTGACCTTGTATGTTTGAAAACCTCATTAAATTATCCGCTTCTTGTTGAAATTTTGACACTTGAAAATCCTATAAATACGATTATTTTGGAATGGAGGAGTTAAATTTGAATCTATTTTGTACACGACTACATATGCTATTATGTACAAAATCAGAGCAAAGATTGGTGCCCCCATAATTTAGGTATGGTTTACAAATGCCATGATATCAAATTCAAATAATTGAATGGACTTCATGTTGAATTAGATTTTTTTAAACCACCTTAAGTTGAATTCAAATGTATGCTAGTTCATAGGTAGTAGCTATTTATAATGTCCATTGTGTAACTTTCGTATGTATAATGTGCTTTACACACACAACATGAACTATACTCACGTTTATATTCGATTGCTAAAGCGATGCATTGTCTGGAGTTCAAAATACTAACTATGTGGATCAATTGTGTCGAATAATAACATAGACATGCTCAAATTCGATAGAATCTACATGTTTGATGGATCAATGACCGCTCCTTACGCGAATTGCAAATATCATGATCCCATCCTAATATTTGGATACAATTTATATCTTTAATCAATGTGTAGAGCAATATTTTACGTGTAGTTTCACTCTCCATCAGTGGTCTCTCACACATGCTCACACACTCTCTCCCGAGGTGTCTTTCTCGCACACATGCTCTAGATATAACCCTCCCCCTCTCTCGTAACCATTTACAACTATTTTCACTAACCTTTATCACAAGCACTCTTCCTCTCGCAAACATACACACGCACAATCCTCATCGACCCTTTCTATATACATGGACCTGCCTACGTGTCTCATGTACTCACATTATCTTTACGCCTGTCTCTCACGCATTGTCTCACACCTCTCTTCCTAATCGACGAGTATGATTCTAGCAGAGCATTCTGTAGGATGCCCCTTAAAGTTAGGTTGGATGAATAGTAATATCAGAGATAAAGGGGTTACCTTAGTCCGAGAACCTAGGGCTACAAATCCTAGCCGGCTTTGTCAGTGGACATAGAGTCCTTCACAATTCTGCTATCTTTGTCTTGTACGACTAGTCATCCATGGGTCTTCCTAAATGCGTCACGGGCCAACCAATGTGGCGCAGGACGGAACAGAACAAAGGGCCTCACCTCGACCCACCGGACCTCACGCGGTGACACACCCTCTGCCCCCACATCTCATTATCTTCTCACACCCACAAATACAAACACAAACACCACACACATAGAAAATTTCTCCTGGTGCCTCTATTCCCTCCCCCCTTGCATATACACACTCAACGGAATGGAATCTCTTGTCGTGACATCATATTCGTCTCTCTCTCTAGACCACTCTCATTTCTCGTGCTATCTTTCCCACGCCCCCCCATCGGCCCCTCTATCCATGCCTCTCTCGAATACGTAATACACACACATACCTCTCTAGGCCCCGCCAAATGCATCAACTACACATTCACACATGTTACATCACGTACCCCATTGATCTAAAAAGCCCTCTCTTCATGTTTATTTCGCATACAACATTCCTTTTGAATAAAGTGTGGCCAAAAAATATTTTAGAGTTTCTACATATATACAACATTACAAAGTTATGTGGAGGAGTACGAACGCTAATTTGCATTGCATGGTGCCCACAATGATATTTATTCCGCACTGTGAATTTGTATATTTTTATACTATATACAAAGTTAGTCATAATAAAGAGAAACGAAGAGCATCTCTCTCTCCATCGCATACCCCCCTGTACGCCCTTTCATGTATGCATGCAAAACTATCTCGAGGTCCTCTAAAAGTAAGCCCCCCCCCCCCAGAAAATTCAGGCATGTTTCATCTTTATCTCGCGATATATGCAATGACGATCATTGTATTTGAAGCGAAAGCACGATACGTACATTGGACTTCAGAATCCACTCATTACGGTCACCATTTATGTTTAGTGGTTATTATGCAGTCACGGGCTCACCGTACAACTCTGTATTTGCTCATGACATGACTAGTTGACAAGTTAAACGCTCCACGTGGCACCTCTAGTGTTGCATCACATTATCTCACTACCATCGTGCCCACCTATCGACTTGTATCTACTCTACATCTACACTCTTATAACATACATAAAATACACTCTTATAAAAACAGAGTTGGTGATGATGGTGTGTCTGCCATCCTGCAATATAGGCCGTCCGATTTATATCTGACGGATAGGAAAGAAACTATGGCAATTTTGCAAAAAGGTACCCACACCTCTCTCCACATTTGCAAATAAGGCCTTCCCTCATTCATCCTTTTTTCTCACAAGATAAACAAGTCATACAAATGCATCTTGATGTTACATGCAATGCACGGGCATCTTGCTAGTAAGAATGAAAACAAACGACAAAAATATATTTGGACGGTGGTTCGAAGTCATGACCGCGGGCACAGCGGACAAGGTGGCCTTGTATTGGTATGCTGAGCCGTTTGTTTTAACACACAGGAGCTGGTGTGGTGATTATACACACACACGCACACATGCACACGAATTGCATCCACGCAACACTCACACAAACACATGCACCCACGCACGCACGCAACACTCACACGTACACACGCAGCCACGCACGCACGCAACACTCACACGCACACACGCACGCATGCATGCACACACCAGTACACCACACGACCAACACACACTCTCACGCTCAAGTGCTCAACCTACACGTGCATGCGCACACATCAGGCCCTGACAGACACATACACAACCAGGTGATTCCCGCACACGGGTTGGAGCCTTGTCGCGCCTGCGTAAATTTGTGTTTATCTGACCTTTTGCCTATGCGAACTGACAGGTGGGACCCACAACAAACATGGTCAATTTAACTAGTCAACATGGCGCCACGCAGATTATTTGGCCGGTCAACAGAGTGCAATCCGATGCTGAGCTGTGAGCAAGTGACCGTATAATCACCGCAAAACGTATATAGTGACCGTAATCAGCTTATTCTGAAGTTCGGTGACCGTATTACGCTTTTCTCTCTGTACGCCCTCCAAAACTACATCTCTACACGTTCTCGCATGTTACATCTAACAACTATGCAATACAACACTACTACTACACTCTAACACAATAAATCATATGTGTTTTTAGTTTTACTAGATATCGTATTGTTACTTATAATTATTCAGTTTGCATATATTAAAATTGCCTTTGAAATGTATGGCCAGTATCATCTACCGCGCGGGAAAAATCCCGCCCTTTCCTGTTTAATCGGGTTTGTATTGATGGATCGTGCGAAACAGCAAAACTATACTAGTACTATACAGTACAAGTGACAGTTCACTGGGCCGTCGTGTCGTCTACTCCTCTGTCATAAGAGTGGAGCGCTCGCTTTCATAAATCTTCTAGTCCCTTTCGCCGACATGTGGGACATCAAGCTACCGGGTCCACGTGCCATATCGGAATACAGTGCAGAGCAGCCGGGGTGAAGCACCCTAGTCATGGCGCCGGCGTAGTAATGAGCAATGAGGCGTCAAATCACAAAGCTACACCTTTCCCGCAGTTAAGTTGGAGGTACGAAGCAACCATCATTTCACTCGTTGCTGAATCCGCTTCTCCCTCATCTTCTTCAACTTAACCACGTGTTACTTCTGTCGTTGTTCTACCTCATGTGGGACGCGGATCGGCTTGGTAAAGCACTGACACGTGGGACCGCATGTTAGCAAACCGCCAGGACAACATCCTCCGAAAATAAGAAGCTTAATCCTAGACTTACAAAGGGCTACGTAGCTGCTACGTATACTTTCCATCTAATATATATATGCCCCCCTAATTTTCAGGTGGGGTGGGCCTAATCCTCTCCTTTAATCCAATCAAATAGTCCCACATCACATCAGTTTGTAACTTTACGTAAACCATTACGTGGATGTAGCATTGCTCAAATAAGAAACCTCCCCCGCCATCCGCACGGCAAAATCACCTCCTTTTTACTAATCTCGATTCTATAATTTTTTAGATCAATATAATTGAGATTTGTATAGATAGCACACAGGAGCAAAACCAAGTGGTACGGTTAAGGGCATCCACAATGTGTAGCCAAATGTGAAAATAGCTTTTGGCATCGTGGGAACCATTGTGGACGGTGTTGCCAAAGCGAAAAAGATGGAACCGAAGCTCCGTGATTGATTGATTAAAGGAATAGAAAAATGCAACGTCTCTCCTCTTTCTCCCATGCTTGGACGCATGTAGTACTACAGTATAGAGCACAGAGTCTACTCCCCTGTCCCTTCTATCACAAATCACAAAGCAGTGAGGCGTCAAATCACAAAAGCACGGACGAAGCAACCATCATTTCACTCTTCGCTGACTCTGCTTCTCCATCGTCTTCTTCGAGAAGCCATCTCACCGCATTAGTTACTCCTAGTAGTACTAGTAAAGGACTTCCTGGATGCAAATGGTGTTCTCCGTCGAACACACTTCGCCAAACCACCACACAAAAAAATATCGTCGACGTCACCGCAATGGGGAAGGAAGTAAAATATAGTTACTACCTCCATTTTTTTGTACACAAGGCCAGTATATCAAAATTACAATTTGGAAAGGGCCACTAACACTAATCAAGGCAAAATTGATGTGGTTAGCAACCAAGGACATTAATATCCCCTGCATGCATGCGGAAGTGAGAAGGTTGGTTTGCATGGCGCTGCATTAATCAAGCGATGAGGAGTGAGATGGTTAGCTCTTTGGTCTTTGGAGAAGAAAATACGCATTGATTGACACGTGAAACAAGGATTTGTATCGATTAAATCCTGCGAAGGAAAACCCAGCCTTTTTTAACACTAGTACTCCTAGTACGTACTAAAAAGAAACGGAGGGCGTACGTACTTATCCTGTTTGGGTCTAGGCCTTGCATTGCCAAACTTCGCCACACATTTTTGCCAAGCTTGCCTAAAGTTTTCAAAATGAGAAGGAGGTACACTTGCGCACGGCTATCGCGGTCGCACCGCACCCTCACACGGTCGCTCCTGCACGTCGCGGTCGCACCGCACCCTCACACAGTCGCTCCTGCACGCCGCAAACCCAACCAAGGGAACGCACCCTCACTGACACGTGTTGTCGCATGTGAACACACCAAACTCAGCCATCCTATCGCTGACACATAATTTTCGTTCATAGAGTATGTTTATCCAACCGCATGTTGGGGAGTATCCATACGGCCCGTGCGGTGGTCTGTTGGGGAAGAAGAAGAGGTGAGGAAGAAGGAAAGAAGGGTTAGGAGACGTAGGATATTCATCCAACCGCCTGAAATGGTAGACTGACCCAAGTCAGGCGACTTGCATAACAAATATATGTTTTTACACAGCAAAAGATCCATGAAAACAACAACATAAAGAAAAACTATCACTGCTCACGGAAAGAGACGGCCTCGTCGTCTTTGGCTGCCGGCGCGAACCAACCGTCGCTGCCGACGTGTGTCTCCGCACCGTGGTTGTCCTCGGCCTCTAGCTACTTGTTCAAGCAGAGCGTGCGGGCGCTCTGCACGGACGAGAGCACATCATGGTTCAGGTCGAGGACGTCCGGTTCCGCCTGCAGGAGGGCCTCGATGGCAGTGGCATCTGCGCACTCTGCGTCGAGTTGAGCCTCCGCCGCCCGGTTCAAGTCCAGGACGTCCGGTTCCGCCTGCAGGAGGGCATCGATGAGAGTGGCATCTGCGCGCTCTGCGTCGAGTCGAGCCTCTGCCGCCCGGTTCAAGTCCAGGACGTCTAGTTCCGCCTGCAGGAGGGCCTTGATGGCAGCGGCATCCGCGCGCTCCGCCTCAAGTTGAGCCTCCGCCGCCCGGTTCACATCCACAACATCCGGTTCCGCTTGCAGGAGAGCCTTGATGGCAGCGGCATGCGCACGCTCCGCGTCGAGTTGAGCCTCTGCCTCCCGGTCCTCCTTTAGTATCGCCATGTTGAACCGCTGGTCCGCCTGCACCATGCGGGACTCGGACACCGGCACGAAGTCGACGTCCATCGTCTCATACCCATCGGGGGCCTTCTGCGCCGCAACCTCCGCCATGAACATTGGGTCGACTTCCTCCTCCTCGTAGCTTGGCTCCAGAGAACTCAGGGATTGGCCCGCCGCAAAGCGAGCTTGGGAACGGAGGTCTGTGGTGCCGACCGCCACCGCGATTTTTGCGCGGCGCTCCGGCGTCAGCATCTTGTAGTAAGTGATCTTGCGACGCACCATGGCTTTCCAGCAAACTAGGGGACGCTTGATGTGGGCTAGGGGATCGAAAGGTGGGGGAATGGGCTGGAGATTTGGTGTGGTTTTAGGGCAGTGGCTGGCATAGGCCGAGCAGCGAAGGTTCTGGTGTGAATAGTGGTTCCGGTGACGACCGGTCAATCAGTTTTGACTATACATCGCTCTTGTCGCGTTCGCGTTGCAGCCCGGCATGCTGGACCCTCCACGTCGCCCATCGAATGGAATGCGCTTCGTCTTGCGTTTTCGCTCGCTTGTGGGACCGCAGTTGAGAGCAAACCGACGTCCCTCCCCCTCCTCCGCCCGCGTCATTTATTATACCACCACTCCCTCCGTTTTATGCGGAGTAAATAAAAACAGAGGGAGTATTAGTACGGATGAGGATCCCCTGACGTGGCCGAACCCATTGAGTAACTGACATGCGGGGCCTAGCAAGCATGGGGTCCGCCAGTAAGTGACCGAAAGGGAGGGTAAGGCAGGGATACCTACGTCAGAGGATCCACTTCCACTATACTACTTTGACCAAATGTTAGAGTAATAATATATGTCATGCAACTTACACAAATGTTAGAGTAATAATATATGACATGCAACTTACACAAAGCATACAAGGTCAAATGCGTTTTTCGAGGCTAACTTTGACCAAATGTTAGAGTAATAATATATGACATGCAAATTACACAAAGCATACATTCAAATTCATATGTGAAAGGAGTTTCCAATGATATAATTTTCACATTATACATCTCATGTGCTATTAATCTTGTCAATAGTCAAATTGGAAACCATCTCGAGTACAAATCTAGGAGTACGTACGAATCTAACAATATTGATTGGGCGTTGTTGAATGTTGATACCTTTTTTTTATCAAAGTAGATATACTTTGACTACACATAAAACTTATATCTAAACTACTCCCTCCTTCCATATGTATAGGGACTAATGCGTTTTCGAGGCTAACTTTGACCAAAAGGTAGACCAATAATATATGACATGCAACTTAAATAAAGCATACCATCAAATTCGTATGTGAAAGGAGCTTCCAATGATATAATTTTCGCATTATACATTGCCATGTACTATTAATCTTGTCAATAGTCAAAGGCGATCTTGAAAAATGCATTAGGCCCAATATAGATGGAAGGAGGGAGTAGAAAGGATAGGAGGGAGTATATTGTATGTTCAAAAATGAAACGAACATTGAACACCCTTTATATATGATTTGCGGATGCTATGATCACCGGTTCAAAATTTTGAATCCGCCTTAGGTATCACGTGCCCCCACTCGTTCCCTCTCGATTTCATCCCGGGGTCCGGAGATCTATTGAAAGTGGACTAGGGTGGGTACATGCGAATGATACTCAGCAGAATGTTCAAATGAGGCACGCGGGAGGATGGACTCGACTGGAGGGCGACATGATCGATGGAGAAGAGGGTTGGAGAGGAATGAGAAATAAGCAAATGCCACATGATTATACTTGAACGGCTCAAATAAACAATAAGTTGTCTCGCTTGGCCTACATAGTGAAAGGCCTAATGTGCAACGCGGAGCACTGACGCTCGAATATGGCCGGGAAAATAGGGAAACAGACATGTGGGGCACACCCATCGGGACGACGTAGCGCAGACTAGTCCAATGGAGGAGCTGGCCCACGACCTCCTCGCCACCAACAACCGTTCATGTGGGTCGTTGGGGCCAACAACGGGGCGCAGCTCCAGCACCGCCTCTGGACACGGCGACCGCGGTGAGCGACACGCTCATATCGTCGCTAGGCACGGTCGGTTTCAGTTTGCCGAGGGTGGCGTTAGTGCTGTGGCATGACCAATGGTATGTTTGGTTTGTGCCCAAGGTTGCCCCATCAAAGCATTGGGTAGCCAAAATTTTGGTTGAGGTATTGGTTGCCCATGATTTGGCCGACATTTGCAAGAAAAATGAACTTGAGTTGGCTAGAGTTCATTGGCACGCCAAAGAAATGGCAACCATCCACACAAAGACCAATCTTTGGGTCATGACCAAAATTTTGGTTGAGGTATTGGTTGCCCATGATTTGGCCGACATTGGCAAGAAAAATGAACTAGAGTTGGCGAGAGTTCATTGGCATGCCAAAAAAATGGCAACCATCCAAACAAAGACCAATCTTTTGGTCATGACCAAAATTTTGGCAAGGTGCACTTTGGCCACAATCCAAACACACCCGAACGCCCGGCTCGTCGAGGATGCATGGGGCGCCGTGACGCGTCAGCAGAGTGGTGTAGTGCGGCCAACTGCATCCTCTGGACCTGAGACCATGCCGGGTCGTCTTGCTTTTTCAATGACATGCGGGGATCGATGTGAGCAAAGGGCATCTCCAATGTTGCCACGACCACAGTTGACTACCCTGGCACACCAAAACCCTCGTCCCTCATGCCGTCGCGCAGTGCGTTCCTAGCCGGCGCCAGCTACCCGCATTCATGTCATCCGTTCGTATGTCGTCATTAAGAGGCTCGGTGCCCGAGGAACAACTCCGGCGACTTAATGACGCACCCGAACGCTTGGCCTCACCGGAATGCGCTACTTAAAGCGGCAACGCCCAGCTAACCTCCACACCATAGCGCATCGTCCTCCTACCTGGAACCATATCCGCCATGACCGCAAGCGCGAACGCTCTACGGGAGAGCTTGTCTTCGGGGATGGAGCTCGAGGTCGCCGCCCTTGTTGAAGTCGCCGCACAAGCGGTGGCCACGCTGGCGGCCGACGACGGGAGCACCGTCAGCCACGCGTCCTACTTGCCGCCGTCCAACGTCCGGCACCGCCGAGGTCGGGGACTCCTCCGAGGATGAGTAGGACATGGGAGGCGGCAGGGCATGGTGTGCCAACTGGCCGGTCCGTCTCCCGTGTTCTACTTTTCCTCGCCGGAGAGCGCACCTTCACTTCACGGGTCTTGAACCCCGCCCCCGTACATGGAGATCACAGATGGAGGACGTCGGTCGCCGCCGTAGAATAGGTTTAGGGTCGGGTTTCTTTTATTTTTTTATCCTATAAAAGTTTGAAATGTAATGAAAATCTGCCGTGTTTGCATTAATCTCGGCCGGTGTATATGAACTTTCACAATAATATACATATTGTAGGAGTACTAGCAAGATGCCCGTGCGTTGCACGGAAGATCAAGATCTTGTGGGAGAAAAGGATGAATGAGGGAAAGCCTTATCTGCAAATGTGGAGCGGAGTGCGGGTAAATTGTCATAGTTTCCTTCCTATCCGTTAGATATAGATCGGACGGCCTATATTGCAGGATCGGACACATCTTTCTACATCTATGGGAACCTATGAAAGGGTTAATGTAAATTGCCTCTCTCTCTCCTCCCCTGATTTTCATGGTGGTGGGCCCCTCCCTCCCCCCAATCTACAATCAACAGCTCACATGTTTCACATTACGTTAATTACGTAACTGGGATTACGTAGGTGTAGCATTACTCGTCCTAAAAAACCCCAACTAAGCCAACCTCCCAGTATATCGCGCGGGAAAAGACCCGGCCGCGCCGTTTTAGTCGGGATTACCGGATTACTAGTAGTAGTATCGATGGATCACGCGAAGCAACAATTTTTTTTGTGGGGGCAAAGCACCTAGTTTAAAAGGAAAAAATGCGATACACTCACAACACTCCTATCGCGGTCGCATTGCACCCCACACACGTTCGGTCCTGCACACGGCTCACGCAAACGGAACGCGCTTCGGCTTGCCTCTTCACTGACACGTGGGACTGCACTTGGAGAAACCGACCATGCGCCAAACTCCCCCCGCCCACCGCGCAAAAATTCTCCCCCCACACCCAAAAATTCCCCCCAAATCCGATTCAACCGCCCTTCGGCCAACTAGCCAATTATATTACCCAAACCCCCTCCCCCTGTCCCCCTCCACTCCATTCGCTCCACCAAAGCCGCCCTCCCCGCCGCGCCGATACGTCGGCGCCGTGGTTCGGCGATCCTCTCGCTCCCATAGTACGCTCTCGTAGACTGCCGTCCTCTAGCCGCGCTGCCACCTCTAGCTACGTTCTTGTGGAGGCGCACGGCGGTCAGCGCCGCCACCGCTGGCGACGTTCGTGTGGAGACGCACGACAGTCAGCTTCTCCCACGGTACGCGCATTCTAGACTGAGGCCCCATTCATGTCGGTGTAGCTCTGAATGTTAGCTGATAGACGCTGTTAATCTCACTGTTTGCCGAAGTAGTTTACTGTCAATATGCTCTGCTTAAGAAGCTTCCTTGCCCTATTCAGCACTCAATCTGCTTAGCTAAGATGCCATGCCAAGGCCGATTAGTTGCTAAAATATCCTGCCATATATTTATTGTGATGTAGATTGCCATGGTCTAGTAGCCAATCTGTTAGGTGAAATAGCTCTACACCGTTTTATACTCGATCTTTGTTGCTGCGATGGCCTTCGATAGTTCGATGGTTGTGTGCTCGGCCTCATTGACTGCTGAAACAGCCTGCCATAATTTGGCACTCAAATATGTTTGCTGAATTAGCTTTACATATATTTCGTTACTTAGATCTGCTCGTCCAAATATCTTGCCATAACTTTAGACATCGACCTAGGTATTTTTTTCTGGACTTCATAAAAAAGCATATATGTATTTCCTATAATATCTAGTAGAAGAACTAATTTGTATGTCTAACAGATGGACATGACTTGGATAACTTCTGCTCGAAGATTCTCCGCTGCATATGTCGAGGGGGTTGAAAACTTCATGAAGTTTATCAGAGCTGAGTACGGTGGTCCGAAATCAGATGTGCTCTGCCCGTGTAGCAGTTGTATGAATTCAGTTACAAGACCCCATCAACTATGCAAAATCATCTACACTTGTATGGGATGTCAGTCACATATACTAGGTGGGTTAATCATGGTGAAGCTGTGAACGTCAATGTTATTGACTACGTGGAAGCAGCAGATCACCATCTTGATCTGCCTGATGCTCAGGTGGAAGAGGAGGAGGAGGTGGTGGTGGCGGAGGCAGTGAGTTTGACCAATATTGAAACAATGCTACGAAATGCTCATGCATTCCGTGAACTTTCACCTGCAGAAGAAAAACGGTGGGCCCGCATGTTGGAACAATGCAACGTTGCTGTCACCCCAGGAAATAAGCTGTCAGTATTCTCAGCTATGGTCACCTTTCTTCAGGTGAAGACATCTGAGCGGATGACCAACAAATCATTCGATGCGATGTTGGCTGCTTTCCGTGAATCTTTCCCAGATGCGTCTGAGCTGCCACACACCTACAGTAAAATGAAGAATTTACTTCGTGGAGTTGGAATTGGATATGATATGATCCATGTTTGTAATAGTAATTGTGTTCTGTTCCGGAAGGATTATGCCAACTTAAGTGAATGCCCGAAATACAAATCATCAAGATGGAAAGATGGCGATGCTGTGAAGAGGATTCCTCATAATGTTCTAAGACATTTTCCAATTACACCAAGATTGCAGAGGTTGTTTCATGATGCTGAAACAAGAGAGGATGTACTGTGGCATTCTAGGAACCAGGAGTACAGATATCAGAATGTAATGAGCCATCTATCTCATGGTAGTGAGTGGAAAAGCTTCAATGATAAACACAAAGAGTTTGCTGCTGACCCGAGAAACATTAGACTTGACTTAGCTTCAGATGGATTTAACCCATTTGGCCACTAGAGTGCCACATATAGCATGTGGCCAGTGCTTGTTATCCCTTACAACATGCCTCCAAATGTCTGGACCAAAGAATCAAACTACATGATGGCCTTGCTCATCCCAGGTCCAAAAAGTCCTGGAAAGGATTTTGATTTGTTCATGGAGCTTCTTGTGGAGGAACTCCAACAGCTATGGAAGGGTGTTCTCACTTGAGACCTATATAGCAGCCCACCAGCTGATTTCTTTCTGCGTGCTATTATAATTTGGTGCATCCATGATTATCCGGCTTTGGGCACTATGTCAGGGCGAACGACACATGGTTACAATGCATGTGTTCGCTGTGACAGGAATCCGCTGTCATACCCAATACTTAGCAAGATCTGTTACATTGGACACCGCCGTTTCCTTGCCAAGGACAAGCCGCTTCCTAGAAAATACCGAAGACATGTGTTCAATGCAAATCATGAAAACCGTGATGCGCCAAAGAGGCTCACCGCCGATGAGTTGCAAGTGGAATTAGAGAAGGTCAGGCATATTACACCAGAAAACCATCCTGATAATGGTAGTGGGAAAAGGAAGCATGGCAGGGCAGAAGAGAGATTATTGTTTACCCGCAGGTCCACTTTGTGGGACTTGGAGTATTGGAAAGATTTGGATCTGTGGCATAATCTTGATGTGATGCACATCGAGAAAAATATATGTGACAACATTATCGGCATACTTCTTAATATTGAAGGCAAGACGAAAGATACCTTAAAATCTAGGATTGATTTGACACACCTGGGTATCAGACAGGATTGCAGGTGCAAGATGAAGGTAAACCACGGGATATGGCACCAACTGTGTACGTCTTGGACAAGGTAAAAAGAAAAGAATTCTGCGAGGTCCTGTCACATGTGAGATTCCCACATGGATTTGCTTCCAACCCTGAAAGGAGAGTCGGTGCAGATGGAAACAAGGTACAAGGATTGAAAACTCATGACTGCCACGTCCTACTTCAAAGGGTTTTACCTGTTATCCTTAGAGGATTGGGCCGCCCTGACTTATACAGAGTAGTTGCAGAGTTGGGACAATTCTTCAGGGAACTCTGCAGTAGGAATATCAGGATAGATGTTTTGGAGCATCTTAGAGACAAGATACCAACTATCCTATGCGACCTTGAGAAGATATATCCTCCAGCCTTATTTGATTTGATGGTACATTTGGTTGTTCATCTACCTGATGAGGCACTACTTAGAGGTCCAGTACAGTATGGCTGGATGTACCCTATTGAAAGGTGGCTAGGCACTTTCAAGGGCTATGTTAGGAACAGAGCTAGACCCGAGGGTTCCATTGCAGAGGCCTACATTGCTACAGAAGCGTTGACATTCTGCTCAAAATACATTGAAACAGCTGATCAGCTTAGCAAAGAGGTGGGTGAAGACAATCCCGGGCTCAATGTTTTCGATTATTCTGTTCGGGTTACAGGGAAGAGTCGACAAGAGGACAAACCTAAAGATTTGGACAAAATGGTTTGGTATGTGTTGAATAACTGTCCTGAGATACTACCTTATATCAAGTAAGTACAGTACTACAGCTTATACATCGTAATCTACTAAACTTGCAGCACATTCTTATATATTTACATGTTTGATGCGATCACTATGTTGTGCAGTATCTACAAAGAGGAGTTACTGCCGCAAAATCCAAGAAACATTGACAAACTGGTTATGGCAGGATTTGCGAAATGGTTCAAGAACCATGTAAGCTTTTGAAGTGCACTATCAGCTTTTTTAATATATTGAGTACATAAGATGATCAGCTTGTCTATTTTCTAACCATAGGTTAAGAAGATGCGGGAGGATGGGCAGGCAGTTGATGATGCCCTTTACTCACTAGCAATGGGTCCTGATACTCGGGTAAGACATTATGAATCTTGCGTTGTTGGAGATGTGCGCTACAACACCCTTGCACGAGACGAAGGCAGGAAGACACAAAACAGTGCCATCATGAGCACGGATATGTATGATAAAGAGATAACTGAAATGTATGCTAACATAACAGACATTGTTCAGTTGCAGTATTGTAGCGACCCGATCCGAATGGATCAAGTCTCTGTGCTTAAGTGTCATCCCTGGATCGGTATGCTGACACACACAATACTCGAAGGATTTATAACAGAGGTAAATCACATGTATAAAGTAACGTAAATACTATTACCTCAATCCATATAGCGGAAGCAACAAGGTTGTGGATTCCCATCAACACCAACGGCAAAGTTGAGTGTAGAAATCATAACCCTAACGTATCACTTACTCGTCGTAAGAAACCTGCAACATGAGACGTTGCAGCCCGAAAACGGGTCAGTACATTGAATGTACTGGCAAATTCACACCATAGAGAATGTTGAATAAAGGCTATCAATACATGCATATTTGGCTGGTGGAAAAGCTCTATGGTTACATGGTTTTTGCGAAAAGCCAATTTTTCCCTACCGCAAAGGAATAAATTTTATTTAACTATCATGGTGGTTGTTGAACATTGAGAATGGTTGACAGCATTCTCAATCCCAATTAAGTATCATCATTAAAACCCAACAAAATTAATTAAAGTAACGTGATGAGATCAACAGGATAATCCAAGAACTAGATACTCAAGATGTCCATAACCGGGGACACGGCTAATCATGATTAGTTTGCACACTCTGCAGAGGTTTGCGCACTTTTCCCCACAAGACTCGATCGCCTCCGTTGGATTTCTCGCACTACAGGATGTTTGAGAAACGGATGACCGAGACATAGTCTTTCAGAAGCGCTAGCACCTTACGTTGGATAGACCGGTACACCTACTTTCCCCTACATCTGCTAGTCTACCCTTTAAGAGTTCGCACGACTTAATCAACTATGCCAGAGCCCATAGTGGCTTGTGGCTGCACACGGAAGTTTCTAGTATGAATAATCTTATGATCCCTTTGGGCCTAGGTGGCGGTCCAAAAGAAAAATAGGCAAGTCCTGGAATACCCAGGTGCCTAGACAGGCAAGTCCTGGAATACCCAGGTGCCTCAATCCACCCAGATGTGTGTTTAAGTTGCCACCTTAAGTAAACCATTAATTAACAATCTCACATCTGTCATGAAATACTCTCAAACCCAATCCACGTCTACGAGCATAGCATGGCAGTATAAGCCTAACGTAATAGTAACTCCCAAGGGTTTGATAATGAACAGGTAATATGTTCTACCTCAACTACTTCCCAATCCCACAATTTAATTAGATCCTAATCATGCAAATGTTTGAGGATGGATCTAATGCAATAAAACTGGGTATGAAAGGGTTATGATCAAAGTGTGAACTTTCCTGCAATGTTGATGAAGATGATTCGCACTCAAAACTCTTGACAGTTCTGCTCGTCACACTCCGGTCAATCTATTGTAAGCAAGCAATAGTAACCACACATAAGCAATCACTCAAAAGATCAGAAAGATCGAAGAAGATGATTCGGATAACATCGAAACCAATCAAATAACTCTTGCAACATAAAACAATTTCTAACAGTACCAAAATTATATGAATTTGGCCTTATCAGAAAGTTTAGGTCAAGAGCTTCGATTTGCAAAAAGAATCAACTAAATCGGAGTTACGAAACTCAAGTTATGATCAAACGAAGTTTGAATTCAAATATGATCTAATTTAAATTTTAAACTTTTCAAAAACATGTTTGAGTTGGATTACTGGATAGAGGAGATCACAACGAAGAAGTGGGCGTTGGTTTCGTTGGATTTGGGCAAACGAGTAAAAAGTTATAGCTATTTGAAAAATCAGGGCCAAGCTGTTTTACGGAAGAAAAAAATAGCTACGGGCTAGAGTCTAATGTATAAATACGTAGACTAATTAATAATCTAATTATTTTATCATATTAGTCTAAAAATAATAAACTGCGGAGGTATAAGAAGAAAAAAAACAAGGAAAGATACCTTTATAAGGCAGAGAAAAGACGACTTTGGAGAGAAGAAATAATTTCCAGAAGTCGCGCCGGAGAGGAGAAATATATTTTTTCTTAAATGAATCTAGTCAAACCAAAATATTGATTTAACCCGAATCAAATGATTTTTGGAGGCTCTATGGGTCTATATTTATTGGTGGAAAAAAGGCTTAGGGGTCAAAGGCTAGGCAATGTGGGACTAAACGTAGACGAAAATATACGAAACAGAGAAGAAAAGAGGCGATGGGCCTAAAGGCCTTTTTTTTGGCCGGCCGCGCGGTACAGTTTTTTTTAACAGAATACGATAAACTGAAAAACGAAATAAAAATAAAACTTTATATAGGCATATTATATATCAAAATTTTCAGAAAAAGATTTCCAACAACATGGACATTTTTCTAGCATTTAATAAAATTCACACAAATTTTAATAATTCAAACAATGCTCCTGCCCTTATAAAATCCAATAAAAATCATTTTAAAAAAAGATTTCAAATTTATTTCTCTCCAATTTTCTGTTGTAGGGAATCATGTTACCCTAATTTCCATATATTTTATTTTTGGAGAAAAGTAATTTGAATAAAACTCAAATAACTCCAAATTGAAAATAATTCCAATAGGACTTTAAATTTGATCTTTGAAACTCCCAACTCATATTTCATATAATTTGAAGAAGTCATCTTATCTTCTCTCATGAAATTTATTGAGTTGCATAAAGTTTCAGAATTGGAAATATTTTCAAATGAAATTCAAATATTTTCAACACCCCTTGTCACTTAAATAAATGAAAGAAGTCATGTCATCTTGTCTCCAGGGTTTTGTGATGGAAAGTATTTGAATTCGCAGAGAGCATAAAAATGCAAAAATGAAAGTTTGGGAAAGTCCTTTTATTCCCTCTCATTTAATTTTCAAAAGTTTCGAATTTCACTCACTTTCAGTCAATCAATCAAACAATCAAATCTATCTATTTATTATAACATTCCAAAATTTAGAATATTGGGATGTTACAAACCTACCACCCTTAAAATGAATCTCGTCCTCGAGATTCGGAGAGGCTAGCAAGAAATAGGTTGGGTTTGGGGTCTTCTCTGAATCCATCGATCGTCACCGGGAGTCTGGGGTGCTACCACCCTTAGAAGCATCATTACAGTTCCATCAAAACTCATATACGCCATCCTTATTCTTGACAGTGCCGTCTTCTCAGATCTTCCGTATAATTCCTTCTCTGGCTCTTTCGGTAGTGGCATAACCTTTTCCTCAATTCTTCTGTCCTTTCCTCTTAGTAAGGTTATTCCGAGATTGGGTCTTCTTTAGCTGACGGGTCTGGCGCCAAAACTAAACGACTATCGATATCTCATGGTGGTCAACAATTTATGGTTTCTCCTGCAGGAAATGGGTCTGGGTTGAATCTCACCGTATAACCTATGGTTGGCAACAACTGCCGTGTACAAGGAAAAAAATACTTATACCATTCTAAGGTTTAAACAGGGTTTTGATCGTCGTCTCTCTACTATAGGTAAGTCACTCAGATTTACCATCCCACATAGCAAGGCGAATAATAAGAGTAAGTCGGTATGGTGATCAATCCATCCCGCACCCAAATCATTACCATGTATACAGTTTAGCGAATCTCGCATACTAAAACTCGGTCATCCTCACAAGCATTGCAGAATTTCTCTTGTCGACGAACCAAGTTCGGATATATCCATAGATTCTGCAAGCCAGACAAACATCTAACGTTTCTTCACAACTCTCAGGTTTTGCGTTAGTCCTATAAAATCGTCTGTCGACAAAGGTATATCCTTTTCCAGGGTTTTTCCTTCAGCAAGAATGTGCTTGCTTCTTGGCAGGTCTTGGGGCCTGTGGGTTATGGCCCATCTCATCACTTGTAGTCCTTAAACTTATCATCGGGTAACTGATCATTATTCCAACTTCCAACTTCCTAGTATTCTTTAATCCATCCAATTGCACTGTCTTCCTTCCTTCTATTGGCACCAAACTAGGACATAATTACTCAGACTCATCATGGAATTTTCATTGATCCATATTTCCAACATCATACCTCCTTTATATCCAATAGTAATTTATGTCTTCATCCTCGTGGGATATCCCACATACCGAGATAAAAACTTATACTTATGAAGTCCATATTCACTTCGTGGAACATCATTATCCTTTCCAGGGTCAAGCGTCCTTACAGGGGAATATTGGCCATCTCTGCATGGCACTTCTTTAACTGGGAAACGTGAAACACACCATGAACTCCTGACAGTCTTTCGGGTGACTCCAACTTGTTGGCCACTTCTCTCATACGCTCCAAAACTCGGTATGGTCCTACAAATCTCGGGGCTAATTTTCCCTTAACTCCAATCCATTTAACTCCTCGTATAGGGGACACGCGAAGACATGCTATGTCTCCAATTTCATAGACTACCTCCTTGAGTTTTTGAGTCTACATAACTCTTCTGCCTGGACTGAGCTACCTTCAGTCTATCTCGAATCAACTTACCATTCTCTTCTGACTCCTTGATCACACTTGGTCCAAACAACTGACAGTCTCCAACTTCATCCCACACACTCTTGGGGTATCACACATATCGAGACAAAACTCGTATTCATTTTGTCCGAAATCCACTCAGTGGAGTATCCTTGTTTTTTCCAGGGGCCAACGGTTCTTACAGGGTACTACCACCCTTAAAATGCACAAATATTCCATAGACCATATTTCTCATATCCTCAAAATGGCCAAAATTCTTCTTCATAGAGTAACAACTCATAAAATCCATATCAGTACCAACGATGCTAACTTTATTCATTCTCAAATGATTATCTCTCGCTCCTCCATTACATGTCTCAACTCAACACCTCAATATGAAAGAAAATGTTCTCACTTCTACTACTCCATTTCTTTTGTTGCAAACTCAACTATCTAGCACAAGTTTCCTTCTCCTTGGGGCATTCTCTGGCAAAGTGCCCTGCTCCATTACAACTAAAACATATTACTTCTGGCAAGTATTGAGGTTTCCTTTTTGGGTAACTGTTGAGGTAGTGCCCTGACTCCTTGCACCTGTAACATGTAACATGACTTAGGTCCTTCCTAGAATCCAATCTACTTCTCTTCCTGGACCTTTCCATGCCAATCATGGCTTCTATTTCCTGTGGGTCATATTCTACTTCCTCTGTCGGGAATTCTACTGGATCCCCATTCAAACAATTTTGGGAGATGTGTCCTCCTTCTCCACATGAATAGCAAGACTTAGCGCATGGTTTACTCGGGTATTCTTTAGGTGTGTCCTCCATATCTTCCTTCATCACAACTTCTTCTAAAATTTCCATGAGGGCTCCTTTCATTACTTCTTTCTTCTGCTGGATGGTTCATTGTACCATGGGGTAAATGTGACACTGAGCAGGATAGTGGGTAGTCCCTTCACACAAGAAACAAGTGATCTGCCTAGTTGGGCATTCTTCAGCTGGATGACTTCCTTCACAATTTGGGCATTCATCCTTGTGTTCTTTATGGGTGTGTCCTATTTCTCCACAAAGCTTGCATGCACAGAGCTTCTTCATATCATTTCCATAAGGCTTCAACTTCTGGGACACAAACTGAGACTTTGGCAGAGTCAACTTAAATTCTTTCCAAGTGGTTACTCCCTACCATCCATTGATGGTTTGGTACATCCTCCACCAAGTAGCAGCACCTCTTTCAAAGCATTGAAGAGCATGCTGGGCCATATCCCTTTCTGACTATAGGGTTGTTCTCCATATGATCCTCCATGTTCTGAATCCATCGGTCTGTCTCCAATTGACTCATCGGTCCCGAAAATACAAGCTCATCTCCATTCATCCTCTATTGGGTCCATGGGTTTTGGGGTGAGATAAGAGAGATCAAGAGAGATGCACACAATACAAGCAAAGGTTTTTAAAAGACAGATTTTATTGTGGCTGTCGAAAAAACATCAAACAAATGACAGCTCACAATCGTCGCATCTAACGCAGGTATAGAACAGGGGTTTGGTCTTCTAAAGGTCAATAAATCTTCAAAGTCATCAAACTCTTCCAGTTTTGTTCATGCCTCCAACGGCTTCTTCCCATCGTGCTTGTCCTTCTCAAATTCTTTTGCCAGATTATCTCTGTTGATGCGAAGTCTCTCATGGCGTCCTTTAATATTCTGGAGTTGAGTTCCAAACTTTTGGGTTTCAAAATCTTGGTATGAACCACGGTCCTACCGTCTTTCAGTTCCTGACGAATCTCCTGTATCTCGAGGTTTTGCTCCTCCAGCTTGGTTACTCTCAGCTTCTGGGTCCTGAGTTCTTCACGAAATACTCCCTTGTCAAATACTGCTTCCTGCAGGTCCATCTTAACTTCTTGGTGTAACACTCCAGATCCTGGTGATACACCAGCTAAGGTTAAAACTTCATCTTGCTGATAGGTGCTCCGTCAGTCTTCTGGTCATTCAATCCTTCTGACGAAATGCATGCTTAACTCAACACGGTGATAATAACATAAGCGGGCGATAACATCATGGATAGTCGTGTTTCTGCTCTTGTCATTTCCATGAGCTATCTCTCCATAGTTGATATTCTCCTGCCTTAGGGTTTTCCTTGAATGAACTTTGAGTTTTTAACTCTCCATGCTCCGGTCTTTCTCCAATTTACCTTGATCTTGGGTATTGACAGCTTCATAAGTCTGCCAAGTTCCATAAGGGTAGCCTTCCTAAGTCATAAAAATCTTGTAGCGACCCGATCCGAATGGATCAAGTCTCTGTGCTTAAGTGTCATCCCTGGATCGGTATGCTGACACACACAGTACTCGAAGGATTTATAACAGAGGTAAATCACATGTATAAAGTAACGTAAATACTATTACCTCAATCCATATAGCGGAAGCAACAAGGTTGTGGATTCCCATCAACACCAACGGCAAAGTTGAGTGTAGAAATCATAACCCTAACGTATCACTTACTCGTCGTAAGAAACCTGCAACATGAGACGTTGCAGCCCGAAAACGGGTCAGTACATTGAATGTACCGGCAAATTCACACCATAGAGAATGTTGAATAAAGGCTATCACTACATGCATATTTGGCTGGTGGAAAAGCTCTATGGTTACATGGTTTTTGCGAAAAGCCAATTTTTCCCTACCGCAAAGGAATAAATTTTATTTAACTATCATGGTGGTTGTTGAACATTGAGAATGGTTGGCAGCATTCTCAATCCCAATTAAGTATCATCATTAAAACCCAACAAAATTAATTAAAGTAACGTGATGAGATCAACAGGATAATCCAAGAACTAGATACTCAAGATGTCCATAACCGGGGACACGGCTAATCATGATTAGTTTGTACACTCTGCAGAGGTTTGCGCACTTTTCCCCACAAGATTCGATCGCCTCCGTTGGATTTCTCGCACTACAGGATGTTTGAGAAACGGATGACCGAGACATAGTCTTTCAGAAGCGCTAGCACCTTACGTTGGATAGACCGGTACACCTACTTTCCCCTACATCTGCTAGTCTACCCTTTAAGAGTTCGCACGACTTAATCAACTATGCCAGAGCCCATAGTGGCTTGTGGCTGCACACGGAAGTTTCTAGTATGAATAATCTTATGATCCCTTTGGGCCTGGGTGGCGGTCCAAAAGAAAAACAGGCAAGTCCTGGAATACCCAGGTGCCTAGACAGGCAAGTCCTGGAATACCCAGGTGCCTCAATCCACCCAGATGTGTGTTTAAGTTGCCACCTTAAGTAAACCATTAATTAACAATCTCACATCTGTCATGAAATACTCTCAAACCCAATCCACGTCTACGAGCATAGCATGGCAGTATAAGCCTAACGTAATAGTAACTCCCAACGGTTTGATAATGAACAGGTAATAGGTTCTACCTCAACTACTTCCCAATCCCACAATTTAATTAGATCCTAATCATGCAAATGTTTGAGGATGGATCTAATGCAATAAAACTGGGTATGAAAGGGTTATGATCAAAGTGTGAACTTGCCTGCAATGTTGATGAAGATGATTCACACTCAAAACTCTTGACAGTTCTACTCGTCACACTCCGGTCAATCTATTGTAAGCAAGCAATAGTAACCACACATAAGCAATCACTCAAAAGATCAGAAAGATCGAAAAAGATGATTCGGATAACATCAAAACCAATCAAATAACTCTTGCAACATAAAACAATTTCTAACAGTACCAAAATTATATGAATTTGGCCTTATCAGAAAGTTTAGGTCAAGAGCTTCGATTTGCAAAAAGAATCAACTAAATCGGAGTTACGAAACTCAAGTTATGATCAAACGAAGTTTGAATTCAAATCTGATCTAATTTAAATTTTAAACTTTTCAAAAACATGTTTGAGTTGGATTACTGGATAGAGGAGATCATAACGAAGAAGTGGGCGTTGGTTTCGTTGGATTTGGGCAAACGAGTAAAAAGTTATGGCTATTTGAAAAATCAGGGCCAAGCTGTTTTACGGAAGAAAAAAATAGCTACGGGCTAGGGTCTAATGTATAAATACATAGACTAATTGATAATCTAATTATTTTATCATATTAGTCTAAAAATAATAAACTACGGAGGTATAAGAAGAAAAAAAACAAGGAAAGATACCTTTATAAGGCAGAGAAAAAACGACTTTGGAGAGAAGAAATAATTTCCAGAAGTCGCGCCGGAGAGGAGAAATATATTTTTTCTTAAATGAATCTAGTCAAACCAAAATATTGATTTAATCCGAATCAGATGATTTTTGGAGGCTCTATGGGTCTATATTTATTGGTGGAAAAAAGGCTTAGGGGTCAAAGGCTAGGCAAGGTGGGACTAAACGTAGACGAAAATATACGAAACAGAGAAGAAAAGAGGCGATGGGCCTAAAGGCCTTCGGCCGCGTGCACGCTGCAGTTTTTTTTTGGCCGGCCGCGCGATACAGTTTTTTTATAGAATACGATAAACTGAAAAACGAAAATAAAAATAAAAATTTATATAGACATATTATATATCATAATTTTCAGAAAAAGATTTCCAACAACATGGACATTTTTCTAGCATTTAATAAAATTCACACAAATTTTAATAATTCAAACAGTGCTCTTGCCCTTATAAAATCCAATAAAAATCATTTAAAAAAAGATTTCAAATTTATTTCTCTCCAATTTTCTGTTGTAGGGAATCATGTTACCCTAATTTCCATATATTTTATTTTTGGAGAAAAGTAATTTGAATAAAACTTAAATAACTCCAAATTGAAAATAATTCCAATAGGACTTTAAATTTGATCTTTAAAACTCCCAACTCATATTTCATATAATTTGAAGAAGTCATCTTATCTTCTCTCGTGAAAATCATTGAGTTGCATCGAGTTTCAGAATTGGAAATATTTGCAAATGAAATTCAAATATTTTCAACACCCCTTGTCATTTAAATAAATGGAAGAAGTCATGTCATCTTCTCTCCGGGGTTTTGTGATGGAAAGTATTTGAATTCGTGGAGAGCATAAAAATGCAAAAATGAAAGTTTAGGAAAGTCCTTTTATTCCCTCTCATTTAATTTTCAAAAGTTTCGAATTTATTATAACATTCCAAAATTTAGAATTTTGGGATGTTACAAGTATATCTCCAGTTTCGAGGATCATCGGTGTGTGGTTCTGTTGTACTGTCGTTGGTATAACCTGTTTTCCAGGATCGCAAAACCCAGAGCTGATGATTATTTCAAATCCATCAATGTCAAGGCGGCGTACCAGACCAACGCGCCTTTTATTTTTGCAAATCAAGCAACACAGATATTTTTCTTGGAAGACACATTTGCACGTAGCGATGACTGGAGAGTATTGCAAAGGTTTGAGCAGAGGAATTTGTTTAATGAAGTTGCACAACAAGATGATGCTTACACTGCTCCTGATGTACAAGATAACACAGATGTTCCTAATATCTTTGAGAACCATCACGTCAATGACGCCGGCGAAAAGATTGCCTGTCGTGCTGTGGACATACAAGAGTTGATCAAGAAGAAGCCAACGTTCGAGGACGTTGAGGACGAAGAAGAAGATGACACCGTGGGGAATTACGATTCAGACTGATACACATGGCAAAGATGTTGACGCTGCTGCTGCGGATGATGATTACATTGCTTTTGTCGTATTTGCCTGTCAGAAGACGTTTTTTTATCTACTATGTGAAATTGTGTTTTCTATGACAATTGAAACCTGATGAACATGTTGTTTAGTATTTTGCTATGAGAACATCACTTGTTATGTATGCTGATTTGTGTTTGGTGATTGTATGACAACTAAAACATGATGACATTGTTGTTTAGTTGTACTCATATTTGGCTGTGAAACTTGAATTTGATGACATAGTTTGTTGTTGGACTGCAATTTGCTCGACGTCTTCGAATGAGAACAAAGCTGACCCGACAGGGCCTCTGCTATTTATTTATATATATGAGCAAACGGGGATACCCCCTGATTTCCGTTAATAAAAATCATTAGATGTTCAAAACACTACGCCCGGCCTGCTACACAGGTTTCATTCATTACTAGTCTCAGCAAAGTGCTCATGTCGTAGCACTGAATACATCACGAGTGCTACATACACTGCAAATAAAGAGACAATCATCCTACAGAGCACATCGATTTTGCCCATTATCTTCACAAGCTCTTTCATCTCCTCATTGCTGTCAAGGCCGTTCAGCAGCTATTGCTTGGCCATGATCAGAGGAATTGCATCTTTAACCTTTTGCTCTGCATCTTCCTCTTCTGTCGTTCCTTCAGTTACTTGTCCAACACCCCAACCTGCTGGTATTGGGATTCCTCGGCTAACCAAATAATCAGCGTAGTTGCATTCCCCCACGTCAGCAACTTCCCAGAAATACAAATCACACGAATCTTCCCTTTTCTGCACGAATCAAATTGGTAGATCATCAACTAAACTATTAAAAAATCAGCAACTGAAAGCAGCAGAACAACACTTAAACATATTATTACCCCATGATTCGGGCATTTGTAGAAGACTCGTCCAGGGTTGCGGATTGTGGTTGAGACGCGACGGATGACTCTACGTGATTTGCAGTAGTGGCACCACACCAATGGCAGCGGGTTGCGATGAGCAATCGGCTGCGGTGCGCGTGCCGGCGAGGGTGTGATGAGACCCACAGGCGATGGTACGGGTTGCGACTTGGCGCATGTCTGGTTGTTGCCTGCTGAAGAGCAGGTGGATGAGCAGCTAGCGGACATGGTTGCTGCGGCCAGAGCTTCTGATGCTAGGCAGAGTAAGTAGAGAAGAGGAGAAGCGAACGTTGGATATGTCAGTTTCATTACTTGCAGAGTAGCATAGCACCATATATAGTGATAGTCTAGGTTTGGATTCGAACCAGCTATAGGAGCACGTCTTTCTTTTTTCTAAAACTCGGCAACGTCTCTTTACTGGCACACTAGCTTGTTCTATACGCCTTCCCAAGTCTTTGATTTTCTTTCCCTTTTTTGCAAGGACCTGACAGCTGGGACCCACCAGAAGGGCCTCTGTATTTCGCGAAAAAATGTTCCCCCCGCTAACATGTCGGACCCACCAGCTATATCTTCGCACGCAAGGAAGTGCCTCCTTATTACGCACAAAAAAAATGAATACCCCCTGCTAGCTGGGACCCACCATAGTGGGAGGATGACTTGTGGGCCAACAAAGTTGACGGGGACAGAGAGCTTTGTCAACTTAGTCAATATGAACGTTTCTAGCTCTAGTGATCGTACGATGTCCATCCAACGGGCGTAGTGCTTCTTCAACCTCTGGTCTTCTTGCTCCAGCTGCCCAAAGCAGCGCCGGGCGTGCCGCATGCTCCTGCCTCCCGTGGCCGGCTGTGCTACCGCAGAGGCCTCACCGCCCCCTACTATTCCCACCGCTGGCCGGGCCCTACGGCGACGGAAGCCTCACACCATAGCCGAACCAGTGAACCCTCATACTCCTCTCCGCGCGGGCTTCCACTGCCGCGTCTTCCCCGGCTCCGTGTCGTCCCCTTCCTAGGCCTCGCCATCGTCCACCGCCGTGGTGCTCTCCACGCGGCGTGGTCAACGTGGTCATGGAACAACTTCCATCGGAAGAGTACTATACATGGAGAGGCTGACAGCTGGGTCCACGGCCACAGCCTAGTTTTTTTGTGATTTGCCAAGTAAGTCGCTTTGTCAGGCCTGTTGGGCTGCAAATCTTTCAAGACGAGGAGAGCTTTTATTCGGCTGGCCGAGAAAATGGCCCATCAGTAATGAGAAATGGGCTGTACATTTTTAAAACACATCAAACCGACAATTAGTTTCAAATATCTTTTTTTTTCATTTCAAGATTTTAAATTACATTTATTTTTATGCGTGGAGAATTTGTTGGATTTTATATTGATATACATTTATTTTTAAAATCAGTTTGAATGTGAGTCGAAATTTCGGGATTAAAAACAGTTCGGACCGCATCGAAATATGCAAAATTTCGTATAATTTTTTAACCGTGGCCACAATTTGGGCTGTAATGCTAACAAAAAGAATATGGGCTCCAAAAAAACCTTAAGAATTAGCAAATGGGCTGAAAATTATTAGAAATAATGGCAGATGGACTGTATGCTATTTTCCACATATTTGAGGCTTTCTTAAAAAAAAGGTTGACGCACAAGCAGTGATTGTTGGATGTCCATCCAACGGCCGTCGTGCTTCTTCAATCTCTGCTCTTCCTGCTCCAGCTGCCCAAATAGGCACCGGCGGGACTGCCTGCTCCCTCCTTCCCGCGGCCGGCTCTGCTGCCGCGCAGGCCTCACCGCCCCACCGTACTCCAATTGCTGGCCTAGCCATCCCTCTACTCACCCACACCTGTTGTTATTCTCCGGCGATGGCAGACGAACGAGTAAACCCTCGTACAGTCGTACTCCCCTCCGCGTGGGAAACAACTGCCGAGTCTTCCCTGCCTCCATGTCGTTCCCTTCCTAGGCCTCGCCGTCGTCCACCGCCCTGGTGCTCTCGGCGCGGCCTGGTCAACGTGGTCAACGACCGACATGCATCTGAAGTGGACTGTACGTGGAGAGGCCGACAGCTGGGTCCACGGCCGCATGCAAGGAAATGCCTACTTATTACGCGTAAAATAATGATTCCTCCACCTGACATCAGGGACCCACCAAAAGGGCCTCTGTATTTCTTACTCCTATAAAAAGCTGAGTCAGTGATGATGGTGTGCCTGCCATCCTTCATTTACAACCTTTCGATTTACATCCAATGCATCTGAGACAAACTATGTCAGTTTTACAAAAAGACCTCCGCACTCCACTACTCATTTGTAGATAACCCCCTGCCTCTCACCTCATCTAGCCATCTCATGACAAAATAAGAAGAATCTGGAGAGGTCGCTGCTCTTGGTGTCGTCTACCCCCAACGCCTCTCATGCCTTCGCTTGGGCCGCATTGCCGACCACCACCACGACCCCCTCCTCCTCGCCATCTCCTCTGCCCCCTTCCAAGTCATCCTGAGTTACATTCATAGATGTCTAGAAAAAATAAACAAGATCAATACTCAAAAAATATTTTTTGAAGATCATTTTTTGCAAAGCACAATAAGTGTTATTTCTTCATGAAGTTTTGGGTGCAGGTTGACCACTTGAACGCTTTTGTTTGCAAAATATATTTTTTAATCTATTTTCGTACATTTACTATTCACCCGTATGCTTGTGAGCTCTAGAGAAGAATGAATATCTGAAGAAACCTATCGATATTTGTTAAACATGAGATGACCCGGATCAATGCATGTCGGTGTTGCGTGCAACGCACGGGCATCTTACTACTCGCGAAAAAAATGTTACCGCCGCTGACAGCTCGGACCCACCAGCTATATCTTCACATGCAAGGAAGTGCCTCCTTATTACGCACAAAAAAAATGAATACTCCCCCTGTTAGCTGGGACCCAGTATAGTGGCAGGCTGACTTGTGGGCCTACTAAGTTGACGGGGACGGAGGGCTTTGTCAACTTAGTCAATAATGCACGATTCTAGCTCCAGTGACCGTGCGATGTCCATCCAACGGCCGTAGTGCTTCTTCAACCTCTGGTCTTCTTGCTCCAGCCGCCCAAACCAGCACCGGTCGTGCCTCGTGCTCCTGCCTCCCGTGGCCGGCTGCGATGCGGCGGAGGCCTCACCGTCCCCTACTACTCCCATCGCTGGCCAGGCCATCCCTCTACTCACCCACACCCCCTGTTACTCTGCGGTGACGGCAGCCTCACACCGCAGCGAACCGGTGCCCTCGTACTCCTCTACGTGTGGGCATCCACTGCCGCGTCTTCCCCGGCTTTGCTTCATCCCCTTCCTAGGCCTCGCCGTCGTCCACCGCCCTAGTGCGCTCGGCGCGGTGTGGTCAACATGAAGGAAATATGCCCTAGAGGCAATAATAAAGTTATTATTTATATCCTTATTTCATGAAATGTTTATTATTCATGCTAGAATTGTATTAACCGGAAACATGATACATGTGTGAATACATAGACAAACAGAGTGTCACTAGTATGCCTCTACTTGACTAGCTCGTTGATCAAAGATGGTTATGTTTCCTAGCCATAGACATGAGTTGTCATTTGATTAATGGGATCACATCATTAGAGAATGATGTGATTGACTTGACCCATTCCGTTAGCTTAGCACTCGATCGTTTAGTATGTTGCTATTGCTTTCTTCATGACTTATACATGTTCCTATAACAATGAGATTATGCAACTCCCGTTTACCGGAGGAACACTTTGTGTGCTACCAAACGTCACAACGTAACTGGGTGATTATAAAGGTGCTCTACAGGTGTCTCCAAAGGTACATGTTGGGTTGGCGTATTTCAAGATTAGGATTTGTCACTCCGATTGTCGGAGAGGTATCTCTGGGCCCTCTCGGTAATGCACATCACTTAAGCCTTGCAAGCAATGCAACTAATGAGTTAGTTGCGAGATGATGTATTATGGAACGAGTAAAGAGACTTGCCGGTGATGAGATTGAACTAGGTATTATGATATCGACGATCGATTCTCGGGCAAGTAACATACCGATGACAAAGGGAACAATGTATGCTGTTATGCGGTTTGGCCGATAAAGATCTTCGTAGAGTATGTGGGAGCCAATATGAGCATCCAGGTTCCGCTATTGGTTATTGACCGGAGACGTGTCTCGGTCATGTCTACATTGTTCTCGAACCCGTAGGGTCCGCACGCTTAACGTTACAATGACAATTTCATTATGAGTTTATATATTTTGATGTGCCGAAGGTTGTTCGGAGTCCCGGATGTGATCACGGACATGACGAGGAGTCTCGAAATGGTCGAGACATAAAGATCGATATATTGGACGGCTATATTCGGACACCGAAAGTGTTTCGGGTGATTTTGGAGAAAACCGGAGTGCCGGAAGGGTTACCGGAACCCCCCGGGGAAGTATTGGGCCTTAGTGGGCCTGAGGGGAGAGAGAGGGAAGCAGCCCAGGAGGTGGCGCGCCCCCTCCCATGAGGAGTCCGAATTGGGCTAGGGGAGGGGGGCGCGGCCCCTCTTTCCCTCTCCCTCTCCCTCTCTTTCCTTCCCCCTTCTCTCTTCCTAGTTGGACTAGGAACGGGGAGTCCTACTCCTACTAGGAGGAGGACTCCCCCCTCCTTGGCGCGCCCCAAGGGCCGGCCGGCCTCCCCCCTTGCTCCTTTATATACGGGGGCAGGGGGGCACCTCTAGACACACAAGTTGATCTTCATGATCGTTCTCTTAGCCGTGTGCGGTGCCCCCCTCCACCATAATCCTCGATAATATTGTAGCGGTGCTTAGGCGAAGCCCTGCGACGGTAGAACATCAAGATCGTCACCACGCCGTCGTGCTGACGGAACTCTTCCCCGACACTTTGCTAGATCGGAGTCCGGGGATCGTCATCGAGCTGAACGTGTGCTAGAACTCGGAGGTGCCGTAGTTTCGGTGCTTGATCGGTCGGGCCGAGAAGACGTACGACTACATCAACCGCGTTGTGCTAACGCTTCCGCTTCCGGTCTACGAGGGTAAGTAGACAACACTCTCCCCTCTCGTTGATATGCATCACCATGATCTTGCGTGTGCGTAGGAACTTTTTTGAAATTACTACGTTCCCCAACACAACATGGTCAAGGAACGGCTTCCATCGGACGTGGACTGTACGTGGAGAGGCAGACAGCTGGGTCCACGGCCGCAGCAAGGAAGTGCCTCCTTATTACGTGCAAAATAATTATTCCTCCACCTGACAGCAGGGACCCACCGGACGGGCCACCAGTATTTTGCGAAAAAAATCGCTTCCCCCTGACTGCTGGGACCCACCGGACGGGCCACCGTATTTCGCAAAAAAAATGTTCCCCCCACTGTCAGCTCGGACCCACCGGAAGTGCCTCCTTATTACGCACAAAAAAATGAATACTCCCCCGGCTAGCTGGGACCCACCTTGATGGGAGGCTGACTTGTGGGCCTACTAAGTTGATGGGGACGAAGGGCTTTGTCAACTTAGTCAATATGAACGATTCTAGCTCCATTGACCGTACGATGTCCATCCAACGGCCGTAGTTCTTCTTCAACCTCTGGTCTTCTTGCTCCAGCCACCCAAAGCAGCGCCGGTCGTGCCGCATGCTCCTGCCTCCCGTGGTCGGCTGTGCTGCCACGGAGGCCTCACCGCCCCCTACTATTCTCACCGCTAGCCAGGCCCTGCGGCGACGGCAGCCTCACACCGCAGCCGAACCAGTGAACCCTCGTACTCCTCTCCGCGCGCGGGCTTCCACTGCCGCGTCTTCCCCGGCTCCCCGTCGTCCCCTTCCTAGGCCTCGCCGTCGTCCACCGCCCTAGTGCTCTCGGCGCGGCGTGGTCAACGTGGTCAAGGAACGACTTCCATCGAACGTGGACTGTACATGGAGAGGCTGACAGCTGGGTCCATGGCGGCAGCAAGGAAGTGCCTCCTTATTACGTGGAAAATAATGATTCCTCCAGCTGACAGCAGGGACCCACCAGACGGGCCACCGTATTTCGTGAAAAAAAATGTTTCCCCCTGACTGCTGGGACCCACCAGCTACACCTTCGCACGCAAGGAAGTGCCTGACAGTCGAGACCCACCTGGTCGAAGCGTACGTAGCGTTGTCATTCTGGTCGCGAACGTGTACGTACATATATACTGGTGGATGTAGAGGCGCGCACGTGTCGTAGTAGAGGTGCGCACGTAGCATGTACACGTACGTACAGCGGCCAGGGTGCAAGAAAGAAAATACGGCCATGTATGTGTACATACGGGCGGGGTCTCAAACGCCTACTCGCGCATACGTATGGCGAGGGCTCGTGTACATGGCTGGGTCGGAACGGAGAAACAGCATCGTCGTCGTGTTCATGGGGAGGCAACGGAATGCGTCGTGTTCATCGGGAGGCAACGTGGCTGGGTCGGAACGGAATGCGTGGTTGTGTTCATCGGGAGGGCTTGGACAAAAGAGGCGATGGAAACGAAGCCTGGCGTACCGCACAACGGAGGAAACGGACCTCCTACGGTCGAAACGGGGGTCCTGTTGATCGGGAGGGGTGTGGCTATAACGCCCCGAGACCGATGTGCCAGGTGTCGTTCAGTTATTCGCTGGTGTTGCCTTGTCATTTCTTGCGTGTCATGCATTGCATATCATGTCATCATGCGCATTTCATTTGCATACGTGTTCGTCTCATGCATCCGAGCATTTTCCCCGTTGTCCGTTTTGCAATCCGGCGCTTCGTTCTCCTCCGGTGGTCATTTCTTCCTTTCTTTCACGTGTGGGGATTAAACATTTCCGGATTGGACTGAGACTTGTCATGCGGCCTTGGTTTACTACCGGTAGACCGCCTGTCAAGTTTCGTATCATTTGGACTTCGTTTGATGCTCCAACGGTTAACTGATGGACCGAAAAGGCCTCGTGTGTGTTGCAGCCCAACACCCCTCCAATTTGGCCCAAAACCCACCTAACTCTGCTCCATCATCTAGAGAGTTCGATCACGATCGCGTGGCCGAACACCGCACCTCATTTGGACTCTCCTAGCTCCCTCTACCTATAAATATGTGTCTCCCTCCGAAATTTCCGCGCAGATCAAACCCTAGATCCAACTCCCTCCGCGCCGCCGGACGTTTCTTCCCGCGCCGGACATGTCCGCTGCCTCCGCCGCCTCACTCCGCCCAATAGGGTCGCGACACGTCACCAAATCCAGCCGCCTCAGCCACTCCAGACGTGCCACTTGGCACCGCCGCCTCCCACCACCGCGCGGCCCGCGGAGCCCGGATCGGGCCCGCGCGAGCCCGCGCCGCCGCCGCTGTCCGCCCATCCGGCCCGTGCCTCACCGCGCCGGAGCACCGCGCCGCCCACGCCGGAGCGCTGCGCCGCCCACGCCGGAGCGCTGCGCCACTGCCTCGCCTCCCGCCGGCCGCCCGCTCGCTGGCGCGCCTCGGCGCCAGCTCATCGCCGGTGCCGCCCATCACCGCCGTTCCGCTCCAGCGCCACCGCACGCCGCTGCCGCCGGCCGGGTCGCTGCCGTCGCCGGTCCCGCGTGTTGCGCTGCCTCGCCGCACCACCTCGCCTCGCTGTTCGTGCCTCGCCTCGGCTTCCGTGCCTCATCGGAGGTTCGCCGGAGCTCATCCCGGCCAGATCTGCCCCGGTGGATGAGATCCACCGGGAGATGAACCAAACGACCATCCCGAACCGGATCCTCCTCGTCCCGCTTCCCCTCGTCCCGGGTTGACTTTTGCAAGGTGATAATTTTTGTAAGTCCCCGAATCCCCTGATTCATGTGCCCATCTTCATCATGCTATGTCTCCGCATCCGTAGCTCCGATTCATGCATATAGCATATCAAAATGTTCGTCGCAATGAGTACATCATTTCATTCCATTGCATCATTTTCATTTGAGCTCATCTTGATGCCCGAAATGCTGTTAGAAGGAGGCTTCATGAGTTAATTGTCAGATCTGCTAGTTCATCTTAGACTTTTGTCATTTTTGCCATGATTGTTGTGTGCATGATATGCCTGTGAGTCCTTCATACGTTTTGTTAAGCATTTTGTTATCTTTCCAGAGGTGCAACCCATGCATTTTTGTGATGTGTGAGGTGACTAGTGCAAGCTTGCAAAGTGAGGCACCCGGTAAATCTGTTTTCAGAGACTTCGTAATTTCACTAAGTCTGGGATTATTTAGTTCATGATGCCATATGTTCTTGCTGTTTCCTAGTGATCCGTGCCTCTTTTGAGGATGATCAGTAAAGGAGTTTTGTTAATATTGTAGTGCTCTATCCATCCATGCCTTTGTTTGCATATGTGGAGCACCCTAGCTTGAGTCAATCGAGCTCTACTTTTGTTTCGTGGTAAATCTGGGCAGATCCTCAACTTGTTTGCGATTTTGCCGGAGTTATTGTAGTTGATCCGTGCATGCTATGCCATTGTTCTTGCCATGTCTAGCTAGAATTTTTGTGCCTTCTTGATGTATGTATGCTTGCCTTGCCATGACTTGCACCGTAGTGAGTGCATCGAGCTCGTTTACATGCCTTCGTGAGTTATATTTCAGCATGTCTCAGTTTTCACTAAGTCTGAAAACTGATTGTGTTTTAGCTATGTTCGTGTGCTTGTTAGTATATTTTGTGATCCCTTTTGG
Source organism: Triticum monococcum (assembly GCA_034509565.1). Lineage (NCBI taxonomy): Eukaryota > Viridiplantae > Streptophyta > Magnoliopsida > Poales > Poaceae > Triticum > Triticum monococcum. The sequence goes on from CM067843.1 coordinate 106,410,477, forward strand.
CCCCAGGTCACTTGGGGACTTTTGTTAAGCTGGTTGAGTAGCTCCATGCCATGTCTTTCCTTGTCATGTTCAGGTCCTGTAGCATGTTGTTTTGCCGCTCTGAGGAGAGCTTCATGATCTGAAATTTCAGACAAGTGTTAATTTCACTAAGTCTGAAATTTGTTTTGCATTTGCGTTTTTGCCATGCTTAGTTGAACCTCTTAATGGATGAATTGGCCGTGCCTCAGTGCTAGTCTTTTGTTAAGCATCTTGAATGCTTCCCTACCATGTATTTTGATGCCATGTTTGAGTGCTGTAGCATGTTCATCTCATTGCATTTAGATGCCTACTTGCTGTAAATCGCAGACCGGTGTCATATTTGAATCGCTTGCCATTTCCAAACCGTAACTCCGATTCCAGTGATCTTTATATCGTTTTCAAGCGATTTCATCTCATATTTCCAGTGGCACACTTGGTTTTCCTAGTTGAGGTCAGGTTCATGCATTTCCTGTCACATCATGCATATGCATCGCATACCGCCTCCCGCATATCATACCATGTTCATGTGTGGTTTGTTTACTATGTTGTGTGCTTCTTTTCTGGTGTTTGCTTCTTCGGGTTGGTTCCGGTAATGTCCGTTTATCTTCTTCATGGACTCGTTCTTCTTCCTTGCGGGATTTCAGGCAAGATGATCATACCCTCAAAATCACTACTATCTTTGCTATGCTAGTTTGCTCGCTCTTTTGCTATGCCAATGCTACGATGCCTACCATTTGCTTTCAAGCCTCCCAAATTTGCCATGTTAAACCTCTAACCCACCATGTCCTAGCAAACCGTTGTTTGGCTATGTTACTGCTTTGCTCGGCCCCTCTTATAGCGTTGTTAGTTGCAGGTGGAGATTGAAGTTTTGTTCCTTGTTGGAACATGTAGATGTTGTTCCTTGTTGGAACATGTTTACTTGTTGGGATATCACTATATATCTTATTTAATTAATGCATCTATATACATGGTAAAGGGTGGAAGGCTCGGCCTTATGCCTGGTGTTTTGTTCCACTCTTGCCGCCCTAGTTTCCGTCATATCGGTGTTATCTTCCCGGATTTTGCGTTCCTCATGCGGTTGGGTTATAATGGGAACCCCTTGACAGTTCGCCTTGAATAAAACTCCTCCGGCAAGGCCCAACCTTGGTTTTACCATTTGCCACCAAGCCTTTTCTTTTCCCTTGGGGGTCGCGCGCCCAAGGGTCATCTTTATTTTAACCCCCCCGGGCCAGTGCTTGTCTAAGTGTTGGTCCAACCCAGAGCACCGTGCGGGGCCGTCCCTTGGCAACTTGGGTTACGTTGGCTCCCATACGCTTAGCTTATCCGGTGTGCCCTGAGAACGAGATATGTGCAGCTCCTATCGGGATGTCGGTGCATCGGGTGGTCTTCCTGGACTTGTTTTACCATTGTCGAGGATGTCTTGGAGTACCGGGATACCGAGTCTGATCGGAATGTCTCGAGAGGAGGTCTATTCCTTCGTTGACTGTGAGAGCTTGTCATGGGCTAAGTTGGGACTCCCCTGCAGGGATTGAACTTTCGAAAGCCGTGCCCGCGGTTATGGGCAGATGGGAATTTGTTAATGTCCGGTTGTAGAAAACCTGAAGTTGACCTTAATTAAAATGAATCAACCGCGTGTGTAACCGTGATGGTCTCTTTTCGGCGGAGTCCAGAAAGTGAACGCGGTTGTTGGAGTTATGCTTGACGTAGGTTGCTATCGGATCACTTCTTGATCATACTTTTATCGACCGTGCTTTGCCTTCTCTTCTCGCTCTCATTTGCGTATGTTAGCCACCATATATGCTAGTCGCTTGCTGCAGCTTCACCTCATACCTTTACCTTACCCATAAGCTTAAATAGTCTTGATCGCGAGGGTGCGAGATTGCTGAGTCCATGTGGCTCACAGATACTTCCAAAACCAGTTTGCAGGTGCCGATGAGTTCGTGTAGACGACGCAACCCAGCTTAGGAGGAGCTCGTTGAAGATCTTGTCCTTTGTGTTGTTCCGTTCTAGTTGATCAGTAGTGGAGCCCAGTTGGGGTCGATCGGGGACCTTTGTCGCATTTGGGGTTCTTCTTTTATTTTGGTTCCGTAGTCGGACCTTGATTATATTTGGATGATGTAATGCTTTATTCATGTAATTGTGTGAAGTGGCGATTGTAAGCCAACTATGTATCTCTTATTCCTTATTATATTACATGGGTTGTGTGAAGATTGCCTCACTTGCGACATATGCCTTCAACGCGGTTATGCCTCTAAGTCGTGCCTCGACACGTGGGAGATATAGTCGCATTGAGGGTGTTACAGTGGCGTACCGCACAACGGAGGAAACAGACCTCCTACGGTCAAAACGGGGGTCATGTTGATCGGGAGGGGTGTGGCGTACCGCAAAACGGAGGAAACAGACCTCCTACGGTCGAAACGGGGGTCCTGTTGATCGGGAGGGGTGTGGCGTACCGCAAAACGGAGGAAACAGACCTCCTACGGTCGAAACGGGGGTCCTGTTGATCGAGAGGGGTGTGGCATACTGTAAAACGGAGGAAATGGACTTGTGTTGGAGCGCTACGGTTGAAACGGGGGTCATGTTCATCGGGAGGGGTGTGGCGTACCGCAAAACGAGACTCCACGGGATACTGTTCATCTCCACCGTCGACCCCCTCCAGCCTCCACGAGCTATTGTTCATCCACCGTTGACCTCCTCCAGCCTCCACGGGCTCCTGTTCATCCAGCCTCCACCGCGCGCTACTCCACCGGCTACTGTTCAACCACCCCTCCACCGCCTACTATTCATCCAGCCCTCCACACCACGGGGTCCTGTTCAACTACCCCTCCACGGGCACTCCTCCACCGTCTACTGTTCATCCTGCCCTCCACACCACGGGGTCCTGTTCATCCACCCCTCCACCGTCTACTGTTCATCCAGCCCTCCACCACACCACGGGGTCCTGTTCATCCAGAGGCAACGCCGCCGCTCACTGTTCATCCACCCCCCCCCCCCCGCAACGCTCACTGTTCATCCCATCGATCGGATTCAGTTAGCAGCAGTAGCCAAGGAATCGCTCAATCGGGTTCAGTTAACAGCCATCGATCGATCGCTTGGGTTCAGTAACGCGTAGCCTGCAGTGCAATCGCTCGGGTTCAGTTAGAGCCCAACGCCTCGCTCGGGTTCAGTTAGAGCCAACGCCTCGCACACACGCGCGTACGTGTACGAGAGAAACGCGCATCGCTCGGCCCCCGACCTCCCACCGTAACCGGGAACTCCCCGAAATTTTCCTCCCCCCGCTTCTACCACGATTTTTTCCATCATGGACGGCCCAAAGAATGTCATGCGGCTGCGTCTCCGGCCCGCCCAAGACGAAAAGCCCATTTTCTGTCATGATTTTTTGTCATAGAAGTAGGAGCCCACCACATCTATGATGACACGGGTTTTGTCACAATTATCGTCATAGAAGTGTCATATGTATGACAGAAAAGATTTTCGTTCGGCCCAAAATGTCACATATGTGTCTTTTTTTTGTAGTGATAGAGCCTTCAAGCTCTAGGCCGGGTCAAACCTTTAGCCAGGTTATAACCATGGGGAATATCCCCAACACAACATGTTAATTTGCGGCTGATGTCCTCCTCGTTCGATCTCAATTCCCATACACTCAGTAGTGGAAGACCTAAAATTCCCCGACGGCGATCGCCCAGATCCAGAGTAAGCTGGGACCATGACTTCTCTAGCAAGCTCTATCGAGTTAAAGTGATAGCTGATGTTAGGAAACAAATGAGAAATCATGTCTCTATAGCTAAATATAAGAAAAGACAGATCTTGAAAGCTAAGTATGAAAGGTTGCCTTATTGGTGTGTTGTTTGTTGCATGATTGGGCATTTATTTACATTGCATGGTGAGTGTGCTCTAATCTTTAAGGACATGTGAGCAAATTGGGTCATGCGCTCTATTGGTCATGCTAGAGATAGTAGCTAATCTGATAGAGTTGATTCAAATGGTAATATATCATGTGATGTTAGAGGATGATAAGAATATGGAGATTGATGCTAACAAAAGTAATGTGAATGCTGATCGGAACAACCTTGATCCGAGCCGAAAGTGAAACATGGCAATGTTTGGTAACCAATGCCTACATGTTGGTGCTGCCACCGGTACTAGAGGTAGTAATGAAACACCTCCCAAAGCTTTGTGAGACACTTCTATAGTATGATATGCCAAGCTCCATCAACCCACTTAACAACTCCACAATCTACACCTCCCTGCAAATCATCTATAACACTAAGCTCTCTAGGTTTAAAGAGCCCACATTCAATTAAGGTCTCTAACTAGTATTGGGTCACCGACTTTGGCCACGTCAACAATTTCGCAAAACTCTCTCATTCAATTATTTTATACTATACACTATGCTTTCTAATTTTTAAGGCCTCATAATTAATCGACGTATTCAATTTATAATTGTGTCATCCAATTTTGACCGGGTCAACGATTTCTCAAGCTCTCCCATTCAATTCTTTTAATACACTATATTTTCCTAATTTTGAAGTTCTTTCATTCAATTGAGGTATTCAATTTTGGATTTGGTTTACGATTTTGATTGGGCCAACAATTTTTTAAATCAATCAACAACAACCTAGCCTATAAAAACATATCAATCCCCCACACCCTCCCACCACCTAGAAAAAGAAGCGTCACCATGTGATATTGTAGCATCAATAGTATATGCAACCACCGACACAGAAATTTCTCCACATAAATATAGAGTTTAGCGGATAACATAGAATCACACAACAAAAGGCCCACCAAATCAACCCATTATAAATACAAATAAAACACACTCTATCATCTCCCCACCCGCCAAACTAAATATTTTATCAGTTCCAAAAATATAAGGGGTATCCTTTTTTTAGAAAGTTAAATTTCTTTAACTTTGACCAAATTCAGCGCAAAAATATCGACATCCACAATATTAAAGAAAGTGTGGAAATTCATTTCATGTTGAATTCAAAAATACCAATATGATATTGTGGATTTTGATATATTTCTCTGCAAATTTGATCAAACTTAAAAGGTTTGCCTTTTCAAAAAGTAACACACCTTATATTTTAAAACATAGTGTTTTTTAAAGAAACCCAACAATAACAATGGCGCAGCAAAGCGCGTCCAACCCTTCTAGTAATATTTGAACTCACAACACAATTCAACGTAGTTAAATCCAGTCACATTAACCATAGAGTGAGCTATAAAAAATAAGAAGAAATCAGTTACAATCAAATCCAGACAAAGTTAACTACACGTAGAGCTTTGAGTATTGCTTACATGGGCATAGTGATTAACAACCAAACATTGACAAAGTTCAGATAACTACATAGTAGAATTTAATATCTACACACACAACCATGAATCTAGTGCTCACTGAAATTTAGTTCATGTTAGTCCACCACACATTGAATACGAGTACTGTTATGAACACTAAGATTTAGCTACATAGCAAAGTGCTAAGCTAAAAAAACAATACAGGGACTAATTACCTGCACAACAAGGCCATAAAATCTCCTTCCAGTTTCTATGCCTTCAAATGCCATGCTTCTTGGCCTTGGCCTAGTGAAGCTTGCATTTCATGGAGGGATCTTCCATTGTGCAATAGAAAGAAGAACCCAGAGTGGTCTCAGGGTTCTCCTGCATTGATGGAACTTAGATTAACCAAGAAATCCTTTCAATTCGGCTCGAATGGGATCTCAAATCCAAGATCCCTAAATCCAAACCCTAAACCTAACCTATTGGAACACTTACCCACATATTCATGTCCATATCGGTCTACTCGAGGTTTTCATCATTGCTCTCCTCTCCGTCTTTCCATGAAGGCATTGTGTGGCGGCAGCAAGCAGGAGCGGCGTCGACGCCGGCATCTACTGAGAGTGAGTAGGAGAGAGTGCAAGAGTGAGTGACACAGTGAGGGAGGGGAACAGATCAGGGCCCTCTTTTGACCAGTTTCAGTTAATAACCGTTAGCCCTCTCCGTCTCTGGTAGCCAATGTGGCAGCTGGAAGCAAGCCCCATCTCTCAGAAATAGGATTAAATTGGCTCGAATCGATCATTAGACTTTATTGAGAAAACTAGCAAGGAAAGTGGCAGATTTTGTTACGTACAAGACAAGTGGTACCAAAACAAGATTTCGATGAGGAAGGTGGTAGTTTTTTGTAATTCACACAAAGATGACTATGATATTTCTCTATAAGTACGCCCCTGTATAAGTTTTGGTATTTCTTCCTATGGCATCCATAATAGCCAAGCAATGTATGTGTTAGGGATGGATTGGAGACCAATGGGACAGGCCATCGCTTCAACTTCCTCTGCATTTTCGCATCTCGCAATCTCGTAACTATGCGTCTACAAGAGGCAGATCCTTCCAAGGTGATCCCCGACGATGCACCCCACATGGCTACCGCCATCATGCGAACGGAAAGTCTCGTCCATGTTAACATCCAACCCATATCCGGTGGTTTCCAAGAAACTATGTTGCTCGAACTGGTTCCTGCATTAGCCATAAGATATTTTTCTTTGTGAATTTACCATAAGATCTTGAATGTATCTAGTCAACAAATTAATAGTTAGATATTTTACATTCCCCTTTATCATGAACCACGTCGCATCGGAGGTGCCAGGAGGATCTCCAAAGAATCATGAAGATCATGTCTATTATATCCTTGCTCACATTGAACAAAAGGAATGCATCTGGAACAATCTTACACAAGAAAAAGAAAACTTCTTACACAATGAGAACTCAAACAAGAAAAGAAAGATCGATCGGATCCGGATGTAGGTTTTTTCACAGATTCTTCTTATGTTCTGATCCATGCATGAACCAGCCGAGCCTCATTCATCAAACAATATTGCTTCCACTGTCGCGGAGGAACAGACACGTACTCGAATCACATACATGCAACTCTTGATCCAACTAGGCACGCCAGGGAGTGAGGCCTTGACCCATATGTTGATTATTTAGGCCTTGTTCGTTTATCCCTGGCTAGATCAGGGCCCAAACCATATGTATTTTTCCCTTTTTTTCACCATATGTATATTATTCTGCCCTAAAAACAGTGTTTTGCATTTTGATTTGATAGGAACCTAACACTGTTGACTCGGTGCAAAACTCCGGCAGCCAACAAATAAACTAACACTGCATTTAATAAACTAACATATGCTCGTTCGTGCAGGGAAAAACTGTCGTTCTTCGCTCTGCCAAAAAAGATAAATGCATTTCCCTAAAAAAAGATAAATGCATAGGAAATGCAGCTCCCTTGAAAGATTAGAAAAAACTACTCATGCAAATTTAAAACATGTTCACGGAATTTTAAGTATTCCTGAAAATTTAAAACATGCTCAAAATTTTTTATAATATTCACGAATTTAATATATTTCATGTTCCTTAAAGATGTTCAAGGATTTAAAAAATATAAATTCTTAATTTTAACATGTCCACGGAAAATGTTCCCAAATTTTAACGAACATTATAGTATTCGTGTATTGCAGAAATGTTTACATATTTGAAAAATGTTCACCAATTTATGAAATATCCATGAATTTAAAAATTGTTCATATGTTTTACTAATGATTGCTCGTTTAGAAAATTTTCTTGTGTTTTCAATAAATTTTCACAAATGTATAAACTATTCATGATATTTTAAAATTTTCATGAATATTCCTAAAAAAAATGTCTCGTGAATTTTAACAATGTCGATGTTTTTTTAAGAACATGCGTTTTAAAAATGTTCACAACTATATAAAAACACATTCCATGTATTCAAAACTGTTCAAAAAATCTTTTAATATATGATTGTAAATTTAAGAATATTTATGAATTATGGGAATGCTCTCTATAGTTTTTGTTGAGTTTTAGGGTTTCCTCTTTATTTAATATTTATTGTCGTTTTGCTATTTTTTCCTTCTTTTTGTATAGATTTTCTTTTATCTTTTTTTTAATCATGAACATGGAGGATTCGATGAAGGATAATAGTGTTGAATGCAAAAGGAGTCGTGTAACATCCCCGGAGTAATCCCCTAACTATTTTTTTCCTATGATATTGGTTGTGCATCATATGCATCTCATAAGCATTATATTGTGTTAATTGATTAATTTGGTTACCCTCCGGAGAGGGGGATTCTTTGACATCGTCAACACCAACCTCTTCTCCATCACCACCATCATGATCTCCCACTCATGTCTGAGTAATTTCTTTGTGGGCACATGGGGTGGGTGGAAATTGGATCACACATCTCTTATGTAATAGATGTCGGATTTGATATGGTTTGTGCCTAGTACCTTGTATGTTTCTGAGACTGATGTTGTTCTGACATTGTTATACTTAATGCTTGACACTAGGGCCTGAGTGTCATAATTTCACATTTGAACCCTTTATGTTTTCATGAATATACATGTGTTTTTGGATCATATCTGCAAGTTGTATGCGTCTATTATAGTTAAAAGCCAGAGACCTTGAAGTGAGAGCAATCGGGCTATCAAAAGGGATGGCTGTGATTTGAGGATTACATGTATTCATAGATTGCTTTGCTCCGATGCTTTGTGAAAGGATTAAATTAATTACCCTTATTTTCCATTAGGATCCCCCTGAAACAGGGGGTAAGACAAAAGATGGTGTGCAAGTTATTATTGCAAGCGCGTACAACTACATATGGAATACATGCATGCCTACATATGATTGATGAATTGGAGTCAAGCTTATTGTCACCTTGTGCAGCTATTAGATGGTTGCTTCCATCCATGCAATGTCCACTATCCACTCCCATGTCTACGCTTTCCATAATTGTTGTTCTCTTTATGTTATGTTTGTTCTTTGCAACTACTAGGACCTAGTATTTTGTTGTTATTAGACGATACCTCGCGCATTGCTGCGGGAACACATGCTAAATACTAAGATCCGTAAATGAAGCATCAGGTGGCCTCTTGGCGGGGTGTGGGCGGGTGGCCGTGCTGGCCTCCAACGCCCAAGACGCGACCTCGATCACATCCAACCACATATGCTCACTACAAGGCCCGGATTTGAACGCAACAATTTACACTTGTTGGAACTTATGGAAAGAATGCAACAGAACACAACAATTTACACTTGTTGTTACTTATGAAAAGAACGCAACAGGACTTTCGAGCATGTTTCTCTTCAGCCAGAAGGTGTTCTTCACCTCATCAAGAAAGATAGATCTTCCCACCACTACAATGCACTGGATCTCCGACTGTGAGAACTTCAGAGCTGGACTAATAAGGTCTGAGCATGACCATGTACTGATCTTACTGTAACGGCACAACTTTGTAATTTTCTCCTCTTAACATATCGGCAGATCACTGCCAATTCTTCAAAATAAAAATAAAAAGGACTTCTCATCTTTCGTAACAAAATCTATAAGAACCATGCGACATGGTTGCTGTAGGCCTGGCTTACCACATCAAACAATTGAGCCGTAGCGGCGTCCAGTAACTAGCACATCATCATGCTATTAAAATTAATTAGCTGGTGCTCAGGGGTAATAACAGCACGAGAACGTACACTACTAATCAATAGATACTCCCTCAATCCCATAATATAAGAACGTTTTTTATACTAGTGTAGTGTCAAAAAAGGTTCTTATATGATGGGACAGAGGGAATACATAAATAGCTGACATTTTTGCATACATGGCATCCATACAGAAGTAGCCGGGACATCTCACATGACACAATTTAAATTAGTTTCACAAGACACGACTTCAGGGTCCAAGATAATCTCGCATAACAACCAGCTCATGACACTACAGATAGCTGAATAAGTTAATAGACCACAGGAAAGACTGCATATTCTTCTTCCAGCCAGCAAGAACATATGACACCTTTGGTTTCTAGAGCAAGGAAGGAAGGATATTTTTGAATGGAGTAGACCAAGACTGCATATTCTTCTTCCAGCCAGCAAGAACATATGACACCTTTGGTTTCTAGAACAAGGAAGGAAGGATATTTCTGAATGGAGTAGACCAAGCCACTTCAATGTTAACCCTTGAGTACAAGCTTGGACCAAATAAGTAGAGACCAAGCCACTTTAATCTTGACCCTGCAGCTAGCACCAATGTCACATTCTTTCTCTATTATGCCGCCGTCTTTTTTGGGTTCGAACACAGCATCACCTGTTGCAACGGGTACTTTCAAGCTACCACCACATGCAGAGTAGGCCTGTACTGAAACTTGGAAGTTTTGGTTCACATCTACAGAAACAACACGCCTTGACAGATGAATGTTGCCATCTTGATCCACCGGCGGATTATCTCCATCTGGAAAATCAAGCAACACAAATTCTTCAAGGGAAGAGGCGCCTTGGATAAAAACTTTCCCTGCAAATTGACTAGGCCATGACCCATGAATAATTTGCACACTTAGGATAGTGGCCTCGACCGTTTCCGCAAACTGCTTACAATGAAATCTTATGGTGCAAAGGTTGTTGTCCAAGATTGTACCAAAAGGACCAGGGCTCCCTCGGTATCGGAGGACTTGGTTGATCAATGCTTTTCCATCTTCAGACTCTCTCTTGAACTTAAGATCAACTTCAGAGTCAACGGGTTCAAGGGACAGAATTGCACGAGAGGGGCCAGTCAGCGTCAAGTAGGGCTCCTGCAATTGGCAATCATGGGATAAGTAACAATTTATATGGCAAAGCCAATAAACCCACCACAAGCAGGGAAGAGGAATGTATACATCTGCAGTAATGATTTGGCAGTTATCGCTTGTGCGATTGAAGAGAAAGTTGCGATTATAATCCACATGGTCTCGGGCAGCAACCATGCCATAGACACGAAGTGGCCACCTGAGTTTTGGCTTCTTGACTTGGATGGAGTAGACTTGCAAGGTGCAGGAGACCAAAGCATGTGGGATGGTTTTGTATGTGGTCAGCATGTTCTTGATCGTCGCTGCATACACAAAGCGTGTGTTACAACATAATGTCTCTCAGCAAGAAACATAATAATACACAGAAACCGAAAATTTTCTTCGGTTCCAATTTCGATGACTGCGAAGAGGAAGAGAATTATGCTGGCTGTAGGTAATTATGCGAATTATAACTCAGATAAGTGCGTACATTGTTTACTACTCTCATCTTCGAAGTTACCGAACTTGCCATAGGACATGCACTCCCAGCCTATACGGTACTCTTGCATAATCTCCTCATCCGTCATGTACTCGGGCAGGAACACCTCCTCATCCAGATCCGTTGAGTTGTCATCCTCGTTCTCCGAGATCTGCTCCGGCGTCGCTGAATCGTCGTCGATCCTAGAAGAGGATGTGGCCTCCTTACGGCGGCGCTTCGCGGATTCTCCACCGCTCCCCCCTTCCGCTTCTCTTATCACCTCCATCTCCAAAAGCAGAGTTCTCCCTCTTCTTCTTTCTTCGACGCCGCCCCCGCCGCCGCAGTTGCAAGATCTAGGGTTTTTTCTTGCAGAAATGTCTTAGGGATCCCAGTCACAGCCGTGCGGAAGGCTCCTAATTTTTTTGAGACAAAGCTCCTAATATTATATGGGTGACGATGCTCCCTCCCATCCGGCCCAATAAGACATACGTTCGTCCAGGAGCCCAAATACTAATGGTGTGCTCAGGGCCTGTCTGGGCCACCCAGTAAGATGCTCGTTCGTGCAGGGAAAAACTGTTGTTGTTCGCTCTGCCAAAAAAGATAAATGCATTTCCCTAAAAAAAAGATAAATGCATAGGAAATGCGGCTGCCTTGAAAGATTAGAAAAAAAACTACTCATGCAAATTTAAAACATGTTCACGGAATTTTAAATATTCCTGAAAATTTAAAACATGTTCAAAAAAATTTATAATATTCACGAATTTAATATATGTTCATGTTCCTTAAAGATGTTCAAGGATTAAAAATATATAAATTCTTAATTTTAGCATGTCCACGGAAAATGTTCCCAAATTTTAATGAAAATTATAGTATTCGTGTATTTCAGAAATGTTAACATATTTGAAAAAAGTTCACCAATTTATGAAATATCCATGAATTAAAAAAATGTTCATATGTTTTACTAATGATTGCTCGTTTAGAAAATTTTCTTGTGTTCTCAATAAATTTTCACAAATGTATAAACTATTCATGATATTTTGAAATTTTCATGAATATTCCTAAAAAAATGTCTCGTGAATTTTAACAATGTCGATGGTTTTTTTAAGAACATGCATTTTAAAAATGTTCACAACTATATAAAAACACATTCCATGTATTTAAAACTGTTCAAAAATCTTTTAAAATACGATTGTAAATTTAAGAATATTTATGAATTATGGGAGTGCTCTCTATAGTTTTTATTGAGCTTTAGGGTTTCCTATTTATTTAATATTTATTGTCATTTTGCTATTTTTCTTCTTCTTTTTTATAGGTTTTCTTTTATTTTCTTTTATCTTTTTTTTAATCATGAACATGGAGGATTCGATGAAGGATAATAGTGTTGAATGCAAAATGAGTCGTGTAACATCCCCGGAGTAATCCCCTACCTATTTTTTTCCTATGATATTGGTTGTGCATCATATGCATCTCATAAGCATTATATTCTATTAATTGATTAATTTGGTTACCATCCGGAGAGGGGGATTCTTTGACATCATCAACACCAACCTCTTCTCCATCACCACCATCATGATGTCCCACTCATGTCTGAGTAATTTCTGAAGGAAATATGCCCTAGAGGCAATAATAAAATTATTATTTATTTCCTTATTTCATGATAAATGTTTATTATTCATGCTAGAATTGTATTAACCGGAAACATAATACATGTGTGAATACATAGACAAACTGAGTGTCACTAGTATGCCTTTACTTGACTAGCTCGTTAATCAAAGATGGTTATGTTTCCTAACCATAGACAAAGAGTTGTTATTTGATTAACGGGAACACATCATTAGGAGAATGATGTGATTGACTTGACCCACTCCGTTAGCTTAGCACTCGATCGTTTAGTATGTTGCTATTGCTTTCTTCATGACTTATACATGTTCGTATGACTATGAGATTATGCAACTCCCGTTTACCGGAGGAACACTTTGTGTGCTACCAAACGTCACGACGTAACTGGGTGATTATAAAGGAGCTCTACAGGTGTCTGCTGTTGGGGAACGTAGCAGAAATTCAAAATTTTCCTACGTGTCACCAAGATCTATCTATGGAGAAACCAGCAACGAGGGGAAGGAGAGTGCATCTACATACCCTTGTAGATCGCTAAGCGGAAGCGTTCAAGTGAACGGGGTTGATGGAGTCGTACTCGTCGTGATCCAAATCACCGAAGATCCTAGTGCCGAACGGACGGCACCTCCATGTTCAACACACGTACAGCCCGGTGACGTCTCCCATGCCTTGATCCAGCAAGGAGAGAGGGAGAGGTTGAGGAAGACTCCATCCAGCAGCAGCATGACGGCGTGGTGGTGGTGGAGGAGCGTGGCAATCCTGCAGGGCTTCGCCAAGCACCATGGGAGAGGAGAAGGACTTGGGAGAGGGGGAGGGCTGCGCCAGAACATTGGTACGGCTGCCCTCCCACCCCCCACATATATATAGGGGAAAGGGAGAGGGGGGCCGGCCCCCTCAGATCCCATCTGAGGAGGGGGCGGTGGCCAGGGGGGGTTGCCTTGCCCCCCAAGGCAAGGGGGCGCCCCCCCTTTAGGGTTCCCCCAAACCCTAGGCGCATGGGCCTTAGGGGGGAGGCGCCCAGCCCACTAAGGGGCTGGTCCCTCTCCACATACAGCCCATAGGGCCCTCCGTGGCAGGTGGACCCTCCCGGTGGACCCCCGGAACCCCTCCGGTGGTCCCGGTACAATACCGGCAACCCCCCGAATTATTCCGGTGAACGTATGATGACTTCCCATATATAAATCTTTACCTCCGGACCATTCCGGAACTCCTCGTGACGTCCGGGATCTCATCCGGGACTCTGAACAACATTCGTTAACCACATACAAACTTCCTTTATAACCCTAGCGTCATCGAACCTTAAGTGTGTAGACCCTACGGGTTCGGGAAACATGCAGACATGACCGAGATAACTCTCTGGTCAATAACCAATAGCGGGATCTGGATACCCATGTTGGCTCCCACATGCTCCACGATGATCTCATCGGATGAACCACGATGTCATGGACTTAATCAATCCCGTATACAATTCCCTTTGTCTAGCGGTACGATACTTGCCCGAGATTCGATTGTCGGTATCCCGATACCTGGTTCAATCTCGTTACCGGCAAGTCTCTTTTACTCGTTCTGTAACACATCATCCTGTGATCAACTCCTTGATCACATTGTGCACATTATGATGATGTCCTACCGAGTGGGCCCAGAGATACCTCTCCGTTTACACGGAGTGACAAATCCCAGTCTCGATTCGTGCCAACCCAACAGACACTTTCGGAGATACCTGTAGTGTACCTTTATAGCCACCCAGTTACGTTGTGATGTTTGGCACACCCAAAGCACTCCTACGATATCCGGGAGTTGCACAATCTCATGGTCTAAGGAAATGATACTTGACATTAGAAAAGCTTTAGCATACGAACTACACGATCTTTGTGCTAGGCTTAGGATTGGGTCTTGTCCATCACATCATTCTCCTAATGATGTGATCCCATTATCAACGACATCCAATGTCCATGGTCAGGAAACCGTAACCATCTATTGATCAACGAGCTAGTCAACTAGAGGCTTACTAGGGACATGGTGTTGTCTATGTATCCACACATGTATCTGAGTTTCCTATCAATACAATTCTAGCATGGATAATAAACGATTATCATGAACAAGGAAATATAATAATAACCAATTTATTATTGCCTCTAGGGCATATTTCCAATAGTCTCCCACTTGCACTAGAGTCAATAATCCAATTCACATCGATATGTGATTAACACTTAAGGTCACATCCCCATGTGACTAACACCCAAAGAGTTTTTGGGTTTGATCATGTTATGCTTGTGAGAGAGGTTTCAGTCAACTGGTCTGAAACATTCAGATCCGTATGTACTTCGCAAATTTCTATGTCATCTTGCAGCTACCACGTTCTATTTGGAGCTATTCCAAATAACTGTTCTACTATACGAATCCAGTTTACTATTCAGAATAATCTGGATTAGTGTCAAAGTTGCATCGGCGTAACCCTTTACGACGAACTCTTTTACCACCTCCATAATCGAGAAACATGTCCTTATTTTCTCCAAGGACAATTTTAACCGCTGTCTGGTGATCCACTCCTTGATCACCTTTTTACCCTCTTGCCAGACATGTGGCAAGGCACACATCAGGTGTGGTACACAGCATAGCATACTATGGAGCCTATGTCTAAGCATAGGGGACGACCTTCGCCCTTTCTCTCTATTCTGCCGTGGTCGAGCTTTAAGTCTTAACTTCATACCTTGCAACTCAGGCAAGAACTCCTTCTTTGACTAATCCATCTTGAACATCTTCAAGATCATGTCGAGGTATGTGCTCATTTGAAAGTACCATTAAGCGTTTTGATCTATCCTTATAGATCTTGATGCTCGATGTTCAAGTAGCTTAATCCAGGCTTTCCATTGAAAAACACTTTCCAAATAACCCTATATGCTTTCCAGAAATTCTACGTCATTTCTGATCAACAATATGTCAACAACATATATTCATCAGAAATTCTATAGTGCTCCCACTCACTTCTTTGGAAATACAAGTTTCTCATAAACTTTGTATACACCCAAAATCTTTGATCATCTCATCAAAGCATACATTCCAACTCCGAGATGCTTACTCCAGTCCTTAGAAGGATTGCTGGAGCTTTGCATACTTGTTAGCATCTTTCAGGATTGACAAAACCTTCCGGTTGTATCACATACAACCTTTCCTCAAGAAAATCGTTGAGGAAACAATGTTTTAACATCCTATCTGCAAGATTTCATAAATAATGCAGTAATCACTAATATAATTCCAACAGACTCTTAGCATCGCTACGAGTGAGAAAGTCTCATCGTAGTCAACTCCTTGAACTTGTCGGAAAACAACTTAACGACAAGTCAAGCTTTCTTAATGGTGATACTTACCATCATTGTCCGTCTTCCTTTTAAAATCCATATGTACCTAACAGCCTTACGACCATCAAGTAGTTCTTCTAAAGTCTACACTTTGTTTTCATATATGGATCCTCTCTCGGATTATATGGCCTCGAGCCATTTTGGAATCCAGGCCCACCATCGCTTCTCCATAGCTCGTAGGTTCATTGTTGTCTAGCAACATGACTTCCAAGACAGGAATACGTACCACTCTGAAGTAGTACGCATCCTTGTCATCCCACGAGGTTTGGTAATGACTTGATCTGAAGTTTCATGATCACTATCATAAGCTTCCACTTCAATTGGTGTAGGTGCCATAGGAACGACTCCCTGTGCCCTGCCACACACTAGTTGAAGAGACGGTTCAATAACCTCATCAAGTCTCCACCATCCTCCCACTCAATTCTTTTGAGAGAAACTTTTTCTCGAGAAAGGACCCGATTCTAGAAACAATCCCTTATTGCTTTCAGATCTGAGACAGGAGGTATACCCAACTATTTTGGGTGTCCTATGAAGATGCATTTATCCGCTTTGGGTTCTAGCTTATCAGCCCGAAACTTTTTCACATAAGCGGCGCAGCCCCAAACTTTTAAGAAATGACAGCTTAGGTTTCTCTAAACCATAGTTCATATGTTGTCATCTCATCGAAATCACGTGGTGCCCTATTTAAAGTGAATGTGGTTGTCTCTAATGCCTAACCCATAAACTATCGTGGTAATTCGATAAGAGACATCATGGTATGCATCATATCCAATAGGGTGCAGTTATGATGTTCGGACACACCATCACACTATGGTGTTCCAGGCTGTATTAGTTGTGAAACAATTTCCACAATGTCTTAATTCTGTGCCAAACTCGTAATTCAGATATTCATCTCTATGATCATATCATAGATCTTTTATCCTCTTGTCATGATGATCTTTCAACTTCACCCTGAAATTACTTGAACCTTTCAATAATTCAGACTCGTGATTCATCAAGTAAATATACTCAACATCTACTCAAATCATCTATGAAGTAAGTGTTGGGGAACGCAGTAATTTCGAAAATTTTCCTACGCACACGCAAGATCATGGTGATGCACAGCAACGAGAGGGGAGAGTGTTGTCTACGTACCAACGCAGACCGACTGCGGAAGCGATCACACAACGTAGAGGAAGTAGTCGTACGTCTTCTTTCCGATCCGACCGATCCAAGCACCGTTACTCCGGCACCTCCGAGTTCTTAGCACACGTTCAGCTCGATGACGTTCCTCGGGCTCCGATCCAGCAAAGCGTCGAGGAAGAGTTTCGTCAGCACGACGGCGTGGTGACGATCTTGATGTACTACCGACGCAGGGCTTCGCCTAAGCACTGTAACGGTATGATCGAGGTGGAATTTGGTGGCAGGGGGCACCGCACACGGCTAAGGAACGATCTCAAGGATCAAGTTGTGTGTCTTGGGGTGCCCCCTGCCCCCGTATATAAAGGCCAGGGGCAGGGGGTTCGGCCGGCTAGGAGGGAGGTGCAGGGAGGAGTCCTACTCCCACCGGGAGTAGGACTCCTCCCCTCCAATCCTATTCCAACTAGGATTCTTGGGGGGAAGGAGAAAGAGGGGGCCGGCCCACCTCTCCTAGTCCTATTAGGACTTGGGAAAGGGGGGGCGCCGGCTAGGCTTGTGGGCTGCCTCTTCTCTCTTTTCCACTAAGGCCCAATAGGCCCATTTGCCTCCCGGGGGGTTCCGGTAACCCTCCCGGTAATCCGGAAAAATCCCGATTTCACCCGGAACGCTTCCGGTGCCCAAACATAGGCTTCCAATATATCAATCTTTACGTCTCGACCATTTCGAGACTCCTCGTCATGTCCGTGATCTCATCCGGGACTCCGAACAACCTTCGGTACATCAAAATGCATAAACTCATAATAACTGTCATCGTAATGTTAAGCGTGCGGACCCTGCGGTTCGAGAACAATGTAGACATGACCGAGACACGTCTCCGGTCAATAACCAATAGCGGGACCTGGATGCCCATATTGGCTCCTACATATTCTACGAAGATCTTTATCGGTCAGACCGCATAACAACATACGTTGTTCCCTTTGTCATCGGTATGTTACTTGCCCGAGATTCGATCGTCGGTATCCAATACCTAGTTCAATCTCGTTACCGGCAAGTCTCTTTACTCGTTCTGTAATACATCATCTCACAACTAACATATTAGTTGCAGTGCTTGCAAGGCTTATGTGATGTGTATTACCGAGAGGGCCCAGAGATACCTCTCCGACAATCGGAGTGACAAACCCTAATCTCGAAATACGCCAACCCAACATCTACCATTGGAGACACCTGTAGTACTCCTTTATAATCACCCAGTTACGTTGTGATGTTTGGTAGTACCCAAAGTGTTCCTCCGGTAAATGGGAGTTGCATAATCTCATAGTTATAGGAACATGTATAAGTCATGAAGAAAGCAATAGCAACATACTAAACGATCGGGTGCTAAGCTAATGAAATGGGTCATGTCAATCAGATCATTCAACTAATGATGTGACCTCGTTAATCAAATAACAACTCTTTGTTCATGGTTAGGAAACATAACCATCTTTGATTAACGAGCTAGTCTAGTAGAGGCATACTAGTGACACTCTGTTGGTCTATGTATTCACACATGTATTATGTTTCCGGTTAATACAATTCTAGCATGAATAATAAACATTTATCATGATATAAGGAAATAAATAATAACTTTATTATTGCCTCTAGGGCATATTTCCTTCAGTAAGAACATAACGATATCCACTACACGCCTCAGCACTCATTGGACTGCAGACATCAAAATGTATTACTTCCAACAAGTTGCTTTCTAGTTCCATTTTACTGAAAACGAGGCTTTCAGTCATCTTGCCCATGTGGTATGATTTGCATGTCTCAAGTGATTCAAAATCAAGTGAGTCCAAACGGTCCATTTGCATGGAGTTTCTTCATGCATATACACCAATAGACATGGTTCCCATGTCTCAAACTTTTCAAAACGAGTGAGCCCAAAGATCCATCAACATGGAGCTTCTTCATGTGTTTTATACCGATATGACTTACGTGGCAGTGCCACAAGTAGGTGGTACTATCATTACTATCTTATATCTTTTGGCATGAACAAGTGTATCACTACGATCGAGATTCAATAAACTATCCATTTTAGGTGCAAGACCATTGAAGGTATTATTCAAATAAACAGAGTAACCATTATTCTCCTTAAATGAATAACCGTATTGCGATAGACATAATCCAATCATGTCTATGCTCAACGCAAACACCAATCTCGATGGTAGAGGGAGCGTGCAATGCTTGATCACATCAAGCTTGGAAAAACTTCCAACACATATTGCCAGCTCACCTTTAGCTAGTCTCCGTTTACTCCGAAGCCTTTTATTTCGAGTTTACTAACACTTAGCAACCGAACCGGTATCTAATACCATGGTGCTACTAGGAGTACTAGTAAAGTACACATTAACACAATGTATATCCAATATACTTCTAACGGCCTTGCCAGCCTTCTCATCTACCAAGTATCTAGGGTAATTCTACTCCAGTGGTTGTTCCCCTTATTACAGAAGCACTTAGCCTCGGGTTTGGGTTCAACCTTGGGTTTCTTCACTAGAGCAGCAGCTGATTTGCCGTTTCATGAAGTATCCCTTCTTGCCCTTGCCCTTCTTGAAACTAGTGGTTTCACCAACCATCAACAATTGATGCTCCTTCTTGATTTCTACTTTTGTGGTGTCGAACATCGCGAATATCTCAAGGATCATCATATATGTCCCGGATATATTATAGTTCATCACCAGGCTCTAGCAGCTTGGTGGTAATGACTTCGGAGAAACATCACTATCTCATCTGGAAGATCAACTCCCACTCGATTCAAATGATTGTTGTACTCAGACAATCTGAGCACAAGCTCAACAATTGAGCTTTTCTCCCTTAGTTTGCAGGCTAAGAAAATCATCGGAGGTCTTATACCTCTTGACGTGGGCACAAGCCTGAAATCCCAATTTCAGCCCTGGAAACATCTCATATGTTTCGCGACGTTTCAAAACGTCTTCGGTGCCTCAACTCTAAACCGTTTAACTGAACTACCATGTAGTTATCAAAATGTGTATGTCAGATGTCCGCAACATCCACAGACAATGTTCGAGGTTTAGCACACTGAGCGGTGCATTAAGGACATAAGCCTTCTATGAAGCAATGAGGACAATCCTCAGTTTACAGACCTAGTCCGCATAATTGCTACTATCAACTTTCAACTAAATTTTCTCTAGGAACATATCTAAACAGTAGAACTAAAATGAGAGCCATGACATAATTTGCGAAGACCTTTTGACTATGTTCAGGATAATTAAGTTCATCTTATGAACTCCCACTCAGATAGACATCCCTCTAGTCATCTAAGTGATTACATGATCCGAGTCAACTAGGCCGTGGCCGATCATCACGTGAGACGGGCTAGTCAACATCGGTGAACATCTTCATGTTGATCGTATCTACCATACGACTCATGCTCGACCTTTCGGTCTCTTGTGTTTCGAGGCCATGTCTGTACATGCTAGGCTTGTCAAGTCAACCTAAGTGTTTTGCATGTGTTCCGAGGCCATGTATGTACATGCTAGGCTCGTCAACACCCGTTGTATTCGAACATAAGAATCTATCACACCCGATCATCACGTGGTGCTTCGAAACGATGAACTTTCGCAATGGTGCACAGTTAGGGGGAACACTTTCTTGAAATTTTAATGAGGGATCATCTTACTACCGTCGTTCTAAGCAAATAAGATGTATAAACATGATAAACATCACATGCAATCAAATAGTGACATGACATGGCCATCATCACTTTGCTCCTTTTGATCTCCATCTTCGGGGCTCCATGATCATCATCGTCACCGGCATGACACCATGATCTCCATCATCATGATCTCCATCATCGTGTCTTCATGAAGTTGTCTCGCCAACTATTACTTCTACTACTACAGCTAACGGTTAGCAATAAAGTAAAGTAATTATATGACGTTTATGTTGACACGCAGGTCATAAATAAATTAAGACAACTCCTATGGCTCCTGCCAGTTGTCATACTCATCGACATGCAAGTCGTGATTCCTATTACAAGAACATGATCATCTCATACATCACATATATCATTTATCACATCCTTTGGCCATATCACATCACATAGCATACCCTGCAAAAACAAGTTAGACGTCCTCTAATTGTTGTTTGCATGTTTTACGTGGCTGCTATGGGTTTCTAGCAAGAACGTTTCTTACCTACGCAAAAACCACAATGTGATATGCCAATTGCTATTTACCCTTCATAAGGACCCTTTTCATCGAATCTGATCCGACTAAAGTGGGAGAGACAGACACCCGCTAGCCACCTTATGCAACTAGTGCATGTCAGTCGGTGGAACCAGTCTCACGTAAGAGTACATGTAAGGTCGGTCCGGGCCGCTTCATCCCACGATGCCGCCGAATCAAGATAAGACTAGTAACGGCAAATAAATTGACAAAATCAATGCCCACAACTGCTTTGTGTTCTACTCGTGCACAGAAACTACGCATAGACCTAGCTCATGATGCCACTGTTGGGGAACATAGCAGAAATTCAAAATTTTCCTACGTGTCACCAAGATCTATCTATGGAGAAACCAGCAACGAGGGGAAGGAGAGTGCATCTACATACCCTTGTAGATCGCTAAGCGGAAGCATTCAAGTGAACAGGGTTGATGGAGTCGTACTCGTCGTGATCCAAATCACTGAAGATCCTAGTGCCGAACGGGCGGCACCTCCGTGTTCAACACACGTACAGCCCGGTGACGTCTCCCATGCCTTGATCCAGCAAGGAGAGAGGGAGAGGTTGAGGAAGACTTCGTCCAGCAGCAGCACGACGGCGTGGTGGTGGTGGAGGAGCGTGGCAATCCTGCAGGGCTTCGCCAAGCACCATGGGAGAGGAGAAGGACTTGGGAGAGGGGGAGGGCTGCGCCAGAACATTGGTACGGCTGCCCTCCCACCCCCCACATATATATAGGGGCAAGGGAGAGGGGGGCCGGTCCCCTCAGATCCCATCTGAGGAGGGGGTGGTGGCCAGGGGGGTTGCCTTGCCCCCCAAGGCAAGGGGGCGCCCCCCCTTTAGGGTTACCCCAAACCCTAGGCGCATGGGCCTTAGGGGGGAGGCGCCCAGCCCACTAAGGGGATGGTCCCTCTCCACATACAGCCCATAGGGCCCTCCGTGGCAGGTGGACCCTCCCGGTGGACCCGGTACAATACCGGCAACCCCCCGAATTATTCCGGTGAACGTATGATGACTTCCCATATATAAATCTTTACCGCCGGACCATTCCGGAACTCCTCGTGACGTCCGGGATCTCATCCAGGACTCCGAACAACATTTGGTAACCACATACAAACTTCCTTTATAACCCTAGCGTCATCGAACCTTAAGTGTGTAAACCCTACGGGTTCGGGAAACATGCAGACATGACCGAGATAACTCTTTGGTCAATAACCAATAGTGGGATCTGGATACCCATGTTGGCTCCCACATGCTCCACGATGATCTCATCGGATGAACCATGATGTCATGGACTTAATCAATCCCGTATACAATTCCCTTTGTCTAGCGGTACGATACTTGCCCGAGATTCGATCATCGGTATCCCGATACCTGGTTCAATCTCGTTACCGGCAAGTCTCTTTTACTCGTTCCATAACACATCATCCCGTGATCAACTCCTTGATCACATTGTGCACATTATGATGATGTCCTACCGAGTGGGCCCAGAGATACCTCTCCGTTTACACGGAGTGACAAATCCCAGTCTCGATTCGTGCCAACCCAACAGACACTTTCGGAGATACCTGTAGTGTACCTTTATAGCCACCCAGTTACGTTGTAACATTTGGCACACCCAAAGCACTCCTACGATATCCGGGAGTTGCACAATCTCATGGTCTAAGGAAATGATACTTGACATTAGAAAAGCTTTAGCATACGAACTACACGATCTTTGTGCTAGGCTTAGGATTGGGTCTTGTCCATCACATCATTCTCCTAATGATGTAATCCCATTATCAATGACATCCAATGTCCATGGTCAGGAAACCGTAACCATCTATTGATCAACGAGCTAGTCAACTAGAGGCTTACTAGGGACATGGTGTTGTCTATGTATCCACACATGTATCGGAGTTTCCTATCAATACAATTCTAGCATGGATAATAAACGATTATCATGAACAAGGAAATATAATAATAACCAATTTATTATTGCCTCTAGGGCATATTTGGCGTATTTCGAGATTAGGATTTTTCACTCCGATTGTCGGAGAGGTATCTCTGGGCCCTCTCGGTAATGCACATCACATAAGCCTTGTAAGCATTGCAACTAATGAGTTAGTTGCGAGATGATGTATTACGGAACGAGTAAAGAGACTTGCCGGTAACGAGATTGAACTAGGTATTGAGATACCGACGATCAAATCTCGGGCAAGTAACATACCGATGACAAAGGGAGCAACGTATGTTGTCATGCGGTCTGACCGATAAAGATCTTCATAGAATATGTAGGAGCCAATATGAGCATCCATGTTCCGCTATTGGTTATTGACCGGAGACGTGTATCGGTCATGTCTACATTGTTCTCGAACCCGTAGGGTCCGCACGCTTAAGGTTTCGATGATAGTTATATTATGAGTTTATGAGTTTTGATGTACCGAAGGAGTTCGGAGTTCCGGATGAGATCGGGGACATGACGAGGAGTCTCGAAATGGTCGAGACGTAAAGATCGATATATTGGACGACTATATTCGGACATCGGAAAGGTTCCGAGTGGTTCGAGTATTTTTCGGAGTACCGGGGAGTTACGGGAATACGGGGGAAGAAGTATATGGGCCTTATTGGGCTTTAGGGGAGAGGGAGAGGCAGGCCGCGCGCCCCCCAAGGCCTAGTCCGAATTGGACTAGGGGGAGGGGCTGCGCCCCCTCCTTCCTTCTCTTCCCTCTTCCCCTTCCTTGTCTCCTACTCCTACTACATGGAAGGACTCCTAGTTGGACTAGGAAAAGGGGAATCCTACTTCCGGTGGGAGTAGGACTCCCCTAGGGCGCGCGATAGAGAGGGTCGGCCCTCCCCTCCTCCACTCCTTTATATACGGGGGCAGGGGGCACCACATAGACACACAAGTTGATCCTCGTGATCGTTTTCTTAGCCGTGTGCGATGCCCCCTTCCACCATACTCCTCGATAATATTGTAGTGGTGCTTAGGCGAAGCCCTGCGATAGTTGAACATCAAGATCGTCACCATGCCGTCGTGCTGACGGAACTCTTCCCGACACTTTGCTGGATCGGAGTCCGGGGATCGTCATCGAGCTGAACGTGTGCTAGAACTCGGAGGTGCCGTAGTTTCGGTGCTTGATCGATCGGGCCGTGAAGACGTATGACTACATCAACCGCGTTGTCATAATGCTTCCGTTGTCGGTCTACGAGGGTACGTAGATGACACTGTCCCCTCTCATTGCTATGCATCACCATGATCTTGCGTGTGCGTAGGAAAATTTTGAAATTACTACGTTCCCCAGCAGTGGCATCCGAGCCTAGGTTTTATGTGTTGATGTTATATGCACGAGTAGAACACAAGTGAGTTGTGGGCGATATAAGTCATACTGCTTACCAGCATGTCATACTTTGGTTCGGCGGTATTGTTGGATGAAGCGGCCCGGACCGACATTACGCGTACGCTTACGCGAGACTGGTTCTACCGACGTGCTTTGCACACAGGTGGCTGGCGGGTGTCAGTTTCTCCAACTTTAGTTGAACCGAGTGTGGCTACGCCCGGTCCTTGCGAAGGTTAAAACAGCACCAACTTGACAAACTATCGTTGTGGTTTTGATGCGTAGGTAAGAACGGTTCTTGCTAAGCCCAGTAGCAGCCACGTAAAACATGCAACAACAAAGTAGAGGACGTCTAACTTGTTTTTGCAGGGCATGTTGTGATGTGATATGGTCAAGACGTGATGAGATATAAGTTGTTGTATGAGATGATCATGTTTTATTGAAGTTATCGGCAACTTGCAAAATCCTTATGGTTGTCTCTCTATTGCATAAGATGCAAGTGCCCAATAATTGCTTTACTTTATCACTATGCGATAGCAATAGTTGCAAGAGCAATTGTTGGCGAGACGACCATGTGACGACACATTGATATAGATCAAGATGATGGAGGTCATGGTGTCATGCCGGTGACGATATAGATCATGACAGTACTTTGGAGATGGAGATCAAAGGCGCAAGATGATGATGGCCATATCATGTCACATATTTTGATTGCATATGATGTTTATCTTTTATACATCTTATTTTGCTTAGTTTGACGGTAGCATTTTAAGATGATCTCTCACTAATTATCAAGAAGTGTTCTCCCTGAGTATGCACCATTGCAAAAGTTCTTCGTGCTGAGACACCACGTGATGATCGGGTGTGATAGGCTCTACGTTCAAATACAACGGGTGCAAAACAGTTGCACACACGGAATACTCAGGTTATACTTGACGAGCCAAGCATATACAGATATGGCCTCGGAACACGGAGACCGAAAGGTCGAGCGTGAATCATATAGTAGATATGATCAACATAGTGATGTTCACCAATGAAACTGCTCCATCTCACGTGATGATCGGACATGGTTTAGTTGATTTGGATCACGTGATCACTCAGAGGATTAGAGAGATGTCTGTCTAAGTGGGAGTTCTTTAAGTAATATGATTAATTGAACTTAAATTTATCATGAACTTAGTCCCGGTAGTATTTTGCAAATCATGTTGTTGATCAATAGCTCGCGTTGTTGCTTCCCTGTGTTTATTTTGATATGTTCCTAGAGAAAATTGTGTTGAAAGATGTTAGTAGCAATGATGCGGTTTGGATCCGTGATCTGAGGTTTATCCTCATTGCTGCACAGAGGAATTATGTCCTTGATGCACCGCTAGGTGACAGACCTATTGCAGGAGCAGATGCAGACGTTATGAATGTTTGGCTAGCTAAATATGATGACTACTTGATAGTTTAGTGCACCATGCTTAACGGCTTAGAATCGAGACTTCAAAGATGTTTTGAACGTCATGGACCATATGAGATGTTCCAGGAGTTGAAGTTAATATTTCAAGCAAATACCCAAGTTGAGAGATATGAAGTCTCCAACAAGTTCTATAGCTAAAAGATGGAGGAGAATCGCTCAACTAGTGAGCATGTGCTCAGATTGTCTGGGTACTACAATCGCTTGAATCAAGTGGGAGTTAATCTTCCAGATAAGATAGTGATTGACAGAATTCTCTAGTCACCATCACCAAGTTAGTAGAACTTCGTGATGAACTATAGTATGCAAGGGATGACAAAAATGAATCCCGAGCTTTTCATGATGATGAAATCGATGAAGGTAGAAATCAAGAAAGAGCATCAAGTGTTGATGATTGACAAGATCACTAGTTTCAAGAAAAGGGCAAAGGAAAAAAGGGGAACTTCAAGAAAAATAGCAAGCAAGTTGCTGCTCAAGTGAAGAAGCCCAAGTCTGGTCCTAAGCCTGAGACTAAGTGCTTCTACTACAAAGGGACTGGTGACTGGAAGCGGAACTACCCCAAGTGATTGGCGGATAAGAGGGATGGCAAAGTGAACATAAGTATATTTGATATACATGTTATTGATGTGTACTTTACTAGTGTTTATAGCAACCCCTCAGTATTTGATACTAGTTCAGTTGCTAAGAGTAGTAACTCGAAACGGGAGTTGTAGAATGAACAGAGACTAGTTAAGGGTGAAGTGACGATGTGTGTTGGAAGTGGTTCCAAGATTTATATGATCATCATCGCACACTCCCTATACTTTCGGGGTTAGTGTTGAACCTAAATAAGTGTTATTTGGTGTTTGCGTTGAGCATAAATATGATTTGATCATGTTTATTGCAATAGGGTTATTCATTTAAGTCAGAGAATAAATTGTTGTTCTGTTTACATGAATAAAACCTTGTATGGTTACACACCCAATGAAAATAGTTCGTTGGATCTTGATCGTAGTGATACACATATTCATAATATTGAAACCAAAAGATGCAAAGTTAATAATGATAGTGCAACTCATTTGTGGCACTGCCGTTTAGGTCATATTGGTGTAAAGCGCATGAAGAAACTCCATGCTGATGGACTTTTGGAATAAGAATCAGTTGATGCTTACGAACCATGCCTCATGGGCAAGATGACTAAGACTCCGTTCTCCGGAACAATGCAGCAAGCAACAGATTTGTTGGAAATCACGCATACTGATGTATGTGGACCGATGAATATTGAAGCTCGCAACAGGTATCATTATTTTCTAATATTCATAGATGATTTGGGCAGATATGAGTATATCTACTTGATGAAACACAAGTCTGAAATATTTGAAAAGCTCTAAGAATTTCAGAGTGAAGTGGAGAATCATCGTAACAAAAATAAAAGTTTCTACGATATGATCGCAGAAGTAAAATATTTAAGTTACGAGTTTGGCCTTCAGTTAAAACAATGTGAAATAGTTTCACTACTCACGCCACCTGGAACACCACAGTGTAATGGTGTGTCCGAACGTCGTAATCGTACTTTACTTGATATGGTGCGATCTATGATGTCTCTTACAGATTTACCGCTATCGTTTTGGGGTTATGCATTAGAGACAGCCACATTCACGTTAAATAGGGCACCATCTAAATCCATTGAGACGACACCGTATGAACTATGGTTTGGCAAGAAACCTAAGCTGTCGTTTCTTAAAGTTTGAGGTTGCAATGCTTATGTGAAAAAGTTTCAACCTGATAAGCTCTAACCCAAATCGGAGAAGTGCATCTTCATAGGATACCCAAAAGAAAATGTTGGGTACACCTTCTATCACAGATCCGAAGGCAATATATTCGTTGCTGAGAATGGATCCTTTCTAGAGAAGGAGTTTATCTTGAAAGAAGTGAGTGGGAGGAAAGTAGAACTTGATGAGGTAACTGTACCTGCTCCCTTATTGGAAAGTAGTTCATCACAAAAATGTGTTCCTGTGACTACTACACCGATTAGTGAGGAAGCTAATGATGATGATCATGTTGAAGGAAATATGCCCTAGAGGCAATAATAAAGTTATTATTTATTTCCTTATATCATGATAAATGTTTATTATTCATGCTAGAATTGTATTAACCGGAAACATAATACATGTGTGAATACATAGACCAACAGAGTGTCACTAGTATGCCTCTGCTTGACTAGCTCGTTAATCAAAGATGGTTATGTTTCCTAACCATGAACAAAGAGTTGTTATTTGATTAACGAGGTCACATCATTAGTAGAATGATCTGATTGACATGACCCATTCCATTAGCTTAGCACCCGATCGTTTAGTATGTTGCTATTGCTTTCTTCATGACTTATACATGTTCCTATAACTATGAGATTATGCAACTCCCGTTTACCGGAGGAACACTTTGGGTACTACCCAAACGTCACAACGTAACTGGGTGATTATAAAGGAGTACTACAGGTGTCTCCAATGGTAGATGTTGGGTTGGCGTATTTCGAGATTAGGGTTTGTCACTCCGATTGTCGGAGAGGTATCTCTGGGCCCTCTCGGTAATGCACATCACATAAGCCTTGCAAGCACTGCAACTAATATGTTAGTTGTGAGATGATGTATTACGGAACGAGTAAAGAGACTTGCCGGTAACGAGATTGAACTAGGTATTGGATACCGACGATCGAATCTCGGGCAAGTAACATACCGATGACAAAGGGAACAACGTATGTTGTTATGCGGTCTGACCGATAAAGATCTTCGTAGAATATGTAGGAGCCAATATGGGCATCCAGGTCCCGCTATTGGTTATTGACCGGAGACGTGTCTCGGTCATGTCTACATTGTTCTCGAACCGTAGGGTCCGCACGCTTAACGTTACGATGACAGTTATTATGAGTTTATGCATTTTGATGTACCAAAGGTTGTTCAGAGTCCCGGATGAGATCACGGACATGACGAGGAGTCTCGAAATGGTCGAGACGTAAAGATTGATATATTGGAAGCCTATGTTTGGACATAGGAAGTGTTCCGGGTGAAATCGGGATTTTACCGGAATACCGGGAGGGTTACCGGAACCCCCCGGGAGACTAATGGGCCTATTGGGCCTTAGTGGAAAAGGAGAAAAGGGACAAGCCCAAGCTGGCCGGCGCCCCCCCTTCCCCAAAGTCCTAGTAGGACTAGGATAGGGGCCGGCCCCCCTTCTCTCTCCTTTTCCCCCCGGGAGTCCTAATTGGATTAGGATTGGGGGGAAGGAGTCCTACTCCTGGTGGGAGTAGGACTCCCCTGCGCCTCCTCTCCCTGGACGGCCGGCTCCTCCTCCTCCAACCTTTATATACGGGGGCAGGGGGCACCCCAAGACACACAACTTGATCCTTGAGATCGTTCCTTAGCCGTGTGCGGTGCCCCCTGCCACCAAATTCCACCTCGATCGTACCGTTGTAGTGCTTAGGCGAAGCCCTGCGTCGGTAGTACATCAAGATCGTCATCACGCCGTCGTGCTGACGGAACTCTTCCTCGACGCTTTGCTGGATCGGAGCCCGAGGAACGTCATCGAGCTGTACGTGTGCTAAGAACTCGGAGGTGCCGGAGTAGCGGTGCTTGGATCGGTCGGATCGGGAAGAAGGCGTACGACTACTTCCTCTACGTTGTGTGATCGCTTCCGCAGTCGGTCTGCGTTGGTACGTAGACAACACTCTCCCCTCTCGTTGCTGTGCATCACCATGATCTTGCGTGTGCGTAGGAATTTTTTTGAAATTACTGCGTTCCCCAACAGTGGCATCCGAGCCTAGGTTTTATGGTTTGATGTTATATGCACGAGTAGAACACAAGTGAGTTGTGGGCGATACAAGTCATACTGCCTACCAGCATGTCATACTTTGGTTCGGCGGTATTGTTGGGTGAGACGATCCGGACCAACCTTACGCGTACTCTTACGCGAGACCGGTTCCCTCGACGTGCTTTGCACACAGATGGCTTGCGGAAGACTGCCTCTCCAACTTTAGTTGAACCAAGTGTGACTACGCCCGGTCCTTGAGAAGGTTAAAACGGAGTCTATTTGACGAACTATCGTTGTGGTTTTGATGCGTAGGTGAGATGAGTTCTTACTTAAGCCCGTAGCAGCCACGTAAAACTTGCAACAACAAAGTAGAGGACGTCTAACTTGTTTTTGCAGGGTATGTTGTGATGTGATATGGTCAAAGCATGATGCTGATTTTATTGTATGAGATGATCATGTTTTGTAACCGAGTTATCGGCAACTGGCAGGAGCCATATGGTTGTCGCTTTATTGTATGCAATGCAATCGCGATGTAATGCTTTACTTTATTACTAAATGGTAGTGATAGTCATGGAAGCATAAGATTGGCGAGACGACAACGATGCTACGATGGAGATCAAGGTGTCGCGCCGGTGACGATGGTGATCATGACGGTGCTTCGAAGATGGAGATCACAAGCACAAGATGATGATGGCCATATCATATCACTTATATTGATTGCATGTGATGTTTATCCTTTTATGCATCTTATCTTGCTTTGATTGACGGTAGCATTATAAGATGATCTCTCACTAAAATTATCAAGAAGTGTTCTCCCTGAGTATGCACCGTTGCCAAAGTTCGTCGTGCCCAGACACCACGTGATGATCGGGTGTGATAAGCTCTACGTCCAAATACAACGGGTGCAAAACAGTTGCACACGCAGAATACTCAGGTTATACTTGACGAGCCAAGCATATACAGATATGGCCTCGGAACACAAAGACCGAAAGGTCGAGCGTGAATCATAGAGTAGATATGATCAACATAACGATGTTCACCATTGAAAACTACTCCATCTCACGTGATGATCGGTTATGGTTTAGTTGATTTGGATCACGTGATCACTTAGAAGATTAGAGGGATGTCTATCTAAGTGGGAGTTCTTAAGTAATATGATTAAATTGAACTTAAATTTATCATGAACTTAGTCCTGGTAGTATTTTGCAAATTGTGTTATAGATCAATAGCTCGCGTTGTTGCTTCCCTGTGTTTATTTTGATATGTTCCTAGAGAAAATTATGTTGAAAGATGTTAGTAGCAATGATGCGGATTGGATCCGTGATCTGAGGTTTATCCTCATTGCTGCACAAAAGAATTATGTCCTTAATGCACCGCTAGGTGACAGACCTATTGCAGGAGCAGATGCAGACGTTATGAACGTTTGGCTGGCTCAATATGATGACTACTTGATAGTTTAGTGCACCATGCTTAATGGCTTAGAATCGGGACTTCAAAGACGTTTTGAACGTCATGGACCATATGAGATGTTCCAGGAGTTTAAGTTAATATTTCAAGCAAATACCCGAGTTGAGAGATATGAAGTCTCCAACAAGTTCTATAGCTAAAAGATGGAGGAGAATCGCTCAACTAGTGAGCAAGTGCTCAGATTGTCTGGGTACTACAATCGCTTGAATCAAGTGGGAGTTAATCTTCCAGATAAGATAGTGATTGACAGAATTCTCTAGTCACCATCACCAAGTTAGCAGAACTTCGTGATGAACTATAATATGCAAGGGATAACGGAAACAACTCCCAAGCTCTTCGTGATGCTGAAATCAACGAAGGTAGAAATCAAGAAAAACATCAAGTGTTGATGGTTGACAAGACCACTAGTTTCAAGAAAAGGGCAGAGGGCAGAAGGGGAACTTCAAGAAGAACGGCAAGCAAGTTGCTGCTCAAGTGAAGAAGCCCAAGTCTGATCCTAAGCCTGAGACTAAGTTCTTCTACTGCAAAGGGACTGGTCACTGGAAGTGGAACTACCCCAAGTGATTGGCGGATAAGAAGGATGGCAAAGTGAACATAAGTATATTTGATATACATGTTATTGATGTGTACTTTACTAGTGTTTATAGCAACCCCTTAGTATTTGATGCTAGTTCAGTTGCTAAGGTAGTAACTCGAAACGGGAGTTGCAGAATAAACAGAGACTAGTTAAGGGTGAAGTGATGATGTGTGTTGGAAGTGGGTTCCAAGATTGATATGGTCATCATCGCACACTCCCTATAATTTTGGGATTAGTGTTAAACCTAAATAAGTGTTATTTGGTGTTTGCGTTGAACATGAATATGATTTGATCATGTTTATTGTAATACGGTTATTCATTTAAGTAAGAGAATAAATTGTTGTTCTGTTTACATGAATAAAACCTAATATGGTTACACACCCAATGAAAATAGTTCATTGGATCTCGATCTTAATAATACACATATTCATAATATTGAAACCAAAAGATGCAAAGTTAATAATGATAGTGCAACTTATTTGTGGCACTGCTGTTTAGGTCATATCGGTGTAAAGCGCATGAAGAAACTCCATACTGATGGGCTTTTGGAACCACTTGATTATGAATCACTTGGTACTTGCGAACCGTGCCTCATAGGCAAGATGACCAAAACACCGTTCTCCGGTACTATGGAGAGAGCAACAGATTTATTGGAAATCATACATACCAATGTATGTGGTCCGATGAATATTGAGGCTCGTGGCGGATATCGTTATTTTCTCACCTTCACAGATGATTTAAGCAGATATGGGTATATCTACTTGATGAAACATAAGTCTGAAACATTTGAAAAGTTCAAAGAATTTCAGAGTGAAGTGAAAAACATCGTGACAAGAAAATAAAGTTTCTACGATCTGATCGCGGAGACAAATATTTGAGTTACGAGTTTGGTCTTCAGTTAAAACAATGTGAAATAGTTTCACTACTCACGCCACCTGGAACACCACATCATAATGGTGTGTCCGAACGTCATAACCGTACTTTATTGGATATAGTGCAATCTATGATGTCTCTTACCGATTTACCACTATTGTTTTTGGGTCATGCATTAGAGACAGCTGCATTCACATTAAAAAAGGGGCACCATCTATATCCGTCGAGACGACGCCTTATGAACTATGGTTTGGCGAGAAACCAAAGTTGTCGTTTCTTAAAGTTTGGGGTTGCGATGCTTATATGAAAAAGTTTCATCCTGATAAGCTCAAAACTCAAATCGGAGAAGTGCATCTTCATAGGATATCCAAAGGAAACTGTTGGATACACCTTCTATCACAGATCCGAAGGCAAGACTTTTGTTGCTAAATTCGGAAACTTTCTGGAGAAGGAGTTTCTCTCGAAAGAAGTGAGTGGGAGGAAAGTAGAACTTGACGAGGTAACTGTACCTGCTCCCTTATTGGAAAGTAGTACATCACAGAAAAATGTTTCTGTGACACCTACACCAGTTAGTGAGGAAGCTAATGATGATGATCATGAAACTTCAGAACAAGACACTACTGAACCTCGTAGATCAACCAGAATAAAGATCCGCGCCAGAGTGGTACGGTAATCCTGTTCTGGAAGTCATGCTACTAGATCATGATGATCCTACGAACTATGAAGAAGCGATGGTGAGCCCAGATTCCGCAAAGTGGCTTGAAGCCATGAAATCTGAGATATGATCCATGTATGAGAACAAAGAATGGACTTTGGTTGACTTGCCCGATGATCGGCAAGCCATAGAAAATAAATGGATCTTCAAGAGGAAGACGAATGCTGATAGTAGTGTTACTATCTACAAAGCTAGAATTGTCGCAAAAGGTTTTCGACAAGTTCAAGGTGTTGACTACGATGAGATTTTCTCACTCGTATCTATGCTTAAAGTCTGTCCGAATCATGTTAGCAATTGCCGCATTTTATGAAATCTGGCAAATGGATAAACAAAACTGCATTCCTTAATGGATTTATTAAAGAAGAGTTGTATATGATGCAACAGAAGGTTTTGTAAATCCGAAAGGTGCTAACAAAATGTGCAAGCACCAGCGATCCATCTGTGGACTGGTGCAAGCATCTCGGAGTTGGAATATACGCTTTGATAAGTTGATCAAAGCATATAGTTTTATACAGACTTGCGGTGAAGCCTGTATTTACAAGAAAGTGAGTGGGAGCACTACAGCATTTCTGATAAGTATATGTGAATGACATATTGTTGATCAGAAATAATGTAGAATTATTCTCTAAAGCATAAAGGAGTGTTTGAAAGGAGTTTTTCAAAGAAAGACTACGGTGAAGCTGCTTACATATTGAGCTTCAAGATCTATAGAGATAGATCAAAGACGCTTGATAAGTTCTTTCAATGAGTACATACCTTGACAAAGATTTT
Organism: Triticum monococcum; assembly: GCA_034509565.1. Lineage (NCBI taxonomy): Eukaryota > Viridiplantae > Streptophyta > Magnoliopsida > Poales > Poaceae > Triticum > Triticum monococcum. Next base: position 106,444,856 of record CM067843.1, read on the forward strand.
GAAGTAGTTCAAAATGGAGCAGTCAAAGAAAGAGTTCTTGCCTGTATTATAAGGTGTGAAGTTGAGTAAGACTCAAAGCCCGACCACGGCAGAAGATAGAAAGAGAATGAAAGTCATTCCCTATGCCTTGGCCATAGGTTCTATAAAGTATGTCATGCTGTATACCAGATCTATTGTATACCCTACACTGATTTAGCAAGGGAGTACAATAGTGATCTAGGAGTAGATCACTGGACAGCGGTCAGAATTATCCTTAGTGAAATAAGGATATGTTTCTCGATTATGGACGTGACAAAAAGGTTCGTCGTAAAGGGTTACGTCGATGCAAGTTTTTGACACTGATCCAGATAATTCTAAGTCTCAATCTGGATACATATTGAAAGTGGGAGCAATTAGCTAGAGTAGCTCCGTGTAGAGCATTGTAGACATAGAACTTGCAAAATACTTACGGATCTGAATGTGACAGACCCGTCGACTAAAATTATCCCACAAGCAAAACATGATCACACCTTAGTACTCTTTGGGTGTTAATCACATAGAGATGTGAACTAGATTATTCACTCTAGTAAACCCTTTGAGTGTTGGTCACATGACGATGTGAACCATGGGTGTTAATCACATGGTGATGTGAACTATTGCTGTTAAATCACATGGCGATGTGAACTAGATTATTGACTCTAGTGCAAGTGGGAGACTGAAGGAAATATGCCCTAGAGGCAATAATAAAGTTATTATTTATTTCCTTATATCATGATAAATGTTTATTATTCATGCTAGAATTGTATTAACCGGAAACATAATACATGTGTGAATACATAGACCAACAAAGTGTCACTAGTATGCCTCCACTTGACTAGCTCGTTAATCAAAGATGGTTATGTTTCCTAACCATGAACAAAGAGTTGTTATTTGATTAACGAGGTCACATCATTAGTAGAATGATCTGATTGACATGACCCATTCCATTAGCTTAGCACCCGATCGTTTAGTATGTTGCTATTGCTTTCTTCATGACTTATACATGTTCCTATAACTATGAGATTATGCAACTCCCGTTTACCGGAGGAACACTTTGGGTACTACCAAACGTCACAACGTAACTGGGTGATTATAAAGGAGTACTACAGGTGTCTCCAATGGTAGATGTTGGGTTGGCGTATTTCGAGATTAGGGTTTGTCACTCCGATTGTCGGAGAGGTATCTCTGGGCCCTCTCGGTAATGCACATCACATAAGCCTTGCAAGCACTACAACTAATATGTTAGTTGTGAGATGATGTATTACGGAACGAGTAAAGAGACTTGCTGGTAACGAGATTGAACTAGGTATTGGATACCGACGATCGAATCTCGGGCAAGTAACATACCGATGACAAAGGGAACAACGTATGTTGTTATGCGGTCTGACCGATAAAGATCTTCGTAGAATATGTAGGAGCCAATATGGGCATCCAGGTCCCGCTATTGGTTATTGACCGGAGACGTGTCTCGGTCATGTCTACATTGTTCTCGAACCGTAGGGTCCGCACGCTTAACGTTACGATGACAGTTATTATGAGTTTATGCATTTTGATGTACTGAAGGTTGTTCGGAGTCCCGGATGAGATCACGGACATGACGAGGAGTCTCGAAATGGTCGAGACGTAAAGATTGATATATTGGAAGCCTATGTTTGGACATAGGAAGTGTTCCGGGTGAAATCGGGATTTTACCGGAATACCGGGAGGGTTACCGGAACCCCCGGGGAGACTAATGGGCCTATTGGGCCTTAGTGGAAAAGGAGAAAAGGGACAAGCCCAAGCTGGCCGGCGCCCCCCCTTCCCCAAAGTCCTAGTAGGACTAGGATAGGGGCCGGCCCCCCTTCTCTCTCCTTTTCCCCCCGGGAGTCCTAATTGGATTAGGATTGGGGGGAAGGAGTCCTACTCCCGGTGGGAGTAGGACTCCCCTGCGCCTCCTCTCCCTGGCCGGCCGGCTCCCCCTCCTCCAACCTTTATATACGGGGGCAGGGGGCACCCCAAGACACACAACTTGATCCTTGAGATCGTTCCTTAGCCGTGTGCGGTGCCCCCTGCCACCAAATTGCACCTCGATCGTACCGTTGTAGTGCTTAGGCGAAGCCCTGCGTCGGTAGTACATCAAGATCGTCATCACGCCGTCGTGCTGACGGAACTCTTCCTCGACGCTTTGCTGGATCGGAGCCCGAGGAACGTCATCGAGCTGTACGTGTGCTAAGAACTCGGAGGTGCCGGAGTAACGGTGCTTGGATCGGTCGGATCGGGAAGAAGACGTACGACTACTTCCTCTATGTTGTGTGATCGCTTCCGTAGTCGGTCTGCGTTGGTACGTAGACAACACTCTCCCCTCTCGTTGCTGTGCATCACCATGATCTTGCGTGTGCGTAGGAAATTTTTTGAAATTACTGCGTTCCCCAACACATGTAACTTCAGATCAAGTTACTACCGAACCTCATAGGTAAACCAGAGTGAGATCCGCACCAGAGTGGTACGGTAATCCTGTTCTGGAGGTCATGTTACTTGACCATGACGAGCCTACGAACTATGAGGAAGCGATGATGAGCCCAGATTCCGCGAAATGGCTTAAGGCCATGAAATCTGAGATGAGATCCATGTATGAGAACAAATTATGGACTTTGATTGACTTGCCCAATGATCGGCAAGCCATTGAGATTAAATGGATCTTCAAGAGGAAGACGGACGCTGATAGTAGTGTTACTATCTACAAAGCTAGAATTGTCGCAAAAGGGTTTTTCGACAGGTTCAAGGTGTTGACTACGATGAGAGTTTCTCACTCATATCTATGCTTAAGTCTGTCCGAATCATGTTAGCAATTGCCGCATTTTATGAAATCTGGCAAATGGATAAACAAAACTGCATTCCTTAATGGATTTATTAAAGAAGAGTTGTATACGATGCAACTAGAAGGTTTTGTCGATCCTAAAGGTGTTAACTAAATATGCAAGCTCCAGTGATCCATCTATGGACTGGTGCAAGCATCTCGTAGTAGGAATATACGCTTAGATAAGTTGATCAAAGCATATACTTTTATACAGACTTACGGTGAAGCTTGTATTTACAAGAGAGTGAGTGGGAGCACTACAACATTTCTGATAAGTATATGTGAACGACATATTGTTGATCGAAAATAATGTACAATTTTCTGGAAAGCATAAAGGAATATTTGAAAGGACTTTTTCAAAGAAATACCTCGGTGAAGCTGCTTACCTATTGAGCATCAAGATCTATAGAGGTAGATCAAGACACTTGATAAGTTTTTTCAATGAGTACATACCTTGACAAGATTTTGAAGTAGTTCAAAATGGAATAGTCAAAGAAAGAGTTCTTCCCTGTGTTGCAAGGTGTGAAATTGAGTAAGACTCAAAGCCAGACCACGGCAGAAGATAGAAAGAGAATGGAAGTCATTCCCTATGCCTCAACCATAGATTCTATAAAGTATGCCATGTTGTGTACCAGATCTGTTGTATACCCTACACTGTGTTAAGCGAGGGAATACAATAGTGATCTAGGAAGTAGATCACTGGACAGCGGTCAAAATTATCCTTAGTGGAATAAGGATATGTTTCTCGATTATGGACATGACAAAAAGGTTCATCGTAAAGGGTTACATCGATGCAAATTTTGACACTGATCTAAATGACTCTAAGTCTCAATCTAGATACATATTGAAAGTGGGAGCAATTAGCTATAGTAGCTCCGTGCAGAACATTGTTGACATAGAAATTTGCAAAATACATACGGATCTGAATATGGCAGACCCGTTGACTAAACTTCTCTCACAGGCAAAACATGATCACACCTTAGTACTCTTTGGGTGTTAATTACATAGCGATGTGAACTAGATTATTGACTCTAGTAAAACCTTTGGGTGTTGGTCACATAATGATGTGAACTATTGGTGTTAAATCACATGGCTATGTGAACTAGATTATTGACTCTAGTGCAAGTGGGAGACTGAAGGAAATATGCCCTAGAGGCAATAATAAAGTTATTATTTATTTCCTTATTTCATGATAAATGTTTATTATTCATGCTAGAATTGTATTAACCGGAAACATAATACATGTGTGAATACATAGACAAACTGAGTGTCACTAGTATGCCTCTATTTGACTAGCTCGTTAATCAAAGATGGTTATGTTTCCTAACCATAGACAAAGAGTTGTTATTTGATTAACGGGATCACATCATTAGGAGAATGATGTGATTGACTTGACCCATTCCGTTAGCTTAGCACTCGATCGTTTAGTATGTTGCTATTGCTTTCTTCATGACTTATACATGTTCCTGTCACTATGAGATTATGCAACTCCCGTTTACCGGAGGAACACTTTGTGTGCTACCAAACGTCACAACGTAATTGGGTGATTATAAAGGAGCTCTACAGGTGTCTCCAAAGGTACATGTTGGGTTGGCGTATTTCGAGATTAGGATTTGTCACTCCGATTGTCGGAGAGGTATCTCTGGGCCCTCTCGGTAATGCACATCACATAAGCCTTGCAAGCATTGCAACTAATGAGTTAGTTGCGAGATGATGTATTACGGAATGAGTAAAGAGACTTGCCGGTAACGAGATTGAACTAGGTATTGAGATACCGACGATCAAATCTCGGGCAAGTAACATACCGATGACCAAGGGAGCAACGTATGTTGTTATGTGGTCTGACCGATAAAGATCTTTGTAGAATATGTAGGAGCCAATATGAGCATCCAGGTTCCGCTATTGGTTATTGGCCGGAGACGTGTCTCGGTCATGTCTACATTGTTCTCGAACCCGTAGGGTCCGCACGCTTAAGGTTTCGATGACAGTTATATTATGAGTTTATGAGTTTTGATGTACCGAAGGAGTTCGGAGTCCCGGATGAGATCGGGGACATGACAAGGAGTCTCGAAATGGTCGAGACGTAAAGATCGATATATTGGACGACTATATTCGGACATCGGAAAGGTTCCGAGTGGTTCGAGTATTTTTCGGAGTACCGGGAAGTTACAGGAATACGGGGGAAGAAGTATATGGGCCTTATTGGGCTTTAGGGGAGAGGGAGAGGCAGGCCGCGCGCCCCCCAAGGCCTAGTCCGAATTGGACTAGGGGGAGGGGCTACGCCCCCTCCTTCCATCTCTTCCCTCTTCCCCTTCCTTGTCTCCTACTCCTACTACATGGAAGGACTCCTAGTTGGACTAGGAAAAGGGGGATCGTACTTCCGGTGGGAGTAGGACTCCCCTAGGGCGCGCCATAGAGAGGGCCGGCCCTCCCCTCCTCCACTCCTTTATATACGGGGGCAGGGGGCACCCCATAGACACACAAGTTGATCCTCGTGATCGTTTTCTTAGCCGTGTGCGGTGCCCCTTCCACCATACTCCTCGATAATATTGTAGTGGTGCTTAGGCGAAGCCCTGCGACAGTTGAATATCAAGATCGTCACCACGCCGTCCTGCTGACGGAACTCTTCCCCGACACTTTGCTGGATCGGAGTCCGGGGATCGTCATCGAGCTGAACGTGTGCTAGAACTCGGAGGTGCCGTAGTTTCGGTGCTTGATCGATCGGGCCGTGAAGACGTACGACTACATCAACCGCGTTGTCATAATGCTTCCGCTGTCGATCTACGAGGGTACGTAGATCACACTCTCCCCTCTTGTTGCTATGCATCACCATGATCTTGCGTGTGCGTAGGAAAATTTTGAAATTACTACGTTCCCCAGAAATTTCTTTGTGGGCACATGGGGTGGGTGGAAATTGGATCACACATCTCTTATGTAATAGATGTCGGATTTGATATGGTTTGTGCCTAGTACCTTGTATGTTTCTGAGACTGATGTTGTTGTGACTTTGTTATACTTAATGGTTCACACTAGGGCCCGAGTGTCATAATTTCACATTTGAACCCTTTATGTTTTCATGAATATACATGTGTTTTTGGATCATATCTGCAAGTTGTATGCGTCTATTATAGTTAAAAGCCAGAGACCTTGAAGTGACAGCAATCGGGCTATCAAAAGGTATGGCTATGATTTGAGGATTACATGTATTCATAGATTGCTTTGCTCCGATGCTTTGTGAAAGGATTAAATTAATTACCCTTATTTTCCATTAGGATCCCCCTGAAATAGGGGGTAAGACAAAAGATGGTGTGCAAGTTATTATTGCAAGCGCGTACAACTACATATGGAATACATGCATGCCTACATATGATTGATGAATTGGAGTCAAGCTTATTGTCACCTTGTGTAGCTCTTAGATGGTTGCTTCCATCCATGCAATGTCCACTATCCACTCCCATGTCTGCGCTTTCCATAATCATTGTTCTCTTTATGTTATGTTTGTTCTTTGCAACTACTAGGACCTAGTATTTTGTTGTTACTAGATGATACCTCGTGCATTGCTGCGGGAATGCATGCTAAATACTAAGATCCGTAAATGAAGCATCAGGTGGCCTCTTGGCGGGGTGTGGGCGGGTAGCCGTGCTGGCCTCCAACGCCCAAGACGCGACATCGATCAGCTCGGTGACGTCCCTCGAACTCTTGATCCAGCTGAGGCCGAGGGAGGGTTTCGTCAGCACGACGGCGTGATGACGGTGATGATGAAGTTACCGACGCAGGGCTTCGCCTAAGCACTACAATAATATGAACGAGGTGGAAATATGTGGAGGGGGCACCGCACACGGCTAAACAATCAACTTGTATGTCTATGGGGTGCCCCCCTCCCCCGTATATAAAGGAGTGGAGGAGGGGAAGGGCCGGCCTCATGGGGCGCGCCCAAGGGGGGGGATTTCTACTCCTAGTAGGAGTAGGTTTCCCCCCTTCCCTAGTTGGAGTAGGAGAAGAAGGAAGAGGGAGAGGGAGAGAAGGAAAGCCCCCCCCCCATTCGGATTGGGCTTGGGGGGCGTGCGCCTCCCACTTAGCCGCCTCCTCCTATCTTCCACCATGGCCCATTAAGGCCCATTAACTCCCCGAGGGGTTCCGGTAACCCCCCGGTACTCTAGAAAATGCCCGAACTAATCCGAAACCTTTCCGGTGTCCAAACATAGCCTTCCAATATATTAATATTCATGTCTCGACCATTTCGAGACTCCTCGTCATGTCCGTGAGCACATCCGGGACTCGAAACTACCTTCGATACATCAAAACACATAAACTCATAATACCGATCGTCATCGAACGTTAAGCATGCGGACCCTACGGGTTCAAGAACTATGTAGACATGACTGAGACTCATCTCTAGTCAATAACCAATGCGATAGACTTGTACGCTATACATACTTTCCGCCTCCTGTGTGCCACTGTGGCGACCCCTTTGACATATAAAAGGAGGCCCAAGGGGTACTAAGGGGGGATTCAGACTTTTTGGGCTAGGCATGCACCACAGCTAGTTCAGGAGCTCAAGAACACCAAATATACACCAAAGTAGGACTAGGGTATTACGCATCATTTGCGGCCCAAACCTGGATAAAATTCCCTCGCGTTGATCTTCTAGAACCGCTCTTTGCACAGCCCCGCGCCCCGCCAACCGTAGTAGGGATTCCCTGTGATCCCATAGGTGTCGTTTCCCAGACAACGCCCTGGTGGGTTGTGGTCCCCATGTGGCCCCCCTCACTTATCCCTTCACACCACATCATCACCTACCTCCAGAAAAAAATCTCCATTGCTCTCTCTCTCCCGTGTTCTTGCTCTCAAACCCGCGGATTTCGTTCTCTTTGCTCGAAGCTCCGTTTCCGAAACTGTTTCGGGGGATTGTTGCTTGGCATGTGACTCCTCCGTTTGTCCAATTAATTTTTGTTTTAGTGGTTTATATTTTGAATAATTAGCTACTCTTGGTGCTACTGTAGATGATCTTGCATGTTGAATTCTTAGAGTTCTAAGTAGTTTGAATGCTTGCTATGGCCTCCATGTATCCCTATGAGTAGTTGCTATCAATCTTGTAAAGTTTTATTGAGAAAAATTTTGTGGACTAAAAATTTCAGAATTTTTGTTCATAGGAAAAGGATGAATATATTTAGGAAATTTTCTTCCAAGAAGAACTCCAAGGGAGTTATTGGGGAGTCATCTGATAGTGATCTCCATCCCCGGAGGTTGGCGGAAGTACGGTCGTGCGAATGGCCGCATACCCCGTTCATGGAGGAGGCTGGAATCCTTCAAGAGTTTACGCAATATGCTGGTAATGCCAACATCACCGACTTCATCGCAGCTGAATGTGAATAGTATCATCTCCTCACAAACATCTTTGTTCAAAGTTTTAATTACCTTCTTGGGAATAATCCCCCTGAAGTGCAGTTTAATTTATATGTCGAACTCCATCAAATACCACTTACTGAATTTTGTGAAATATGCTTGCTTCCTTCTGATGGTAGTTCAGCAGAGCCAAGACCCGCAGAGTTTGAAAGCTTTTATCGTACTCTGATAGTGGGCGATGAGAGAGGGGCGTCGAGTATAACGGTCGTTGGCTTGCATTTTCCCGCTGTTCATTATTTTGCTCTTTTCATTTCAAAATGTTTGCTCGCTAGAGAGAAGGTGGGTGCACTGAGTTCACCAGACCTTGTTGTTTTACTCGTGCACTAGAGGGCGACAACACTTATAGCTTGGGAGCTATCGTGGCACGTCGCCTCCACATTAATAAGTCCAAGGGTAAAATACATGGTGGTATTTTCGGTACTCGCTTGGCAGCTCGCTTTAATGTTGAGATACGCCCTCATGACTATCCTTTGACCAAGGTCGATCTAGATCGCGCAGCTATGGAACACCACCACTTCATCGCACGAGATTTCCTTAACATTCCTATTCCGTATAACTTGGTTTTCAGTGTGAGCACTCATGATATTATTCCATTGTCTACACCTGCTTTGTTTGATCTTGTTGCTAGGGGCGGATATACACTACAAAAAAGACACATCCGTGACATTTTGGGCTGAACGAATTTTTGTGTCATGCTTATGACACTTCTATGAGGATAATTGTGACAAAACCCTGTATCATCATAGATGTGGTGGGCTCCTACTTCTATGACAAAAAATCATGCGAGAAAATGGGCTTTTCGTCCTGGGCGGGCCGGAGACGCAGCTGCATGACATTCTTTGGGCTGTCCATGACAAAAAAAACCATGGTAGAAGCGAGGGCGAGGAAAATGTCAGGGAGTTCCCGGTTATGGTGGGTGGTTGGGGGCCGAGCGATGCGTGTTTCTCTCATACACGTACGCGCGTGGGTGCGAGGCACTGGGCTCTAACTGAACCTGAATGAGGTATTCGCCTACTGAACCCGAGCGATTGCATTGCAGGCTACGCGTTACTGAACCCGAGCAACCGATCGATGGCTGTTAACTGAACCCGATCGAGCGATTTCTTCGCTACTGCTACTAACTGAAGCCGGTCGAACCTGCCACCTCTTGATGAACAATGAGAGTTGTTGGGGGGTGGATGAATAGTTCTCGGTGGGGATTGGATGAACAAGACCCCTTGGTAGTACAGGACCCCGTGGAGGGCTGGATGAGCAGGACCCCGATCGATCGAGCCAGTTGCGGGTGGATGAACAGGACCCCGTGGAGGGCTGGATGAACAGGACGACCCCGTGGAGGGATGGTTGAACAGTAGCCGGTGGAGGGCTGGATGAACAGTAGCCCGTGGAGGGCTAGTTGAACAGGACCCCATGGAGAGGGCTGGTTAAACAGTAGCCGGTGGAGGAGCACACGGTGGAGGCTGGATGAACAGGAGCCCGTGGATGAACAGTCGTAGGTGGAGGCTGGAGAAGGTCGATGGTGGATGAATAGTAGCCCGTGGAGGCTAGAGGAGGTCAATGGTGGAGATGAACGGTAGCCAGTGGAGTCCCGTTTTGCGGTACGCCACACCCCTCCCAATGAACAGGACCCCCGCTTCGACTGTAGCGCTCCAACATAGGTCTGTTTCCTCCGTTTTGCGGTACGCCACACCCCTCCCGATCAACAAGACCCCATTTCGACCGTAGGCACACTCAAACACAAGTCTGTTTCCTCCATTTTGCGATATGCCATACCCTTCCCGATGAACAGGATCCCATTTTGACCGTGGCCGGTCGAACAGAAGGCCGTTTCCTCCATTCTGTAGTACGCCAGACCCCGTTTCGGCTGTTCCGTCCAAGCCGGTTGGCTCCAGTTGAACAAGACGCATTCTGACCCAGTCGGTTGCCTCCCGATGAACAGGACGTTGTTTCTCTGTTCCGACCCAGCCGGTTCGCTGTCCGATGAACAGGACACGGTTGCTGCCGTCTGTTGCCTCTCCATGTACACAAGCCCTCGCCGTCCGTATATGCGCGAGTACGCGCTCGAGACCCCACCCATATGTACGGACATGGCCGTATTTTTTGCCCTATGGTTGTACGTACGTGTGCAGGACTTAGACGGGACTGCATGAACTGCTATGTCAGGTGCTCTACAATGACACGTGCCGCTACTTACTCGGCCACGGTTTATACTTGTAGAGAGACCGATCGACCAGTATGTACGTACACATTCGTGACCAGACAGACAACGCTACGTACGCTTTCACTGGTGGGTCCCATCGGTTAGGGTGGATAAGGACGCACTTCCTTGTGTGCGGAGATATAGCTGGTCGGTCCCAGCTGTCAGGGGGAGGAATCTGTCGGTGTTCTGGGAACGGGGCTACCCAGACTTGCCTGCCTGCAGCCCATGGCGTGGCTCCGTCAACGGCCCGGTACGGCCTAGCTTTCGTGACAACAACCAAGACCCTCGCGAGGGGCCAAGCCTCGCGAGGCGGACGACACCAAGACCTCCCTGGGGGGCGGCCTCCCGAGGATGGCTCCGAGGAGCGGAGATATCTATGCAAGCTGCACCTAGCGAGGTTCATATGACGTGAGTCGTGACGACCAAGGCCAGGCGGGCGCCAGCGGGCGCAGTGTACCCGTTTCCTTTTTGGTGCTAAGGAGGCAAGTACAGGCGCGGGGTCCCGAGGAATCAAGCAATGGTTTCCATATCGGTGCAACAAGATCAAGACCACCAGGACGGTAGGACAGAGGTCATCGCGGAGCCCACCGCAGCGTCACCATCAGAGGCTTTTACAGGCTAAGACTACTTTTTCAGTATAACTTGTACTAGTTGTCTCCCTTCGAATTTGACCGTTGTGGGGTCCCTTCCCGCCTACATTTGGGAAGAGGGCCGAGGCCACTATAAATAGGACTTAGCCACCACCATACAGGGAACCGGACGGATCATTCAGACCAACCTCACAACCACCAGCTCATCTAGCACAAGAACACCTCGCCTCCTGAGGCTATTCCACCACTATACTAGTTCATCCTTAGCCCCTCGAGGCAATCCACCACAAAGCTGGAGTAGGGTATTACACCGCAAGGTGGCTCGAACCAGGATAAACTGATCTGTCTCTTGTCCATTAGATTCATCGAGCTAGGTCGTGGATTCGGTGAGCGGGCAGACTGGGGAGGGCGAGTTCTTCACACACACCCCAGAGTTCGAACCTCTCAAGGGTTTGCGGAACCCTAAATCCAACACTTGGCGTGCCAGGTAGGGGTGCGTCGGAGCCTCTCTTCTTCCAGTCGGTCCGCCATCGCCCTATAGTTCCGATGGCCAACGATCCGAGGGCTCATGCCGAGCACTGGGCCGCTTGGCCCGCCCGAGCGATGCTGTCCGCCCAGGAAGACCTCCACTCCGCGCTCCAGGCGGCTCGCACACCGCCCAACACCACCGGACATGGGCGACGCGGGCCGTCGTTGTCCGCCCTCGCACCGCGGCGTACGCGCGCCACCACACGATCTTTGGGCTACGCCGCGGCGACAATGCCACACACTCGTTGGGAGAAGGCGAACATGCAAGCCGCAATCATCGTAGCGTGAGAGCTGCTGCGTTGCAGGTTGGCATAGGGCGGCCACGACGCCCTGCTGGACCGGGTCGCTGAGTTGCTGGGCACCACCTGCAGAGGTGCGACACCCTTCTGCTCCCTGCCCACGCCTTAGGTTGTGGTAGGGTGCGCGCCCCCCGGAGCACCTGAGGGGTTCGACAGCATCAACACGGCCAGCGGCGCTGCTCATCCTACCACGACCGCGCCTCCTCCGGGCGGGGCAGGCTCTGGCAGTCCCCTGCGGGGCCATGCTGGGATATCACCCCATGGCCATCAGGGCTAGGCGCAGGGCCTAGTGGCCCAAGGCGTGAGGCACCTAGGCGAAGGCTACGGCACGGCAACTTCAGGCGCCTACGTGCCCCGCATGGTGGATCTGGAGTATGCGCCGGAGGAAGGCCCCAACTCGTTCCCCGAGCCAGGCTGGACAGAAGGGACGCCAGAGGCTGAGGCTTTCCATGAGCCGCCTGGAAGCTTTGCCAACCCCTTCAACGACAATAACTGTAGGGTACAACCGATATCTCAGGAATATGCTTACGCTAACCATGGACCGCAGGTGAACCAGGCCACAACAGTGGCAGAGACCCTAGGGCGGTGGCTCCGCTCCCGGCGACAGTGGCACACTGGGGGCTGCACGGGAGGGGCCTGGAGCCAGGGCCTCCCCCACACCGCATGGAGCAAGGCATTGCACAGAGGTAGGCCCTCTGCCGGGGAAGGCGCCGGTGAGCCCTTCCCCTCGGTAGAGGGCCCGTGGTCGCCAAGGGCGCCGCCAGCGTCCCCCTTGCTCCTTTGTCTTGTCCTGGTTTTTGGACGCCCCAATGGTGGTCGGGGGAGGCGCAGGGCGGGGCCCTCATCAGGCGATATGAAGCAAGGCTCACACCTATGAAGGTCTCCGCTCATGACACTCTCACATAATAATGAGTGGGGTTGTACACGCCCCGGAGTCTCCGGAGTGCCGCCCCTGGGCCTCAGGGGCTCCCTCCCACGTCCAAGTGGAAGCACCATGCTCCGTGCTGGCCGTCGACACTATCCCCCAATGACTGTGCTCACATACATTGAAAGCACTTAGCTCCGCGCTGGTGAGAAGACAAGAAGACTAGCTAGGTGTCGGACACGACTGTTGCTTTCGTCCCTTTTTCTGTAATTTGATTCATCGCCTTTTGGACTGAGATTTGAAGTTCTTTTGTGTTATCAAAATGGGGGGAGTCTTCTCTTGTTTGTGTCGTTTTCTTGCGTTCTGGTTGCGTGTTTTACTTTGAGGCTCACGCCTGCTGCCCCCCCCTACAAGCGCCTCGCGAGTGGGGGCTGGTCGGCGTGCAAGGCCAGTCACACCCGGACGGCCCGGATAGGATCCCCTCGGGGTCAAGGGTGGACTCGCCGCAGGATCGCCGTGCGCACATCCTGCCGTAGTCGGGCGTTCACTCTTCACGAGGCCTTCTCGAAGGGATTAGTAGGCTTCTCAGGAGGCTCAGAGCCTCATGAGCCCCGAAGAGCCCACCTCGGGAGGAAGGTTCAACCAGGATGTCAGGGCACGCCCAAGACCGGCGGAACCAAGGTAAGACGTAACGACTACCCTGCTCGGGAGCCTCCGGGCCCGTGATGGCGCATCTCAAGCCCTGTCCACAAAAGGTATGCCGTCATTTCATACATTCTGTTTCATACATTATAAGGGGCCCCCTTTTCAAAATTCTTTCACATCTCGCAGGGCCGCGCCCGGAGGTTTCCTTTTTTTCACACAGGTTAAGGCAAAAGGAAACGCAGGATTAGCCGGAGGCATTGCCTTCCTCATTGTCTTCACTGTCTTCATCTTCGCCACCCGAGATGTCGCTAGAGTCATCCTCATCATCGTCGTCCGCACCACCTTCCTCGACCACCATCTCAACCGCGTCGTCCTAAGGGGCGAACTCCGTGACCAAGGCGTCCACGTGGTCATCCACCTAGTTCGACAGGTTGTCTCAGATAACCCCGGGCACGGGGGCTATGGCGGCGTCAAAGTCAAAATGGGGATCCAGGTTCTGGAGGTGACTGAAGACTCCTGAGAATGCATGCTCAAGGAGGCCCTGGCTCCTCTCCTCAAAGAGCTCGTGAGCCCTCGCGGCCCGGTCCTCCAGGTGCGTCACGACCTCGGTGAAGAAGCGGAGGTGGCTAGCATAATCTTCCTCGCGCGGATGAAGGACGATCTCCTCGCAGATGGTGCTCAAGGCTCGGTTGGCTCTCACCATGAGGGCCTGAAGCATAGAAGCGTGCTCGCGCTGCAGCGTCTGCCTACCGCATGCCTCATCCACATTCTTCTTTGCGAGAGACACGGCGCCATCAATCTGTTGCTGGAGTGAGAGCAAGTTGGCGCGTGCGGAGGCCAAGTCAACCTGGGTGGAAGCCTGAGCTGCCTTGGTGGCCCTCTCGAGCTGCTCCGCCTCGTCTAGATTCGTCCTAAGGGCGGTGGTCCCGCCCTCAATCGCGGCTTCCAGGAGCTCCAGCTTCAGGCGGTGCTCATCGGCAAGATCCGCGTGAGCCTTCGCCACCCTCTGATCAACCTCCTCCTGGATCTTGGCTTCTTGCACTGTGACGTCATCCTCAGCCATGACCACCTGGCGCTCCCTCACCTCCAGTGCTCAAGCTCCAGGCTGCACTCCGAGGCCTCCAGTACCAGCGCCTCCTCGTGCTTCTGGATCTCCTTCTCTTCGGAAGGTGATCCCCTCATCGACGCCAAGACGGACCTGCGTGCCTCAATTCGCTGCTCAAGGGTAGCATTCAAGGCCTGGAGTTCTTGTTCGCGCTCCTCGGCAGCCTCGCATCGATGGTCGGCCGCCCTGGCCTCCTCCAAGGCCCGGGCGTAGGCCTCGCGTGAGGTCATGAGGGATAGCACAACCTTCATGTTGGCGCGCTTGTGCCGAAGATGCCCAAGGTTGATGGCCACCTTCAACTGGTGCCACTCGTCCGCCAGCTGGAGATCCTCCGTCTCAAGGCGGGCATCGATGTCGGCAAGTTCTTCTCGGAGCCGGCTCAGCGCACCCATCGCCTCCCGGAAAAGCTCGTGGCGCACAGCACTGCGCCCATGCGCGAGCTCTAGCGCATGGCCAAGCCCATCCCTCACGCCGGGAGTCGTTGGGGAAGCTCGAGGTGGCCCTCCTGCCCCTGACAGGGGGCTGGAGGCCGGTGCTTTCTGTGCCACCCTTCAGGCCTCAGCGGAGGTGCTGGGTGGCGTGGCATCACTACTCGAAGATGAAGCCAAGGCTAGGATTACCCAGGCACCAGTGATGACCAATGAAGGAGCCCTCGGCACGCCTTCTGCACCCTAGGCCGGACCATGAAGGAGGGACGATAGGAATACAGGATCAAGCACTACAAAACAAAGACACATCTGTTACATTTTGGGCCGAACGAATTTTTTTTCCTGTCATGCTTATGACACTTCTATGACGATAATTGTGACAAAACCCGGTATCATCATAGATGTGGTGGGCTCCTACTTCTATGACAAATAATCATGACAGAAAAACGGGCTTTTCTTCCTGGGCGGGCCGAAGACGCAGCTGCATGACATTCTTTGGGCCGTCCATGATGGAAAAACCGTGCTAGAAGCGAGGGCGAGTGAGGGAGTCCTGGATTAGGGGGTCTCCGGACAGCCGGACTATATCCTTTGGCCGAACTATTGGACTATGAAGATACAAGATTGAAGACTTCATCTCGTGTCCGGATGGGACTCTACTTGGCGTGGAAGGCAAGCTAGGCAATATGGATATGGATATCTCCTCCTTTGTAACTGACCTTGTGTAACCCTAACCCTCTCCGGTGTCTATATAAACCGGAGGGTTTTAGTCCATAGGACACAACAACTACAACATACAATCATACCATAGGCTAGCTTCTAGAGTTTAGCCTCTCTGATCTCGTGGTAGATCTACTCTTGTACTACCCATATCATCAATATTAATCAAGAAGGACGTAGGGTTTTACCTCCATCAAGAGGGCCCGAACCTGGGTAAAACATCATGTTCCCTGCCTCTTGTTACCATCCGGCCTAGACGCACAGTTCGGGACCCCCTACCCGAGATCCGCCGGTTTTGACACCGACATTGGTGCTTTCATTGAGAGTTCCTTTGTGTCATCGCTGTTAGGCTTGATGGCTCCTACTATCATCGATGGCGATGCAGTCCAGGGTGAGACTTTTCTCCCCGGACAGATCTTTGTATTCGGCAGCTTTGCACTGCGGGCCAATTCGCTTGGCCATCTAGAGCAGATTGAAAGTTACACCCCTGGCCACCAGGTCAGGTTTGGAAGCTTAAACTACACGGCCGATATCCGCGGAGACTTGATCTTCGACGGATTCGAGCCTCTGCCTTGTGCGTCACAATGAGTGCGGTTTAGCGCTACCATCGGATAGTGTTCAAAAGATCGCACAGGCAACCGCTCCGACCCTCAATTCGGAGCCGCCTTCCGTGGACGGGTGGATGGACCCCGCCACAGAGGCCTTACCCTCAGTGGCGATCGAGCCAAACATCGACCTTACCTTGCACGAGAGTCGTGTTGTTAAACTGCCGGATCCTTCTCCGGCCACGGACTCCGAACCGCCTGCGCCCGTTCCTGTTGAATCCGATTGGGCGCCGATCATGGAGTTTACCTCCATGGATATTTTTCAGCACTCGCCCTTTGGCGACATACTGAACTCATTAAGGTCTCTCTCCATGTCAGGAGGATCCTGGCCGAACTATGTCCGGCAGGACTTGGATGCGAACGATGAAGAAATTCGAGGCCCACCCACCACCCACTTAGTAGCCACTGTTGATGACTTAACCGACATGCTTGACTTCGACTCCGAAGACATCGACGGCATGGACGACGATGCGGAGGCGAAGAGGAACCACCGCCCACAGGGCACTGGATAACCACCTCATCATACGATATATACATGGTGGATACACCCAAAGAAAGCAATGGCGACGAGACAGCGGAGGATGACCCCTCCAAGAAGCAACCCAAGCATCGACGTCAGCGGCGGCGCTCTAAGTCTCACCAAAGCAAAAGTGGTGATACCGACACAGGAGATAATAATACTCTGGATAGTGCCGAAGACAACAACAATCCCCTCCAGCAAGATTTAGAGCAGGAGGATGGAGGAGCCAGCCCTCCTGAGAGAGCGGCAGATGGAGAGGAGGAGGATGATAATTACATGCCCCCCTCCGAAGACGAGGCAAGCCTAGGCGACGACGAATTCGCTGTGCTAGAGGATCCCGTCGAACAAGAGCGCTTCAAATGCCGGCTTATAGCCACGGCAAATAGCCTTAAGAAAAAGCAGCAACAGCTTCAAGCTGATCAGGATCTGCTAGCTGACAGATGGACTGAAGTCCTCGCGGCTGAGGAATATAAACTCGAGCGCCCCTCCAAGGGTTACCCAAAGTACAGGTTGCTACCCCGACTGGAGGAAGAAGCATATGATACAGCTGATCGGCCACCTCGTGGCCGCGATAGAGAGGCATTCCAGCCAAAAACTCAGCCTCCACCCCGACGCCATTCAAATAAAAAGGCATGGGGAGATACGCTAGACCTGTGAGACATATTGGAGGACAAAGCAAAGCATGCAAGATCAATCTACGGATCACGAGGGCGCGCCACTCTTCGAGACGATAAACGTCACACCGGATATAGTAAAAGCAAATCCGGCGGGGCCAAACACAGCGGGCAAGACCCATTCGAGCTGCGTCGCGATATAGCCCAATACAGAGGCGCTGCACACCCCTTATGCTTCACAGATGAAGTAATGGATCATCAAATCCCAGAAGGTTTCAAACTTGTAAATATTGAATCATACGACGGCACAACAGATCCCGCAGTATGGATCAAGGATTTCCTCCTCCACATCCACATGGCTCGCGGTGATGACTTACATGCCATCAAATACCTCCCACTAAAGCTCAAGGGACCAGCGCGGCATTGGCTTAATAGCTTGCCAGCCGAGTCCATCAGCTGTTGGGAAGATCTGGAAGCCGCATTCCTCGACAACTTTCAGGGCACTTATGTGCGGCCACCAGATGCCGATGACTTGAGCCACATAATTCAACAGCCAGAAGAATCGGCCAGGCAATTCTGGACTCGGTTCCTAACAAAGAAAAATCAAATTGTCGACTGTCCAGATGCAGAGGCCCTAGCGGCTTTCAAACACAACATCCGCGACAAATGGCTAGCCCGGCACCTTGGTCAGGAAAAGCTGAAATCTATGGCAGCCCTCACGACACTCATGACCCACTTTTGTGCGGGAGAAGACAGCTGGCTGGCTCGCAGTAATAATATATCAAAGAACCATGGTACTTCGGATACCAAGGACGGCAATAGCAGGTCACGTCGCAACAAACATAAGCGCCGCATTAACAACGATAATACCGAGGATACGGCAGTCAATGCCGGATTCAAAGGCTCTAAACCCGGTCAGCGGAAAAAGCCATTCAAACCAAGTACGCCGGGTCCGTCCATCTTGGACCGTATACTCGATCGCTCGTGTCAAATACACGGTACCCCAGAAAAGCCAGCCAATCACACCAACAGGGATTGTTGGTTGTTCAAGCAGGCCGGCAAGTTAATTGCCGAAAATAAGGACAAGGGGCCACATAGCGATGACGAGGAGGAGCCCCGGCAGCCACACACCGGAGGACAGAAGAGGTTTCCCCCACAAGTGCGAACGGTGAACATGATATACGCAACCCACATCCCCAAAAGGGAGCGGAAGTGTGCGCTCAGGGACGTATATGCGTTGGAGCCAGTCGCCCCAAAATTCAACCCGTGGTCCTCCTATCCGATCACTTTCGATCGCAGGGACCATCCCACTAGTATCCGTCATGGCGGATTCACCGCACTGGTTCTGGACCCAATCATTGACGGATTTCACCTCACTCGAGTCCTTATGGATGGCGGCAGCAGCCTGAACCTGCTTTATCAGGACACAGTGCACAAAATGGGTATAGACCCCTCAAGGATCAAACCCACAAAAACGACCTTTAAGGGCGTCATTCCAGGCATAGAGGCCCATTGTACAGGCTCAATCACACTGGAAGTGGTCTTTGGATCCTCGGATAACTTCCGAAGCAAAGAGTTAATCTTGGATATAGTCCCGTTCCGCAGTGGTTATCATGCACTGCTCGGGCGAACCGCATTTGTGAGATTCAATGCGGTACCACATTATGCATACCTCAAGCTCAAGATGCCAGGACCTCATGGGGTTATTACAGTCAATGGAAACACAGAGCGCTCTCTCCAAACAGAGGAGCACACTGCGGCCCTCGTAGCAGAAGCGCAAAACAGCCTCTCAAGGCAATCCACCAGTTCAGCGTTTCAAAACCCAGACACCTTCAAGCGCGCTCAGAGCAATCGGCAAATAGACTGCCTGGCACGATCTGAGCTCGCGTAGCAATGTGGCCCCACCCTAGTCCCAGCCAAACGGCGAAGCTCATGCCACGCGTACATAGTTACGCATTAAAAATACCATGGGCACAGGTGGGGAGGGGGCACACTGCGGCACGTCCCAAGACGCGGCTTAAACCGCACTAAGGGCTCCCCGTTTGGTTATTTTTCTCTTTTTTCAGGACCTTAATCTCTAGAAACCCCGTCCGGCAGCACTATTGCCGAACACATGATGCAGCAACCAAGGAGGCGGAAAGCTACGTCACAGCACGTAATTCCCAGGTGGATTATAATAACGAGCGAAATATTTGATTTAATACTATTCCTCAGCTTGCCCTTGGAAGGGACATAGTCCCACTCTTTGCTTATCGCACTATCTGTATCATTCTGCTTTAATGCACCTTTTTGAATAAACAATGCATAACATCACGACTATTATTGCATTCTTGTTATATATATATGTGTGTGTTCATTAACGAAGCCTTGCAACCGTACACTTTGGTACGGCCAATACACCAGGGGCTTACGTACCCCACAACATGGTGTGAAAAGTCCGAACACTTTCACAAGTGCGGCACCCCGAACTTATAGCATTATATGCATCAGCTCCGAATCATGTCTTTGGTCAAATGTTGGGTTGCTAGGCTCCTATGTTTTGGTACCTTACGTTCCGCTCTATCGGCTAAGGTAGCGCTAGGAGAACTACTGCGATTGTGCCCCGGTTCTGCCGGGCTGAGCACCTCAGTAGAGAAAGTTAAAACTGACTGTCATGATAAGGCGAGAGACTGGTCGCTGTTTGGCGAGGTTTTCGAGTCCCTAAAGACTTATGCCACTTAGGGCGAGGGGCCGGCCCTGTCTGGCTTAAAGGCGTGTATCGCGCCCCGAATTCGGCCTTCCGAATTACCAGGGCTTCGCCTAAATTTAAAATTATAGAATTATATGGCTAAGTGAGAGTGATAAAGCATTATTAGTCTGGTTGCCTTGTTCGTTGTGCTGAGCACCTCCCTCGAAGGACCCAAATATGGGAACAAGAGTGCTCAGTTTTATCCCAAACACCCCAGCACTTGTGGCATGGGGGCAGAAGCCGAGGACTAGCCATCTCTCAGATTGATAAATGGCCAAACAGAAGGTAATATTTTAAATTCACACAAGCATTGCATAGCGCATATGAAACAAGTTTTCATCATACAGGATCACATGAGCAAGTTTACTCAAATATTATATCCTTTGAACATTCGTCCGCTACAAGACGGGCACCCTTCAGGACACCCTCATAATAAATCTCGGGGGTGCGATGCTCCTTGCCCTGCGCCGGCCCTTCCTTGATCAGCTTCACAGCATCTAGCTTGGCCCACTTCACCTTCACACGGGCGAAAGCCCGGCGTGCACCTTCGATGCAGAAGGACCGCTTGACGACCTCCAGCCGTGGGCAGGCATCCACAAGCCGCCTCACCAGGCCGAAGTAGCTGTTTGGAAGGGCGTCGCCAGGCCACAGCCGAACTATAAGGCCCTTCATGGCCTGTTCGGCCGCCTTGTGCAGCTCGACCAGCTGCTTTAGCTGGTCGCTCAGAGGCATCAATTGTTCGGTCTCAGTATACTGAGACCAGAACAGCTTCTCCATTGAGCTTCCCTCCTCGGCCTGGTAAAATTGTGCGGCATCCGACACGCTGCGGGGCAAATCTGCGAATGCTCCTGGAGAGCTCCGAATTCAGGTAAGTAATCGGTAATTTACTTTTACATGCTTGCTCTGCATATAGAATGCCTTACCCGCCGCTATCTTCTTCATTGCGTCGATCTCCTGGAGGGCCTTTTGGGCTTCGGCCTTGGCACTTTTCACGCTCTCGAGGGTCGCGGCAAGCTCAGACTCTCGCGTCTTCGAGTCAAGCTCCAACGCCTCGTGCTTTGTCATGAGAGCCTGGAGCTCTTGCTGCACCTCGCCCACCCGAGCCTCTTGATTTTCTCGCTCAGTGCGCTCCTTTGCCGCTTTATCTTCGGCCTTGGTTAGCGCTTGCTTCAGGGTCGCCACCTCGGTCATGGCCCCTAGCAAATATACGATGATCCTGTCATTTTGCAATCGCGTCTTCTTGTATATATACATATCTATAGACAGGGTATTACTTACCCTTGTTCTCCTCGAGCTGCCTCTTGGCAAGGCCGAGCTCTTTCTTGGACCCCTCGAGGTCCTGCTTCAGTATGGCGACCTCCGCAGTCAGTGCGGCGGACGCCAGCAGCGAAGCCTGCATATGCATATTGACATACTTATATTAGACTCCTGCGATATTATTTGATCCTCTGTTCGGCTTTTCTTTGTGAACACCGAACAAAGCATCAGGGGCTACTGTCTATGCGGTAATATTTTTCCTATATTTTAAAACACTTACCTCAAAGCATGTTAGAAGGCTGGCACAGGCTTCAGTCAATCCGCTCTGGGCGGACTGAACCTTCTAGACCACCGCACTCATAATAGTACGGTGCTCCTCGTCGATGGAAGCACTGCGAAGCGCTTCCAGCAGATTGTCCGGCGCCTCTCGATGGACAGAGGTCACCGGCACAGGCGTCTTGCCCCTCTTAGAAGGAGTCCGCCTGCCCGAGCCCGGAACCACTGGAGGTTCCGGCGCGGTGTTCGGCTAAGGGCCGAACTCAGAGCTCTCAGGGGCCCCGTCCCCTCGGCTCCCAGAGTCCGGAAGGTCGCCTTGAGGCGCCTTCGGGACTGTCTCCCCTCAACCCGGTACCTCTTGAGATAGCACCTAAGCGTCGTCAGCAGGATGAGGGGAGGTGGCGGTCGGGACTGGATCGCTATCCATGTCCGACGAGCCCAGGGAGCCGTCCGATGATACATCGATACTGGCTCGTGGCGGCCTGCATAATTATGTTCGGTGTTAGGGAAAGCAGTGCGACAAAGGAATGCTATGAGTTACTCTGGTATCCGAGTACTTACGATCTCCCCAGGGGCTTGGCCCTGGGCAACCACTCGTCTTCGCCTTTGTCGGCGGCGCTGGAATTGTCCGAAAGGAGAGTCGTTCCCTTCTTGGACCCTTCGCCCCCTCAGTTGGGGCGGCCTTCCTTTTCTTATCTCCCCCAGCCGGAGGGGGCGCATCTTCTTCTTCTTCTTCCTCGTCTTCGGGGGAGGAGTGTGTCATAGAGTCATCAGACGGTGAGTCTGACGACGCCTGGTGTTGGGAACTCTTTCGGGATCCCTTGGCCTTCTTGGTCTTCTCCGGCACCGTATAAGGAGCCAGAGTCAGCATCTTCGCCAGAAGAGTGTCCGCTGGGCCTTCGGGCAAAGGAGCCGGATAGTCGATCTGTCCGGCCGGTTCCTGCCAGTCCTGTCAAAGGTACGGGAGTTTAGATCCCGCATGGAGTCAATTTATAAAAAATAAGTATCCTGTGAAAGGTAAAGAAGCTTACCGCACTGGCTTAGCGCTTCATGCTGAATCTGCGATCCTCAGTAATGGGAGGGGGGACCTCGGCGCTTTTGAACAACACCCTCCAGGCATCTTCGTGAGTTGTGTCGAAGAGCCTGCTCAGAGTTCGGTGTCGCGCTGGGTCGAACTCCCACAAGTTGAAGTCACGTAGTTGGCACGGGAGGATCCGGCGGTGGAGCATGACCTAGACCACGTTGACGAGTTTGAGCTTCTTGTTCACCGTGTTTTGAATACATGTTTGGAGTCCGGTCAGCTCTCCCGAACTACCCCAGGACAGGCCCTTCTCTTTCCAGGAGGTGAGCCACGTGGGGATGCCAGATCGGAACTCGGGGGCCGCTGCCCAT
Source organism: Triticum monococcum (assembly GCA_034509565.1). Taxonomy (NCBI): domain Eukaryota; kingdom Viridiplantae; phylum Streptophyta; class Magnoliopsida; order Poales; family Poaceae; genus Triticum; species Triticum monococcum. The sequence continues at coordinate 106,467,882 of CM067843.1, forward strand.
GTAGGGTCACGCGGCTCGGTGATGTAGAACCACCCCGATTGCCACCCCTTTATGGTTTCCACAAAGGAGCCCTCGAGCCATGTAACATTGGGCATCTTGCCCACCATGGCGCCTCCGCACTCCGCCTGGCGGCCGCCCACAACCTTCGGCTTGACATTGAAGGTCTTCAGCCATAAGCCGAAGTGGGGCTTGATGCGGAGGAAGGCCTCGCACACGACGATAAACGCCGAGATGTTGAGGATGAAATTCGGGGCCAGATCGTGGAAATCTAGGCCGTAGTAGAACATGAGCCCCCGGACGAATGGGTGGAGAGGGAATCCCAGTCCGTGGAGGAAATGGGTAAGGAACACTACCCTCTCATGGGGCCCGGGGGTGGGGATGAGCTGCCCCTCATCTGGAAGCCGGTGCGCGATGTCGTCGGGCAGGTATCCGGGTCTCCTCAGCTTCTTGATGTCTCCCTCCGTGACAGAGGAGACCATCCACCTGCCTCCCGCTCCGGACATAGTGGGGGAAGGTTGAGGTGGGAAGTGCGGACTTGGGCGCTAGAGCTCGAGTGTGCGAAAATGGATGAGCAAAGGAGGAAGAAGGCGTGGATGAAAAGGTGAATCCTTATCCCTTTATATGGGCGGACGAAACTGTGCGCCCCCCACTAGCCTGGTAAAACTCGCTTGTCCCCCAAGCGTCGTAATCGATGGCGCAGTTGGGTTACCCACGCCCGTATTGATGAGAATCCCGTAATAAGGGGACACGATCTCTGCTTTGACAAGACGTGTCAAAAAACTGCCTCGCGTTATGTGCGGGGCTAGTTAAAGGAAACGGTTTGAATAATCACCGGGCCATGACATAACCTCATGCTGCTAAAACAAGTCAGCAAATTACATTTGCGAAAATATTATTCTCTCTATGGAGGTATGTGGAACTTATTTTGCAGGCAGTGGCGGAGCTTGCGCATAATCCAAGACGGGGCCATTAGCTGAAGGGAGGCAAAATAATAGGGAAGAAGGGGCTAATCTCTAGTTTAAACATTAGTTAGGCCTAAAATAGAGCATATTCTTCTATGGTTGTAAAAGTTAAGGGGGGGCCATTGCCCCCGTTGGTCTACACGAAGCTCCGCCACTGTTTGCAGGGTCGGATACTATCCTTGTATTCAAATTCTTCCGTGGTGTTTTCGGAGGTGGAACCCGCCTTGCAATGCCGAAGACAATACTGCGCGCCGAACTCATCGTCATTGAAGCCTGGTTCAGGGGCTACTAAGGGAGTCCTGGATTAGGGGGTCTCCGGACAGCCGGACTATTGGATTATGAAGATACAATATTGAAGACTTCGTCTCGTGTCCGGATGGGACTCTACTTGGCGTGGAAGGCAAGCTAGGCAATACGGATATGGATATCTCCTCCTTTGTAACCGACCTTGTGTAACCCTAACCCTCTCCGGTGTCTATATAAACCGAAGGGTTTTAGTCCGTAGGACACAACAACTAGAACATACAACCATACCATAGGCTAGCTTCTAGGGTTTAGCCTCTCTGATCTCGTGGTAGATCTACTCTTGTACTACCCATATCATCAATATTAATCAAGCAGGATGTAGGGTTTTACCTCCATCAAGAGGACCTGAACCTGGGTAAAACATCGTGTTCCCTACCTCCTATTACCATCCGGCCTAGACGCATAGTTCGGGATCCCCTACCCGAGATCCGCTAGTTTTGACACCGACAGCGAGGAAAATATCGGGGGAGTTCCCGGTTACGGTGGGTGGTCGGAGGCCGAGCGATGCGTGTTTCTCTCGTATGTACGCGCGTGTGTGTGTGAGGCGTTGCGCTCTAACTTAACTCGAGTGGGGCGTTGGGCTCTAACTGAACCCGGGCAATTGCACTGCAGGCTACGCGTTACTGAACCCGAGCGATCGATCGATCCCTTGCTGTTAACTGAACCCGAGTGATTCCTTCGCTACTGCTGCTAACTGAAGCCAATCGATGCTGCCTCTGGATGAATAGTGAGCATTCTTGGGGGGGTGGATGAACAGTTCCCGGTGGGAGGTTGGATGAACAGGACCCCGTGGTAGTCGAGGCCATTGCCGCTGGATGAACATGACCCCAATCGAGCCGGTTGGGGGTGGATGAACAGCACCCCGTGGAGGGTTGGATGAATAGTAGCCGATGGAGGGTTGGATGAACAGTACCCCGTGAAGGGGTGGTTGAACAGGACCCTGTGGAGAGGGTTGGTTGAACAGTAGCCGGTGGAGGAGCGCATGGTGGAGGCTGGATGAACAGGAGCCCGTGGATGAACATTCACAGGTGGAGGCTGGAGGAGGTCGACAGTGGATGAACAGTAGCCCGTGGAGGCTGGAGGAGGTCGACGGTGGAGATGAACAGTATGCTTTGGAGTCCCGTTTTGTGGTACGTCACACCCCTCCCGATGAACATGACCCCCGTTTCGACCGTAGCGCTCCAACACAAGTCCGTTTCCTCTGTTTTGCAGTACACCACACCCCTACCGATCAACAGGACCCCATTTCGACCATAGGAGGTCCAAGAGAAGTTTGTTTCCTCCGTTTTGCGGTATGCCAGACCCCTCCCGATGAACATGATCCCGTTTTGACCGTGGCCGGTCGAACACAAGGCCTTATCCTCCGTTGTGCGGTATGCCAGGCCTTGTTTCCATCGGCTGTTCCATCCAAGTTGGTTGGCTCCCGATGAACAGCACACGTTTCATTGCCTCCCCATGAACACGACGACGACGCAGTTTCTCCGTTCTGACCCAACCATGTATACGAGCCCTGGCCGTACGTATGCGCGAGTAGGCATTAGAGATCCCGCCCGTATGTACGTATAGGGGTGGGCATAAAAACCGACAAACGAAAGACCGAACCGAAGCCGATACCCAAAAAACCGAATTTTTGGTTTTTTTTGTTGCTACAAGAAATTTTGGTTTTCTACTCTATTAACCGAATTAAATTCGGCAGGTTCGGTTTAACACCGATCACCGAAACAGAAACCGAAGTAATCTCAATGAACAACAGTGCCCAGGTAGCTAACGACGTAGCCAGGTTGCGATGGGTGGCCGCACGCGAGTCAGTGGCAAAAAGTGCACGTACGTAGTACCTAATAAAGCTTTGCAAGTTTGTCTAAAAAAACAAGTACGTGGTAGCTACTCGCTTGGGCTGACCACACGTACGTGGTACCATGAAGGCCCAATTTTTTTGTGAATGGCATCTCCCAGCCCATGTGGGCCATGCCACTCTTCGCTAAAGAAAGTAGTGGGCGAGCGAGCGTCCTACCAGGGACTGTTTAGTCCCACATCGCCTGGCTTATGAGAAATGGTGGAGACTTGCAGCTATACAAGAGGGTGCTCTGGCCACTGTCGTTACACGCAAGGTCCATTCGGCATAAACCGGACACCGCACCGAATCAGTCGGTTAACCGAAATTTCGGTTTTATATTTTATGTTGGCATTTTTGGTTTCTAGTTTTGCAAACCGAATTTAAAGAAAAACCGAATGGTAGAAACCGAAAATTCGGTTTATACCGAACGCCCACCCCTATGTACGTATGTGGCCATATTTACTTTCTTGCACCCTGGCCGGTGTATGTACGTGTACATGCTACGTGTGCGCCTCTACTATGACACGTGCGCCTCTATATCGATCAGTATGTACGTACACGTTCGCGACCAGAATGACAACGTTGCGTACGCTTCGACCAGGTGGGTCCCGACTGTCAGGCACTTCTTTGCATGCGAAGATGTAGCTGGTGGTCCCAGCAGTCAGGGGCGAATCATTTTTTGCCTGTAATAAGGACGCACTTTCTTGCGTGCGAAGATGTAGCTGGTGGGTCCCAGCAGTTAGGAGAAACGTTTTTTCATGAAATACGGTGGCCCGTCTGGTGCGTCCCTGCTGTCAGGTGGAGGAATCATTATTTGCGTGTAATAAGGAGGCATTTCCTTGTGTGCGGCTCTGGACCTAGCTGTCAGCCTCTCCACGTACAATCCACGTCCGATGGATGTCGTTCATTGACCACGTTGACCACGGCGCGTCGAGAGCACCAGGGCGGTGGACGACGGCGAGGCCTAGGGAGGGGACGACGCAGAGCCGGGGAAGACGCGACAGTGGATGCCCACACGGAGGGGAGTACGTGGGTTGACTGCTTCGGCTGCGGTGTGAGGCTACCATCGTCAGAGAATAACAGGAGATGTGGGTGAGTATAGAGGGATGGCATGGCCAGCGGTGGTAGCACAGCCGGACACGGGAGGCAGGAGCAGGCGGCACGGTCGACGCTTGTTTGGGCGGCTGGACCAAGAAGACCAGAGGTTAAAGAAGCACTACGGTCGTTGGATGGACATCGTACGGTCACTGGAGCTAGAATCATTCATATTGACTAAGTTGACTAAGCCCTCTGTCCCCGTCATCTTAGTAGGCCCACAAGTTAGCCTCCCACTATGGTGGGTCCCAGCTAGCAGGGGGTATTCATTTTTTGTGCGTACTAATGAGGCACTTCCATGCGTGCGAAGATATAGCTGGTGGGTCCGACCTGTCAGCGGGGGGGGGGGACATTTTTTGCGAAATACAGAGGCCTTTCTGGTGGGTCCCAGCTGTCAAGTGGAGGAATCATTATTTTGCGCGTAATAAGGAGGCATTTCCTTGCGTGCGGCCGTGGACCCAGCTGTCAGCCTCTCCACATACAGTCCACTCCAGATGCATGTCGTTCATTGACCACATTGACCACACCGCGCCGAGAGCACCAGGGCGATGGACGACGGCGAGGCCTAGGAAGGGAACGGCACGTAGCTAGGGAAGACTTGACAGTTGTTTCCCATGTGGAGGGGGGTACAAGGGTTTACTGGTTCGTCTGCCGTCGCCGGAAAATAACAGCAAGTGTGGGTGAGTAGAGGGATGGCTAGGCCACCGACGAGAGTACGATGGGGCGGTAAGGCTTGCATGGCAGCATAGCCGGCCGCGGGAGGAGGGAGCAGGCAGTTCCGCCGGCACTTGTTTGAGCTGCTGGAGCAGGAAGAGAGAGATTGAAGAAGCACGACGGCCGTTGGCATCCAATAGTCACTGCTCCCTTGTGTTGACTAAGTTGACACGGCGTTGCGTGTGCGTCAACCTTTTTTAGGAAAGCATACGCGTCAACCTGTAGTAGGCGCACAAGTCAGCCTCAAATATGTGGAAAACAACATACAACCCATTTGCCATTATGTCTAATAATTTACAACCCATTTGCAAATTCTTAAGAATTTTATTGGAGCCCATCTTCTTTTTGTTAGCATTGCATCTCATATTGTGGCCACGGTTAAAATTATAAGAAATTTTGTATATTTTGGTGCGGTCAACTATTTTTAATCCCGAAATGTCGAGTCACATTCAAATTATTTTCAAAAATAATTTATATAAATATTAAATCCAAATAGTTGTCCATGCATAAAATCAACGGAATTTAAAATCTTGTAATGCAAAAAAATTAAAACTGATTCCCAGTTTGATGTGTTTTAAAAATGTATATCCCATTTCTAGGCAAACCGAATGAAACTCTCCTCGTCTTGAAAGATTTGGTGCCCAGCAGGGCTGATAAAGCAAGTAGGCCTCATTTAGGTATTTCTTTAAAAAAATAGAACTGGGCTAGCCATTTTCAGCAAGAAAAAATACAAATGGGCTCATGATGTGGTAAACATAAATAAAACCCTGGCTAGACGGGCCACAGCCCCCGCACAGCCCCGTTGTTACCCTAACCCGTTGCCAAAACTAGTATAAATAACAACTGCTTGTTCCTAAAAAAATAACAACTGTGTGACCTGCTAGGTCCCTGGTGTTAGCCGCTCATTGTGTAATTCTCTCGTTTATTGACTACATTGACAATGGCGTGAGCCCCAGATGTCCAACCATTAGGAACCATTTTTGGGGGCTTGTAATAGCGAGGCACTTACTTGCGTACTGCCATGACGCTGGTGGGTCCCTACTGTCATCATCTCCATGTACAGTCATCTCCTTGTTTCTCTCGGTTGTTGACGACGTTGACAACGCAAGAGGGCGGCGCACCGCGCAGGGCGAGCGAACCAAGGCCGAGGACGACAGCAAGGCCTCGAACGGAACAAACAGGAGCCATGGAAGATGCGCCGGTCCAGTCGCAGGCGGAGGGGAGTACGAGGGTTGACTGGTTCGGGTGCGGGTGCACTACTGCAGGATGCTGCTAATGCGACACTACGATCAGAGACCCTTCAAGAAACTGTGTGTGATGCCATAATCACAAACAATGCTGTATGAAAACCGTCAAAAATGTGAAAACGTTTGCGATGACGGATGCATCAAACACGGTTCAGGTTTTAGTTGTGTGTGCGATGAAGGGCATACGGTTCAGTTCAATGAACTGTTTGCGATGAGGAGGAACAAAAGAAGCAGGCAGCCAGATGGAGGCGTGTGCGATGCACATCATATGGTTCACTTGGATGAACTGTTTGTGATTAGGCAACACAAAATAAATGGTCAGCCAGATCAAAGGTGTGTGTGATATACGGCAAGGGGTTCACTCGGATGAACTGTTTGCGTTGAGACATGAGAACAGAAACAGCTCAACTTAACAAGATGTGTGTGATATGCGGCAAACAGGTCTGTAATCAGAAATGTGTCTGGAGACCGATAAGAACACAAACGGTTACTGCTAATAAGACGTGTGTGTTGTGCGATGGGATTGCATACAGAACAACAACATATATATATATACACACACACACACTTACAAGGATGTGATTGCATAACCAAATTAAACATCCACTTACATAGGTGGCTACTACAACCATGGCATTTGCACACACCAAAGTAAACTATTACATGCAAAATTACATAGGTGGCTACTACACACATGACATTTCCACACACACCAATAAAGTAAACTATATATTACATGCATGATTAACTAGCATAAACGATCATCAGATCATCATCTACTTCTTGTGACGCTTGCTCTTCTTGTGGCTCCATCTGGACTCGTTGATTTGGGTAATGAGGCACTTCCTCATGTCAACGATCCGCCCGTGCATCTCGTAGCATGTGTACACGCTCTTGGCCGTGAATATGAGGTGAGGTTCATAAAGTTGCCGCATCCAGGCCTTATGCGAGGATACGAGACTTTTCTCTGGGCATCCTGCTTCATCTTTTCATAGTAGAGGTCGATGATGGCCGACGCGAGTTCGACCAGGGAGTCCTGCTTCGTGCTGCCCCAGGCCCTGTAGTGGTCACGAATTTTGACAAGGTTCTTGCAGGCCAAGCCCGTAACATTCAGCGCTTTTACATCGTCTTTGGTATCCACCATGGCGAACTTGTAGTCGGTGCTGTTGACAAACCTGTTGAAACGGTCGCAAGGCTCTGTGTCCATGCAGTAGTGGTAGATGAGGACATGATGGCGCACGCACAACTGGGCGACGGCAACCTTCTGATCTATGCCGGGACGATCGGCGGTGTACTGGAGGTCGATGCCGACCACCTTGTACTTGTCTCCAGCAAGCAACTGCTCGATGTTGTTGATGTAGTCGTCCACCACGGCCGGGTCGATGGTGTACACCGCCAAGAGATATGTCTCCCTCGCGTGAGTCTCCACTCTATGCTCGCCGAACTCCATTGGAGCGACGCTGGACATCCCCTCTCTATGTGTCGTCGTGGGTGTGCTTGTTGTGTTGTGGGGCGCGGTCGAAAGGTTGAAGAGACTAAGGTTATAATGGCTGCGGAATTAAAAGGGAAGCCGGACGGCCAGGAATATTGGCAGGCCCTGATGGCAGTTCTAATTTGCAGCGCGTAACTCCATCATGCCGCATGTAACTGCATCACATGGCAATGCGTGCGGCACAACCGCATGCATAAGGGGCCCCCGACGTGACCGTGCGCACGCGCAACCGCTGGCAGAGCGCGCGCGGAGGGACGCGAGCAGAGCGCTCCACGGTCGCCTCAAGGAAAAGTCGTCCACAAGCTGAGCACGCCGACGGACGCGAGCAGAGCACGCCAACGGACGCAACCGAGCACGCCGCGGCGCCTAACGGCGAGCAGAGCTTGCTGAGGGACGCGAGCAGAGGACGTCACGATGATACGTGGCAAATAAAGACGAACTGTGCGAACGATGTCGGAGACATCAAGCACGAATCGGATTAGAGTTGCGTGTGCGATACGTGGCACACAGTTGATCCATGAGAGTTGTTTGTGATGGAATAAGCCGTGTGTGTTGCGGGCAAATGCTTGCTAGTGTATAACCTTAAATTTAACCAAAAAAGTGTTAATGCATGTTACAAAAATTGTATAGCTGGAACCTATGTTCAAATACGACTCCAACGATATAATCTATGGCGACATGCATTCGTATTTTATTAGTTAATAAATCCTACTTACAAACCAGGACGGGGGTATAGTAGGTAATTAAATCGCAAATGTTTTTTATTAACTGTATGTGTACATGTCCTCTCGTCCTCCTCTCGGACGTCTTGTCACCCCGCTGCCGCAGACGGCTTACAGCGCAAGCTTGCGCAGCGCGCGGGGGCATTCTTTTGGCTAAACGGTGGCACCAATGAATCGTCGATGAGCTCGTTCCCACGCAACCTCGCAGGTTCCTGCGCAAGCTTCCCGGCCGACTCAGTGAAATCCCCCAAATCCCAATGCTTATCGGCCTGCTATAAAAACCCTCACGGCCGGCGAGTCCTGCGTCGCATTTTCCCCACCCTTCCTATAGCTTATCTCGTCTACTTCTTCCACAATCGCCAATGGCACCGGCCCGTCGTTGTCGCTCAGCCACTCCGCCGTCATCAGAGGATAGCTCCAGCTGGGAGGCTACACCGCGGCGGCGGCACAGTCCCCGACGTAGTGGCAACGCTACTAGATAAACAAATGCAAATCTTTCCAGTTTGACAAATGGCAACATACCCAATATGACAGATGCAAATCTTACCAAATTGTTTGTACGTGGTTGCACACGGGTCATCCAGAACAACCGTTGGCGTTGAAGGGAAGCACAAATGATGCGCTGCTCTCACTTTGCATACGGGTGTTCTATCTAAATCGTTTGCGATCAAGAGCTGCAGAAATCCTGCTCGGCACATTTTCTCTTGGCTTCACGGGGAAGCTGTCGGTTTGCATACGGGTGTTCTAACTAAAATGTTTGCGATGAGTGTTTTATATTTAAAAAGCGAATTAAACTGCGGCTTGGGTGCCATTAATGAAGAGGATGCGAGCAAGGTGGGTGGCCATGAAAGTCAAAGGGCTCGCTTCCCAGTGAGCCTGCGCAGCATACAACTCGCACGCTTCTCGGTGAGCCTACGCACTCAAGGACAGCTTGCACTCCTCTCGGTCATCCTGCGCACCGGACGGCGCTCGCACGCCTCCTGTTTATCCAAGGTCAAGCAGCTGTCCGCACGGCACCTCCTACAACCATTAAAACCAAGACACGTGGCGTCATGTAAATGGATAACAGAATTTTGGATTTACTAGAATTTAAAAACCAGGCATCTCAATGTTTTGCCAGCAATCAACGGTGCCCTGGTGTTTGAAATTCATGCCCATTTCTTGCATCGGACCTAAGCATGCACCCAAGGACACATATTTAATTTTTCAACCAATTTATATAGACTGGAGCATGTGCATGTAGTTCAAATTTGAATTATGCACATAAATGCATTAAAAACTCAGTTAATGCATAAAAATGTCCAAACGAAGCCCGAAAAATCACAAAAATCCACACAACACTCCTTTTGTTCTATGTTGACACGAGAAAAAAATTGAAAGCAATACGAGGCAATGGATATCGTTTCGTCTCCAAAGGTGGGACTTTCCCTACCAAAAACCATCATGCTTGTTGTGAGAAGCTCCGGTTTGTGAGAAGCTGTCGGATTTCGGGTTCCGGCAAAACCCTTGAGGTTCGAACACTGGGGTGCGCGCGAAGATCTCCCCCTACCTAATCACGCCCTCAGCCTCACCGGGATCTCAAAGCCTAGCTCGACAAACTCGCAACACAAGAGACACGAGATTTATACTGGTTCGAGCCACCATTGTGGTGTAATACCCTACTCTAGTGTGGTGTGGTGGATTGCCTCTTGGGATGGGGATGAACAGTACAAGGGGAAGAACAGCCTCCTGAGGAGAGGTGTTCTTGTGCTTGGTGGGTGTGAGGACGGAGTGGATCCGGTCCAAGATGAGTGTGTGTGGGTGAGGATGATCTGAATCAGTTGCCTCCTACTGTGGTGGCTAGTCCTATCTATAGAGCCCCTGTCCTCTTCCCAAATATTGAGCGGGAAGGGATGCCACAATGGCCAATTTGAAGGGTGACAGCTAGTACAAGCTATCCTGACTAAAGGTGGTCTTCGCCTGCCAAAGGCTCTGGCGGTGACGCCGTCTTGGGCTCCACAGTGACATCCGTCCTGCCGTTCTGCTGGTCTTGGTCTTGTTGCACCGATATGGAAACCTTTGCCTGATGCCTCGGTAATATGGGTGAGTTCTATGCAGAGGAAAATCACTCACGTGACTTTTCGGGAACGACTACAATAGAATCTCCCCTAAAATGAAAAAATAGAAAAAATGGAGTTGGAGCATCGGATGGGCGGTTGATGGCATAGATTCGGTTGGAGGGATTCGTGCCGACAACTTTGCAAAAAGGTCCCTCGCATGATGTCATGGTTTTGTCACGGCAGATGTCCTCATGAAAGGACCAAGTTGTGAGTCCATCGATGCTAGGTGATCGCTTGAACGGGGTTGGTCGGAATCGAGAGACGCGAGTTTTACCCAGATTCGGCCACTCGCAGTGGAGGTAAAAGCCTACATCCTGCTTGATTGCTATTGATGATGATGATGGTGATGATCTCGATTACTAGGGTGCTATTTCGCTACATCTAACCTCGAGGGCCATTGACCTATCTCCAATGACTTGTCTCTAACTTCTCCTTTAGACAACCCTGAAGCCCACTTTATATAATAGCAGGGTCCTTGGGGTTTACAGTAGGTTTTAGAGTCCTACTCTTAATTGGAGTCCTACTCTAAGTCTTGTTGATCTTCTGTGCCTTCCAAGTCAGGAAGTATCCACCCCCGTGTATGATTGTTGAGCCGGCAATAGCAAACCGGGCCTCCTCTTCCGAACCAATCAACCCAAACCGGGTCAATCCTTCGCTTGGTCTCGCTTCCCTTGTCAGGGAACTTTCCTCTTCTTGGACCTTCTCTGCGAGCCGACCCATTGGGCTCCTATCAAGCCGGCCTCATGCTGGGTCTCGTCGTTGAGCCCTAGATTCCTCCTTGTCATCTTATCCTAACCCGGAAAATGGAGCGACCCATAGAGCCTTCAAGCTCTAAGTCGGGTCAAACCTTTAGCCGGGTTATAACCATGGGGAATATCCCCAACACAACAAGTTAATTTGTGGCTGATGTCCTCCTCGTTTGATCTCAATTCCCATACACATCGGCAGTGGAAGACCTAAAATTCCCCCGACGGCGACGGTGAGGGCCCAGATCCAGAGTAAGCTGGGACCGTGACTTCTCCAGCAAGTTCTATCGAGTTAAAGTGATAGTTGATGTTAGGAAACAATTGAGAAATCATGTCTCTATAGCTAAATATAAGAAAAGACAGGTCTTGAAAGCTAAGTATGAAAGGTTGCCTGATTGGTGTGTTGTTTGTCGCATGATTGGGCATTTATTTACATTGCATGGTGAGTGTGCTCTAATCTTTAAGGATGTGTGAGAAAATTGGGTCATGCGCTCTATTGGTCATGCTAGAGATAGTAGCCAATCTGATAGAGTTGATTCAAATGGTAATATATCATGTGATGTTAGAGGATGATAAGAATATGGAGATGATGCTAACAAAAGTAACGTGAATGCTGATCGGAACAACCTTGATCCGAGCCGAAAGCAAAACATGGCAATGTTTGGTAACCGATGCCTACATGTTGGTGCTGCCATCGGTACTGGAGGTAGTAATGAAACACCTCCCAAAGCTTTGTGAGACACTTCTATAGTATGACACGCCAAGCTCCATCAACCCACTTAACAACTCCACAATCTACACCTCCCTGCAAATCATCTATAACACTAAGCTCCCTAGGTTTAAAGAGCCCACATTCAATTAAGGTCTCTAACTAGAATTGGGTCACCGACTTTGGCCAGGTCAATAATTTCGCAAAACTCTCTCATTCAATTATTTTATATTATACACTATGCTTTCTAATTTTTAAGGCCTCATAATTAATCGACGTATTCAATTTATAATTGTGTCATCCAATTTTGACCGGGTCAACGATTTCTCAAGCTCTCCCATTCAATTCTTTTAATACACTATGTTTTCCTAATTTTAAAGTTCTTTCATTCAATTGAGGTATTCAATTTTGGATTTGGTTTACGATTTTGATTGGGCCAACAATTTTTTAAATCAATCAGGAACAACCTAGCCTATAAAAACATATCAATCCCACACACCCTCTCACCACCTAGAAAAAAGAAGCGTCACCATGTGATATTGTAGCATCAATAGTATATGCAACCACCGACACAGAAATTTCTCCACATAAATATAGACTTTAGCGGATAACATAGAATCACACAACAAAAGGCCCACCAAATCAACCCATTATAAATATAAATAAAACACACTATCATCTCCCCACCCGCCAAACTAAATATTTTATCAGTTCCAAAAATATAAGGGGTATCCGTTTTTTAGAAAGTTAAATTTCTTTAGCTTTGACCAAATTCAGCGCAAAAATATCGACATCCACAATATTAAAGAAAGTATGGAAATTCATTTCATGATGAATTCAGAAATACCAATATGATATTGTGGATTTCGATATATTTCTCTGCAAATTTGATCAAACTTAAAAGGTTTGCCTTTTCAAAAAGTAACACACCTTATATTTTAAAACATATTGTTTTTAAAAAGAAACCCAACAATAACAATGGCGCAGCAAAGCGTGTCCAACCCTTCTAGTAATATTTGAACTCACAACACAATTCAACGTACTACAAAAAAAATTAGTTAAATCCAGTCACATTAACCATAGAGTGAGCTATAAAAAGTAAGAAGAAATCAGTTACAATCAAATCCAGACAAAGTTAACTACACGTAGAGCTTTGAGTACTGCTTACATGGGCATAGTGATTAACAACCAAACATTGACAAAGTTCGGATAACTACACAGTGAAATTTAATATCTACACACACAACCATGAATCTAGTGCTCACTGAAATTTAGTTCATGTTAATCCACCACACATTGAATATGAGTACTGTTATGAACACTAGGATTTAGCTACAGAGCAAAGTGCTAAGCTAAAACAACAATACAGGGACTAATTACCTGCACAACAAGGCCATAAAATCTCCTTCCAGTTTCTATGCCTTCAAATGCCATGCTTCTTGGCCTTGGCCTAGTGAAGCTTGCATTTCATGGAGGGATCTTCCATTGTGCAATAGAAAGAAGAACCCAGAGTGGTCTCAAGGTTCTCCTGCATTGATGGAACTTAGATTAACCAAGAAATCCTTTCAATTCAGCTCGAATGGGATCTCAAATCCAAGATCCCTAAATCCAAACCCTAAACCTAACCTATTAGAACACTTACCCACATATTCATGTCCATGTCGGTCTACTCGAGGTTGTCATCATTGCTCTCTTCTCCGTCTTTCCATGAAGGCATTGTGTGGCGGCAGCAAGCAGGAGCGCCGTCGACGCCGACGTCTAGCTGAGAGTGAGTAGGAGAGAGTGCAAGAGTGAGTGACGCAGTGAGGGAGGGGAACGGATCGGGCCCCTCTTTTGACCAGTTTCAGTTAATAACCGTTAGCCCTCTCCGTCTCTGGTAGCCAATGTGGCAGCTGGAAGCAAGCCCCATCTCTCAGAAATAGGATTAAATTGGCTCGAATCGATCATTAGACTTTATTGAGAAAACTAGCAAGGAAAGTGGCAGATTTTGTTGCGTACAAGACAAGTGGTACCAAAACAAGATTTCGATGAGGAAGGTGGTAGTTTTTTGTAATTCACACAAAGATGACTATGATATTTCTCTATAAGTATGCCCTTGGATAAGTTTTGGTATTTCTTCCTATGGCATCCATAATAGCCAAGCAATGTATGTGTTAGGGATGGATTGGTGACCAATGAGACAGGCCATCGCTTCAACTTCCTCTGCATTTTCGCATCTCGCAATCTCGTAACTATGCGTCGATAAGGGGCAGATCCTTCCAAGGTGATCCCCGGCGATGCACCCCACATGGCTACCGCCATCATGCGAACGGAAAGTCTCGTCCATGTTAACATCCAACCCATATCCGATGGTTTCCAAGAAACTATGTTGCTCGAACTGGTTCCTGCATTAGCCATAAGAAATTTTTCTTTGTGAATTTACCATAAGATCTTGAATGTATCTAGTCAACAAATTAATAGTTAGATATTTTACATTCCCCTTTATCATGAACCACGTCGCATCGGAGGTGCCAGGAGGCTCTCCAAAGAATCATGAAGATCATGTCTATTATATCCTTGCTCACATTGAACAAAAGGAATACATCTGGAACAATCTTACACAAGAAAAGAAAACTTCTTACACAATGAGAACTCAAACAAGAAAAGAAAGATCGATCGGATCCGGATGTAAGTTTTTTCGCAGATTCTTCTTATGTTCTAATCCATGCATGAACCAGCCGGGCCTCATTCATCAAACAATATTCCTTCGGCTATCGCGGAGGAACAGGCACCTACTCCAATCACATACATGCAACTCTTGGTCCAACTTAGGCACGCCAGGGAGTGAGGCCTTGACCCATATGTTGATTATTTAGGCTTTGTTCGTTTATCCCTGGCTGGATCAGGGCCCAAACCGTATGTATTTTTTCCTTTTTTTTCACCATATGTATATTATTCTGCCCTAAAAACAGTGTTTTGCTTTTTGATTTGATAGGAACCTAACACTGTTGACTCGGTGCAAAACTCCGGCAGCCAACAAATAAACTAAGAAAATTGATGTAGAAGTAGATCCTATCTCAAACTTTATTTAACAAAGGCTTTGAAGTTCCTGGAATGGAATGTTATTTGTATTTATAAATTGTTTTTCAACCACTTAAACCTCCTTTGGTTGATACTAGGATATAGGAATAGGCATTCATTCCAACAAATCAAATGGCCCCAAAGGAAGGCCTTATTGGGGTATTTACTTTTAAGAACTATTCAAGTCCGAAATGGCTTCACACACGACACGGACTGCACGATCTGCAAATGATACACAGTGTGCATGCATCAGCTAACAGAAAAACCAACTCCCTCCTGCATCTACGTGCGCTGCTGTGCTGCCACATGGGATCGTGCACACATCGTCCGCAATTTCATCGTGTGTATTGCATCTCTCATTCAAGTCTGTAGAGGCTCCAATAAGGACAAGGCCCTTCATGAGTTCAGGTTTTCTGTGTCTAGCATATACTGTTGGTACGTTTTTCCTTGTCAAAAGAATAGCAGTGGCCGTTCTTCGCAGATGCCCAGCAAACAACTGCTAGTAACTTCCTCGACTACATCAAAATTTGAATTTACAGCAGGAAGAAGCAACCAAACATCCAAAACTAAGAAGAGAAGCTATGCTTAGCCACTAAGGGAAAACGCACTTGGATCACAGTGCACAAGGTGAGCAGCGTGGGAGAACCATTTGGTCCTCGTGTAATTTCCAAGGCTCTACATGAGATCTACGTATCACATGAATACACCTGACAACAGCTCGCACCAACTATCTTGATTCTGGGAGAATTAGTCCATTTGAGAGATGAACTCCATTTTCATTTGCAGCTGTACATGGTGGCCTCGATCTCTATCCTCCCTCCCCTTCCAAGGGCGGGCGCGCATCCTGCAAGCAACACCTCTCAAATATGAGGGTATTCTGTGCACCATTCGAGAAAAAAATGTCCGAAATGTGCACAGCTACCCAGCAATTTCCCTATGTGCATCGGCTGAAACAGGCGATTGTTCTGTCTTTGACAAGGCTCCAACATGCCAACACACATTAGTTGATTTCTCCGTCCTCTGCACCTTTGCTGCATGGAACTTCTTCCTCTTCTTCCTCATCCACTTTCATAAACAGTCCAAGTTTTTCCAACATGCTGCCAGAACCAGGAAGAAAACTGGGCAAGCCATCCTGGGAATGCTCAGGACTCGTCTCATCAACAGAACTCATAATATGTTCCGTGGTGACTGTACCAAGCATTTCTAGGTCCTTGGGATGGACGATGTCATTAATTTCTACAGTTCTCTCCATCTGCATCAATCAGGTTTGAACAAACTCTTAGCTATAATAACACAGAAGATGAGTTTCATAGCAGCAGCAAATAATATCACTTGCCTCCTGCAAGGCCTGACGAGCCTTTTCCCTCTCAAGGTCCAGCTTACGCTTAGATTCAGCTTCGGCTTCAGCTCTGCGGGCTTCCAAAGCTGCATTGCCTTCAGCCAAAAGCCGTTCTTTCTCTGTGTCCACAGGCAAGACAATTCTTAGAAAAGCAGGAGATTACTCCTTGGCAGCAAACAAACAGGTGTATATGCTTTTTACCTTCCTTCTGCAGTTTCTCCAGCTCCTCCTGTTTATCTCCACCCTGAGCTCATTAGGTAATTACATGTCAGGAAGAGGTGCAGCCAATAATTAAGGAAATAAAGCTAGACGTAAAAGCCTCCAGACCTGGCTGAGAATCCCACGAGCTTTCACGATTACATCAGCATAACGGCCCCTCAAAACAGCTGCTCGTAAGAGCTTGTCCGGGGAGAGTTGCCTGTCGGGTTTTGCATTCTCCCCTATATTTTTCATTGGGAAAGGATCAGATGATCCGACCAGATTAATGCACCAAGACGGCTTGGTGTCTCATAGGAGCCTGCTTACATAATCATGCTTACCTTCAGGTGCAGCCTTGGATTCATTGCCCTGCTCACGGAGTTCCACATCAGCAGCAGTCTCTGTGATTTAATCAATGGTAAATGTTAAGTATGACAAATCTTAAATATTGGGGAGTCTGCCGTCGTAATGGTTTGACCTCCCACATCCTCACCCTCACCAATCTTTTACCGTAAAAGAGAAAACCAAAATAAACATCTGCTGCCCACGCACAAGGTCTCCCCACAAAAATAATCCCATGAAAAAGACCCACATTATAAAAACAACCACACATCAGCACATCCTCCACCTACACCCCCGACCTGGTAGTGCTTGTGTCCAAACCACTATCGCTCACGAATCAGAACCACCCCGCTCGGCGCAGTGCCCCATGCTCCAGGCGGCGTAGCACTATGCAACTACACTTCAATATGCAATGCCATCACTCCGCCGTGCCTTCATCATCGCCTCGATACGCCTTTAACATGTTTCAGGATTTCTCTAATAAAGGGGAACTAGATAGTTATAGGCTTAATTTTGCAATTTTAACCCTCATCCCTAAGGAGGCTGATGCTACTGCTATGGGGAAATTTTTTAGACAAAAAATATGCCTGCTTAATTGTAGTTTTAAGATCTTCGCCAAGGTCTTGACTAATAGGATTAGCTTGATTTGCAGACACTAATTGCTACTTCCAGAGGGAGTAGTAACCAATCTGCTTTCATTAAGGGTAGATATATTCTAGAGAGTGTGGTCACTGCCCATGAGGTGCTACACTCAGTCCACTCATCCAAAAAGTCAGGTTTAGTGCTTAAGCTAAACTATGAGAAAGCTTCTGATTTTGTCAATCTAGATTTTTTTAGAAGAGCTGCTACAATGTAAGGCTTTTCGTGGTGGGTGTATCACCGATGGGGGGTTCTCTGGGAGTCAAAATTAATGGTCATGAATGACTTCTTCCTGACTGGCGAAGGCCTTAGGGCGTGTACAATGCATAGCTTCAAGGTGATGCCTCGCATGCCAATGTAGGATCGGATATGACGTAAAGTAGGTTCGGATAGAGAAGCGGGATCCTCTCCAAGAGGCGGGTGCTTGAAGAGAAAAAGTGTGGTCCTGTGACAAAAACTGAAAAGATAGGAATGAAAAGTAGAGATGCATGTGTACTAAAGTCATTATTTTCTATTTCTTAATGAGGCCCACTAGTGGTAGCTTGCATTGGGGAGAAAAAATAAATGTAGATGCCTCAAATTACTTTTTGTCATGGGGCATATGTATCCATATGCCACCATTGTACATGCCCTTAGACAAGGAGATCCCCTACCCCCACTCCTTTTTAATCTAGTTGTAGATGTTCTTACTAATATGTTGGCCAAAGCAGCTAGGGATGTAAATGGCACCCGCAAGTCCCGTTTAGTTAGCTCGATAGTTCATTTTCCTCAGAATTTTTTTATTGAACTGTTAGACCAATAAATGGGCTTAAACAGGACCAGGTTTACATCCCTAAAAGCAGCATCTCATGACCTGGAAAAAGGTTCATGTCCTGTTGAATTTGTGAGTTCATGGATGAGAATTAACAAAATGGTTGCTTCCTATTTATACATCTACTCGCTTGTTTGTATATTTTTCACATAATACATGTGTGTATATGGATTACGGTATCATCCTTTCCTGGAATCGACTGCCACGAGGAGATGAAAAAAAAGCGGGAGAATGTTACTTGATCGAGGGCGGAACAAAGCCAACAAGAGGAGCACAAACAATGCTAGTTGTCACCATTAGGTTCAATATGCAGCATAAACCCTATTGTGGTTGTATGTCACATATTCACTATTCTCATTACTAATAGCATGTCAAATATGACAAATTGTTTTCACAATGATACGAGCACCCGCTAGTCACCAAAGTTGTAGAAGACATGATGCAAGTGGCGGTTTGTGAGGAGAAAGGAAGCGTGTGGGGAGAAAAAAGCCCAGGCACGCAACAGTCACCAAAGAGGCAAAGAGGTGATGGGGAATGAGTAAAATACAATGTTTATAGATAATTAGAAACCAGGTAATTGTCTTTGTTTGAAGTGCTTATAACTTGGTTGTTCAATATAATGTGATGAGTGCTGTTGTTTAACATGTTCCTTTACTCATCATTTTCAACACGAAAGCAAGACATTTAATGCGCATCCATCCATCAAAGAGGTGATCGGAGCCCCCTCTAGAGTTGAAGAATGCAAGCATATAACTGGAGGCAGAAAGATTGAGGGACACAACAGCAACACTACATCGATGGGAGTTGAAAGAGATGATGATGAGAAAAATATTGAACATATACTAACGAGGGAGGGTTGAAAGAGATATATATCCTACGGAGGTGGGAGCAAGGTGCAAGTTGCCTTGGGGGCGGTTGGAAAAAAAGCATGCTGGGATTTGTCACATAGTGAGAAACTGCATTCACTTGTCGCAGAAATGGGTAGAAATGGATGTATCTAAAACTAAAAATACGTTCTAGATACATCTATTTCTGTGACAAGTAATTCCAAGCGGAGGGAGTATGTTCATAGCAAATAATATATCTGTATATTTTATCATTAGTCTGTGGCAACCCACAGACATCTAACTAGTAAGGGCATGTACAACAGGGTAACATAGAAATTTTGGTCACGTCGATGAAAGAGAAGGACGAGAGAGAAACTGTCTGTCTGTATAATTATTAATTACAGATCGGCAAAACGCATAAAAATAGCTCCTTAACAACAGCGTTCCTCCCGTTGTACGATGGGTGTCTGCAATCAGCCATTTTTCCTTCGAGGATTCGTTCAAGTTTCCCATAAATTTTGGGCCTATACAGACAACTAACTAGACAATGCATTGTAGAGGATGTCTGTACTGCAGACTAAATCTGACATGGACAGAGGTTATAGACTGGAGCCATCATGCCCTAAAGGTAGATTAAGAAAAGCTCGTCACAACAAGCAGCTAAAGAGCATGGGGATAAAACTTACGGTTAGCATCAACAGGGCTTATAACATCATCACTCTTGACTTGCTCTGCAGGTTGTTCTGGTCCCTGCAATTAGAATAAACCAATTATTGCATCGGAAAAGGTTGGCCAGTCATTGGAAATGAAATGACAAACTCTTGCCATGACATTGGTAGATCTGAATATCGTAATCTTGACCCAGACTAGTGTAAAGGTAGAGCAACCAGATCACCATTCTGTTATCTGGTTCGGTCTGACTAAGGCAAGTCAACCAATGAAGTAAGCTACAAAGCTAACTGCAGATACTAATATGGCATGGTACTATCAGAGAAAAATTGGACAAGGAGGGTCAAGTTGCGAACATAAGGGCTGGTAAGACTACAGAGGCGGTAAAGAAAATGACAAGGGAATAATGGATTGATGTAGAGAGCCAAGGAGAGAAAGAATTGGTAGGATTTAATCCTGCTAACACACTCCGTTGGTCCATATCTTCACTACTACATCCGTTTCAGTTTTTACAAGTCCTACGCGTATAGGTTGCCAATTTTATCACCTTAATATAAACTATACAACACAAAAATTATACGGTTTGAAAATAGAACATCTGAAGTTTATATTGATATATTTTTTGTAATATATGACTTATATTAGGTTGGTCAAATTGACGACCTAGGGGCACGTGCACGCCCTGTAAACTGAGAGAGAGGTAGTAACAATATAGTCCTTATTGCATTAACTGGCTTAATTGAAGGATCACCCAGTAAAAAATTGCCAAAGTACCTTCGCAAGCTTTGCTGGGCTAACAACTTTTTCTGGTTCGCTTTCAATGTCACTGCCTGAGTCAGAATCTGCATTACCAACATAGCAAATATGATCTGAGGACACCTTTACATGATAGATATATCAAATACAGTAGGGTCTTGTAGACAACTGGGCTGACTGTTTAAAAAATAATAACTGGTACAAAGTATCTATAGTTCCCAATAATAATTTCTATAAAGCATCTATGGTGCCCTTGCAGCTATATATGACCCCTTGCACCACATCAGTTCACTAAGAATCAGTGCGAGCTAATTGCAGGATGGCATTCTGACATCCTGTGTGACACTGACATCATGAAGCCCTAACTATATAGTTAAGTTTCTATGGATACTGCTAAGTCTCCTGAAAGATAATAATAGTTTCAAAAGATAAATGACAAGCACAAATTTGAAGCACATGCCAATCTCATATAATATTCTGAATTTCAGATGGTACCACCTATAGTGAAAAATGTTTGCTTCACAACCTCACGTGTGAACTCATAAATTCAAAGTTTACTAAAGTTTAGCCAAAGATATATTAAGAAATATGAACTAACGTAAGCACAAACCTCTATAAAAAGAACATGAGAAGGGAAATATAGAGACGGTCAAAGACTCAAGTAATTGTCGCGGAGAAACATGTTTTACAAGGATGTATCCTATGGTAAACACAAATATATAGATAACTAAATAACTCATATGTACACACCGCTGGATGAAGATCCTGAGTCACTGCTGGAACTACTTGGGCTGCCACATTTGTCAGTTCTGATCTGTGGATCCTTCTCTATCAATATAGGGGATGCATTGCCGCAAATGTCGACATCCTCCTCAACAGGCTCAGCACCTGAGTGCACAAAAAAGTCGATCTCTAACAACTGCATTGACGGCATTAAAGTTAAATCTATTGAGAACCTGAAAGGGTACATGACAAAATACCTTTGCAGGGATTTGTGGACGAGTGACTGAGGCAAGAAACATTCACAGCCTCATTCTCAGAGGGCTGAGATTTTGTCTGCTGATGATCTCTCTCTTGCAAATACGTGTCCACATGCTTCTTAAGTTCAAATAGTACGTCATCACTGAGTGCATGGATATCAATCTCTATCTCTCCATCCCCATGCTGCTCTGTATTGTTCTCCATGCACTGCTGTAACAAATCAATGATGTGACCAGGTAATTCTTCTGGACCCTCGGCCAAAGAACTTAAGCAGTCTCCCAAGGTTTCTCTCTCCTCTTTTGTCATCTTTGGCTTCACAATCTCAGTTGGCCTGACACGGTCTATTGACAAGTTACTGCGTTCCACGGGAGGGGTCTTTCTCCTCTTTGAGTCGGCCTTATCAACCTCAACATGTGGCTTAGTGGCGGCAGTAGCTAACTTCTTCTCAACTGTTCTCCATCTGGACTCAAACATTTTATTCAGTTGAATGGCCAGATCATGCACTACATGCCCTCGAGGATTATAAGTTATCGCATTGTTAAAGGTCAGCCTGACATCAGCTGCAAAATCAGATGGACTTGCGTAGGAACCAGAATCTAGCTTCTTCTTGATGGTCCCAAGGTCCATCGGGTGCTTGATAATGTCATTATAATCTGGAAGGTTCAGCTTTTCCACGTCTACTGGATCATTAAAAATATGACTACATTTCTGAGTCATCAGCTTCTTCAGAATAGCTTCGCACTGCTTGAGAATTGTAGCTTCAGGCAACACTGTAGACGTTTCAGGCCGGGGTTTTGTCGGCAAGAAGCGTCCCTTGGCACCACGGACAACATGGCTTCCCCTTTGCACCTTTTTAGCTCGAGGGGCAGCCGACGATGACAGCGCAGGTGCTTTGCTGACAGGCATGACGGACAAAAACTCTGGCTTCTTGAGGAGTTCTCGAACCGAATCAAGCTCTGCCCGGAATCTCTTCCGAAGGTAGCGCCGCTCAGACGACGACATCTTAGACGGGACAAAGATCTCTCGCTTCACATCAAAGCCATCACTATTAAGGCTGATGCACTTGCGTTTTGACGCCGAGAAACCTTCCGGGCCAGCACGAACAGGGCTGCCTGACTCGCCCACAGTCTCTGCATACCCCGCACCCCGGTAAGCTATTTCATCGTAGCTCCGTTTAGCCTGCATCTGCGGCCCGCACTCCATGCGGACCGTTGGTGTCATGTTACCAGGCGCCAGCGAGGCGCAGACCTGCTGAATAATGACAAACAGCTTCAGCCACACACACAGGAACCAAATTGAAACCTCACGCGGATTGAAATGAGAACACACAAACCGAAATTTACAGGTATTCAAATGTCGTGCAGCAAAACCCTAACATTACACTTGGCCCTAGGACCAATCCGTACCAAGCGAGCCTATGTCATCATGGCTTGAAAGCGGGATATGACAGCATCATTTGTTAATTTCCCACTGGTGAAATCAATCAGATCTAAATCCAAACAGAAGCTACAAATGTAGATGCCAACGAGTGGATTTCAGATTGGAAGGGGGTTAATTCACCTTAGGCTTGGAGATTGAGGTCGTTGGCATCTGGAACGAGACCGAGACGCGCCCCGTGATCCCCTGGCCGGCGTCGACGACCTCGGCGGCTGTGGCTTGGGGACAGATCCGCCGCTGCGGCTTGACGGTGAGCCGGCGAGCGCCTCCGCCCTCCGCCTACTGTGGGCAGCACGGCCGCCGGGGCGCCGGGCGGGCGGGCCGCGGGAGCCTCCTGGGAGCGGGAGGGCGAGCGGCCGCCGCGTGGATTCTCCGGGCTCCGTCCGGCCGTGGCGTCGGGCGAGACGGGAGGACGGGAGGTGCAGGGTGCGATGCGGTGCGCGTCCGTGCCTGCTTATCCTTTTCCTCGACGAAGCGACCGAGACCGAACCCCTCTTCCTCGCCGAAGCGACCGAGCCCGAACCCAAAGTAGAGTCGGTTCCTGCGCACGAGCCGGTCCAGTCGAGACCCGAAGTGGAGCGGAGCGGAGCGAAACGGTACGATTCGATGCGACTTGACGCGCGCGGGGCTGGTGCCCCTCTAGGTGGGTATTTATAGGGGAGGGGGGGTACGAGGGGCGGTGGGTGCCCGATCGTGGCCGTCGGTTGGCGGGGATCGGACGGGCAGCGGGAGAGATGTAGGCGCGGGGCCTACCGGGACCGACGTGACGTGGAGCGGGGCGCGCTTTGACTTTCTTCCAGAAGGTTTCTGGTTTGGGCAAGGATCGCGGGCTGTATGACGATGTATCGTGGGGCAACAAGGTTTCTGGGACCACTTGTCATTGTGGTTGAGTAGGTTTGGTGCAGTACCGTACTGTTTTGGGAGCGGCCGTCTTTTGTCCAGCACGCGGGATCTGGGTGGGTCGGGTGACGGCCGGAGAGCGGTGTGACCTGGAGGCGAAGGCTGGTGACACGTGGAAGCAGGTGGGTCTTGGGACTCCTGGTCTGCCTGCTGGGTGTTTTTCCGTTGTGAAAGGAGATTTCCCCTAAAAAATGGAGCGAGGGAACCACGTGCGTTAGGGTTCGGGCGTAATTAATTTGTCATCCAATATGATATTTTATTTGTGTGTGGACTAATTTGATTGTCCATTTTCTTGTATGTGCTAAACGTAAACCGGGAAGGGGGCGTCCAGACCGCCGTCACGTGCGCATTCAACACTTCGGTCCCACCCGAAAACCTCTCCGCCCGAAAAAACGTTTTCGCGTGAAGCAGTTGCCGCGCATACATGATGGTGTGCCGGTTAAGGGGACTCTCACCACATCAACTACCATCCTGGTGGTTGGGCTGAGGTTCCGTGTTGATTCCGTCCCGGGTCACTTTGAGCATCTCATGACGATTAGAAGGAAGATCTAGAAGACTTGACGTATACTCTAAGATGTTGGATCCATGAAGGACTGTCTCCCCATACGTAGCCGACTATGAACTTGTACCTAAGACCCCCTATCTCTATAAACCAAGGGGTCTAACTCGTACACACATTACAATCTCTTGATAGTTAATATGTACTTTGTACACACCCTAACATAATACTCTCTCCGATTCTTTTTACTTTACATATTAAAATTTTCTAAAGTCAAACTTCACAAAGTTTGACCGTATTTATATGAAAAAATATCAACATCTGTCATGCTAAAGTTATACAATATGAAACTTTAAGTCATGCCACATTTATTGGTATTGATTTTAGATTGTGAATGTTGATACTTTTTTTATAAAGTTGGTCAAAGTTTACGAGGTTTGACTTTAGTCAAATCTTATATGCGAACTAAAAAGGACCGGAGGGAGTAAAACACAAACGAGACATAGAGTATTATCTCTTCGGAGAGTCTGAACCTGGATAAACCCTGTCTTGGGTTGTTTCTTCAAATGAGCAAGCGAAGGAAAAAGATGAGCGAGGCAAGCGGATGCCACTGGGTTGGGTTGTTACTTTCCATGGGTGCTCATTTCCTACTTTCTAGGGAGGTGCTCATTTCCATCTAATAGTGGAGTATTCCGCGCCTTAAGCGTTAAATAGGAGGTTCCTAGCATAAGATTTAAAGAGAAGTAAAGGTTTTTGCTGCACTGGACCTAAGTATATTGTCTCGCACCCAAGGTGAGTATGAAGGACTAAAGCCACTAAAAGACCTGCTTTGTGGCAGGTTAGTATAAAATGTGGTGTTTTTAGTGGTTAGCAATGGTCTGGGCAGCTGCAATTTACCTTCAAGAACGAAAACTAACTATTATTTTCGTGAATCAGAGCTTTTAATTAAACATTGAACAACATTACAGAGTTCATGCTGAATGTAGGGAGATAAAAATGAAGGAAATATGCCCTAGAGACAATAATAAAGTTGTTATTTATATTTCCTTATATCATGATAAATGTTTATTATTCATGCTAGGATTGTATTAACCGGAAACTTAGTACATGTGTGAATACACATACTTGTCACGCCTCTACTTGACTAGCTCGTTAATCAAAGATGGTTAAGTTTCCTGACCATAGACATGTGTTGTCATTTGATGAACGAGATCACATCATTAGAGAATGATGTGATGGACAAGACCCATCTGTTAGCTTAGCATTATGATCGTTTAGTTTTATTGCTATTGCTTTCTTCATGACTTATACATGTTCCTCTGACTATGAGATTATGCAACTCCCGAATAGCGGAGGAACACTTTGTGTGCTATCAAACGTCACAACGTAACTGGGTGATTATAAAGATGATCTACAGGTGTCTTTGATGGTGTTTGTTGAGTTGACATAGATCAAGATTAGGATTTGTCACTCCGTGTATCGGAGAGGTATCTTTGGGCCCTCTCGGTAATGCACATCACTATAAGCCTTGCAAGCAATATGACTAATGAGTTAGTTACGGGATGATGCATTACGGAACGAGTAAAGAGACTTGCCGGTTTGTTGTTATATGATGATACCGATGATCGAATCTCGGGCAAGTTATGAGTTATATGATGATACCGATGATCGAATCTCGGGCAAGTAACATACCGATGATAAAGGGAATGACGTATGTTGTTATGCGGTTTGACCATAAAGATCTTCATAGAATATGTAGGATCCAATATGAGCATCCAGGTTCCGCTATTGGTTATTGACCGAAGATGTGTCTCGGTCATGTCTACATAGTTCTCGAACACGTAGGGTCCGCACGCTTAGCGTTTGATGACGATTTATATTATGAGTTATGTGATTTGATGACCAAAGTTTGTTCGGAGTCACGGATAAGATCACGGACATGACGAGGAGTCTCAAAATGGTTGAGAGGTAAAGATTCATATATTGGAAGGTTATATTCGGACATCGGAATGGTTCCGACTGATTCAGATATTTTACTGGAGTACCGAGGGGTTACCGGACGCCCCCCCCCGGGGGGGGGGGAGTATTGGGCCGTATAGGAGGAGAGGAGAAAGGCCACGTGAGGAGGGGCGCGTCCCCCCTTGCACAAACCGAATTGGAATAGGGGAAGGGGGCGGCCCCCCTCTTTCCTTCTCCCTCTCTCTCCCTTCCCCTTTCCCTCTCCGGTGGAAGGAAGGAGGGGGGGCCGAATCCTACTTGGACTAGGAGTCCAAGTAGGACTCCCCCCCATGGCGCGCCCCCTTTGGCCGGCCACCTTCTCTCTCCTTTATATACGGAGGCGGGGGGCACCCCAAAGGCACAACAGACAATCTCTTATCCGTGTGTGGTGCCCCCTCCATAGTTCAACACCTCAGTCATATCGTCGTAGTGCTTAGGTGAAGCCTTGCGCTTGTAACTTCATCATCACCATCGCCACGTCGTCGTGCTGACGGAACTCTCCCTCGTCCTCAACTGGATCAAGAGCTCGAGGGACATCATCGTGCTGAACGTGTGCTGAACACGGAGGTGCCGCACGGTCGATACTTGGATCGGCTGGATCGTGAAGACGTTCGACTACATCAACCGCGTTATTAAACGCTTCCGCTTTCGGTCTACGAGGGTACGTGGACACACTCTCCCCTCTCGTTGCTATGCATCTCCGTCGTTGCTATGCGTGATCGTAGGAATTTTTTTGAATTACTACGTTGTAACGCCCCGGACACACCCGCTGGTGGTCGTTACTCCTAGCGGGATCTAGACTGGCCCCACAGATCAATACTAGTCTTTTCTGCGCACTTTGTCCTCACTCGTGCGCACCCGGGAGCAACTTCCCGGTCGGTCACCCATCCTGACACTACTCCAAGCTAAGCACGCTTAACTTTGGAGTTCTGTCCGAATGGGCTCCCGGAAAAGAAGGAATTCCTTATTGGTATGAGTAGTATATCATCCCTAATAAGCCAGGCTATCACATACACCCCCACTTAGAGGAACCGACGTCCTTGTCGGGCCACAGGAACGTTCCCTCTTGGCACATACGTCTGTGCATCCAGTCCGGTACATGTGCCATGCCGGGTGCCACGACGGGTCACAAACGTCATGAACAACATGACCGCGCACCTGTCCGCAACCATCCGTGTAACCGCGAGGGTCAGCTCTGATACCAAATTGTAACGCCCCGGACACACCCGCTGATGGTCGTTACTCCTAGCGGGATCTAGACTGGCCCCACAGATCAATACTAGTCTTTTCTGCGCACTTTGTCCTCACTCGTGCGCACCCGGGAGCAACTTCCCGGTCGGTCACCCATCCTGACACTACTCCAAGCTGAGCACGCTTAACTTTGGAGTTCTGTCCGAATGGGCTCCCGGAAAAGAAGGAATTCCTTATTGGTATGAGTAGTCTATCATCCCTAATAAGCCAGGCTATCACATACGTTCCCCAACAGTGGCATCTGAGCCAGGTCTATGCGTAGATGTTATATGCACGAGTAGAACACAAAGAGTTGTGGGCGATAATAGTCATACTGCTTACCACCAACGTCTTACTTTGATTCGGCGGTATTGTTGGATGAAGCGGCTGATACGTCTCCATCGTATCTACTTTTCCGAACACTTTTGCCCTTGTTTTAGACTCTAACTTGCATGATTTCAATGGAACCAACCCGGACTGACGCTGTTTTCAGCAGAATTGCCATGGTGTTATTTTTGTGCAGAAATAAAAGTTCTCGGAATGACTTGAAAATCAACGGAGAATATTTTTGGAATATATAAAAAATACTAGCGAAAGAATCCACGTCAGGGGGCCCACACCCTGTCCACGAGGGTGGGGGCGTGCGTACCCCCCTAGGCGTGCCCCTGCCTCATGGGCCCCCTGACACTCCACTGACCTCAACTCCAACTCCATATATTCACGTTCGGGGAGAACAAAATAGGAGAGAAGGATTCATCGCGTTTTACGATACGGAGCCGCCGCCAAGCCCTAATCTCTCTCGGGGGGGCTGATCTGGAGTCTGTTCGGGGCTCGGGAGAGGGGAATCCATCGCCATCGTCATCATCAACCTTCCTCCATCACCAATTTGATGATGCTCACCGTGGTGCGTGAGTAATTCCATCGTAGGCTTGCTGGACGGTGATGGGTTGGATGAGATTTATCATGTAATCGAGTTAGTTTTGTTAGGGTTTGATCCCTAGTATCTATTATGTTCTGAGATTGACGTTGCTATGACTTTGCTATGCTTACTGATTGTCACTAGGGCCCGAGTGCCATGATTTCAGATCTGAACTTATTATGTTTTCATGAATATATGAGAGTTCTTGATCCTATCTTGCAAGTCTATAGTCACCTATTGTGTGTTATGATCCGTTAACCCCGAAGTGACAATAATCGGGATACTTACCGGTGATGACCGTAGTTTGAGGAGTTCATGTATTCACTAAGTGTTAATTCTTTGGTCCGGTACTCTATTAAAAAGAGGCCTTAATATCCCTTAGTTTCCAATAGGACCCTGATGCCACTGGAGGGTAGGACAAAAGATGTCATGCAAGTTCTTTTCCATAAGCACGTATGACTATATTCGGAATACATGCCTACATTACATTGATGAACTGGAGCTAGTTCTGTGTCACCCTATGTTATAACTATTGCATGAGGAATCGCATCCGACATAATTATCCATCACTGATCCATTGCCTACGAGCTTTTCACATATTGTTCTTCGCTTATTTACTTTTCCGTTGCTACTGTTACAATCACTATAAAACGAAAACTACTATCGTTACTTTTGCTACCGTTACCATTACTATCATATTACTTTGCTACTAAATACTTTGTTGCAGATATTAAGTTTCCAGGTGTGGTTGAATTGCCAACTCAGCTGCTAATACTTGAGAATATTCTTTGGCTCCCCTTGTGTCGAATCAATAAATTTGGGTTGAATACTCTACCCTCGAAAACTGTTGCGATCCCCTATACTTGTGGTTATCAAGACTATTTTCTGGCGTCGTTGCCGGGGAGCATAGCTCAATTCTTTGAGTCACTTGGGATTTATATCTGTTGATCACTATGAAGAACTTGAAAGATAAAAGAACCAAGATTTTTCCCTCAACTACGAGGGGAGGTAAGGAACTGCCATCTAGCTCTGCACTTGATTCACCTTCTGTTTTGAGTAAACTTGCGACATCTATTCATGCTATTCATTCTGATATGTCACATGTTATTGATGATGCCACTTCTGCTTTGCATGATACTTATGATGAAACTACTTCTATGCTTGATAATACCATGCCACTAGGTGAATTTCTTGATGAACAACTTGCTAGGGTTAGTGAGAATGAAATTATTGAAACTGATAATATTGATGAAAGTGATGATGAAGATTCTCCCCTAGATATGAATTACCTGTTGTGCCTGAGGGTTATGTTATTGAAAGTGCGTTAAGTCGACTAGAGGGGGGTGAATAAGCGATTTTTATGAATTCTTCACTGAGGAATTTCAGGGTGAGGAAATTCCTAAGAGAAGAACTACTTGCAGCGGAATAAGTACTCAGAAGTAAACGTAACAGAGCATGAGCATGGTCTTCATGATGAAATGAAAACAAGCACAGAGTACAAAAAGCGTAAACACATGATAAGCAGAATGAAGACAATCAGACTGAAGAAACTTGAGCTGAGGAAATAGAGAAAGTCTTCAGTCAAAGTCTTCAAACAGATATCAACAAGCACACAACACGGAAATGAGGAAATGGAAGGGTTGAGGAATGGAACCAGTTAGCTCGGTGAAGACAATGATTTGGTAGACCAGTTCCAACTGTTGTGACAGTTGTATGTCTGGTTAGGGCGGCTAGGTATTTAAACCTGAGGACACACAGTCCCGGACACCCAGTCCTGAACACGCAGCTTAGGACACTTAGTCCTCACCATATTCCCCTTGAGCTAAGGTCACACAGACCTCGCCCAATCACTCGCGGTAAGTCTTCAGGTGACTTCCAAACCTTCACAGACTTGGTCACTCGGCGATCCACAATTTCCTCTTGGATGCTCTAGACCATGACGCCTAACCATCTGGAAGATGCACTGTCTTCAAAGGTAACAAGCGTCGGATCCACGCAGGATCAATCTCTTCAGTGATGTTCAATCACTTTGGGTTTGTAGGTGTTTGGGTTTGGGTTTTCCTCACTTGATGATTTTCACTCAAAGTCCCCGGAGGATGGGATGCTCTCAAATGACAAGTGTCAGTTTCTCTCAGAGTAGCCAACCAGCTAGTGGTTGTAGGGGCGGCTATTTATAGCCTAGGGAACAGAGAAGACAATGCAAAGTTGAAGAATCTGAACAACTGAGGAATTTTAACCTTTGGTGGTGGCGTGACCCACCGTATAAGAATGATGATTTCAGACACCGCGTACAATTGTCGTAGGGTTCTGAGAATCAAATTCTTCGTTAATTTCTTCACACTTAGAGTGTTATTCTTCATTGATTGAATAAAAATGTTTCTTCATGTGTTGCACATCTAAGTCATCAATTTTGCATAAGTATTAGGATGAGTGTCCTTTTCAAAGAACATTCGAAGATATTTAGCTCACACCGCAACTTGCTAAATCTCTTCTCATCCAAGGGCTTTGTGAAGATATCGGCTAGCTGTTCTTCAGTCTTCACATGCTCAATAGAAATGTCACCCTTCAACACGTGATCACGAAGAAAATGATGACGAAACTGAATGTGCTTTGTCTTCTTGCTGTGATCACGAAGAAAATGATGGCACTCTCATTGTCACAAAAGAGAGGCACATTCTTCATGTTGACACCGTAGTCCCTGAGAGTTTGCTTCATCCATAGCAATTGAGCACAGCAAGAACCAGCGGTAATGTACTCAGCTTCAGCAGTAGATAGTGATATGCAGTTCCGTTTCTTCGAGGACCAATAGACCAAAGATCGTCCGAGGAAATGACATGTACCAGATGTTGACTTGCGGTCCACATGATCACCAGCATAGTCAGAGTCAGAGTATCCAATGAGATCAAAATCCGAGCCCTTGGGGTACTGTCGTGGAATTGTCACGTCAGATGTTCTTAGTGTCAGGACTTAGTCGCGAGGCCAACGCATCTATGTGGTAGCTTGAGAGGGGTTGAGCGGGACGAGAGACGCGATGTTTTACCCAGGTTCGGCCCCTCACGGTGGAGGTAAAAGCCTACATCCTGCTTCATTGATATTGATGATGATGATCACGGTTACAAGAGTGCTCTATCTCGAGAGCTATTGTCTAAACCTAACTTGTCCAACTTGTGGAACTTGTTCCTCTCGTTCTTTTTGGGGAGCCCTGCCCCTCCTTATATATGTTGGAGGGGCGGGTTACATGTAGAGTCCTATTAGGATTAGGACTAGTCTATCTCTAATACAAACCGGATACAAGTCCAGGTCTTAGCTCCTTGTAAGATAAATGTTCCTCATGCCTTTCCTCTTAAACCGGCCCACCGTTAAATGTGAACCGGCCTTCTGGGCTTTGGGCCTTGTCATCCGTCGATCACGCACGCCGGATCACCAGTTAGTCATAATGACCAGGTGGGTTGCTTGTAAACCGCCAAGTCAGGGCGGGTCGCTAGTAACTCGCCAAGTGTCAGCGGGGTCTTCAGATAAACCGCCAAGTCCGGCCGGGTTAACTTCCGGCCGGTTTACACCGCGGGGTATATCCCCGACAGGTACCATAATCCAAGTGTTGGTGTGTGAGCTAGATATCAAAGAATATGCTTCACGGCCTTATGGTGTGATACCTTCGGTGTAGCTTGAGATCGGGCACACATGCAAACACTAAGCATAATATCTGGCCTAGATGCACATAAGTACAATAAAGAACCAATCATGGAGCGGTATACCTTTTGATCAAAGTTAATACCATTTTCATCAGTGCATAGATGGCCATTTGTGGGCATAGGAATTTTGACGCCTTTGCAATCTTGCATGCCGAATTTCCTCAGTACATCCTTGAGGTATTTCTCCTGAGATATGAATATGCCATTGCGTTGTTGACGAATTTGAAGACCTAAGAAGAATTTCAATTCTCCCATCATAGACATTTCATATTACTCCCTCATCATATAACCAAATTCATCTGTATAACGTTGGTCAGTACACCCAAAGATAATATCATCAACATATATTTGGCACACAAACAATTCACCATCATAAGATTTAGTGAAAAGAGTAGGGTCGAGTGAACCGGGTTTGAAGCCTTTCTTCATAAGGAATTCCTTCAAAGTATCATACCACGCCCGTGGAGCCTGCTTGAGGACATAGAGGGCCTTATCGAGTCTGAAGACTTTGTTAGGATGCTTTGGATCTTCAAACCTGGGGGTTGAGCAACATATACTTCTTCCTCAAGCTTACCATTGAGGAATGCACTTTTCACATCCATTTGATATAGAGTGATATCATGATGGTTAACATAAGCAAGTAATATGCGAATAGCCTCAAGTCTAGCAACAGGTGCAAAAGTTTCATCAAAATCAATTCCTTCAACTTGTGTGTAGCCTTGAGCTACAAGTCGTGCCTTATTCCTTACCACAAGGCCATTTTCGTCTTGCTTGTTGCGATAGATCTATTTTGTGCCAATGATATTGTGCTTGCGAGGATCTGGACGTTTGACCAGTTCCCAGACATTGTTGAGCTCGAACTGATGTAATTCTTCTTGCATGGCCTGAATCCACTCAGGCTCCAGAAATGCTTCATCTACCTTAGTGGGCTCTGTGATAGAGACAAAAGTATAGTGCCCACAAAAGTTAGACAAATGTGAAGCTTTTGAGCGTGCGAGAGGACCTGGCGCTTTAAAGTCATTGATGATCTTTTCAACTTGCACTTCTTTTGCAACGCGAGGATGAGCTGGTTGTCGTTGAGGAATTTGATCAGCATTTTCTTCAGCACCATTTTCTTTAGTATTTTCTTCAGGTGCATTAGCTCGACGTTCTTCATGTTCTGGAATAACTTCTTCAGCAGATTCTTCAATAGGAATGACATCCTCAGTAGCCTTGAACTTGATAGTTTCCTCAGGTGCTGGTTCATCTATCACAGAAGGTAGGTGCTCTCTTTGTGAGCCATTAGTTTCATCAAATCGCACATCTACAGTTCCAACAACCTTGTGAAGAACATTGTTGAAAACTCTCTAGGTGTGCGAGTACTTTCCGTAACCAAGCATAAAACCTTCATGTGCTTTCGGTGCAAATTTTGAGTTGTGATGAGGATCTCTAATCCAACATTTAGCATCGAAGACTTTGAAATAACTTACATTGGGTTTCTTATCAGTGAGGAGTTCATAGGCAGTCTTCTTGAAGCATTTGTGAAGATATACTCTATTCATGATGTGGCACGCAGTATCAATTGCCTCAATCCAGAAACGACAAGGTGTTTTGTATTCATCAAGCATAGTGCGAGCCATCTCAGCAAGAGTCCTATTCTTGCGCTCCACGACGCCATTCTGCTGAGGAGTATAAGGAGAAGATAACTCATGAGTGATACCAAGTTCATCAAGATAGTCATCAAGACCAGAATTCTTGAACTCAGTTCCATTGTCACTTCTGATGTGCTTGATCTTCACACCAAAGTTGGTTGAAGCCCTCGAGGAAAATCGTTTGAAGACTTCCTGCACTTCATGTTTGTAAGTGACAATGTGTACCCATGTGTAACAAGAGTAATCATCAACAATAACAAAGCCATATAGAGATGCATCATTTGTAACAGCAGAATAATGATTAGGGCCAAAGAGATCCATATGAAGCAATTCGAATGGTCGAGTGGTAGTCATGATTGTCTTCGCTAGATGCTTGGCCTTGGTCATCTTTCCACCTTCACAGGCTCCGCATAAGTGATCCTTGAGGAATTTGACATTCTCAATGCCAATGACATGCTTCTTCTTCGCAAGCGTGTGCAAATTCCTCATGCCTGCATGACCAAGTCGTCAATGCCAGAGCCAGCCTTCTAAAGCTTTTGCAAGTAGGCACACTGTTGGTTGTGGTCCTGTAGAGAAATCAACAATATACAAGTCTCCTCTCCTAAAGCCTTCGAAGACTTTGGAATTGTCAGCTTCCATGATCGCAACACAACGATACTTGCCAAAGACAACTACCATATCAAGATCGCAAAGCATTGAGACAGACATGAGGTTGTATCCTAAGGAGTCAACAAGCATAACTTGGTCCATGTGTCGATCCTTTGAAATCGCAACCTTACCTAGACCCAATACCTGACTTTTGCCTTTGTCAGCGAAGATGATATGCTTCGGATGCGATGGTGATAAGGGAGCATCCATCAATAGATTCTTGTCACCAGTCATGTGATTTGTACATCCACTATCGAGGAGCCACTCAGTGGCTTTGGGTTGATCATCCTGCAGATGAATTAGTGCAACTTACGAACTCATATACTTCTTCAGTGAAGAATATGACATCAATTCATCAGATCAATTTCATCAAGCAAGAGAACAGATAAAGCAGTATGAGGACGTGAGAAATGAAAGTTCATTTCTTCATGATTAGCTTGCGTCCTTTCAGGCACACTCAGGTCTCCAGCAAATTCTTCAGACGATTATGTACGTCTGGAGACCTGACCCTGCAGAAAAGATTAGTTCTTTTTCTTCACCACCCACATTTGAAGGGGTGGCAAAGAGTTCATCACTCTGTGAGCTCCATACGAGAAAGGTGGCATAGAAGCCAGTCCATTTCGTTTCACATAAGAGGAGTTAGGAAAAGCATATGAATAAGCAAAGAAATTCTTCGAGGACTTATGAACATAATGATTAGAAGAATAATGCTTATATTCATAGCCCTTAGCTCTTCCCTGCGAAACAGAGTTGTTAGCACGATGATATTCATATGAGGACTTTGATCCTTTTGAGGAATTTGGTCCATATGAAGAATTTGATCTGGGGTTCTTATTCTTCACAGGTGGTGTCCTGAGGACATTCACCTAAAGACTTTCAAGGCACCTTTTGGGAACTCAAATTTTCTTCATAGGAGGACCGTTCCTGCAGTTAGTGCCAACATATCTAGCAAATACTTCACCATTCTGATTTTTGAACAGTTTATAGTTGGAGTCAAATGACTCATCATCAGAACGAGGAGATTCACATGCAAAGCCAGATAAGTTAGATTGATCAACTTGAGGTCCCTTTGCAGCAACCCATGAGGTTTTGGGGTACTGCTCAGGCTTCCATTATGTACCATCAGCATTGAGTTTCCTCTCAAAGGCAATACCCTCTTTCCTAGGGTTCCTGTTGAGGATCTGCTTTTTAAGCACATCACAAAGAGTCTGATGCCCTTTGAGGCTTTTGTACATGCCTGTCATGTACAATTTCTTCAGCCTTGCATCTTCAGTGATACTAATGTCCTCAGATGAGGGATTAGTGATAGCAGAGGCAGGCGAAGAATTTGAAGCATTAGCAGCATTTGAACATTCAGGTGAAGAATTAGCAGATTCACGTTCAATGCACTTCAAGCATGGAGGAACAAATTCTTCCTAAGAAGTGCTGATTTGTTGAGCAAGTAATGAATCACGCTCCTTCTAAAGATCTTCATAACTCACTCTTAGCTTTTCAAGATCTTGCTTTCTTTGAAGAAATTCATAAGAAAGCTTCTCATGATCAGATAAGAGAGTGTTATGTTGATCTTGAAGGGTGTCATACTTAGTATGAAGTCTCTGAAGACTTTCAGCCAAAGCTTTTGACTGATCCATTTCTTCACCCAACATATCATCGCTCCTATTTAGCATGTATTGAACCTTTTCCAAAGCTCTTTGTTGTTTAGTGGCAAGGGAAGCAAGTTTGACATAGCTGGGTCCAAATTCATCACCAGATTCATCATCACTGGATTCAGATAGATAGCATTCAGTTACCTTAGCATCTTTTTCTATAAGGCATGATGCAGAAGATGATGATTCTGGTTCAAATGTCATCGCTTTGAGAGATTCCTTAAAGTCCTCAAACCAAGGATCATGATGAGTTCGATGACCTTCATAGACCTCAGAGAGACGGTCCCAGATAAGCTTCGCATGATCGAGATGCATGATATTCCTAAACTGATTTTGAGACAGACAGGAGCAGATGACATCCTTTGCCGTGAGGTTGAGAAGAGTGTACTTGCGAATGTCATCAGCTTCCGCCATCTTGCACAGACCGGTCAGACCAATCTCAGTGACGGTCCACAGCTCGTTGTTCATCGCCATGAGGTGCTTCTTCATCATGGCCTTCCACTTAGGATACTCATGACCGTCAAAGATGGGGCATGACACAGTCTTCATTCTTGTGGTCGACATAACTAAAACTCCAGGCGGTTAAACCAAAATCACATAGAACATGGGAGTACCTTGCTTTGATACCAATTGAAAGTGCGTTATATCGACTACAGGGGGGGTGAATAGGCGATTTTTATGAACTCTTCACTGAGGAATTTTTAGGTGAGGAAATTCCTTAGCGAAGAACTACTAGCAGCGGAATAAGTACTCAAAAGTAAACATAACAGAACACAAGCATAGTCATCATGATGAAATGAAGACAAGCACTGAGTACAGAAAGTGTAAACACAGGATAACACAGGATGAAGACAAATAGACTGAAGAAATTGAACTGAGGAATTTGAGAAAGTGTTCAGTCAAAGTCTTCAAACATAGATACGAACAAGCACTCAACACAGTTATGAGGAAATGAAAGAGTTGAGGAAATAGAACCAGTGAGCTTGGTGAAGACAATGATTTGGTAGATCTGTTCCAACAGCTGTCTCAGTTGTACATCTGGTTGGAGCGACTAGGTATTTAAACCTGAGGACACATAGTCCCGGACACACAGTCCTCACCGTATTCTCCTTGAGCTAAGGTCACACAGACCTCGCCCAATCACTCGTGGTAAGTCTTCAGGTGACTTCCGAACCTTCACAAACTTGGCCACTCGGCGATCCACAATTCCTCTTGGATGCTCTAGACCTTGACGCCTCACCGTCTGAAAGAAGCACAGTCTTCAAAGGTAACAAGCATCGGATCCACGCAGGATCAATCTCTTCAGTGATGCTCAATCACTTGGGGTCTGTAGGTGTTTGGGTTTGGGTTTTCCTCACTTGATGATTTTCGCTCAAAGTCCTCGGAGGATGGGATGCTCTCAAATGACAAGTGTCAGTTTCTCTCGGAGC
This sequence comes from Triticum monococcum, assembly GCA_034509565.1. Lineage (NCBI taxonomy): Eukaryota > Viridiplantae > Streptophyta > Magnoliopsida > Poales > Poaceae > Triticum > Triticum monococcum. Next base: position 106,505,460 of record CM067843.1, read on the forward strand.
AGCCGACCAGCTAGTGGTTGTAGGGGGTGGCTATTTATAGCCTAGGGAGCAGCCCAACATGATAAGACATAAATGCCCTTCAATGATATGACCGTTAGGTGGATAGATATTTTGGTACAGCAGGCACAAAACACAACAACGGTCGGAAATTTGAGTATCAAATTCCTTAGGGCTATCATGTTCCTCACTGTGTAGGCAATCCGCACTGGCGAATTCCTAACTCCTCAGTCAGAACAAATTCCTTAGAGACCAGAAGAACTTCGTTTCTGTCACTGAAGAATATGACTGAACTGTACGAGATTTCCAATGGCTTCACTCGAAGGGATTGGTAGGTGTAGGATATTGAGTTGAGCATCACATGGAAATTTTTCCTTAGTATTTCCTCGACCCCCTTTAACAGCACGGTGTTTCCTATGACTCAAGAAAGAGAAAATGAAACTACGAAAACAAAAGTCTTCACGCTTCATGTTCCTCGAATGAATACCAAGTCTTCAGGATTGCACCAATTTCTTCACTTTCAAAGTCTTCAGAAAGTCTTCAGAAATCCAAAGTCTTCAGTCGAAGAACTTCATTTTTAGGGGTCGACTTTCTCTGTAAATATCAAACTCCTCATAGACTTATAGACCTGTGTACACTCAAAAACACATTAGTCCCTTAACCTATAAGTCTTCAATACACCAAAATCACTAAGGGGCACTAGATGCACTTACAGATATTGTGCTTGCGAGGATCTAGACATTTGACCAGTTCCCAGACGTTGTTGAGCTTGAATTGATGTAATTCCTCTTGCATAGCTTGAATCCACTCAGGCTCCAGAAATGCTTCATCTACCTTAGTGGGCTCTGTGATAGAGACGAAAGCAAAGTGCCCACAAAATTTAGATAAATGTGAAGCTCTTGAGCGTGTGAGGGGACCTGGAATGTTGATGTCATTGATGATTTTCTCAATTTGCACTTTATTTGCAACGCGAGGATGATCGGGTTGTTGTTGAGGAATTTGATCAGCATTTTCTTCAGCACCATTTTCCTCAGGTGCATCAGCATGACGTTCTTCATGTTCTAGAATGACTTCTTCAGTAGATTCTTCGATAGGAATGACATCCTTAGTAGCTTTGAACTTAATAGATTCATCGGGAGGTATTTCATCTGTCACAGGAGGTAGGTGCTCTCTTTGCGAGCCATTAGTTTCATCAAACCGCACATCTATGCTACCTCTTGAGCACTGCATTGGATTTCCCCGAAGAGGAGAGGATGATGCAGCAAAGTAGCGTAAGTATTTCCCTCAGTTTTTGAGAACCAAGGTATCAATCCAGTAGGAGGCTACGCTCGAGTCCCTTGTACCTACACAAAAACAATAGCTCAACGCAACCAACGCGCTTAGGGATTGTCAATCCCTTCACGGTCACTTACGAAAGTGAGATCTGATACAGATGATAAATAATATTTTGGTATTTTTGGTATAGAGATGCAAAGTAAAAAGTAAAAGAAAAGCAATAATAAAGTGATGGAGATTGATATGATGATAAAGAGACCTGGGGGCCATAGGTTTCACTAGTGGATTCTCTCAAGAGCATAAGTATTCTACGGTGGGTGAACAAATTACTGTTGAGCAATTGACAAAATTGAGCATAGTTATGAGAATATCTAGGTATGATCATGTATATAGGCATCACGTCCGAGACAAGTAGACCAAAACAATTCTGCATCTACTACTATTACTCCACTCATCGACCGCTATCCAGCATGCATCTAGAGTATTAAGTTAAAAACAGAGTAACGCCTTAAGGAAGATGACATGATGTAGATGTATAGTTTCATGCAATATGATAAAAAAACCATCTTGTTATCCTCGATGGCAACGATACAATACGTGCCTTGCTGCCCCTTCTGTCACTGGGAAAGGACACCGCAAGATCGAACCCAAAGCTAAGCACTTCTCCCATGGCAAGAACAACCAATCTAGTAGGCCAAACCAAATTGATAATTCGAAGAGAGTCGCAAAGATAACCAGTCATACATAAAAGAATTCAGAGAAGATTCAAATATTATTCATAGATAGACTTGATCATAAACCCACAATTCATCGGTCTCAACAAACACACCGCAAAAAGAAGATTACATCGAATAGATCTCCACAAGAGAGGGGGAGAACATTGTATTGAGATCCAAAAAGAGAGAAGACTCCATCTAGCTACTAACTATGGACCCGTAGGTCTGAAGTAAACTACTCACACTTCATCGGAGAGGCTTGGATGATGATGTAGAAGCCCTCCGTGATCGATGGCTCCTCCAGTGGAGCTCCGGAACAGGCCCCAAGATGGGATCTCGTGGATACAAAAAGTTGCGGCGGTGGAATTAGGTTTTTGGCTCCTCTTCTGATCGTTTGAGGGTACGTGGATATATATAGGAGGAATAAGTACGTCGGTGGAGCTTCGAGGGGCCCACGAGGCAGGGGGCGCGCCCTAGGGGGACGCCCTCCACCCTGGTGACCGCCTCGTGGCTTTCTTGACGGAGGGTCCAAGTCTCCCGGGTCTTATCTGATGAGAAAATCACGTTCCCAAAGGTTTCATTCCGTTTGGACTCCGTTTGATATTCCTTTTCTTCGAAACCCTAAAACAGGCAAAAAACAGCAATTCTGGGCTGGGCCTCCGGTTAATAGGTTAGTCCCAAAAATAATATAAAAGTGGAAAATAAAGCCCAATATAGTCCAAAACAGTAGATAATATAGCATGGAGCAATCAAAAATTATAAATACATTGGAGACGTATCAAGCATCCCCAAGCTTAATTCCTGCTCGTCCTAGAGTAGGTAAATGATAAAAACAAATTTTTTGATGCGGAGTGCTACTTGGAATAATTTTAATGTAATTCTTCTTAATTGTGGTATGAATATTCAGATCCGAAAGATTCAAGACAAAAGTTCATATTGACATAAAAATGATAATACTTCAAGCATACTAACTAAGCAATTATGTCTTCTCAAAATAACATGGCCAAAGAAAGTTCATCCCTACAAAATCATATAGTTTAGTCATGTTTCATTTTCGTCACACAAGAATGCTCTCATCATGCACAACCCCGATGACAAGCCAAGCAATTGTTTCATACTTTAGTAATCTCAAACCTATAAACTTTCATGCAATATATGAGCGCGAGCCATGGACATAGCACTATGGGTGGAATAGAATATAATGAGGGGGGTTATGCAGAGAAGACAAAAAGGAGAAAGTCTCACATCAACGAGGCTAATCAATGGGCTATGGAGATGCCCACCGATTGATGTTAATGCAAGGAGTAGAGATTGCCATGCAACAGATGCACTAGAGCTATAAATGTATGAAAGCTCAATAAAAGAAACTACTGGGTGTGCATCCAACTTGCTTGCTCACGAAGACCTAGGGCACTTGAGGAGGCCCATTGTGGGAATATACAAGCCAAGTTCTATAATGAAAAATTCCCACTAGTATATGAAAGTGATAACATGAGAGACTCTCTACTATGAAGATCATGGTGCTACTTTGAAGCACAAGTGTGGTAAAAGGATAGTAACATTGTCCCTTCTCTCTTTTTCTCTCATTTTGGGCCTTTCCTTTTTTATGGTCTTTCTCTTTTTTTGGGCCTTCTCTTTTTTATGGCCTTTCTTTTTTATGGCCTTTTTTTATTCCTCACTTGGGACAGTGCTCTAATAATGATGATCATCACACTTCTATTTATTTACAACTCAATGATTACAACTCGATATTAGAACAAAGATGACTCTATATGAATGCCTCCGGCGGTGTGCCGGGATATGCAATGAACCAAGAGTGACATGTATGAAAGAATTATGAACGGTGGCTTTGCCACAAATACTATGTCAACTACATGATCATGCTAAGCAATATGACAATGATGAATGTGTCACGATGAACGGAATGATGGAAAGTTGCATGGCAATATATCTCGGAATGGCTATGGAAATGCCATAATAGGTAGGTACGGTGGTTGTTTTGAGGAAGATATAAGGAGGTTTATGTGTGAAAGAGTGTAAAATATCACGGGGTTTGGATGCACCGGCGAAGTTTGCGCCAACTCTCAATGTGAGAAAGGGCAATGCACGGTACCGAAGAGGCTAGCAAGGATGGAAGGGTGAGAGTGCGTATAATCCATGGACTCAACATTAGTCATAAAGAACTCACATACTTATTGCAAAAGTCTAAAAGTCATCAAAAACCTCAGCACTACGCGCATGCTCCTAGGGGGATAGATTGGTAGGAAAAGACCATCACTCGTCCCCGACCGCCACTCATAAGGAAGACAATCAAATAACACCTCATGTTTCAAATTTGTTGCATAACATTTACTATACGTGCATGCTACGAGACTTGCAAACTTCAAGACAAGTATTTATCAATTTCACAACTACTCAAGTAGCATGACTTTGATATCATTACCTCCATATCTCAAAACAATCATCAAGCATCAAACTTTTCTTAGTATTCAACACACTCATACGAAAGTTTTATTATTAATCTTGCATACCAAGCATATTAGGATTTTAAGCAAATTACCATGCTAATAAGACTCTCAAAATAATCTAAGTGAAGCATGAGAGATCAATAGTTTCTATAAAACAAATCCACCACCGTGCTCTAAAAGATATAAGTGAAGCACTAGAGCAAAATTATAAAGCTCAAAAGATATAAGTGAAGCACATAGAGTATTCTATCAAATTCTAAATCATGTATGGCTCTATCAAAAGGTGTGTACAGCAAGGATGATTGTGGTAGACTAACAAGCAAAGACTCAAATAATAAAAGATGCTCCAAGCAAAACACATATCATGTGGTGAATAAAAATATAGCTCCAAGTAAAGTTACCGATGGAAGTAGACGAAAAAGAGGGGATGCCTTCCGGGGCATTCCCAAGCTTTGGATTTTAGGTGTCCTTAGATTATCTTGGGGGTGCCATGGGCATCCCCAAGCTTAGGCTCTTGCCACTCCTTGTTCCATAATCCATTAAATCTTTACCCAAAACTTGAAAACTTCACAACACAAGACTTAAAGTAGAAAATCTCGTGAGCTCCGTTAGCGAAAGAAAACAAAAGACCACTTCAAGGTACTGTAATGAACTCATTCTTTATTTATATTGGTGTTAAACCTACTGTATTCCAACTTCTTTATGGATTATAAACTATTTTACTAGCCATAGATTCATCAAAATAAGCAAACAGCACACGAAAAACAGAATCTGTCAAAAACAGAACAGTCTGTAGTAATCTGTAGCTAGCGCAATATCTGGAACCCCAAAAATTCTAAAATAAATTTCTGGACTTGGGGAATTTATCTATTAATCATCTGCAAAAATAATTAACTAAATATCACTTTCCAAATAAAAATGACAGCAGTTCTCGTGAGCACTAAAGTTTCTGTTTTTACAGCAAGTTCAACAAGACTTTCCCCAAGTCTTCCCAACGGTTCTACTTGGCACAAACACTAATTAAACACAAAAAACACAACCAAAACAGAGGCTAAATAATTTATTTATTACTAAACAGGAGCAAAAAGCAAGGAATAAAAATAAAATTGGGTTGCCTCCCAACAAGCGCTATCGTTTAACGCCCCTAGCTAGGCATAACAAGCAAGAATAGATCTAGGTATTGCCATCTTTGGTAGGCAATCCATAAGTGGCTCTCATGATAGGTTCATATGGTAATTTTATTTTCTTTCTAGGGAAGTGTTCCATGCCCTTTTTTAATGGAAATTGAAATTTAATATTCCCTTCCTTCATATCAATAATTGCACCAACCGTTCTAAGGAAAGGTCTGCCGAGAATAATAGGGTAAGAAGGATTGCAATCTATATCAAGAACGATAAAATCTACGGGCACATAATTCCTATTTGCAACAATAATAACATCATTAATTCTTCCCATAGGTTTCTTAATAGTGGAATCCACAAGATGCAAGTTTAGAGAGCAATCATCAAAATCACGGAAATCTAGCAAATCACACAAAGTTTTGGGAATAGTAGAGACACTAGCACCCAAATCACACAAAGCATAAAACTCATAATTTTTAATTTTAATTTTAATAGTAGGTTCCCACTCATCATAAAGTTTTCTAGGGATATAAACTTCCAATTCAAGTTTTTCTTCATAAGATTGCATCAAGGCATCAACGATGTGTTTAATAAACGCTTTATTTTGACTATAAGCGTGAGGAGATTTTAGCACGGATTGCAACAAGGAAATACAATAAATTAAAGAGCAATTTTCATAATTAAATTCCTTGAAATCCAATATAGTGGGTTTAGCAACATCTAGGGTTTTAATTTCTTCAATCCCACTTTTATCAAATTTAGCATCAAGATCAATAAATTCCGAATTCTTAGAACGCCTTCTAGGTAAAGGTGGATCATATTCAGTCCCATCATTATCAAGATTCATATTGCAAAACAAAGATTTAATAGGGGACACATCAATAACTTTTAGATCTTCATCATTATTTTCATAGGAACTGGAAGAACACGCTTTTATAAAGGCATCTTCTTAGCACACATCCTAGCGGTTCTTTCTTTGCACTCGTCAATGGAAATTATCATGGCTTTGAGAGACTCATTGATATCATGCTTAGGTGGAATAGATCTAAGTTTCAAAGAATCAACATCAAGAGCAATTCTATCAACGTTCCTAGCCAAATCATCAATCTTAAGCAATTTTTCTTCAATCATAGCATTAAAATTCTTTTGCGAAGAAATAAATTCTTTAATATTAAATTCAAAATCAGAGGGCATCTTATTATAATTTCCATAAGAATTGTTGTAGGAATTACCATAATTATTAGAGGGATTACTAGGATAAGGCCTAGGATTGAAATTTCCTCTATACGCGTTGTTACCAAAATTGTTCCTACCAACAAAATTCACATCCATAGATTCATTATTATTCTCAATAAAAGTAGACAAGGGCATATCATTAGGATCAGAAGAAACACTCTTATTAGCAAATAATTTCATAAGTCCATCCATCTTTCCACTCAAAACATTAATTTCTTCTATTGCATGCACCTTTTTATTAGATCTTTCAGTATGCCATTGAGAATAATTAACCATAATATTATCTAGGAGTTTAGTAGCTTATCCTAAAGTGATTTCCATAAAAGTGCCTCCCGCGACCGAATCTAAAAGATTTCTAGAAGCAAAATTCAATCAGGCATAAAAATTTTGTATAATCATCCACAAATTCAAACCATGAGTAGGGAAATTACGTATCATTAATTTCATTCTCTCCCAAGCTTGTGCAACATGTTCGTGATCAAGTTTCTTAAAATTCATAATATTGTTTCTAAGAGAGATGATCATAGCGGGAGGAAAATACTTAGAGATAAAAACATCTTTGCACTTGTTCCATGAATCAATACTATTTTTAGGCAAAGATGAAAACCAAGCTTTAGCACGATATCTAAGCGAAAAAGGAAATAGCTTCAATTTAACAATATCATTATCGACATATTTCTTCTTTTGCATGTCACACAAATCAACGAAGCTATTAAGATGGGTAGCGGCATCTTCACTAGGAAGGCCGGAGAACGGATCTTTCATGACAAGATCCAACAAAGCAGTATTAATTTCACAAGATTCAACATCGGTAAGAGGAGCAATCGGAGTGCTAAGGAAATCATTATTGTTGGTATTGGTGAAGTCACACAATTTAGTATTATCTTGAGCCATCGCGACAAACAAGCAATCCAACACACGAGCAAACAAAAAGCGAACGCGTAAAAGAGGCAAATAGAGAGGGAGGATAGAGAGAGAGAGGGCGAATAAAACGGCAAGGGTGAAGTGGGGGAGAGGAAAACGAGAGGCAAATAGCAAATAATGTAATGCGGGAGATAGGGATTGTGATGGGTACTTGGTATGTTGACTTTTGCGCAAACTCCCCGGCAACGGCGCCAGAAATTCTTCTTGCTACCTCTTGAGCACTGCGTTGGATTTCCCGTAAGAGGAGAGGATGATGCAGCAAAGTAGCATAAGTATTTCCCTCAGTTTTTGAGAACCAAGGTATCAATCCAGTAGGAGGCTACGCTCGAGTCCCTCGTACCTACACAAAACAATAGCTCAACGCAACCAACATGCTTAAGGGTTGTCAATCCCTTCACGGTTACTTATGAAAGTGAGATCTGATAGAGATGATAAATAATATTTTTGGTATTTTTGGTATAGAGATGCAAAGTAAAAAGTAAAAGCAAAGTAAAAGCAAAGCAATAATAAAGTGATGGAGATTGATATGATGATAAAGAGACCCGGGGGCCATAGGTTTCACTAGTGGCTTCTCACAAGAGCATAAGTATTCTACGGTGGGTGAACAAATTACTATTGAGCAATTGACAGAATTGAGCATAGTTATGAGAATATCTAGGTATGATCATGTATATAGGCATCACGTCCGAGACAAGTAGACCGACTCCTGCCTGCATCTACTACTATTACTCCACTCATCGACCGATATCCAGCATGCATCTAGAGTATTAAGTTAAAAATAGAGTAACGCCTTAAGCAAGATGACATGATGTAGAGGGATAGTTTCATGCAATATGATAAAAACCCCATCTTGTTATCCTCGATGGCAACGATACAATACGTGCCTTGCCGCCCCTTCTGTCACTGGGAAAGGACACCGCAAGATCGAACTCAAAGCTAAGCACTTCTCCCATGGCAAGAACAACCAATCTAGTAGGCCAAACCAAACTGATAATTCGAAGAGACTTGCAAAGATAACCAATCATACATAAAATAATTTAGAGAAGATTCAAATATTATTCATAGATAGACTAGATCATAAACCCACTGTCGGTGTCAAAACCGGCGGATCTCGGGTAGGGGGTCCCAAACTATGCGTCTAGGCCGGATGGTAACAGGAGGCAAGGGACACAAAGTTTTACCCAAGTTCGGGCCCTCTCGATGGAGGTAAAACTCTACATCCTGCTTGATTGATATTGATGATATGGGTAGTACAAGAGTAGATCTACCACGAGATCAGAGAGGCTAAACCCTAGAAGCTAGCCTATGGTATGATTGTTGATGTGTATGTTGTCCTACGGACTAAAACCCTCCGGTTTATATAGACACCGAATAGGGTTAGGGTTACATAGAGTCGGTTACAATGGTAGGAGATCTGTATATCTGTATTGCCAAGCTTGCCTTCGACGCTAAGGAAAGTCCCTTCCGGACACGGGATGAAGTCTTCAATCTTGTATCTTCATAGTCCAGGAGTCTGGCTGAAGGTATAGTTCGGCTATCCGAACACCCCCTAATCCAGGACTCCCTCAGTAGCCCCTAAACCAGGCTTCAATGACGATGAGTCTGGTGCGCAGATTGTCTTCGGCATTGCAAGGCGGGTTCCTCCTCCAAGTACTTCATAGAAGATTTTGAACACAAAGATAGTGTCCGGCTCTGCAAAATAAGTTTCCACATATTGACATAGAGAGAATAATATTTACACAAATCTAATCTGCTGACGCACTCTGTAGTGTGACATCACACCACGACCAAGCTTTTATTCAAACCGTTTTACTGTCCCATCTCAGCGCGTTATGCGAGGCGGTTTCCTTGGCACGTCTTGTTAAAGCAGAGATCGTGTCCCCTTATTCCTGGATTCTCATCAATACGGGCGTGGGTAACCCAACCGCACCTTTGATTACGGCGCTTGGGAGATAAGCGAGTTTTACCAGGCTGGTGGGGACATGTAGTTGCGTCCACCCATATAAGGGATAAAGATCCACCTTTTCACCTACGCCTTCTTCCTCCTTCGCCTATCCATTCTTGTGCACTCGAGCTCCAGTGCCCAAGTCCGCACTCGTCACCTCAACCTTCTCCAGCCATGTCCGGAGCGGGAGGCAAGTGGATGGTCTCCTCCGTCACGGAGGGACACATCAAAAGACTAAGGAAGGCCGGATACTTGTCTAACGACATTGCACACCGGCTTCCCGAAAAGGGGCAGCTCATCTCCACCCCAAGGCCCCATGAGAGGGTGGTGTTCCTCCCCCATTTCCTCCGCGGACTGGGTTTTCCTCTCCATCCATTTCTCCGGGGGCTCATGTTCTACTATGGCCTGGATTTCCACGATCTGGCCCCGAATTTTGTCCTCAACATCTCGGCGTTTATCGTCGTGTGCGAGGCTTTCGTCCGCATCCGCCCCCATTTCGGCCTATGGCTCAAGACCTTCAACGTCAAGCCGAAGGTGGTGCGCAACAACCAGGCGGAGTGCGGGGACTCCATGGTGGGCAAGATGGCCAACATCCTATGGCTCGAGGGCTCCTTTGTGGAGACCCTAAAGGGGTGGCAATCGAGGTGGTTTTACATCACCGAGCCGCGCGACGCCGAATGGGTCGCACCCCCTGAGTTCCGGTCCGGACCCCCAACGCGGATCACGTCCTGGAAAGAGACGGGCCTGTCGTGGGGTAAAAAAGGAGAGCTGACCGGACTCCAAACATGCATCAAAACCCTGGTGGACAAGAAGCTCAAACTTGTCAACGTAGTCCAGGTTATGCTCATCCGCTTGATCCTCCCATGCCAACAACAGGCTTTCAACCTATGGGAGTTCGACCCGGCGCAGCACCAAACTTTGAGCAGGCTCTTGGACACGATGTACGAAGATGCCTGGAAGGTGCTTTTCAAGGGCGCCGTGGCTCCCGCATCCCTTACTGAGGATCGCGGATTCAGTGCACACCGTCACGCTCTTGCGGTAAGCTATTTTTTTTCCTTTTACACGATATCAGTGTTTCATAGTTTGACTCCATGCGGGATCTAAGTTCCCTTTCCTTTGACAGGATTGGCAGGTGACGTCCAGACAGATCAACTGTCTGGCTCCTTTGCCCGAAGGCCCAATGGACACTCAATTGGTGAAGCTGCTGGTTCCGGCACCCTATGTGGTGCTGGAGAAGAAGGCCAAGAAGAAGGCCACGGGGACTCGAAAGAGTGCCCGACGCCCGGAGGTGTCGGATTCATCATCCGACAAATCCAAGACGCACTCCTCCCATGAAGATGAGGAGGAGGAAGAAGAGACCCCTCCCCCTCCAGCGAGGGAAGGGAAGAAAAGGAAGGCCGCCCCAACTAGGGAGGCCGAAGGGTCCAAGAAGGGGAGAACCCCTCCTCCGGACTACTCCACCAACGCCGACGACGGTGAAGATGAGTGGCCGCCCAGGGCCAAGCCCCTAGTGAAATCGTAAGTATCCGAATACCGGAGTGATTTCATAGTATTCGTTTATTGCACAACTTTCCCTTATGTCGAATATGTTTATGCAACCCACCCAAAGACCGGCTCGACGCGTCGTCGAGCGGCTCACTGGACTCGTCGGACGTGAACTCGCTGCCAACGGCTTCCTCCCCCCGCCCTATGGACGACACCGAAGTGTTGTCCCAATAGGTTCCAATCCGGGAGGAGGTGGTCCTGGAGGCGCCGCAAGGTGACCTCCCGGACTCCAGGAGTAAAGGGGACGAAACCCCCCAGGGCTCCAAGTCTGGCCCTAGGCCGGACACCGCTCCGGAACCTTCAAAGGTTCCAGAGTCCAGCGGGGGACCTCCTTCCAAGAGGAGAAAGCCTACCGTGCCGGTGACCTCTGTCCAATCGGAGGCACCGGACAATCTGTTGGAGGCGCTCCAAGGCGCCTCCATCGACGAGGGGCACCGCACTATTATGAGTGCGGTGGTCCAGAAGGTTCAGTCCGCCAAGAGCGGACCGACTGAAGCTTGTACAAGCCTTTTAACAGGCTTTGAGGTAAGTAAAGAATGTGTAAATAACATTACCGCATAGACAGTAGCCCCTGATGCTCTGTTTGGCGTTTGGGAAGAAAAACCGAATAGAGGATCAAATAAAATTCGCAGGAGTCTAACAAAAAGAAGTCAATATGCGTGTGCAGGCTTCCCTGCTGGCGTCCGCCGCACTGACTGCGGAAGTGGACGTGCTAAAGCAGGACCTCGAGCGGTCCGAGCAAGAACTCGGACGTGCCAAGAAGCAGCTCGAGGACAGTGAAGGTAAGAAATACCTTGTATAAATGTGTATAAAAAGGTGCAATTGCGAAAAATGACAGGAGTATCGTGGCTATTGTAGGGGCCACGTCTGAGGTGGCGACCCTGAAGCAAGCGCTGCTCGAGGCCGAGAAGAGGTCGGCCGCGGAGCGCACTGAGCGAGAAAAGTATGAGGCCGAGGTTGGCAAGGTGCGGCAAGAGCTCCAGGCTCTCATGGAAAAACATGAGAGTTTGGAGCGTGACTCAAGGACACGAGTGTCCGAGCTCGCGGCGGCTACTGAAAGTGCCAAGTCTGCCAAGGCCGAATCCCAGAAGACCCTCCAGCAGTTGGATGAGGTGAAGAAGATAGCGGCGGGTAATGCATTCTTTGTGCAAAGTAAACACATAAGCATGAGTTACTTGTTACTTACCCGAATCCGGAGTTCTCCAGGCGCGTTCGCAGATCTTCCTCGGAGTATATCTGATGCCGCCGCATTCTATCGAGCCGAGGAGGGCAGCTCGACGGAGAAGGTGTTCTGGTCTCAGTACGCTGAGGCCGGACACCCTGTGCCCCTGAGCGACCAGTTGAAGCAACTGGTCGAGCTCCACAAGGTGGCCGAACAGGCCATGAAGGGCCTCATAGTTCGGCTGTGGCCTGGAGAGGCTCAGCCTGGGAGCTATTTCGGGCTGGTGCAGCGGCTGGTGGAGGCATGTCCAAGGCTCGAAGTCATCAAGCGCTCCGTTTGTATTGAAGGTGCCCGTAGGGCCCTTGCCCGTGCGAAGGTGCACTGGGGCAAGCTGGATGTTGAGAAGCTTGTGAAGGACAGGCCACCGCCGAGGAAAGAGCATCGCAAGCCCAAAAATTATTATAAGGATGTTCTGAAGGGTGCCCGCCTTGTGGCGGATGAATGTTCTATGGATGTAATTTTTGAGTAAAACTCGCTCGTTTTGTCCTGTGCGCTGAAAACTTGTTCATATGCGCTAAGCAATGCTGTTTGAATTTAAAATATTACCTTCTGTGCAGCTGTTTATCAATTCTGAGAGATGGCGAGTTGTCGGCTTCTGCCCCCGTGCCGCTAGTGCTGGGGTGTTCGGGGATAAACCTGAGGGCTCTTTTCCCCATGTTTGGGTCCTTCGAGGGAGGCGCTCAGCCCAACGAACAAGGCAATCAGACTATAATGCGTGACACTTTCACTTAGCCATAGAATTCTATAATTTTAAATTTCGGCGAAGCCCCTGGTATTCGGAAGACCGAGTTTGGGGCGCTATCCACGCCTTGGCCGGACAGAGCCGGCTCCTCGCCCTAAGTGGCATAAGTCTTTAAGGACTCGAAAAGACCTCTCGAACAGCGACCAACTCTCGCCTCATCATGACGGTCAGTTTTAGCTTTCTCCACTGAGGTGCTCGACCCAGCTCAACCGGGGCACAATCGCAGTGGTTCTCCTAGTGCTACCTTAGCCGATATAGCAGAACGTAAGGCACCAAAACATAGGAGCCGGGCAAACCCAACTATTGACCCAAGACATGATTCGCAGCCAATGCATATAATGCTATAAGTTCGGGGTGCCGCACTTGTTAAAGTGTTTGGACTTCTCACACCATGTTGAGGGGTACTGAAGCCCCTGGCGTATTTTGGCCGTACCAAAGTGTACGGGTGCAACATGTCGTTAAGGAACATATATAAATATAAAAAAAGAATAATGCAAAAATAGACAAAAGCTATGCATTGTTTATTAAAAAGAGCTGCGATCAAAGCAGAACAATACAAATAATGCGATAAGCAAAAGGTTGGACTATGTAACATGTCCTCTCCAGGGGCAAGCTGCGGAATAATATGCGAAACAGGTATACTGCTCGTGATAGAGACCACCTGGGAGTTCCATAATGCGGCGTGGCTTGTCTGCTTCCCTGGTTCTTGCATCGTTTGTGCGGCAATTGAACTGCCGAACAGGCCGTCCGAAGAATGGAGTCCTGAAAGTAAAAAAAAATCAAAAAAAATCGGCAGCCCTTGGTATGGTTTAAGCCGTGTTTTGGGCGTGCCGCGATGGTGCCCCTCCCCCTGTGCCCATGGTATCTCTAGAGCGTAGGTATGTACGCGAAGTACTGACGTCGCCTTTTTGCGAGGGTTGGGGTTGGGGCCGCATTGCTACGCCTGCTCGGATCGTGCTAGGCGGTCTTGTTGTAGGTTACTCCGGGCGCGCTTGACGGTGTCTGGTCGTTTAGTGGCCGGAATGGAGAAATGCCTGGAGAGGCTGCTTTGTACTTCCGCTGCAAGGGCCGCCATGTGCTCCTCTGTTCGGAGGGAGCGTTCGATGTTTCCATTGACCGTAATTACTCCTCGAGGGCCTAGCATCTTGAGCTTAAGGTATGCGTAATGCGGTACCGCATTAAACTTAGCGAATGCGGTTCGCCCGAGCAGTGCGTGATAACCACTGCGAAACGGGACTATGTCGAAGATTAACTCCTCGCTTCGGAAATTATCGGGAGATCCGAAGACCACTTCAAGTGTGACTAAGCCTGTACAGTTGGCCTCTACACCTGGTATTACGCCTTTAAAGGTCGTTTTGGTGGGCTTAATCCTCGAGGGATTTATGCCCATTTTCCACACTGTATCCTGGTAAAGCAGGTTCAGGCTGCTGCCGCCGTCCATAAGGACTCTAGTGAGATGAAATCTGTCAATGATTGGGTCTAGAACCAATGCGGTGAAGCCGCCGTGACAGGTGCTAGTGGGGTGGTCCCTTCGATCAAAGGTGATCGGGCAGGAGGACCATGGGTTGAACTTTGGGGCGACTGGCTCTATCGTGTATATGTCCCTTAACGCGCGCTTCCGCTCCCTCTTGGGGATGTGGGTTGCGTATATCATGTTCACCGTCCGCACTTGTGGGGGAAAACCCTTCTGTCCCCTATTGTTCGGCGGCTGGGGCTCCTCGTCGTCATCGCTATGCAGCCCCTTGTCTTCGTTTTTGGCGTTTAACTTGCCTGCCTGCTTGAACACACAACAATCCCTGTTGGTGTGATTGACCGGCTTTTCGGGGGTGCCATGTATCTGGCATAAGTGGTCGAGTATTCGGTCCAAACTGGACGGCCCCCTAGGATTCCTTTTGAATGGCTTTTTCCGCTGACCGGATTTAGAGCCTCTGAATCCGGCATTAACTGCCGTATCATCTGCATTGTCGCCGTTAATGCGGCGCTTCTGTTTGTTGCGACGCGACCTGCCACTACTGTCCCTGGTGTCTGAATTACCAGGGTTCTTGGTTATATTGTTGCTACAAGCAAGCCAACTGTCTTCTCCCACGCAAAAGCGGGTCATGAGTGTCGTGAGTGCTGCCATAGATTTCGGCTTTTCCTATCCAAGGTGCCGGGCCAGCCACTCGTCACGGATATTGTGCTTGAAGGCTGCTAGGGCCTCAGCGTCCGAACAGTCGATTATTTGATTTTTCTTTGTTAGGAACCATGTCCAGAATTACCTAGCTGATTCATCTGGCTGCTGAATTACGTGACTTAGGTCATCGGCGTCTGGGGGTCGCACATAAGTGCCCTGGAAATTGTCGAGGAATGCGGCTTCCAGGTCCTCCCAACAGCTGATTGATCCTGTTGGCAAGTTGTTAAGCCAATGCCGAGCTGGTCCTTTAAGCTTGAGTGAGAGGTATTTGATGGCGTGGAAATCATCGCCGCGGCCATGTGGATATGAAGGAGATAATCCTCGATCCATACCACAGGATCTGTTGTGCCATCATATGATTCGATGTTTATGGGTTTGAAACCCTCGGGGATTTGATGATCCATTATTTCGTCTGTAAAGCAGAGTGGGTGTGCGGCACCTCTGTACTGGGCTATATCATGATGTAGCTCCAATGAGCTTTGTCTACTGTGTTTGGCCCTGACGAATTTGTGGCTGGCGTGACGGTTGCCGTCTCGAGCCGTGGGGCGCCCACCCGATCCGTAGATCGATCTTGTTTGCCTTGCCTTGTCCTCCAACATATCTCGTAAGTCTGGCGCATAGTCCCATGCCTTGGTATGGGGTGCGGCTTGAGTGGAGGGCCGAGAGGCCTCTCTATCGCGGCCACGAGGTGGCCGGTCGGCCGCATCAAGTGCTTCCTCCTCTAATTGCGGTAGCAACCTGCGCTTTGGGTAGCTCTTGGAGGGGCATTCGAGTTTATGCTCTTCGGCTGCAAGGACTTCAGTCCATCTGTCAACTAGCAAATCTTGATCAGCTCTAAGCTGTTGCTGTTTTTTCTTGAGGCTTCTTGCCGTGGCCATAAGCCTGCGTTGAAAACGCTCTTGCTCGACGGGATCCTCTGGCACGATGAATTCGTCGTCGTCGAGGCTTGCCTCGTCTTCGGAGGGAGGCATATAATTATCGTCCTCGACCTCTCTGTCTGCCGCTCTCTCATGAGGGCTGGTTTCTCCATCCTCCTATGCTAAATCTTGCTGGAGGGGGTTTTCTTCGGCGCTTTCCGGAGTATTATTATCTCCCGTGCTGGAATCACCATGTTTGTTTTGGCGGGATTTTGAGCGGCGCCGCTGGGTCATCCTCCGCTGTTCCATCGCCATCTCCCTCTTTTGGGGTGTCCACCATGTATATGTCATATGATGAGGTGGCTTTCCAGGGCCTAGTAGGCGCTGGTTCTTCATCATCTCCTTCATCGGCGTCCATACCATCGATGTCTTCGGAGTCGAAGTCGAGCATGTCGGTTAAGTCATCGACAGCGGCTACAAAGTGGGTGGTGGGTGGGCTTTGAATTTCTTCATCGTCCGAATCCCAACCTTGCTGGCCGTAGTCCGGCCAGGGCTCTCCTGATAAAGAGAAAGACTTCAGTGTCTTCAGAATATCGCCAAAAGGCTAGTGCTGAAAGATGTCCGCGGCAGTGAACTCCATGATCGGCGCCCAATCGGATTCGATTGGCAGGGGTGCGGAGTGTTCGGAATCCGGAGAGGAGTCCGGCTCCTTGGAGTCACGAGTCTCGCAGAGTACGGGGCTAGTGTTCGGCTTAATCGCCGTTGGGATCGCAGCCCCCGAGGCGGCGTCCAACTGCCCATCCTCGATCGGCGCAGTTGGCTCCGAATTAAGGATCGGAGCCGATGTGAGTGCGTCCTCCGGGGCACTGTTCGGCGGCAGAGCTAGAACATGCTCGTCGGGATAGTGCGGCGCGCTCGGCAGTGGCTCGAATTCATCGAAGATCAAGTCCCCGCAGATGTCAGCCGTGTAGTTTAAACTTCTGAATCTGACCTGACGGCCAGGGGCGTAGCTTTCGATCTGCTCTAGATGGCCAAGTGAATTGGCCCGCAGTGCGAAGCCGCCAAAGACAAAGATCTGTCCGGGGAGGAAGGTCTCACCCTGGACTGCACCGCCATTGATGATCGTAGGAGCCATCGGGCCTAACGGCGACGGCACAGAGGAACTCTCAATGAAAGCACCAATGTCGGTGTCAAAACCGGCGGATCTCAGGTAGGGGGTCCCGAACTGTGCGTCTAGGCCGGATGGTAACAGGAGGCAAGGGACATGAAGTTTTACCCAGATTCGGGCCCTCTCGATGGAGGTAAAACCCTACGTCCCGCTTGATTAATATTGATGATATGGGTAGTACAAGAGTAGATCTACCACGAGATCAGAGAGGCAAAACCCTAGAAGCTAGCCTATGGTATGATTGTTGATGTGTATGTTGTCCTACGGAGTAAAACCCTCCGGTTTATATAGACACCGGATAGGGTTAGGGTTACATAGAGTCGGTTACAATGGTAGGAGATCTGTATATCCGTATCGCCAAGCTTGCCTTCGACGCCAAGGAAAGTCCCTTCCGGACACGGGACGAAGTCTTCAATCTTGTATCTTCATAGTCCAGGAGTCCGGCTGAAGGTATAGTCCGGCTATCCGAACACCCCCTAATCCAGGACTCCCTCACCCACAATTCATCGGTCTCAACAAACACACCGCAAAAAGAAGATTACATCGAATAGATCTCCACAAGAGAGGGGGAGAACATTGTATTGAGATCCAAAAAGAGAGAAGAAGCCATCTAGCTACTAACTATGGACCCGTAGGCCTGAACTAAACTACTCACACTTCATCGGAGAGGCTTGGATGATGATGTAGAAGCCCTCTGTGATCGATGCCTCCTCCGGCGGAGCTCCGGAACAGGCCCCAATATGGGATCTCGTGGATACAGAAAGTTGCGGCGGTGGAATTAGGTTTTTGGCTCCTCTTCTGATCGTTTGGGGGTACGTGGATATATATAGGAGGAAGAAGTATGTCGGTGGAGATTCGAGGGGCCCACGAGGCAGGGGGCGCGCTCTAGGGGGGGCCTCCACCCTCGTGACCGCCTTGTGGCTTTCTTGACGGAGGGTCCAAGTCTCTTGGGTCTTATCTGATGAGAAAATCACGTTCCCGAAGGTTTCATTCCGTTTGGACTCCGTTTGATATTCCTTTTCTTCGAAACCCTAAAACAGGCAAAAAACAGCAATTCTGGGCTGGCCCTCCGGTTAATAGGTTAGTCCCAAAAATAATATAAAAGTGGAAAATAAAGCCCAATATAGTCCAAAATAGTAGATAATATAGCATGGAGCAATCAAAAATTATAGATACGTTGGAGACGTATCAATCTATAGTTTCAACAACCTTGTGGTGATAGGTGTTGAAGACTCTGTAGGTGTGCGAGTCCTTACCTTGTGGCTTTGGGTTGATCATCCTGCAGATGAATTAGTGCAACTTACGAACTCATATACTTCATCAGTGAAGAATATGATATCAATTTCATGAGATCAATTTCATCAAGCAATAAAACAGACAAAGCAGTATGAGGACGTGAGAAATGAAAATTCATTTCGTCATGATTATCTTGCGTCCTTTCAAGCACATTCAGGTCTCCAGCAAATTCCTCAGACGATTAAGTTTGTCTGGAGACCTGACCCTGCATAAGAGATTAGTTCTTGTTCTTCACCACCCACATCTGAAGGGCTGGCAAAGAGTTCATCATTCTGCGAGCTCCATAAGAGAAAGGTGGCATAGATGCCAATCCACTTCGTTTCACATAAGAAGGATTAGGGTGAGCATAGGAGTAAGCAAAGAAATTCTTCGAGGATTTATGAACATAATGATTTGAAGAATAATGCATATATCCATAATCCTTAGATCTTCCCTGCGAAACAGACGGGTTAGGATGATGATGCTTATATGAGGACTTTGATCCTTTTGAGGAATTTGGTCTGTATGAGGAATTGGATCGATATGAAGAATTTGATTCATATGAAGAATTTGATCTGGGTTCCTATTCTTCACAGGTGGGGTCATGAGGACATTCACCTGAAGACTTTCAAGGCACCTTTTGGGAACCCAGATTTTCTTCATAGGAGGACCGCTCATGCAGTTAGTGCCAACATATCTAGCAAATACTTCACCATTCTGATTTTTGAACAGTTTATAATTGGAGTCAAATGACTCATCAGAAGAATATGAAGATTCACATGTAAAGCCAGATAAAGTAGATGGATCCATTGAAGGTCCCTTTGCAGCAACCCATGAGGTTTTGGGATACTGCTCAGGTTTCTAGTAGGTCCCATCAGCATTGAGTTTCCTCTCAAAGGCAATACCCTATTTCCTAGGGTTCCTGTTGAGGATCTGCTTTTTAAGCACGTCAAAAAGAGACTGATGCCCTTTGAGGCTTTTGTACATGCCTGTCATATACAATTCCTTTAGCCCTGCATCATTAGTGATACTTGCAATGTCCTGAGATGAGTAATTAGTGATAGCAGAGGCAGTTGAAGAATTTGTAGCAATGGAAGTATTTGAGCATTCAGGTGAAGAATTAGCAGTTTCACGTTCAATGCACTTCAAACATGGAGAAACAAATTCATCCTGAGTAGCGCTAATCTGTTGAGCAAGTAATGAATCACGCTCCTTCTGAAGATCTTCATAACTCACTCTTAACTGCTCAAGATCTTGCTTTCTTTGAAGAAATTCATAAGAAAGCTTCTCATGATCAGATAGGAGAGTGTTATGATGACCTTTGTAAGTGCATCTAGTGCCCCTTAGTGATTTTGGTGCATTGAAGACTTATAGGTTAAGGGACTAATGCGTTTGTGAGTGTACATAGGTCTATAAGTCTATGAGGAGTATGATATTTACAGAGAAAGTCGACCCCTAAAAATGAAGTTCTTTGACTGAAGACTTTGTATTTCTGAAGACTTTCTGAAGACTTTGAAAGTGAAGAAATTGGTGTAATCCTGAAGACTTGGTATTCGTTCAAGGAACATGAAGCATGAAGACTTTTGTTTTCGTAGTTTCATTTTCTCTTTCTTGAGTCATAGGAAACACTGTATTGTTAAAGGGGGTCGAGGAAATACTAAGGAAAAAATTTCCAAGTGGTGCTCAACTCAAATCCTACACCTACCAATCCCTTCGAGTGAAGCCATTGGAAATCTCACACAGTTTAGTCAATTTCTTCAGTGATAGAGACGAAGTTCTTCTGGTCTCTGAGGAATTTGTTCTGACTGAGGAGTTAGGAATTCGCTAGTGCGGATTGCCTACACAGTGAGGAACATGATAGCCCTGAGGAATTTGATACTCAAAATTCCAATCGTTGCTGTGCTATGCGCTAGCTGTCCCAAAATATCTACCCACCTAATGGTCATATCATTGAAGGGCATTTATGTCTTATCATGTCGGGCTGCTCCCTAGGCTATAAATAGCCGCCCCCTACAACCACTAGCTGGTTGGCTGCTCCAAGAGAAACTGACACTTGTCATTTGAGAGCATCCCATCCTCCGAGGACTTTGAGTGAAAATCATCAAGTAAGGAAAACTCAAACCCAAACACCTACAAACCCCAAGTGATTGAGCATCACTGAAGAGATCAATCCTGCATGGATACGACGCTTGTTACCTTTGAAGACTACATCTTCCATACGGTTAGGCGTCATGGTCTAGAGCATCCAAGAGGAAATTGTGGATCGCCAAGTGACCGAGCCTGTGAAGGTTTGGAAGTCACCCGAAGACTTACCATGAGTGATTGGGCGAGGTCTGTGTGACCTTAGCTCAAGGGGAATACGGTGAGGACTGAGTGTTCTGGAATGCATGTTCAGAACTGGGTGTCCGGGACTGTGTGTCCTCAGGTTTAAATACCTAGCTGCCCTAACCAGACGTACAACTGTCACAACAGTTGGAACTAGTCTACCAAATCATTGTCTTCACCAAGCTACCTGGTTCCATTTCCTCAACCCTTTCATTTCCTCATTTATGTGTTGTGAGCTTGTTCATATCTGTTTGAAGACTTTGACTAAAGACTTTCTCAATTTCATCAGTTCAATTTCTTCAGTCTGTTTGTCTTCATTCTGTGTTATCCTATGTTTACGCTTTCTGTACTTTGTGCTTGTTTTTCATTTCATCATGAAGACCATGCTCATGTTCTGTTATGTTTACTTCTGAGTACTTATTCTGCTGCAAGTAGTTCTTCACTCAAAAATTTCCTCACCCTGAAATTCCTCACTGAAGATTTCATAAAAATCACCTATTCACCCCCCTCTAGTCGATATAACACACTTTCAATTGGTATCAGAGCAAGGTACTCCCTTGTTCTGTGTTATTTTGGTTTAATCGCT
Source organism: Triticum monococcum (assembly GCA_034509565.1). Taxonomy (NCBI): domain Eukaryota; kingdom Viridiplantae; phylum Streptophyta; class Magnoliopsida; order Poales; family Poaceae; genus Triticum; species Triticum monococcum. The sequence continues at coordinate 106,527,035 of CM067843.1, forward strand.
TGGAGTTTTAGTTATGTCGACTGCAAGTATGATCAAGGTTTCTGCTGGGTGTCCTACCTTCGATGGGATGTACTACCCCTACTGGAAGAATAAGATGTGCATGCATCTTGAGGTAATTGATAACGATCTCTGGCACATTGTGGAGAATGGTGTTCCCACTGCCACTCCCACCATCAATGCTGGTGATGTGAAGAGATTCAAGCAACTCAACTCTCAAGTGAAGAATATCATATGTGGCCATCTGAGCAAAGGGAAGCATGGCAGAGTGAGTGCTTTGGAGACAACTAAGCTTATCTGGGACAGGCTGTCCAAGGTTAATGAGGGAGTCTCAACACAGCGTGACTCTCGAGTTGACGTTCTTCAAAATCTCTTCAATCGCTTCAAAAGACTCGACAATGAAAATGTTCAACAGACCTTCAATCGCCTCACTGACATCTCAAAAGAGCTTCAAGCACTTGGTGCCGCTGATATCACCGACCATGAGGTGGTGAAGAAATTGCTGAGATCGCTTGATTCCTCATTTGATACCTTGGCATCGATGATACAAGAACATGGAGACTACAAGTCACTTGATCCCACCGATATCCTCGAGAGACTAAACACTCGAGTTCCAGCTAGCTAAGAAGAGAGATCTCTATGGACCAAGCTATGGTAGATCACGGGCTCTGAAGGCCAAGGCAGTGTCTGAATCTGATGGTGAAGATTCTGACAGCAGCCTTGGTGACCCTGAAGAACTGAGCCAGGAACTAGCTATGCTTGTTAGGAAGTTCCAAAAGTTCTCAAGACGTGGTTGCTTTGGTAAATCCTCAAGAAGTGGTGACTTGATAACAGATTCCTCATCCCATGATTACAAGAAGAGACTCTGCCATAAATGTAAGAAGCCTGGACACTACATTCAAGATTGTCCTAAGTGGGAAAAGGGATTAAAGAAGAAGAAGTACAAGGATTACAGTTCTGATGATTCAAAGAATTAGAAGAAATCTTCAAAGTCCTCGTCATCAAAACCTTCAAGGTCCTCATCTCAAAAGAGGAGAAGCTCCAAGAAGGCTCGGGCGTTAATTGGAAAGGAAATGGACTCTGAGGCCGAATCTGAGGAAAATGAGGAAGAGGAGGAATCTGAGGAGTCAGAGTCTGGTGTGGCGAGCCTAGCCCTCGCTACCGCGTTCGTCAGCAAGTCCATCTTCAAATCTTAAGAAAAGGATCTCCCCAACACTACTAATGACGGCGATGAGGACTACGCTCCCACCTATTGCTTCATGGCAAAAGGCTCAAAGGTACTCAAATATCCCTACTCTGAATCTAGTGAGGATGAATCTGATGAAAACCTCAAACCTAGCTATTCTAAACTTGCTAAGATTGCTGTGAAACTACAAAAGGCTCTTAAAAAGGTTCGAAACATGCTAGATAAAAGCGATGATATGTTGGGCGAGGAAATGGATCGCACTAAAATTTTGACTGAAAATCTTCAGAGACTTCAGTCCAAGTTTGACAATCTTCAAGGTCATTATAACACTCTCCTATCTGATCATGAGAAGCTTTCTTATGAATTTCTTCAAAGAAAGCAAGATCTTGAGCAATTAAGAGTGAGTTATGAAGATCTTCAGAAGGAGCATGATTCATTACTTGCTCAACAGATCAGCGCTACTCAGGATGAATTTGTTCCTCCATGTTTGAAGTGCATTGAACGTGAAACTGCTAATTCTTCACCTGAATGCTCAAATACTTCCATTGCTGCAAATTCTTCAACTGCCTCTGCTATCACTAATTCCTCATCTGAGGACATTGCTAGTATCATTGATGATGCAGGGCTGAAGGAATTGTATATGACAGGC